>CM048746.1:119601012-120801012 GCA_026315105.1 Locusta migratoria | reverse complement strand
TTTCACATTCAGAAGTCGGTGATTGAAATTTCGCAAAACGAATAACATCTTTCCACCTCAAATCGTGTACATTTCCGCCCCTGTAATATAATAAAACAAAACGAGCTCCCCTTCTCTGAACCTTCTCAATGTCGTCCGTCAGTCCCACCTGGTTAGGGTCCCACACTGGGCAACAGTACTGCAGGAGAGGACGCACAAGTGTGGTCTGGGCAGTCTCTTGGTGGAGCTGTTGCATCTTCGAAGCGTTCTGCCAATGAAACGTTACCTTTGGTTCACCTTCCCCACAATATTTTCTATGTGTTCTCGTCAGTATAAATTGTTCGTACTTGTAACTCCTAGGTATTTGGTAGAATTTATTACCTTAAGGGTTAACTGATTTTACGTGTATTTGAAGTTCAACGGATTTCTTTTAGTGGTCATGTGTATTACTTCACACTTTTCAGTATTTAGTGTTAATTGCAAATTTTCGCAAAATGTAGAAATTATATCTAAATCGCTTTGCAGTTGCTTTTGATCCTCTGTTGACTTCACTAACCGATAAAAGACAGCATCATCCGCGAACAGTCTCAGAGAGCTACTCAGATTGTCCCCTAAATCGTTTATAAACACAAGGAAGAGTAGGGGACCTATATCGGTTCCCTGAGGAACGCCAGTTATCACTTCTGTTTTACTCGATGACTTACCGACAATTACTACGAACTGCGTCCTTTCTGTTAGGAAATCGTGAATTCGGTCGCACAATCGGGGCGATATTCCATAAGCACTCAATTTTATTAGAAGCGGTTGCAAAGGAACAGTGTCAAAAGCCTTCCGGAAATCCAGAAATATGGAATCGATTTTCGCAAGAGCGATAATTTTTGAATCCGTGTTGACTATTGGTTAATAGGTCGTTCTCTTCGAGGTAGTTCATAATGTTCGAACAAAGTATATGTTCCAAAATTCTACTGCAAATCAATGTCAAAGAGATTGGCCTGTAATTTTGGGGATCACTCCTATTGCCTTTCGTGAATATTGGACTTTCCAGTCTTTGGGTACGGATCTATCTCTGAGTGTTCGGTTGTATATGACAGCTAAGTACGAAGCTATTGCATCATCATACTCTGAGAGGACTCTAGATGGTATACAATCGGGTCCGGAAGAATTGTTTTTGTGTAGACTTGTTTTACTACTCCGAGAATATCTACTTCTATGTTCGCATGCTGGCAACTGTTCTTGGTTTGAAATCTTGACACTTCACTTCGTCTTCTTCGGTGACAGAATTTCGGAAAGCTGTGTTTAGCAATTCTGCTTTAGCAGTATTGTCATCGGTTGCATTACCTTTGCTATCGCTTAATGAAGGTGTTGTTTGTGTTTTGCCGCTAGTGTACTTCACATATGACCAGAATTTCTTTGGATTTTTTCATTTCGAGACAGGATTTCGTTGTGTAAACTACTATAAGCTTCTCGCATTGACGTCCGCGCGAGTTTCGTTTAAGAGATTGCCAGTCTTAGGGATTCTGTGACATTTTTAATTTTGCATACGTTTTTCTTTGCTTCTGCAACAGTGATCTGTCCTGTTTTGCGTACCACGGGGGGTCAGCCTCCTCTTTTATTAACACACACACACACAAACACAAACACACATAGAGACACACATACATGCCCGACGGAGAATTCGGACTTCCGGAGGGAGTGGCCACCCAGTCAGTATCATGCCATGCGGCGGGATGATCGCTTCTGGTGCATATGGACCTCGTTGTAATATTCCGAAGTAGGCAGTGGCGAGCGGTCTGCACGTGAGGCGGAGACTGCCGATCTCGTCTCGGCCGTACACTGATGAGGGGGGAGACGGGAGAGCGGGAACGCACCCACTACGGGAGTGGCGCGCCGGCCACGGTGGCCGAGGGGACTGAGGCGCTCCAGTCACGGTCTGCACGGCCACTACGGTCGGGGGTTCGAATCCCCCCTCGGGCATGGATATTTGTGTCGTCTTTATTATAAGGTAGATCATAAGTAGTTTGTAAGTTTAGGGGCTGATGACCCCGTAGTTAAGTCCCATAAACTATACAAACATTTGAACATTTGAAAGGAGTGGCGCGGTGAGCAGCAGACGCTAAGGCCGCCCTGCAGACACTGTGCGGCCCCGCCGCTCACGACGGCGTCAGTCAGGCAGCTGTTCGTGGCTCGAGCGCCATGGTCACGGTGTCGAGCGCGACGCTCGCCCGTACTGCTGCAACCGATCCGTGACGACGACGATGTCGTCAAGTATGGTACGTCCAGCTGAGTTCAAAGATGACGGTCCATTCATGACAACCAGTGATGTACTCTGGATGGTATAGAACCGTGCAATTACGTTCGATCACGTAGAGCTGTCCTCTGATTGCTAAACACACCTCCCTCTCGCTGATCTCTGTTGTTTTTGTCCGATTTGTAGGACTTCCATACCGGGTCGTTTCTGTGTCGCAGGTGCAACTCCTTCACTACAGTTGTGTCTAAGAGAGGTAAGATTCGGCTACCCCACAGAACAGAAATTGCGTCCTGGCAGCCGATACAGTATGGTCCACTATACTAGTCTACTATACAACATGTCGGATGCATTGCGTTTGGCAGGTAACACAGAAGCGAGTCTGTTGAGACAGCTGTCTGAGCTGGCTCCATTTGCGACCCTGTCATGGTTTCTAAGACCTTTATGTACCCAGTGATCTTCCTCTAGGTTTAAAGGTCATGTAAACAAAAATTCATAAAGAATGGTGCAGAACTATGCATTTTGTAAAATTTCGTAAGCTAAGTACCTTCCGCCAAGTACCGAACGAAATGTTACACAGACCGTGATATTCCTCTTGTTTTTAATGGAGAGTGTGCAAAATTTCATCAACATCGGAACAAAACTATAAATTTCTATGCAACGCAGGGTCACATTCAAAAACGCACTTTGTTGTTCTTATATATTCCAGTTTTATATCATACAACCATTGTTCTGAGACTAACGGAAACAACAAAAAAGGGTCTGTGGAATAGGTCGAGTCGTTGCCAAGTTATGACGCCACCAAGGTATTTAGGGATCCATTTTTATGTTGCAAAGTACCGTCTCCCATGTACCGTATGAAACTTAAGGTAGACGGTGACGTTCCTCGTGTTTTGAAGGTCAAGCGTGGGAAATTTGGTGAAAATCGGAATGAAACTGTAGATTTCGTGAGTCTGTAGGAGAAGTATGATCCGCCATGCAGCTAATCATAAAATACTTTCTTAGCTGACGTTTTACACCTATAAACTATATTCCTGCCAAATTTCAGCTTCATTGGTGAAGTAGTTTTCGAGATTTCGTGTGTAGTCAGTTTGTGAGTGAGTGTCCTTCCACTTTTATGTAGACAAATATTAAGAAAACAGATTGCTAAATTTTGGATGTAAGAAAATTAAGGGAGACTTGCAGACAAAAATAAATAGTAATATTCAAATCTGTAATGAAAACTTTATTTGATACTAGTTGATGCTTGATGCGACAGTTTTACTGCATCTACAGCAAAACAGTTGTGATCGGTAGACTTCTCTTCGTTTCGTCATTTAATTGGGGGGGGGGGGGGGGGGCTATTCAATTACAAAACACTTCATAAACGTCCTAAATTAATGCAAACTTTGTTGCAGGTTCCTAACTACTCCCATTTTCCAATAATGGACGCATAAATGTGGGTATTCTCACTAGGTGGCTTCTCATTATTTATGTCGTCATATCTCCTGAGCTATGCGTCTTTTGTTTCTGGGTCAGGAACCTTCGTGTGCGTACAGTGAACAGTTCAAAAAAGTTTCATTGCAATCGAATGAATGGTTTATGAACACATGGTGACTCGTGACCCTGCTGTTTAGTCTCCTTAAAAATACGGAAATAAAAATAACTTTTAATGACATCTCTATTATGGCGAAGTTTCACACGGACTGCAGAACAATTTTAATGCCGCCAACCTACATTTCGCGTAAACACCACAAAGAGAAGATCAGAGAAATTAGTGCTCGTTCTATATAGGAGTGGAACAGGACAACAAGTTACTAATAGTGATACTGAGTACCTTCCACCACGCACGGTTGGGTGGATTGCGGACTATGTATGTAGATGCAGATGTAGATGTCGATACAGCTGTTGCTGGATTTGAAAACATACTACCAACGAAATATGCAAATAGTTGATTGATGCCATTATCTCGTTTATTTTTCTGTAAGAGTAGTTTTTGTGCTCATTTATGGTCGTTAACAAAAATTAAAGTGACTTCCTGTTTTTTAATTTCTACATTTTGAATAGCTACTACAAGGAAAAGAAGCTAGCAGAGAAAGAGGAAGAGATGTACTGAGAGAAAGAAGTGATAAACTGATGGAAAACGAAAGATAAAGGGACGAGGAGACACACAGGGTCAAAGGAGTTGGAGAGAAAGGTGAACATAATGTACTAGTAGAACACCACAGCTTCTGTCAGGATAATTGCACGACGCATTCTCTAGAGACTGTAAACTGTCTGATCAGTATGTTTATGCATGAAACGGACAAGAAAACATTACTCAATCCACTGAATTCGCACTAAATAATCACTTCCTAAAAACATAACTTTTATATTTTCTATTCTTATCATTATTATTTTTTTTTTAATTCTACGTTCCAACGCGGGAGTAGCCGAGCGGTCTGGAGCGCCACGTTGCGGATTGCGCGGCCTCCCGCTTCGGAGGTTCGTATCCTCCCTCGGGCATAGGTGTCTGTGTTACCTTTACTATAAGTTATTTCATAAGTAGTTTGTAAGTTTAGGGACTTATGACCTCACAGTTAAGTCCCATAAGCATAACAAACATTTAAACATTTCAATTTTAGTTCAAAATATTCAAATGTTTGTAAAGCTAAAGCAACAAGCACACACACACACACACACACACACACACACACACACACACACACACACATCCATGCTGAAGAATGGACTCGAACCTCCGACGGGAAACACCCACTCGCTCGGCAACAAGGGGTCGTAGAGCGCTCGGCCATTCGACCGCGGCTCCATATCAGTTTCCCATTCAGACTGAACCACAGCGAAGTGTGACCGAGATTAGTTATTATTAATGAATGAGGTTTCCCGTGTGACCACGCTTGTCCGCTTTTCTCTGCAGCTTTCCCGCTTGTGAAGCGTCACCACGAGGCTGTCAACTCCAACTGTTCGCCATACTAATTCGTAGTCTATCATTTGTAGTCGAGAAAGCTGCTGGTAAAACAAAATTTACAAGAGAAACAGTTTCACGTTTAACTGTGTGCGTGAAAAGTTGTATTTTCTGACTGAAAAAGGTAAAGTTACAATGTCTAGATAACAGAAAAAGAATCCTCTGACGGATATGGAGTTCGTTTTTAATTAGTGCTATGAGTGTTGTTATATCAGGTCACAACGTATCCACCTATGTCAAACCGATATAGACATAGATTGCAAATGAAACTAATTCAAACCTACCGGGCATTAAAGTAAAAGAACATTTTATAAAGTTATTCCAACTCCTATTTTTCATATTAATATTTATTTATTTATTATCCCTACTTATTCTTATTAATGGTGTTATTATGAACCTCGCTTTACCACTATTGTTTTTACGGGTCTTGCTTCTACAATGGCGAGTTTTATCATAAGTCATCTCTTTATTACTTCCATATTTTATCCGCCCCTCCCTCCCTACTGCTATTTATGCTTAACCTTTTTGTTATTTAGCTTTTTACATCAGTTTGCGTAGTTCCCCTACGTTTAAGTGTGTGACAAATCCGTTTCCTACTACCGGTTTACATGATAACCGTGGCCCCATACTTCACATTTTCCCCCATTTTTAACCGACTACATTGTAATTTTTAAATTTAGTTACTTACTTGGTTAGCTACTTCTTCTGTATGTATTTCCATATTGTTAATTTGTGATGATTGACATACTCAGCGACACGGATAACTAAATCAATAAACCTGTTGTGACGGGAAGTACGCAGTTTGACACCACAAAATATATTTCCTCATTTGGAAAAGTACAAGTCCCAGTACGCACTATGGAAATCGGAAACTACAGTCGGACATGAAGTCCACATCGATATGAAATAGTTGTAGGAAAAATTTCCGGATAATATCGCTAAAATTAGCGCCGCATGCGCAGAACCGAAGCAAAGTCCAAAGGCGGGCTAAGGCAGAGTCCAGTTCCTCAAAAAAGAAATGGCGAACTCCGTAGCGGCATCCGGTAGCGAAGAGTAGTTGTAATAGTATCCTTGAGGCGTTCTGGCTCTCTATGCTGCAGTAACGTGGTATGACAATCAGGTGTTTTTCGTAGCACACTCTACCTGGAAAAGTTAGTACGCATCAGATTATAATGATATGCTAATGTCATTGAGTCGGCTACCAGTGCGCGATTTATGATCTGTAGGACAGCCGCATCTTACTTCTCTTAGTCACAACTGTATTTATGGCGTTGCGCCTTTCGACATAGGCAACTTGCACGCCTGTACAGTTTGTGGATATGCCGGCAGGCAGGGGCCGACTTACCTGCCGGCATATCAAATTCCGACAGTTACAGTTCTTTGACACAAAAACATTCTTAGACATCGACTATAAAACAATCAGTTTTCCATTAAAAACGTTACAATATATTGTCAGGTTGCGACATTGTCTACAGAATAACAACTGCCTGCCATCCTCAGACAAATGGTCTTACACAACGTTTCGGACGCGCGTGAGTAGCCGAGCGGTCTGGAGCGCCACGTTGCGGATCGCGTGGCCTCCCGCGTCGGATGTTCAAATCCTCCCTCGGGCAGGGATGTTTATGTTGTCTTTAGTATTAATTAGTTCATAAGTAGTTTATAAGTTTAGGAACTGATGACCCCGCAGTTGAGTCTCACACGTTTTACAAACATTTGAAACATTACACAACGTTTCAACAAGACGTTAGCAGATATGCCGTCGATGTACGTCGATGTTGAGCAGAACGATTGGGATACAATACTGTCAGTCGTGATATTACTTATAATACCGCAAGACAAAACACAAAGACACCACAGGCTTCACGCTGTTTTTTCCTGCTCCATAGTCGTGATGCTGAGGCGACAATGGATACGTTCCCGTTCCAACCGGACGACACTCAGAATGACTATGTGAACAGTTCATCATCAGAGTTGAAGAAGCAAGACAGCTGGCTCGCATAAGGACACTGGTCGCCCAGGAGAAGGACCGTCGGCGGTATAACGACAAGAACCGACCTGTTGTGTACAGCCCAGGATATGTAGTATGGAGTTTTACCCCTGTATAGAAAGTTGGGTTATCAAAAAAACTGAAGTATGAAGTGATACGTTGGCCCCTATTGTCTCATAAGCCGCCTTTCATACATCACATATGAAGTCGAGAATTATAAGCCATCCTAAAAACGACAAAAACGGAATGTGTTCTCGTACTCCATATTAAGCCTTAACCCAATCCCAAAGAACAGATAGACACGACCTCTTATTCAAGGATTCTGAAGACCGTTATGATAATAATAATGCCGGTCATCGTCACTGCAAGGAAGGCGTGTAAACAGAATGGAGGGATTCTCCGGAACTGCTATACAGAGGACCCATGACACGATCCAGGACACGGTTTCCCAAGGGAACCTAACAGCGGGTCGCCGTTGATTCAGCAAGGGGTCAATGCCGACGATATGCGTGGTGCAGTGATTAGCGAATTGCTGTGCTGGTTGTGTGTATATATATATATATATATATATATATATATATATATATGTGTGTGTGTGTGTGTGTTTAGGATTTCTAGTGTGTTCTACGTGTTCTTATTATTGATATAAGTTCTATCTAATGCTTTCTATGTGTAAATAGCGAAGTACTCCAATCAGAAGGTAGGTTGCTCTGAGTGTAAGCTTGTGTTAGCAATACACCTGTTCTAATTGTAAAGTTTTGTGCTTTATTAACGACCCAACGTGATAATATTACAAATGACATTTTAATAAAAGGAAACAAAGTAATAATATAACAGGAGGAAAATGATAAGTAACTCAATAACATTAGCATATCATTATATTTTCGAGCAATAATATTTAAAACCCTCTGAATACACGTGTCCTAGAAACATCATAATCCTCAGAGTGCAGATGCGGGATTTAGATAAAGTGGTTAAAAAAAGTGGAAGAGCTACATGAACGTTATTTCAAACTTCACTCTGTGATTTACAATTTTCAGTACTAATGAATAAGCATATTGTATAATATTCTTGGCGAAAAGTAGGTTATAGCATGGATTTATTGATAGCTTATTTGAAAATTAACTTTCATTGCTTTCAACTCAGACGATATGAAAACAAATTGACTCGGATTGTCGCCATAGCAGTAAATTGTTGTTCAATAGTCAGATGCCTTTCATTCACTTTTATCAATTTAGAAAATCAGTAATGTTTTCTAAAAGTAGTTTTTAGTGATTAATTACGTGTTATTCCCTTTGATTTAAAGTCAGAATGTTTCATAACTGTCGTTATGAATGAAACTACAAAACCAAAATTGTAATTCCTGTGCATGAGCACAATTTTATTTAATTGACTCTCACATAGCTCACAGATGCTTAAAATATACAACTTTCAATGACGCACACCACTCCCCCAGTAACAATTTACACTACAACTTTCAACAGGAAATCTGAAGAGTGGTGGCTAACGGGGTTCTCGCGAAGAAGCCAAGTGTGGCTGTCTAGATGTGGAGTGCTTTCAAAATTAGGTCGAGTTAAGAACTAATTCTCCAGGTAACTCACGAAAGTACGACAGCCAAAAGCCGCAAGTCTATCGGAGATCCATTAAGACACAAAAACCAACGAACAAATACAAAATCAGAATTGGAACGCTAAATATTCTCATTCTTGTTGGTAAATTTGAAGAACTTATTGACCGATTTAATAGTCTCAAGTTAAAGTTATTAGTCTTAAGCGAGACCAAGTGAAAGGTTATAGTATGAAAAGCTTAAGGAATGGGTATGTATTACAAAGTACGTCTGAAAAATTCGGTGAATGGTCCCATATTTTACAAACCGCCCTGGTGAGGAGTAGGTGCCATCGTATACGCTTTGAGGAATATGCCAACAAGCGCCCCCTATCGTGCAAAGCACTGCAGGGAAGCGGTGACACACGCTACGACTGACAGAATCATCCAGAGGAAACTTCTTGTTGACAATATCAATAAAATCGTTTTCCACGTCTATACTCCACGATCAGGGTGCACTGCTGAACACCCTAGAGGACCTAATAACAGAGAACAATGTCATCATTATGGGAAATCTAAATGACCGAAGGAGAAACACGGTACGACAAAGTTATGGATTTGGAACAGAAACCTAGAGGAAGGACTCCTGATAGACCTGTGTGTACGAAACAGCATCAAGTACACTTGGAACCAGAAGAGGGACAGTCACAAAATGCTCCTACACAGCGGTGATGAATACCTTAAAACTGCCACAACTACATAATAAGATACCAACAAGCTAGTCAAATAACATCAAATGTTTGTTAAGCCTATGGGGTCAACAGTCCCTAAATTTACAAACTATTTATAAACTAATAAATACTAAAGACAGCACAAACATCCATGCCCAAGGGAGCATTCGAGCCCCCGACGGAGAACGCCCTCACACATCAGAGCATAGTTACTCAATGAGCTCGGCCACTCCGTCGCTGCCGTCTGTCTGTTACGGATGTTCAAACTATTCCAAGGGAATGTATTGTGAGATTACCGCCCAATAGAAATATTGGTAATTAACAGCATTTGATAATTAAACAGTATGAAGTTCACTGCAAACATTGACCATGCCAATGCACTAAATGTTACACAATTTTAATCTTATTAATTATGGTAGCAATGTATGTACGCAATTGGGTGAAAACATTTATAGTTAGGCCATAGGTAGAAATTCTCCACGTTGAGATTTGCTGTGTGCTTGTAGCTGACGAGAGGCCAGCGAGCAGGCCAACATTGGTGGCATGTTCCAGCTTAGGATTTTCCAGGTTCGTTTCCGGTGAGGGGAGAGAGGGACAATGGCGAGTGCTAGGTGCAGTGCAGTGCACAGCGTGAAATGAAATATTCTAATACTACTTGCATTTGAAGTAATACGATGCAGTTAGAAACCTTTAAGGCCCTCATTACAAAATAGCCTGTTGATAAATAAACAATACATTAGCTGACACAGTCACATCTGGCGTAATATGTTTAATTGACAATGAAAAGTAATAAATTACCAATGAATACAAGACAGTTACACAACTAGCATGGCAATGTTTGCTTATAAAAATAATATATTAACTATTTCTCATTTTATTTTCAATTAATCTTGTGTATTTTATCTTGAAATATTCAGTTAAATCACTTATCTGTGACATAAGAAATTGCACGATTATAATAAATAGTACAATTGATGTTTATACCAATATAAAAACCTAAGACATTTAATTAATTTGTAGTGTAATTATTTTGATTTTAAGTAAAGTTTTAGAAATGTATTGGCTGAGCGCTGTACGTTGGCAAGTCGGTTAGAACAGCTCACATGGGGAAGTTGATGACGTAGGGAAAAAACCCGGCAGTTGGGCTTTTGGCGCGCGCGCGCGCGCGGGCAGGAAGTCAGGAGTCAGGAGAAAGTGGTGTAGCTGGCCGGGCACGGCATGGCTCTGCTCAGTCGGCATGTGTATCTCCAGGTGGAGACTTTAGATTTTTGTGTGGCAATCGCCAAGTGTGGTTGCTCATCGTAGACTGCACCAAGTTGTATCGAGTGCTACTGTGTGTTGTGAATATTTAGCCGGTGGAACAAGGTGTGCATCGCACTGAATTAAAGTGAATGTGTTTTGTTAGTGTAACACGTGTGGTCGCATAGGCATGAACATAAACGGTGTTTGAGACAGGCACATTGTGTGAAAACAATTTGCGACAAATATTCATTTTGTCTGGTGGCTCACGAGCTATAACTCTATTTGATAAATGTGTCGACGTACAGACGTATCAGCCACAGGGTTTTAATATGGTGTAATAAACAACATAAAGTGAACTTTCACGTGTTTTCAAAAATAGTAGTTAGTACACCCTTTTCTCACATGAACTTACTTTATTATGAATTTTTTGTTAATCATATGCAGGGAAGAAAAGCTGCGAACGTGTGATATCATCCCCTAGAAAACGAGTCAAACAGTTCCAGTGTTTTTGCATGTTGATGAATTTGGTTCGCAGTTGGTGGTTGTGAGTTTTAAAAATTAAACTTTCCCTATTTTATACTCTAACCCCGACCTTCACCCTCGCAGTATGAACATTTACCATCGACTATTAGCTGCCTATCTGAGAAGTGTACAAGTACCATTTATAAGAAAAACATCATCTATCCAAGATCGCTGTACTATACATTTATGCGGGAATAGCAATTTCGGTAAGATATGTTAAATTCATCTCATCCTTTTTTTCGTTACAACCCTCAGTCGAGAAAAGGAAGCAACAACGGTACGTGCCCCAAGTCAAATGAAACATTTCAATGTCGAGAATGAAAATAAGGAAAGAAAGAAGAGAGAGATCAATGATGGTAACATCGCTTATTTAAGTAAAATAAATGTGTAGTACAGTGATTTTGACATGGGAGTGTTTATCTACAAACTGAAATAAATAATCGCCCTTGTCTTCAAATGAGGGCAGTATAAGAACCGTCAGTGTAAGAAGGGAAACGCCAAAGATTATGATCTGGCTGTTGAATGACGTAGAAAATAAAGAAGAGTACCAGAAAAGAATCATGGACAGAACACCAAAAACAAACTTGAGCAGAAGAGGAATGGAAGCTCTTCAAGGGCACTTGCATTGAAAAACCAGTACTACTCAAAGAGAGAAGACATCACAGCTGGAACGACGGAGTATAGAAACCAGTTAAACAAAGAAATTCGGTAAAGAAAAATTAGATTGGTAAAACCAAATTGTGGTAAATTTAGACGATGACACTGAAATTAGGCGTCCTTCTCGGGAACATCAGAATAAGACGTTCGCTGTTACAAGGCTGAAGGAGAAGAATAAGTAATTGATGACTTCACTACGACGTTACGGGAAGAGTACTGTGGGAATAAAATCTAAGATGCAAGGTAGTCAAGAATAAAAGATGTATGCATACCAATATCCTCGTTCTGAAAAGTGAAGAAAGGGAGTTACTGAAGATATAATACGAAGTTATAAAGGAAATTAGGAGGCATTTCAGCATGTTGTGGAACGGCGCTGTCCACATTAGTGGTGCTCGAGTTACTGTATGAACGGTGTCGCGGGAGTCAAGGTATTTCCAGAAAATGTCTGGTCCAGGTGTTCGCGAACCCTCAGTCGTAAGTGAGGTTGAGCTCCACCATGTAGAGCCACCTACGCTGACCAATAAAATCTGCTCGTCGGGATTGCTTTTCTTGCAGTCTCAACAACATCCAAGTTATTCGTACATTTTACCGTCTGAGATATCAGAACCATTTTCACATTTTGACTTGGTCGTTTCCAGACTATGGTCCCTGACAAGGAAGAGATGTATCCCTACCGTAAAATAACGCTGTAATGAGGATGACTGCAAAATCGCCTTTTCAGTGGAGTAAAGTGGAATATGTAATACAGATGTAATCGAAGGAGGACCTTCATAGATATTGAGTAAACTGTAAACTGTAAACGTTGTCCTATAGCCACTTTACTCCATGCGCGGTACGTATTCGAGCTAATAACAGTGTTTGGTTTACGTCAGAGCAGTGGTCACTTGTATGGCCTTTAGAAAACCTGCGTTACTGTAGCTGTGTATAGAAACAAAGTTTGAACGACAAACCAACGCTGGCATCCAACAGGACATACGGAACGAGTAATTCCTTTGTCAAAAGGCGTCGACTGACTGAAATTAATTCTGAATCAATGACACCATTTGTATGAGCAGCATTCACATTTTAAATAAGGAAAACATTGATATTTTCTGGGATGATTTTCAGCTGTATTACTGGTTCTAATTTTCGACTAAGGTAGGTAAACGGATGAAATGAAAGTGAATTTTGTGATACAGTAATAATTATCTGTTGTCAATAAATAATGCTTTAAAGTCGAGCTAAGTTTTACCGAGACTCGGTGTAAGTGTAAACAGAGAAGTTTTTTTCACTTGATTGACATTTCTTTATTATACGTTAATGGCAGCAAGCAAACAGACTCATACCGAGAAATCAGAATAAAAATGCTTCTAGCACGGTAGTACAAAACTGGAATACGTCCTGGCCAGAGTGAAAGGTGTAAAATCGCATATCCAACTCCTCGACGTATTTGCAGCTCCAAAAGCAAGTAAACTGGCGGGTAGTCTGTTCACAAAACTACCGCTCATTTTATATGTTATTTACTGTTAAAAGGAAGAGATTAGCCTGGAGCACCACGTTGCTGATCGCACGGCCTCTCGCGTCGGAGGTTCCAATCCTCCCTCGGGCATGAATGTGTGTGTTGTACTTAGGTTAATTTAACTTAGTTTCAGTAGTTTGTAAGACTAGGGACTGATTACCACTGTAGTTTGGTCCCTTAGGATTACATCATTGCCGGCCGCGGCGGCCGAGGGGACTGAGGCGCTCCAGTCACGGTCTGCACGGCCACTACGGTCGGGGGTTGGAATCCCCCCTTGGGCATGGATATTTGTGCCGTCCTTAGTTGTAAGTAGTACATAAGTAGTTTGTAAGTTTAGGGACTGATGACCCCGTAGTTACGTCCCATAGACTCTACAAACATTTGAACATTTGATTACATCATTTTTTAAGACATTAGCCACGCCGTCGACAACTAGGTCATCATAGACGTATTTATGTTAGCCGTACTTGGTGTAATATTCTCGTCTGGACGCACGTATGTTTACAGGAGCCTGTTTTCCAGACTGCAGGATCGTATATACGGATACAGCTACGTGGAAGATAAGACGGCACCTATGAACGTCCCGCCCTTGCTCGCGATTCTTTGAGGCATGATGTCAAGCATCTAATCCACGAAGACTCTACGTGAACACCATCGCCAGCTCCTCTGATTGGCCAACGCTTCTCTGTAAACATATGCTCTCACGACGTCATCCATATTCAGTGCATAAGAGATCAGGGGAACCGTTCTTCAAATGTAACTCTGCACGCTACCCTATAATGCGCAAGCCTCTTAATCTCCGAATAAGAAAGGCAGTGCACATACATTTGAATCTGCATATTGTATTCGTCTCTCAGTCTCCCTCTGCAAACCCCCCGCCCCCACTCCCCCCAAAAACACCCACTTCCTTTAGGTAATAAACTGACTATTCCTTGATGTCTAAGTATGAGTCATATAAACCGATCTCTTAGTCAAGATATGCGAGAAATTTTTCTCCCGAATTATTTTAATCATTTCCTCATTAATTACGTTATCTACTCACCTAATGTTTCACCAATTGTCTGTAACACGAAATTTCAGAAGTATTCTGTGATGAGTTTCTTATCGACCACTTCTCACTAACATACAACACTAAACTCTTCAAAAACGCGTTCACAAAAGACTTCATAATACTTAAATTAATATTTGATTTTAAAAAATTTCTTTACTTCTGAAAAGCTTTTCTTCTTATTGCCATTATGCGTTTTACAAGTATATCTCCGACCAGCGTAAGTTATTTCGCTGCCCAGATAACAAAACTCATCTATTACTTTAACTGCCTCATTTCTTAAAGAAAATATGCAATGTGGATTTCAATCTTTTTAAAAATCGCTGTATTTTGTAGCATTCGTTTAATAGTTTCAATTGCAATAGCGGAAAGTTTACTATTTCATAAAATTTCGGATATATTCTTCAGACAGTACTTTTTACAATTCTACATCTACATCCATACTCTGCTAGCCACCTGACGGTGTGAGGCGGCTGGTACCTTGAGTACCACTATCGGTACTCCCTCCTATTTCAGTCTCATATTGTTCGCGAAGATAAGCATTCTCTGTATGCGTCTGTCTAGTCTCTAATATCTCTGATTTTATCCTCATGATCTCTTCGCGAGATATACGTAGGAGGGAGCAATATATTGCTTGTCTCCTCGGTAAAGGTAGGTTCTCGAAACTTCGACAAAAGCCCGTACCGAACTACAGAGCGTCTCTCTTGCAGAATATTCCAGTGGAGTTTATCGATCGTCTTCGTAACGCTTTCACGATTACTAAACGATCCTGTAACGAAGCACGCTGCTCTCCGTTGGATCTTCTCTACCACCTCTATCAACTCACCTGGTACGGGTCCCACACCGGTGAGCAGTATTTAAGCAGTGGACGAGCAAGTGTGCTGTAACCTACTTCCTTTGTTATCGGACTGCATTTACTTAGGATTCTTCCAATGAATCTCAGTCTGGCATCTGCTTTACTGACGGTTAATTTTATATGGTGGTTCAAAAATGTTCAAACCGCGCGGTAGTAGCCGAGCGGTCTAGAGCGCCATTTTACGGATCGCACGGCCTCGTGCGACGGAGGATCGAATCCTCCTTCGGGCTTGGATGTGTGTGTGTGTTGTCCTTAGGTTAGTTTAAAGTAGTTTAAGTAGTTTGTAAGCTAGGGACTAATAACCCAGCAGTTAAGTCCATAGATTTACAAACGTTTGAACATTTTTTGAAAAATGTTCAGATGTTTGTATAGCTTATGGGACTTAACTACGGGGTCATCAGTCCCTAAAATTACAAACTACTTATGAACTAGCTTATACTAAAGAGCTCCCGACGGGGAATGGCCTCGCGCATCGTAGCATAGCGTCTCAAAGCTCTCGGCCCCTCCGCCGCGGCTATGGTCGTTCCATTTTAAATCACTGCTAATGCCTACTCCCATATAATTTATGGAATTAACTGATTTCAGCTGTGTACATCCTACAGTGTAGCTAAATGGTAAAGGATCTTTCTTTCTATGTAGTACATTACATCATGCGTCAATTCGTTGCAGATCCTTCTACATTTCAATACAATTTTCCATTAGTAAAACGTTTCGATAGACGAAAGCATCATCCGCAAAAAGCTTCAGTGAAATTCCGATGTTACCCACAAGATCATATATGGAAATAGTAACGGTCCCTCGACATTCCCCTGTGGTACACCTGACATCTTACTTCGTAGCTCTCCATTGAGAATGACATGGTGCATATGGTGCATTCTGTTATCCACGAGCTCTTCTATCCAATCACACAATTGGTCTGATAGTCCATATACTCTTACTTTGTTCATTAAACGACTATGGGGAACTGTATCAAACGCCTTGCGAAAGTCAACTAATACGGCATCTACCTGGGGACCCGTGTCTATGGCCCTCTGAGTCTCGTGGACGAAGAGCGCAAGCTGTTTTCCAAACTCATGCTGATTCCTACAGAGCAGTTTTCTAGTCTCCAGAAAAGTCATTATTCTCGAACATAGTACGTGTTCCAAAATTCTACAACTGACCGACGTCAGAGATATTGGCCTATCTGTTCGACATCCCTTCTTGGAAACGGAAATGACTGCTCCATTTTCCAGTGTTTTGGAACGCTTTTCTAGAGACCTGCGGTACATCGCTGCATGGAGGGTGGCAAGTTCCTTCGCGAACTCTGTGTAAAATCGAACTGGTGTCCCATCAGGTCCAGCGGTCTTTCCTCTTTTGAGCGACTTTAATACTTGCGAAATTTGTCGTAATAGTTATTATTATTTTTACAAAGCCTAATTAATTTCTAAAGCCATGTTTTAGTTAATATCATTAACCTATGTAATAAAGCCTTTTGTTTGAAGGTTTGTCGATGAGTCAGCTCGTTGCATAGCAAACTAAAAGACTAATGCTGTGTTACATGTATCACTTCTCGCTCCAAAAGTATTTAGTGGTTTTTTAGATAATGGCATGAGGATATGTGGAGAAATTATCTCTAAAATGAAGAGTCAGTGCTATAAACTGGAACGGTTAGCTTCACCGTTAATATGTACTGAAGAGCCACATGAACTGATACACTTGCCTAATATCATGTAGGACCATGGCGAGCATGCGAAGTGTCACAACACGACGCGGCAGGATGTAGACTAATGTTTGTAGTAATGCCGGGAGGAGCAGATTACCATGCTTCCAGAAATGCTGTCTATAAAGCCGCATGAGTACGACGGGTGGAACGGCAATTTGCAAGACATCCGAGATATACTCAATCATGTTCTCTTCTGGGATTTGTGGTGGCCAGCGGAGACGTTTATACTCAGAAGAGTGTTCATCCAGCCACTCTGTAGCCGTTAAGAACAGGTGGGTATCGCTTTGTACTGCTGCAATCGCTCAACTACGTCGGAATGTACAATGAACACGAATGGATGCAGGTGATCAGCCACCATGTGTGCATACGTGTCACCTGTCAGAGATGTACGTAGCCGTACCAGTGGTCTTATATCATTCAAACTGTAGCCACACCACACCATTACACTACCTGCTTGAACAGTTTATAACGTTGCCCTTGCTGCGTATGATGCCATAATTGTTAAAGTAGATTCCGCGATTATATTGTTTTGGACAAGGAATTGATGGTACCGAATTTTTTGAATTTGAAATAATTTAGTTAAATTACAGCACAAAATGAACATTAAAGCATATAAACCGGGGGTTGCATATTAAAGTCGGGCACCATACAAGCAACAGCACGTTATAAGACTTACGGAAAGCATCTAGCTGGATCCTGCGCTTCGTATTGTAGAAACTGGAAATGATAACTTTTTTTTATTTAATATATGAACGTTGAAGATACTTTCCGTAGTAGATCAATGTTCAGACTGTTCACTTCGCCTTTCATTGTTGTGTGACCGTGGGTGAAATATGAAGTTACTGGTTACTGGTAAAAAATAATTTTAAAAAAATGATCGGACTTCGTGAAATTACAAAAGAAATGACTGCAGGTTCTAAATTGAAGCAAAGTATAGTATAAGGATGATTGATTGATTGAAATTTTGCAGACAATGCGAAGCGATTGTAATGGTGTCTGAACATTAAACTATTACGGACGTCGAGGAGCTGAAAACAGTTGAAAATAAGTATTTTACGTGGAGGGATTTAATTAAATAAAAGCCAAACTGAGGGGATGATTTTAAATTTAAATAATATATTTTTACAACACCTTGCATCACAATTACTTACATTGAATGGACACATGAATGGAAGACGTCCGTACAGAACGAACATAGACAAGAGAGTGAGTAGACACTACTATCACGGTTCCGTCTTCTCGCTTGTTTTTAAGTAAAAAATGACGAACGAAATTAAATTAGTTGCATTGCGAGTCAGAGGGAACCGGAGGCGATAAGCATCGCTGATCAAAGATAAACAAAACAAAAAGTGTATCGTTACAAGTTCCTTGCTGAAATGCAGGGTCCGAGGATTCATGAGGTTGTCTCCACTTCCGTGCACGTTCATTGTCTCCATACAATTGGAATCGAGACCAGTCAGTACAGGCAAAACTTTTTCAATCATCAACAGTCCAACGTCGCCGCGGTGGAGTGGAGAGAGTTCTGAGGCGCCTTGCTGCGGGGCGCGAGGTTGCATATCCATCGGAGGTTCGAGTCTTTCCTGGGGAATATGTGTGTGTGTGTGTGTGTGTGTGTGTGTGTGTGTGTGTGTGTGTGGTCTTTTGGTTAGTTGAAATTAGTTTAAGTAGTTTTTAAGTCTAGGGACTTATGACAGTAGTAGTTTGGTTCAAAAACATTTTTTTCCAACGTTGGCGTAAAACTTAGTGTTATGCAGTCGGCAAGGGTACAAGACTGGGCCTTACCCTCCGAAAGCCCATGTCTATTATGTTCCGCCGAATAGTTAGCACGTTGACACTTGTTGATGGCCCAGAACTGACATCCGCAGCAATCTGCAGAAGTGTTGCACATCTGTCACATGCACGATACTCGTCGTCGTTGTTCCCGTTCTTGCTGGATGCTTCACAGTGTTGTCGGAGGTTTGATGTTTTACTGGATTCCCGATATTCGCGGTGCACTAGTGAAATGGTCGTTCGAAAAAAATCCCCACCTCATCACTACCTCGGAGATACTGGAGAGAACACTTAGAAAATATTGTGGGGAAGGCGAACCAAATGTTACGTTTCATTGGCAGAACGCTTCGAAGATGCAACAGATCCACCAAAGAGGCTACCTACACCACACTTGTGCGTGCTCTCTTTGAGTACTGTTGCCCAGTGTGGGACCCTCACCAAGTGGGACTGACAGAGGACATTGACAAGGTTCAGAGAAGGGCAGCTCGTTTTGTTTTATCACGTTACAGGGGGGAGGGGGAAGCGTCACGGAAATGTTACACGATTTGAGGTGGAGATTATTAAAATTTGTTGCGGCAAGTTCTATTTGCGAAACTTAAATCACCGATTTTTACTTCTGAATGTGAATATATTTTGTTAGCATCCACCTACATAGGGATAAATAACCATCCCAATAAAATAAATCAGATCGAAAATTCAGGAAAGGCTGGTTATTAAACTGCGGGGGATAAAAATTTGATTGTTGTTGCCATTCCTCCAGTGAGGCTGTGAATTTCCATTGTACTGATTTCGGAAAGCAGGTTCGTTGTAGGATCCTGGATTAAATTGGGTGTTACGGCCGCGTCGGTAGAACTGTGCACTGTTAGGCGTATTACGCATTGCATTACCGCCGTTCGCATTTGATGTCACTTGTTTCGGACGGGGCTGTCCCGTATTCCGAACAAAAGACTGCTGCGGTAACATTTGAGTTGGGTGTGGCACGTTTTGATTTCTGGGCTGCTGCTGTGGACTGACGTGAATCAGCTGATTGCCAGCGTAATTCAAATAACGATACCAGTTACCGTACCTGTTGTTGTTGTTGTTGGTCCTCTTCAAAAATTAGATCTATGGTATCAACCATAACGAGAAAACTTTCAAGATTTTAAGTCGATACATTTTCGAGCTGTAGTCGCAAATGTGTCGGCAACTTGTTAATAAACATATGGAGTACTTCTCTGTGTGGTAGGGGGTCATCGAAAAATTTTGTCTTATTGTGGTATTTTGCAAAATATCTCCGCAGGCTCCCGTTTGCATCATTGATCGACTGCGAATTGTACACCTCGTTACGGAACCTTTCTTGTACTATAGGCGACCAAAGGTGGATAAAAATGCCTGTTCAAACTCACTGTAGGTGCCGTAAATGTGCAGAGTTTCTGCAGCCCAGATTGCTGCTTCACCTTGTATGTAAGCTACTAAATTTTTTTTCGAAGTCTCTGGGGGTTTTCTGCCGGATAATAAAATCAAACTGATTCGATATTTCGACGGTACAGCTGTCCGCCATCATCAGGAAACTGCTGCTGCTGAGTCCCGCTGAGTCAGCGGGACTCAGCAGCAGCAGTTTCCTGATGATGGCGGACAGCTGTACCGTCGAAATATCGAATCAGTTTGATTTTATTATCCGGCAGAAAACCCGCAGAGACTTCGAAGATTTGCTAAGCCGGGAAAGCCTACGAAGTCATTAAAAAATTTAATTTTCCTCTTTTCGAACCAGTTCTCTGACAACATACCTCTGAATGATTGGGTCTTGTGTGTGATATCTGCCAAGAACGCAATCTTATCAAACCACATTTACACTTAACATGAAACACTCTATAACGGGCTCTATTTGTTATAGTATTTAGGATAATGATATAAGAATAGTGAGCTGAATGATAGAGAAAGCGATTTATTTTGGTACGTGGTTGGGAATCTTCATGATTTTTATTACTGGGTGGAGCGCACAATGCACACCTCAATTTTAATTTATTACCTCTACGGCTAGGATAGGTTATCGTCAGCAAAAGTATTATCTCTTTATAGGAGAGGAGAATGATACGAAAATATTTGTTTTATTTACCCGTTTGCTCTTCACACACACACACACACACACACACACACACACACACACACAGACACACACACACATACAATGCTAATATACATATCCGACAACATTGCCTCACTCGATCAGAGACGACTTTGCGCAGTACAGTCAGCTCATGATAATACTTTGAACCGACCACACAGATAACGAAAACTTTCAGGCAACTCAATCAATTTTTGATCTGCTGATCAGACAACACAAGTATCAACAGATAAGTTTGATGTTGATGACCATGGAAACACTCACTAAAAATAATGTAATATATTTACAACGGTGTGCCACGGTATAACTTACATGACAAAATATTTCACTTAAGATATTTGAACAACACCGCAAGCTGATGTGACAAACTCAGTCTCCAACTTGCTGAGAAAAGGTCAATTTTTAATATAAGCTATCTGTAGCGTAATCAGTAGCATAAGTTTTCTCTCCAGCTGGTATCACGCACGAGAATTGTGTTCCTGCTGACACCAAGAAGATCTACAATTTAACATCACAATGACGGAGGAGTCATAAGATACAATGATAAAACACAAACAAGTAGACATACATAGAAACCGTGACGATTATAGATATGACAGTTAGTCTTAGATACACAGGGATATATTATAAGACACTCCGAGTAACTGCTTTTGAATCATGCATTCCGTTTACAAAAGAGGTCAGACAGCTTATAAACGTAAGGCGAAGAGAGAGAGAGAAGCTAGGAATGCTTTGCTAATTAAGCCATTATTTTATGTTGACAATATATTTTGTAGTAGCATGAGTGATAATTTTTACAAATGTTCAATTGATGTGCTGAATTGATGTTGTGTGCTATTATGCGACCACTCTGTAACTATGTTAAAGTCTTTCCTCTTTCTCTCTCTTAATCTTTATCCTAAGTGCCATTAACTTGATTCTTTGCACCAGATCATCTGACGGGTCTGACCTTGCCTGTGTCTGACATGTTGTCTGTATCACTTTTCCTTCAGTGTATGACATATAAAAGTTATTATTTACTATATTACTTGAAAATTTGACGTTAGATATCACATAACGTGACCTGTTAACTTTTTGATGGAACACTTTGTGAAGTTGCGAAAAAGATAACTTATTATGTGTAATACCGATTTGCGATTCAAGCATAAAAATTACTGAAGGTAAATCATTCACGTCAAAGCAACAGATTAATAGAAGAGAAAAGCGACCCCAACTCTCACTGACATAAGCATAGGCCGCGACGGAATTGTCAAAGTTCTACATGATGACGAATAGTGACTTAAAACAAAAGGGGACGAGACTTGCACGTCACTTAAACTTGGTCAATAAACCATGTCTTGTAAATGATTATTCGTTCAAAACAACTTTGCCAATGTATATAATCTTGTAAGTAGTTAATGTGTCGTCAGAGTAAGATGAACTATATCCAGCTTCAATATTACGTGTGAAACTTGATACCAGCACTGATAGGACAGTGATTAGAAGAGTGAAAAAACGGCGATTGAAAGTTTCGTGTGAAAGGACGCACACCCGCGACTTTCCCGACAAGCAGTGTTGTGACTGAAAAACTAGGATGCACCCCTACAACAAATCGCACACTAATAGCTTTTGACTTTGTGGATAGCAAAAACTTAAGTGTGTATAGTAATTTTTATACTTACTGATTTAAACTAGACAGGGCAGTAAACTTATCAGTGAGAATCGTGAGGTTTGACTACAATAAGTAGCGTTTCGGTTACAAACTCGATCGATCAACGAACAATAAAGCTGCAAAGCATTTAATTTCTATAAATATTTCAATGCTGGACACGGTTAATCGTGCAACGTGTAATAAGACTTCAAAAACTTGCTATGTGTAACGCACAAATTTAAACTGCTGATCTCAAAACTGGGCAGTGAATGACTTTCTAAACGGCATATACGAACTGAAATAAGAGTCGTATACATTCAAAATCGGAGGTATTATCTCAGTAAACAGACTATCCTTATAGCAGCCGAGATAGCCAGTCCGGTATTATGAAGAACGTGAAGCACATAGGCAGAACTATGTACTCTAACATAAATAAACTGGAACTCACCGCGCTGCGACTGTCTTCATAGTAAACTTCAATTGCAGAATCCTCTACTGCAGAAGAAGAGGGGTTGAAAAGAACAATGTGTTCACGAAATCCATGAATAATACTCGCAAGGCGAGTCCGCGAAGTACAAACGCCACGTTCCAGCAATCACTGGCGAGGTTAGAGCGCGGCTCAGCTTTGATCATTGTTGATGCTTGACTATTACGTCACGCAGCCAGCGGCAGTGCTGCAAAGTAATTTTCCAAACCGCAACTCTAAACGATTCCGAAAACTGTATTTATACCCGGGCCGCTGAAACTTTGCACTTGACGTTTACAAATAACAAGTGAAGAGCAAGAAGCGCGAGGCGCTAGTCGCTAGGAACGATCCAATCACAGCGCGATAAACAGTTCCAGTGATCACGTGCCGTGACGTCAACGTTCCCGCGTTGCCGGCTTCGTTCAGGTCTACCGTAAACAAAGTCTTTTATCGCTTGTTTAGGTTGTGTGTGCTTTTTACGCTGCGATTTGTTTTACTGTGAGTGGTTTAACTCGACATTCCGAGTTCAAGTAATTGGATTCTGGCTTCAAACGATCGGAATAACGTTATGGTGCAGTGGTTACAAGAAAGAAATATTGCTGCAGATATGTCAATGTCAAAACTTTTTATAATCGCTCGTGAAACAAAGTAAGCCTATTACACCCACATATGCAGCAGACGAAATCGCAAAGGAGTAGCGTCACAATGTAATAAATCTGCCCCCATTTCACTGCCGTTTTAACCTTATAAAATTGGTATGGAGTGATGTGAAGAATTACTTAAGGAAAAATAAGTCTTTCACAATAAGAGAGGTCGAAAAGCTGTTGCATGAAGCTGTTGCCAATGTGAATGCTGCATCTTGGAGAAAAAAAAGAAGAAGATGGGGAGCTGGATGTAATTGTACCATTGTCGCCGTAAATTGGTGAGTGAAAAGCATTGTGATTATAAAACGTAGAGAGAGAAGTTACTATCTTGATTATTGTTTATTTCGTATCTGTCGTGTTCCAATGCTTATTTTCTATACCGTATTGCTTTGCTCCGTTATTGAAAGCGTGTGCATTGTTGTGCTCTGGTCTTCATTAATATGCCGTTAATTAATTGCTGCTCAAGAACGAATTATTATATACACTTTTATTGCTCAATAGCTTACATTTACGAGATGCAACTGAAAACCGTTTTGTCTGCTGTGTGTATAGAGGCTAGTGTTGCAACGTCGCTAAAACAGTGTAGCCAACTTAACTCGCCGTAACGCGAAACGTCAAGTGTAAATGTTTCAGCGACCCGGGTATAAGTGTGTGAAAGGGACACTTCAAAACAGGCACTTTGGCCTGAACTAATGAAGAACTGTATTGGGGCACTTTGATAAAAGCAACCCAATCTTCAATAAAGAGACATGTTCTATCCCAAATATCTGCATACACATATGTATATCTGTCCTTAGGAACTTTCTTTCCACACAAGTTGATCTTATTCAAGGAAATGTCATGTGGCGAGAGGACGGAGACCACTTCCACGTCATCCATGACTGCATTTACTCATCCAGGCGCTGCAGATGCCGCATCGGAGTTGATCCATTTTTTGCGGCCGACTTGTGGAATTCACAAGAAGAACACGAGCTATTTCAGCCGACATATTCTGCTATACTTCTCTGTGTCAAAGGGGTCAGGCCGGGGACAAATTCAGTGGCGGCTGGTGATAAGGTGCTGCAGCACACTGTAAATATATTACTAAAATTATGCCATTTCTCTTCGAATGCAAGCGACAAATTGCTATAAAATTACATCCTTTCTCTTGTAATACGAGCCAGATACCACAATAAAATTATGCCAATTCCTTTCCAATGCGTATTAGAATGCTAGTAATAAGGATGAAAACGCATTTTCTGGCGCTCTCGCCGCGATAGCTGGAAACCAGCTGTGCTGAAGTGGGATTCAGCCGCACTGGTACGTGCGCAGAGAGGCGGCGCAGTCGTCTGTTCGCTAGTGCGCATGCGCAGACGTGACGTCAGGCCTGACGGCTCATGAGTGCTGAGGCCGACTGCAGCACCAGATCATTTCTCTTCGCGCTGCGTGTAACGGTTGCGGAAGAATGGTATATGACGAATATTGCGGCAGAGTCAAATAGCGCGCTGGCTCAGGCGTCTTGCGCGTTGTCTCTCAAACCTACCTGTGAGAGGCTCGTATTCAAATACCTCTAAATTTTTAATTTCTGTAAATAAAATTAATATGTTTTAAACGTTATATTTACTACCTGCAGTGAATACATGCAGTTGGCAACGCTGTTATAGATTCCCCTGAAGGTCTTACTGTCAATACTGTTGATATTTAATTAAAGGCAATCATACAAAGGTTGACTTTTTATTTTAGTATATTTTGTTTCCTGTTTATTTTTGTAATATTGTAGCACACTGGTCAAATTTTGTACGAGCCGCCACTGGACAAATTTGGATCAGAGGAGCGAATAAGCGACTACCTTCTCAGTCTGAAATTTTACGATGGGAAGATAGCGTCGCGAGATCCATCACAGTATTGGAAGGGCAAAACAGTGGATATGATGGTAAATGTGGACACGGGATCGCCACTGATGGCACAAGCAAACGCGCTCATTGGAAGCGCGAACGCATCTTTACGGGAAAAGCTGCAAAGGTCGCGAAAAAGGTTCTCTCCCTATTAACACTTTGACTGCCGGCCTTGTAAACTTTGCCAGTTCTAAGAATGCCAAGTGTTTTTAGCAATATTTAGTTTTTTGTATTAGAAAAACTAGACAACATTTAAATGTGGTAATAACCTTTTCTGAAAGCCTTGGACTTCTTCCTGATTACCTACTTTCAGTTTCTTTGACTGTTTACTTCCTTTTCCACATATTTTCAAACAATGTCATTTTTTAGGAAAAAGAAATAAGTTTACGGAAATCATAAAGTTTTTACATCATGCTTGTCGTAGGAGAAAAGCTTTTATTCCACTTTCAATAATAAAACACTTATTACATATATACACACATTATTCTCACACAGTGTAATTTTTTTTATTTTTTTTTTATTTCGTATGATACAATGTAAAACATGGTTCTTTGCACATTGAGATTTTGCACTCACTGCACTGGTATGATGTGTCTTTTCTTAGTGTCTTTCCAGTTTGCTTTTTTCCTCTGGTTGAGCATACTTTGCACATACTTTGAATTCTACTTTTACCTGTGAGAGGTGGAATTTTTTTTCTAGAAAATGCTTTCCTGCAGATAACCTGCTCAGGTGGCCTCTATCGGAAGTTGTTTGGGAGTACCGTCTTCACACATTGGCAATTCTGCACACAACACCCTTTATGAACTTGGGTAGAGGCATCTCCTCAGCTTTTATTTTGTTATGGAAATACATGCATATACCAGGCACCATAAGGAGACAGTGAAATGCGAGTTTCTTCCACCATTTCACTGTTCTATGTTCGAAAGCCCTGTTCCTGTTCTCTTCTTTGTATGTTGGGTGATTTCAAAGCCTAAGGCATTCCCTTCCGGTTTTTCATTACAGTTCGAACAAGACCTGTCTTCTCCCTTTCTAACATTCTACTTACCCCTTGCGGCACAATGAAGAGATGCTGAGACCGTCAATGGACGGGATTCCGTATTTACAAACATGAAAAATCGAATTCCGTCAATTGACGGGATCGGTAGTCTAAGGAAACTTTTGTATCCCGTCAATTGACGGGATTGGCAGTTAAAGTGTTAACTAATGTTATTCCCATTTCCCATCCATATTTCCTAAATTTGATCGATCCAAAATTTAAACTTTTTTAAAACTGTACACTGTACACTGTACACTGTACACTGTACACTGTACAAAACACTGTAAATGATCTTAATTTAAAAGGTATTGAAAATTTATTGTGTTCTGGATCTGAAGATAATTTATTCTACAGTTCTGCTAGTACCATCTGGGATTACTATTATACTCTTTCAGATTCCTTAGCATGGTTAAATAAATTATTGTTATACCAATGTGATGGAGACACAGATAAAGCTACTGAATAATTAACTAATATTGTATCTTGGTTCAAAAAAGAAGGTCTTTATCAATGGCTTTAAATATGGGTCATATAGGACGCTGCAATACTAAAACAAATCAATTTACTTTACAAGATGATGTCAATCCACGAATTATAATTGGTAATGGAATTTCAATTGAAGATGGCGCATTAGAGGATTTTAAAAAGGTTTGTGACGGTATTGCATGTAATATGCGTGTTAAGTACAAAGGAGATGCGATTCTCTGACGTACCCCTGTTTTTAATTTCAAATAACCAACCTGTTGTTTGTGCTCATCCAGATTTTCGAGATATAAGAGTTAAAACAATCAGATGGAAAACATTTGATGAACTGAAAGAGGCTACCAAGAAGCCATATCCTTTAGCATTTTTTAATTTGCTTCAAATGTATGGTGTAGAATATTAAATGAATATAAGACCAGTATGTAATGAATATTGTTTATTACAAATAAAATTTTACAAAAATGTTATATTGTACAATACAAATGTTCTTAGAAAATTTAAAACAATAAAATGTTGTACACAATTTAAAACATTAAAATGTTGATGTCTGCTTCATTTCATACTGTCCCTTATACACCGATGAATCCTTATTCCTTGTCACATTTGACATATAAATGATATGTGAAGTTATTAAGTGAACATATGCCTATGTAAAGAAATAATTTAATTTCTATTACTAATTTATGTAAAATGGGGTGTATATTTATGTCAGTTAGTTGAAATTTTTGCCTTCGAAATTCAAAGCTCACACTTGCATCTTATTACTAAATATAAACCGATCGTTAAACATCTGAGTAGAGGCACATGACTAAAAACACATGAAAAATAACTAATCAGTGTCTCTCTTTCAGTGACAAAACCTGTAACGTCTTGTTAAATGATAATTTTTAACTCTTTCATGCACAGCGATATAAAACAAATTTAGACCCTTGTTGCACAAGACTTATTTGTTGAACAATTTTATAAAAAATTGGTGAAATGTTATAAAATTACATTATAATGATAATTTTAATAACATTAAAATAATTATTAGAAAGATTTTTTCGAAAACAGTGGTAGTACATTAAGTGTACCCCTACCCTGGGTCGTCATCACTAAAACCTGCCTTTTCAGCTGACGAACTCTGACCTGAGTGTATTTCTGCATGGAGTTTTGCCATTAAGTGATCATCCTTTAGCATGTCACTGAAGTGTTTCGTTACTAACTGAAATGAAAGATAACACCTTGAGTTATGTGGAAGACCTATGATGCATGGTGGTACGAATTTTGAACTCTGAATTACTCATGAATTATTTATTTTATATAGAATATATCCAAGAACGTGAAGTTTACAGTTATTCCAAATGTATAGACATCATTATCTTACCTCTATGAAAGAGATGAATCAACAATGTCTCACATAAAGACATACAAAATATGCACTTAATCGAAGAGAGGGAAAAACCCACCAACTCTGTACAAACTGTGGGACATACCTATCACCATAGATGAGCAAAACTACTTCTGACACCTCTCGGGCATTGTGGTAAATACCACCTTACATACAATGGGTCAGGAAATGAACTTTCATACTGGACGAGTCAGAACTACATCATTATGTGGTACGATTTTTGTACCACCATGCATTTATGCAAGGCAGAATGGTGGTACAGAAAATGTACCAGCAACCATGAAAGAGTTAATGCTGTATGTTCAATCTCCATTTCATGTAAAACCACACCCGATCGTGACGTCGCGCCCCCCACTACGTGGGCACCGCGGCCCCAGCCTATTCCTGCAACATCAATCGGGATGCCGCCTCGCGCCGCGCCACGCCCACTCGCCGCGTGTCAACAATTCTGGCGCACTGATGGCCGTGACACTTCAGCGCTCATCCATTCACCAACGCCTCGTATAGAATGAATTAAAAGAATGGACAAATTTAAAAACATAAAAAATAAAAAAGATAAAAATAACAAAAAAAATTCTTTTGTGGATAAAATCTTAAATAAAAGTCAGCAGACAGGTCAAAAATTAACAAAGGCTCACACAATCAAATACTGATCTCAAGTGTATCTGTCATTATAAATATGTATCAAGTATCTCCACTCCCTTTCCGTGAGAAAGTCAAATACCTCGGTGTCTGGCTGGACCGGAAACTCACATGGGGGGGGGGGGGGCACATACAACACATGACCAACCGAGCAAACGCGAGGCTCAAACAACTCTACCCGATGCTCAACAGGGAAAGCAAACTGAATAGCCGGGTGTCGAGGAACCTCTACATGACACATATTAGACCTCTGATGACGTACGGTGCTCCGTGCTGGGCATATGCGGCGCCAACACGGCTGCGCCGCCTGCAGCTGATACAGAACAAGGTACTACGCATCATCAGCAACGCTCTACGATACACACTATAATGTTTTACTATATTTTTCAGTAATTACAGTTTACTCTACCGATACTCAGCTTTTCAACATTTCGTTGTATGGGGGTTCTGCTCTCTGCAACATTATTCTCGTGGGGCGCCGTGGTAGAAATAAATACTCGTAGGTACAATTTCTCACTTCTTCTTTAATTTGAATCAAACTTCTTCTCCACCAAAACATTACAACTTCATAACAAAGCATCAGAACTTCGCTGACAGAACTTCCATAAAAAAACAGACTGACATAGCTTCCAGCGCACTTTAGACAAGCCAAAACCCGAACTCCCCCATGCAAGGCGGTGAGGAAAATATGTAACATCGGCAATAATGCATTATGCATTGTTCATAACAATTGAATATACTAATTTACAATGAACAAACACACAAAGAAAACATTTCATGTACACAAGAATAATCACAATATAAAATGAAAACAAATCATACAATAATTTTAGATGGCACATCTTTTTAAGACGAAATCGCTGTACTATTTGTTTCACAACAAAGAATAATGATAAATGTCAATTAATTTGTTAATGAGTACATCATACATGTTCCTAACATGTATTGAACTATCAAATCTCATGGCCGATCACAAAATATACTCATAATCTCACGTCAGTCAATATATACAAAGAACTCAATATTGATTATATAATAGTCGAAATAACACAATTAACTGGTCAACACAACTCGTTTATGAGCCTAACAGACATACAATGCTATTAATTTTCATTTCTTTTTGTTTTTTACAAAAGATTTTACAATTCGTCTGTTTAAGTCTTGAAATAACATACAATGACGCAACTATTGTTTATAGAACTGTCTGGAAAGAAAATATATGAATCTCTTAATTAATGAAATCTATCACTTGTTTTAATCACAGTATCATCGAGACACTGTCCTATACTGATTCCTAAGCTGGCTATATCGTTTTTAACTAACTTCACACGCAACTTTTATCACTATTTAACCACACCATTCCGGATCCGACGCAGACGGTATCGTACGATGACATTGAGATGAGAGGACCAGGCAGACGGTATCGTACGATAACATTGAGATGAGGGGGTCAACAGTATCGTCACAACACTCACCGTGGATCTTCGCAATGAATACCGCCTAGAGCGCCTCTCGGCGGTATTCAAGAAACTCGCCACACGACTGCACAAGAACTCGAGACACTCGAACAACCCCTTCATCCTACGCTTGGGGAACTACGATCACAGCCATAGGTGGAAACATAAACACCCCAAAACACTTCTCCTCAGAGACTAACCACCTACGGTCGTAGGGAACACCAACTCGCAAACGCGATGAACATGGCAAACCCCTGCAGAACAGCAAACTGACTGGCAATGCCAGCTGAGCCCACAGCCGACCTACACGCAAGACAGGGAAACCATATTCAGCACACTAAACACAAACAAACCTAAACAATCCCACACACTTAGCCAGTTCTATGTCCGAACTGCCTAACTACCATGACAAACTTGGCTATGTTACAGGTATTCCGCCACAGCCGATGTTCATGGGTATTCTGACGCAGCCGACCCAGGTGACTTCACAGGAGCTCAGATGTAGCAGAACCTCGCATCAAACGGACTGATTCTTTATGACGAACCTAGCAAAGTTAAACGTACTGCGAAAATACCTATTACTAACATTACCAAACCTTGCATGATCTGTCGCAGATAGCATACCGCTACTGCCTTTCAAACCTACTCTACTGTCGCAGTTTTTTCCCTTGGCTCTTGCCTTGGCACTTTTTTTTCCTCTGCCCTTACATAACTTTACCCTTCGTATACCTTTCGACCAATTCTATCTCCAGATGCACCGTATTAATGGGTGATCGTGCCCACACGTACGGATAACGTCGCGGTTCCCACATCCCGTGATCCACCTTAGCAAACTAACCTAATTACGGAGGTGACAGTAGAACTTTTGTGATGGTCACCACTTTGGTGTGAGCGTGGAGGATACAGTAGCCGTACTGTAGGTGCAACCACAACGGAGGGGTATTTGTGGAGAGGCCAGACAAACGTGTGGTTCCTGAAGAAGGGCAGCAGCCTTTTCAGTAGTTACAGGGGCAACAGGCTAGCCTTGTAACATCAACAAATGTTGCTTTGCCACACAGTTACTGCGAACGAAAGCAAGGGGAATCTACAGCCGTTACTTTTCCCGAGGTCATGCAGCTCTGCTGTGTGAACATGTGATGATGGCATCCTGTCGGGTAAAATATTCCTGTAGTTAGTCCCCCATTCGGATCTCCTGGTGGGGAATACTTAGGAGGATGTGATCATAGCCGCGGTGGAGTAGCCGAGCGGTCTAAAGCACCTTGCTGCGGAGCGCGCGGTTGCTCGCCGGGAAGGTTCGAGTCCTCCCTGGGGCATGGGTGTGTGTGTTTGTCCGTAGGTTTAGTTTACCTAGGTTTAAGTAGTTAGTAAGCTAAGGACTGATGACCACGCAGTTTGGTCCGATAGATTTACAGACATTTGAACATCACGAAAGACAGCACTGGCATTCTACGCCTCGGAGTGTGGAATGTTATATCCCTTAATCGGGTAGGGAAGCTTGAAAATTTAAAAAGAGAAATTTGTAGGTTGAAGTTAGATATAGTGGGAATTAGTGAAGTTCGGTGGAGAGAGGAACAGGATTTCTGCTCAGGTGAGTACAGGATTATAAATACAAAATTAGTTGGGGGATTAGAGGAGTACGTCTGAGAAAGAATAAGAAAATAGGAATGCGGGTAAACTACTATGAGAAACACAGTGATCGCATTATCGTTGTCAAGATAGATACGAAGCCAACACCGACCACAGTAGTACAGGTTTATATGGCAACTAGCTCTGCCGATGATGAGGAGATCGAAGAAATATATGAGGAGATAGAAGAAATTATTCAGATAATTAAGGGAGAGGAAAACTTAATTGTTATGGGAGACTGGTATTCGGTAGTAGGACAAGGAAGGGAAGATAGTAGGTAAATATGGTCTGGGCAAAAGGAATGAAAGAGGTAACCGCTTGGTAGAATTTTGACGGAACATAATTTAGTTATAACAAACACCTGGTTTGAGTATCACGAGCCGGCCGCGGTGGCCGCGGGGACTGCGAACGTCAGTCACGGTCTGCACGGCCCCCTCGCGCATGGATATTTGTGCCGTCCTTAGTGTTAGCTAGTTCATAAGTAGTTTGTAAGTTTAGGGACTGATAACCCGGCAGTTACGTCCCTTAAGCTTAACAAACATTTGAACATTTTAAGAATCGCGAAAGAAGAGTGTATACGTGGAAGAGACCAGGAGACACCGAGAGATATCAGATAGATTTTACAATGGTAAGACGTAGATTTAGGAACCAGGTTTTAAGCTGTAAGAAATACCCAGGGGCAGATATAAAGTGTGAACATAACTTGTTGGTCACGAATTGTAGGCTGAAACTGAAAAAAACTACAGAAATGTAGGAAAATAAGAAGATGGGACCTGGAAAAAATGAAGGAACCTGAAGTTCTTAAGAATTTCAGAGGGTGCTTTAGGCAACAATTGACAGAAACTGGGGGAAATAAAACATTAGAGGACGAAATGAGATGATATAGTGAAGGCAGCAGAGGACAAAATAGGTAGGGAGGCAAGACCTACAAAAAACCCTTCGATATCACAGGACATACTAAACTTAATCGATGAACAGAGAAAATGTAAAGATTCAGTAAATGAAACAGGCAAAATTGAGTACAGACGACTAAGAAATGAGATTGACAGGAAGTGTAAAATAGCTAAGCAGGAGTGGCTAGAAGGCAAATGCAAGTCTGTAGAAGAATGTATAAATAGGAGAAAAATATATATAGCCTACAGGATCATAAAAGAAACATTTGGAGACAAGAATAGCAGCTGTGTGAACATAAATGACTCAGATGGAAAACCAATTCTCAGGAAAGAAGGGAAAGCTGAAAGGTGGAAAGAATATATAGAGAGGCTCTACAAAGGAAATGTACTTAGAGGCAATATTCTAGTAAGGGGAGAAGAAATAGATGAGGAAGAAATAGGACATACTATACTGAGAGATGAATTTGACAGAGCACTGAAAGACGTAAATCGAAACAAGGGCCCTGGAGTAGATGACATTCCCTCAAAGCTACTGAAGTCTAGGGGAGAAGCAGCCTTGACAAAACTGTTTCACCTGGTGTGTAAGATGTATGAGATCGGCGAGGTACCCTCCGACTAATAAAAATGTAATAATCCCCATTCCAAAGAAAGCAGGCCAGGACAGGTGTGAAAACAACAGAACCATAAGTTTAATAAGTCATGGTTGCAAAATAATAACACGAATTATTTACAGAAGGTAGAAGCCGACCTCGGGTAAGATCAATTTGGGTTAAGAAGAAATGTAGGAACACGGGAGGCAATACTCACTTTACGCCTTATCCTAGAAGATAGATTAAGTAAAGGCAAACCTACATATCTAGCTTTTGTAGATTTGGTGAAGGCTTTTGACAATGTTGATTGGAATAAACTCTTTCAAGTTCTGAAGCAAGCAGGAGTGAAATATAGGTAGCGTAAGGTTATTTACAACTTGTACAAAAACTAGACAGCGGTTGTCAGAGTCGAAGGGCATGAAAGGGATGCAGTGGTTGGGAAGGGAGTAAGACAGGGTTGTAGCCTTTCCCCAATGTTATTCAATTTGTACATTGAGCAAGCTATAAAGGAATTGTTGTTGTTATGGTCTTCAGTCCGGAGACTGGTTTGATGCAGCTCTCCACCCTACTCTATCCTGAGCAAGCCTTTTCATCTCCTCATAAGAACGGCAACCCACATCCACTTGAATCTGCTTACTATACGCGTCTCTTGGTCTCCCTCTGCGATTTTTACCCCACACACTTCCCTCCAATGCTAAATTTACGATTCCTCGATGTCTAAGAATGTGTCCTACCAAGCGATCCCTCCTTTTAGCCAGGGTATGCCAAAAATTCCTTTTCTCACCAATTCTGTTCAGTACTTCTTCATTGGTTATGCGATCTACCCACCTAATCTTCAGCATTCTTCTGTAGCACCACATTTCAAAAGCCTCTATTCTCTTCCTGTCCGCACTGCTTATCGTCCATGTTTCACTCCCGTACAAGGCAACACTCCACACAAATGCCTTCAGAAAAGACTTCCTTACACTTAAATTAATGTTCGACGTTAGCAAATTTCTCTTTTTCAAAAATGCTTTTCTTCCCATTGCCATTCTGCATTTTATATCCTCTGTACTGCGACCATCACATGTTATTTTAATACCCAAGTAACAAAACTCATCTATCACCTTCATTGTTTCGTTGCCTAATCTAATTTCTTCAGCCTCGCCCGATTTTCTAAGACCGCATTCCATTATTTTTGTTTTGCTCTTGTTAATGTTCATTTTATATGCTCTCTTCAACACACTGTCCATTCCATTCAACTGCTCTTCCAGGTCCTTTGCTGTCTCTGACAGAATTACAATGTCATCCGCAAAACGCAATGTTTTTATTTCTTCCCCCTGAACTTTAATCCCTATTCCAAATTTTTCCTTGCTTTCCTTCACCGCCTGCTCGATGTACAAATTGAATAACATCGGAGAAAGGCTACAACCCTGTATTACTCCCTTCCCAACTGATGCTTCCCTTTCATGCCCTTCGAGTCTAATAACTGCGGTCTGGCTTTTGTACAAGTTATAAATAACTCTCCTTTCCCTATATTTTACCCCTGCTGACTTCAGAATTTGAAACAGTGTATTCCAGTCAACATTGTCAATTGCTTTCTCCAAATCTATAAAAGCTAAAAATGTAGGTTTGCCTTTCCTTAATCTATCTTCTAAGATAAGACGTAAAGTGAGTATTGCCTCCCTGGTTCCTACGTTCCTCCTGAATCCAAACTGATCTTCCCCAAGGTCAGCTTCTACCAGCTTTTCCATTCTCCTGTAGATAATTCGTGTTAAAATTTTGCAACCATGACTTATCAAACTAATGGTTCTGTAATTTTCACACCTGTCTGCGCCTGATTTCTTTGGAATGGGGATTATTACATTATTACATTATTACATCTTTCAAGGCTCTGTCAAATTCATCTCTCAGTATAGCATCTCCTATTTCATCTTGATCTACGTCCTCTTCCCTTCCTACCACATTGTCTGTAAGTTCATTTCCTTTGTAGAGCTGCTCTATGTACTCTTTCCACCTTTCAGCTTTCCCTTCTTTGCTGAGAACCGGCTTCCCATCTGAGTTCTTGATATTCGTGGAGTTGCTTTTCTTGTCCCCAAATGTCTCTTTTATTTTCCTGTAGGCGGTATCTACTTTTCCCCTTTTTATACATTCTTCTACAGATTTGCATTTGGCTTCTAGCCACTCCTGCTTAGCCATTTTGCACTTCCTGTCAATCTCATTTTTTAATCGTCTGTACTCCATTTTGCCTGTTTCATTTACTGCATTTTTATATTTTCTCCTTTCATCGATTAAATCTAGTATTTCCTGTGATACCCAAGGATTTTTTGTAGGTCTTGCCTTTCTACCTATTTTGTCCTCTGCTGCCTTCACTATTTCATCTCTCAGTGCTACCCATTACTCTTCTACTGTTTTATTTCCCCCTGTTATATATTTATATATATTTATATATATTTATTTCCTATAAAGGAAAGCAAAGAGAAATTTGTAGAAGGAATTAAAATTCAGGGTGAAGAATTAAAAACATTGCGTTTTGCCGACGACATAGTAATTCTGTCATGAGACAGCAAAGGACCTGGAAGAGCAGTTGAACGGAATGGACAGTGTGCTGGAAGGTGCATTATAAGATGAATATTAACAAGAGTAAAACAAGCGTAATGGAGTGCAGTCTAAGAAAATAAGGTGATGCTGAAGGAATTAGATTAGGTAACGAAACAAGGAGGTAGATGAGTTTTGTTACTTGGGTAGTAAAATAACAAGTGATGGTCGCAGTACAGGGGATATGAAATTCAGAATGGCAATGGGTAGAAAAGCGTTCTTGAAAAAGAGAAATTTGTTAACCTCGAATATTGATTTATGCCTAAGGAAGTCCTTTCTGAAGGCATTAGTGTGGAGTGTAGCCTTGTATGGGAGTGAAACATGGGCGATAAACAGTGCAGACAGGGAGAGGATAGAGGCTTTTGAAATATGGTGCAACAGAAGAATGCTGTAGATTAGGTGGGTGGATCGCGTAACTAATGAGGAGGTACTGAACAGAATTGGGGAGGAAAGGAATTTATGGCATATCTTGACTAAAAGAAGGAATCGATTGGTAGGACACAGACATCAAGTAATTGTGAATTTAGCGTTGGAGGGAAGTTTTTGGGGTGAAAGCCGCAGAGGAAGACCAAGAGATGGATACCGGAAGCAGATTCAGACAGATGTAGGTTGCCGTTCTTATGTGGAGATGAAGAGGCTTGCTCAGGATAGGGTATTGTGGAGAGCTGCATCAAACCAGTCTCCGGACTGAAGACCACAACAACAACAACAACAAGTATCTATGTCTTTGAGTAGAAATTGTGCTTTTCCCAACTCAAAGCCAGAGGGGGCAAACGGAGCGTTATATTTATCTTTTTTAAATTTTATAGCACCATAATCTCTGGCAACATAACATACACTGTTTCTTATTTTTGATGCCATCTTTTATCTGAGCTGGAGAGACAACGTATTTGCTCATCGTCTATCTTATTTTTACCGTCTTATTGATCGGACATGTCCATAAATGTGTGATCCTTCCATATCTAACTCTTGCCAATAATAATTCAATTTTCCTCATTTTCTACTTTCATTTAAAAGGAGCCCTTACCTATTCTAAATAATTTTAGCGCATTCTGTTCCAGCAATATCAGCGCTTGTGAAATGATGCTTATGTGATTGTTGCACGTCTGTAGTCGATCACGATAGAAATTTCTAGATGCGTTCATAACCATATTCACCTACTTAATCTCAATGCCTGCAAGAAATATTCCGTCATAACGAAATCCGATAGATTTTACGAAAATTTGCTACCTCCCAAATTAACTTACCATTTTTGCAGTTTTACATTTGTCGCTTCTATAGACTCACAAAAAGAGCATCATTTCACGAAAAAGGCAATTTATTTCCACAGTTTCTACACATCGAAATGAGCAGAGAATTCGCAGTAAGAGTTCAAAGTCAGGTAAAGTACGGATTCCGCCGGTTTCTTGTGTGGGGATGCTTTCTAGTGTTGTCTGTATGCAAAGTCATTATCGCCGCTAAACATTAAGTGCGGAATCCTCCATGCCTCTTTCAGTGTCTCACACCTTCAAAATTACATTTTCCTGTAATATTCAATCGCATGTTAAATTTTCATAGCGGCAACCATCTTAATCTTTACCGACAACACCCAGCAAAAAATAACAATGTGCACTAGAGCTGTGATCTATAACTCAATGTACAACCGTAAGTATCCACGAAGGGGAATTTCCAAGGGAGCCTAATGTTCACACGGAACAAATAGATCATCTAAAAGGTTTCTAAAATTTTCTGGATCCTTTATCAGAATTATGATTAAAGATAACATTAACTGACGAATAGCTAATATACAGACTGAAAAAAAAAAAAAAAAAAAAAAAAAAAAAAAATCACGTGGAGGTTTGCGTGAGATTCATCCAGGTTCGATTGAAGAAGTTATTTTGGAAAATTAGAATAGTACATTATGAAATCATGTGTATGTGAACGAGGAGCTTCCCTCACTTGTATTTAATTTTATTCTTTACTTGAAGGGGTTGTGATTTTAACATTTCTGTGCAGTGTTTCTTATTTGGTAAACTATTATGGGTGGATAGTACAAAGTTATAAATTTTTCTTTGTAATGTATACAGTCGCTTAACATATAATTTTAGAGCCGGCCGCGGTGACCGAGCGGTCTGCGGCGCGTAAGTCACGTTCTGAACGGCCACTATGGTCGGGGGTTCGAATTCCCCCTCGGGCATGAATGTTTGTGCCGTCCTTAGTATTAGCTAGTTCATAAGTAGTTTGTACGTTTAGGGACTGATGACCCCGTAGTTAAGCCCTATAACCTCTAAAAACATTTAAATTTTTTTATTAAGTTTAGTGCACAGTACTGGAGCCACTTTATAAAAGGATAAATTTCTCTAACACTTACTTCTGTTACCGAACACGCAATTGAACAATGTAAGAGAAAACTCCTTTGTACGGTACTCAATTGTTTAAAATTGTATGAAATATTGTAAAGATATTAGAATGTGTACAATACACACACACACACACACACACACACAGACAAAGCAAGACACTAATGCCATCTTTCGGTGATCTCCACGTCGTTACTGATTAGTCAAGCACACGTCAATGTGCCATTGTCTTTGTGACAAAGAGGTTGCCTTGCGGTATAAATTTTAAACATCAGTTTTACTTGTAATGGTGCACGTCTGTGACAAGTTGTTTTAAGTGGATTTTGGTTATTATAAGGTTATTTGTAAGTTGTTTGTTATGTTTTAACAAAATGTGTGATGCAATAGTCATACCAGAGTCTTTTTGTAGCCTTCCAAAATGTTTACAGTTGAAACGTGTAAGGCATAAATAAAATTGCTAATTGTGGTCGATACATTTATATTATTTTGAAATGCGCCAAATGGTCACTAAATCTTACTGGAGTCTAGACACTGTTCTTTCCAATGTGTGTTTCTTCTCTTCTTTCACATCCGTCTTAAAGTGGCTCCAGTCTTTTTCTTAGGTGTATTTAAGAAATGACGTTTTGAGTAATACCTTTTATTGGGCAAATGTACTTACTCACTAAAGTAAACTTCGGAACATGGAGCAATTACATATTATCAATTCCAGAAAATTAGTTTGTTAATGAGAATGTTAATATGGCGTCATCTTTTTTACTCGAAGTAATCTTTCTCGGGGCTCAGATACTATCCTGTATCTTCTTCATTGTCGTGGTATTTGGTGAAAGAGGTATCCATTTTCAATGTTGCAGTAGAGATTCAAGACCCAGTTCTGGGGAAACCTAATTTTTATTTCACTTTCGTAGAATGGCGACAAATTCTACCATTCTTGTACTCTTTCCTGCGTCCTCTAAAAGTAGCCAATATCTTCATAATGTTTTTCTGTTTAAAAATAATAACTAATAATATTTGTTGTAATTTTTGCAATAAATACTTTTGTGAAAATACATGTAAAAATTTTTACTGATTGTGCTCAGCTACTTTTATCTTACCATTCACCATTTGTTTAAGGGTGATTCCTGAGAAAAAAAAAAAAAAAAAAAAAAGAAAAGAAAGAAAAGAAAGAAAGAGGATAAAAACTTAGAATTATAGGATGGCCACTTTTATACTTTTTAATTATTGAAAACGTCGAAATTTTTACCATGCGTTTTTAAGATTATCTTGTCAAACAACTTTCAAATTTATATGCTATCTTTATCCTTTACAAAAATAAAGACGATCGGATTTACTGTACTTGTGCACACAATTGCACAAATCATTTCATAGCCCTTTTTGCACCATGGACTGCAGATATCTAAATAACCAATCATAGTAAAAGTGTCAAATTTTAAAAATATATTCTGTAGAGTTTTAACTACATGTTAAACCCTGATGTTTGACTACCAAAAGAGACGACTTTGGTTTAAGAAATCTTAGCTTATACATAGCAGTATATGGAATTCAGAGGGGATATCGAAATTTTATTTAAAATTGGGATCACAACAATATTTATTCCGTATCTGGCGGTTAAAGCAAGACGATTTTTTCACTTTTGTGCAAGGAAACTTAGCAACCGTTACTTATCATTCATTTTAAGAAAGCTATCCTGTCAAAAAATTAAATTTTGGACATCGTAGACACTGACATGTATGAGATGGAACAGTAATAGCAGTGTATTTTTGTAGCCTTAGAAACTGATTACAGTAGAAACACGTAAGGGATAAATAAATTACTATGTGTGGTCCAGACATTCATATTATTTTCAAGGAAGTAACAATTATCACAGGAAGAATCTGTGCTGGTTTCAGGCAAATTGGACGATATAAAGATCTGCAGCTTATAAGTGACGCTGGAAACTATGAAGAGATAGACCAGCTTATTAACCAAAACCTGAGACTTCTCTCTGGAAAAGCCCTTATGAGACGAATGCGATTTAGCATCGCTTATCGCTACAGGGATCTTCCTAGCACAGCTGAGATCTGGCAATATCGTTGCTAATATTTGGCAACACTGTGACAATACAGTTACTTCTGCAAGTGGTACTGAAGTTTGTCGCTAAGTTCACTTGACATTCCTCTTCTACTTCCACGGCTCACATTGTATAATGCTCATGTGATATGAGAGACAGAAATTTACTTTTTGGACTCGAGGAATGCTGTTATTCGTGTAAGTGACATTTCAGATTATCTTTCCCGATGCGTTAGAAGCTCAGCATTGAATATGTCAGAGACGTCAACGTCTCGTTGGCTGTGTGGTTCTGTGTGTGTCTTGTGATGGAGGCTTGGTCTGAGTCGGCAGTTCTAATCCTGTTGGGGGACAGTACACTTAGGGATGGTATATTGTTTTATTCTGTTTTATACGATGCAAATTGCAAGAAGAAACTCTTCAACGAAATCAGAAGAAAACTTTTACACAGAACATCTTCCCGAATGGTCGATTCCAAATTATTTAAATGGTGTTAGATATTTGCTTTTTTTTCAGTATACAAACGCCTTTGAAGAAATTCGAATTGACTTACATCGATAGGAGTGTAATTTTTATTACTCCCTTAGGACCCATATGCCAGGGGAATACTTATGGAGGAAGTGAAGATAATGATTCATATAGTTCCTTCAGAGCATTCACTGTAAGGTATTCACATAATTTATCGCAAACATTCACCGTAAGGAATCAAACAACGACACTAAAATATTTTAGTGCACTTACACACGGCGCCGATGAAGACATATCGTCTGATGACAACGATAAATTACATGAAGGGCTTTTGTGAAAGGAAAAGTAACGAGATATAAACCACAAGCAACCGTGTTAACCGTCGTTAGATCAACGACTATGACAAATTTTTGCCCCTCTAATGTGCTGTGTATTAATATAATAAAATTTTCGTCATTCAAAAACGGGTGGTCTGCTTCGTTGATATCGAGTGTGAAATACAAATCGCAACCGTTTTGTGGATTACCACTCGACAAGAGGAAAGCATTTTCCACCGTCCAGGGCGATGAGCGGCAGCAGGCATTTTGGGCAGAGTGCGAGGCAGCGCAGCGCCGCCACCGCTGCTGCCGGCGAGTGGGCCGCGGAGAGCTCTGCCAAGTGCTGCGGCCAGAGCCGGCAATGTTGTTGGGCGTAAATGTTATTACCAGTGTATCGCAAAATGTGTTATGCTCCCATTACACTCGTGGAATCACCTTTTATGAGGGACTTGAAATAAACTTTTTGTCAGCGAGTGGTTTCGACCACCAACAATCGCTTTGCGATTGACGCACCTTACTCCGAGTCCACGGACGTAGCTGACGTAGACCCGTTGTTATTGAACACAAGACTTTATGCCTGGACTGCCGCAGTCTATAGTTTTGCCGGATTGTGCACACAGCGCGGCCACGCTTATTGTCCCGTGTCGCGATCGGCCGGCCATGTTTTTTGGAAAGAGTGTACTTTAGGAAGGATCGAATGAGTAGCTAGGTGCCCCTGTTTCTTATTACGGCTGCAACTCCCTAACAGTTGTGTATGGCCGGTTGCCATTCCAGGGGTAATAGGTCTCCGATTTTTGTTTTCTTTTCCTTTTATTATTTTAGATTTTTTCAGCTGTTCTTTTGGATTTTTCCTGTCCGTTTTTCTAAACTACCCCTGTATTAAAGCCAACAAAAAAATCGCACTGACGTGTTTTACGGCCCACTTTAGATTTGTAGTTTTATAAGTTTTAGCAAACATTTTGGACCATAATAATAATGTAAACAACAAGAAATTTTTTGAAACCCTTTTAGGAAAACAAAAATTTTTTAGTAGTAGCGGGTTTTGAACCACTGACCTTCAGCGTCAAAGTCCAACACATTGACCACTACGCTACGTCCAACACTTGAAAGCCTCGTCCTTTAATCTCATACTATTGATGGCTGTTATTAACTGATGCTAATATGGCATTTGTAGACACTAGATTATCATTTATCGTACGAAGATCGACATGTTTTTGTTAATTCTTCAGTGCGCCATTGCTTTGGAATGAAAACGTGTAAGTTAAAATAAGAAAATCATCAAATACGCAAAGCAAGATGGCTTATGCCAGAGAGCGTTCTGGGCGAGGAATGTCACGTGACATCTGGGAATGGCTGGTTTTCGTTAATTCAGTGGAGGGCGTCAAAACTCTGTTATCTTTGCAAATATCTCTCAAATGATACGACATATGAAAAAAACATAAGGGAACAAAGCTGTAGAGAATCTTCTCCTCTACAAATTCGGTTATTCAATTTTAGCGTCAGATGAAAGGTTTATATGCAATTAAAATTACATTACAAACGAACTTTCTTTGATATTACTAATGTATTTCTTGTCGGAAAAATTTTAAAAAGCGAGGTTCTGCTCTCTGGTTGCCAACATTTATGTCTTTAAAATTTGGTGCCAATCGGTTGAACGGTTCGACCTAAAAAGTGGGAACACTTTTCAACCAGAGAGACATCGTCAAATCGCCGTTATTTTTGCAAATATATCTGCAACGATGCAAGATATGAAACAAACATAATAGAGCGAAGTTATAGAGAATTTTCCTCTCTACCAATTAGGTTATTCAATTTTCGTATCAGATAAAACGTTCGTTTGCAATTACAGTCATATTACAAACGGCTTTTTTGGCATTACTACCGTATTTTTTGTCCGAAAAATTTGAAAAAGTGAGGTTCTGGTCTCTGTTGGCCTAAAATTGTCTGTAAAATTTGGTGTTGATCGGTTGATCGTCTTAAAAAGGGGGAACACGTTACGGACAGACAGATAGACATACATCCAAAAATCGCTGTTATTTTTGCAGATATCTTTGAAACGATACGAAATATGAAAATAATAATAATAATAATGATAATAATAAAACATACGGGAGCAAAGTTGTAGAGAATTTTCTCCTCTACAAATTCGGTTATTCAATTTTTGTGTGCCGGCCGCGGTGGCCGAGGGGACTACGGCGCGCCAGTCACGGTCTGGATAGCCACTACGGTTGGGGGTTCGAATCCCCCTTCGGGGATGTATATTCGTGCCGTCGTTAGTGTTAGCTACTTCATAAGTAGTTTGTAAGTTTAGGGACTGATGACCCCGTAGTTAAGTCCCATAAGCTATACAAACATGTGAACATGTGTGTCAGTTTTTGTGTCAGGTGAATGGTTATGCCGTAATTTTTATTTAAATTTCAAGCTGTCAAAAAACTATCGCAAAGGCCCACTTTTAGTGTTACTACCGTAACCTAAAGTGGTCCAAAAAAATTATTCAAATCTACCAAGTAATTGAATTTTAACGAGACCAATGCACAGATGTATTTTTATTTATGAAGATTATATCTTCCGTATCTACATCTATAAAATTATTCTACAAATTACATTGAAGTGCATGGTGAAGGGTTACTCAACCGCTTTCATTAGATTTCTCTTTCTTTATCGTTCCATTTTCTAATAGTACGCGGAAAGCATAAATACGTAAATCTTATCGTACTAAACCTTCAAGTTTTGGTCCAACGTTTAGCAAAAATTTTGTGGGTGCACACCTCTCACATAATTCTACATCAGTGACGAATATAGCAAATGCCACTCTCTGTAAGTACTGCGAAAATACAGACACGAGCAGTAATTCGGCTGGCAGTCTGCTGTCTGTCTGTGTTGACTTACCAAGAGTAAACAGCAGTGACAGGAGGCCTGTTATCTGCCAGTGATTTCGCACGTGCCTGCCGGCCGCCCTGGCGAATGACGCAAACGTGTATCTAATCTGGCGCTGGCCGGTGGTTCCGCGCTCCGGTAGGAGGACTATCTAATCTGAAGCTCTGTTCACTGCACTCGGCATGCTCGCCGTTATGTGTCATACGGCTAGCCCTCTGTTTACAAAAGCGACCGTGTTACTCTTAATACGCCGGAAGAAAATAGGAACGGTGCGATCGAAAAAGTCAAAGGCTTTGGCGACACTTACCACAAGAAAATGGCGTAATTTTAACAAAGGCCAACACAGTTTTATCACACCCCGTATACCGTAGAGACAACTGCGGTAAACTAGCACACTTACAATTTTGCAGCAATGATATGTAGAGATACGGAAATACGCCATGACGAGGAGCAAAAGAAGCTGTTGACGGAAAAAAGTCATTTTCATTAGAAAATAGGCTCCACTTTCCCATGCAGTTTTAAAGTTGTATACTCTTGACGTTTGATAACAAGTTGTTGAAAATATATATGCCAAGATCGCTTGTTCAATACTTTGTTTTCGATAACCGTTTTCGATAAACTTAGTTGTGATCTTCAGATCTCTGCTTTTTTTTTTTTTTTTTTTTTTTTAAATAGGGCCTCAGATGATATTGTGCTTCATGTTTAAGTTATAAAAGTTACATACATAATTTAAATTACTCTGCTAAGTACCTAAAAACTAGATTTGTAATAATTAAAAACCATATGCCACAGCTCGGCAGTTTTAAAATCAATTCCACGACACTCACAATGTTAACAAGTGAGAAAAAATGCGATGTGTGATTGTTTTTAAAACTGACGAGTTATGGCATACTATTTTAAATCACGACACATCTAGTTTATATGTTCTTAACTCAGTTCATTTAAAACATGCATGTGACTTTTATAACTTACACATGAAGCACTATGTCATATGAGGTGCTACTTTAAAAAATAAATAAATAAATAAAGATCTGAAGATGACAACTAAGTTTTTGGTAGCCGGTTATCAAAAATAAAATATTCGACAAGCGATCTTGGCATATATATTCTCCAGAAGTTTTATAATCATGGTTACAGACTGCATTTGTTGAATGCTATCTACCCATTTTAAGGCCCGGACAACTCGAATTAGCTTAAAAGAAGCTTCATGATAGTCACACAATTGCTATACTGGTTGTGTTTAGTGATGGGGCAACTTTCCATGTGTACGCTCATTTGTATCGCTATACCGTCAGAATATGGGATGCTGAAAATCCTATTGCGTGCACTGAGTACCAACGTAACCCCGCTAAGGTGTACGTCTGGTGTGCCAAAAAAATAATAAAACAAAAAAAGGTTGTAAATCTATTGGACCAAACTGTGTGGTTATAAGTCCGTACCTTACAAACTACTTAAACTAACGTAAACGAACCTATGGACAACACATACACACACACACACACACACACATGTCCAGGGGAGTAATCGAACATCCGACGGCGAGCAAGCGCGCGCCCCGCAGCCTTAGACCTCTTGGCTACTCCACCGCGGCTCTGGTGTGCTCTCACGCATGGAAAAATCATCGGCTTCTATTTCTTTGCTAACAAATTGTGACGCCAAACTACATAATTGTTTACTGTGCCACAAAGAAGGAGGTGAAGTTGTCGTGTTCCAATAAGACAGCGCTTCTCCAAACCAACATTAACCCAACTTCATACCCTAAACTTCCTCCTGTTACTTTACGTGATGCAACGTTCGTTCAGTGTTAATACCAACGAAAGTCATCGCTCAGAGGAGAGAATCAAAGACGCTGTTCACTCCGTTATATCTCCATTGTGTGGAAAGTACTAGAATGTGGGTGTAGAGCGACAAATGAAGCCGGCCGCGGTGGCCGAGCGTACTGCGACGCACCAGTCACGGTCTGCACGACCACTACGGTCGGGGGTTTGAATCCCCCCTCGGGCATGGATAATTGTATCCAGACGTGACAAAGTCGTTCATGAGGTATGCGCCCATATCGGTATTCATTGATAAGCAGTGCTATTAGGACGCTGTGTAAAATTATAGAGCCACAGATAGTGATGTGGTCATGCGTTTATTGACGCGTTTCGATAAAAATCATCTTCAGAATTTGTAAAGTTACAATCAGTAACCCTGGTGTCACAAAAAGAGAACTGCATGGACAAGGGAGATACCAAATTACATTATAAACGCAAATATCTTAAGTACATACCGTGGAAGGGGGTTTACATAATAAAATTGTATGGCGTCAATGCCCTGCTGAACATTACTGAAGCCAAATCACCCAGCACCGTCAAAGTAAACGGTAGATGCTCTACTGTAACTGACAAAGATAAGAAAAATAGAAACTATATAAAACCAAATAGAAAGAATTGAAACCTAGTAATCCTAAATGGAGAGGACGGGACCATACAATACAACTGTATGCAGCTCTTATAGTAAACTCACATACCTATGGTGGTGCCCCATCGCATGGCGAGGACAGAAAGGCGGGAGACCAGGACGGATTCAAATGGGAGTAAAACTGACAGATACTGTCAGCTATTATAAAATGAAATGATGAAATCCCTACGTTGCATTAGTAGGGTTACACATCTGTCATAAAACAAGCTGAGGTCAACAGTTATAAAATATGACCAGGACGTAATCAATGGGAATAAAATTGACGGATAGTCATATATTATAAAATATCACAATTTAACGCTTAACATGATAAAATCCCTACGCTGCATTAGTAGGGTTACACACATCTGTCATAAAACAAGTGGAGGTTAAAAGTAATAGAATATGTACAATTGTCGAGAAGTGTATTTATTTATTTTTCCCCTCTCTCATATGTAAGCAGGGCATTGACGCTATACAATTTTATTATGTAAACCCCCTTCCACGGTATGTACTTAAGATATTTGTGTTTATAATGTAATTTGGTATCTCTCTTGTCCATGCAGTTCTCTTGACACCAGGCTTACTGATTGTAACTTTACAGATTCTGAAGATGATTTTTATCGAAACGCGTCAATAAACGCATGACCACATCACTATCTGTGGCTCTATAATTTTACACAGCGTCCTAATAGCACTGTTTATCAATTAATGGATAATTGTGCTGTTCTTAGTATTAGCTAGTTCATAAGTAGTTTGTAAGTTTAGGAACTGATGACCCCATTGTTAAGTCCCATAACCTCTACAAACATTTGAATTCGACAAATGGAAGACATATCTAACTCCACTAAACATATTTGCAAACGTGGTGAAGGTTGCACATTTCTGCCTTGTTTAGTTGCTTTACTGACACCGGTTAAACCGACACCGTCACGTTACGGGACGTTTGTAAACTGTAAATTCCCTCCTACAGGTCTCGAGGGCCCCAATAGCGCTCGCTAGGCCCAGCCAAGTTCATACCTAGTGGCACAGACAAATATATACAGACGGGAAACCTCTGTAAGGGCCCGATCCCACGCTCAGGGGTGCAGGGAGGGAGGGTTTTCAGCAGTTCCGTAAGATGTCCCATGATGGCGCTGCGGTCAGAAGCAGCCCTTTAAACTGGCCAGAGCAGGCGGCAGGTAGCGGCCGTCCCCACCACCACCTCTCAAACGCCCCCACACCGGACACAGCCATGGCCTTGTGGCAGGCGACACGAGCTCTCCCCTCAGCCTCCCCTCCACGCTACCCTGTGACGTGCGAGAGGCACCCTAAGCCAGGGAACCGCCCGACACCTGCTAGCATGTTACGGAACTACGAGGGGGAAGCCTAGGACAGTTGTTTAGGGGGGGCTTCTCCTCTGTATATGTTACCATGTTACTCTGTGCTAGTGGGCACTGGTGCATCGGCTGCGGCACGGCCATTGGCTTTAGGGGTCCACTGCAGCCACATTATATTTTTGCACCATTAATTACTGGCGCATAAGTATGAAAATAATGTAACATGAAATTGGATATACTTTAATTGTTGGTGGTTTTACATTTCCATTTTCATTCGTTTCTGCATCACAACGTTATCTTCTTCTTTCTCTTCAGCCTTTTTCCTGCACATGCAGGGTCGACTTCTTTAGTTCAGAATTTGCAGGTTAATATTGACGGGGTGGCCGGATGCCCTTCCTGCTGCCACTCCCGGAACCCCGGGAAGAACCGTGTACCCCAAATTTCTGTCTATAGTGGTACATGGGAGAATGTGTAAAGTGTTACAAAATGTTTGCGAATCGTGAAACCGAGGCAGGATGTGGGGACCAGGCCGGTATTCACCTATGGGGATGTGGAAAACCGCCTAAAAACCACATCCAGGCTGGCCGGCACTCCGACCCCTTTCGTTAATCCACCGGGCGGATTCGAACTGGGGCCGGTACCATTCCCCGTTAAGCGGTGCGTTAGGGTTGCACACACCATTACCGTCAACCCGAAAAAATCTTTTGAAAAGCCGCACCGGTAAGGGGGCTGCAGCCTTGCTACATTTACAAAACATTAATTTTCGGCAGCACGTCAGATGACTCAACAGCTTTCTGACTTTCATGAATGAAACCTTTGTGTGTTCCTCTGTGTAGCAAGACAAAGTCGATCCCATCTTGTGACTAATCATTGCGGCAATGACTCTGAACAATGTGTCAATACGTATTAACATTTACTGTAAGCTTTCTACACATCGTAAATGATCCACATTTCTCAGCTTTTCTATTTCCGTATGTTACAAGCTAACAGATAGCCAGTCAATTTCACACCCGCACACACTCACCCCCCCACACACACTCACAGAGAGAGAGAGAGAGAGAGAGAGAGATATTTTTATGTGAATGTTGAGAATAACTGGTAGCCGACATTATGATTTCAAACTGAAATAACAACTGCTCAAAATCAAATGGCAGAAATTTTCTTTTAAATATGGGATTGTCATAAACTACGGCCATTACCGCGTGATTTCACCCCAGCGCTAATAGATACTAGAACATTGCTGCCACTTAAGACGTTCACTGGTGGGCTCTGATTGAATTTTTAAAGTTATGGACTTGGCGATATTCATATATACGAGGATTGGAACTTAGTGGCATCACTGCTGTGGAGAAACTATGCAATGGAATATACTATTGTCGCTGATAGCACACATTGTGGACGTATCTACCTTATATCCGATCAGATCGACTAGTCCATCCTACGTCTCCGGCGTGCAATCGAGGGAAACACTTGTGAGCGAGCTGTCTAACGTAACGGTGTCACAAAGTTTTTGAAATAGGAATAATGGAGTTGGATCAAGACTGGATGTGCAGAAGGTCGTAGAGCACGGCAGTATCATCAAGATCTTCAAGAGGCATGCTACAACGCTTCCATCATTTTGCACGACAATGTGCAGGTGCATACAGAGCAAGCTGTGGATGGCCTGTTCTGTCGATTGGGAAGTACTGTACAATCCACCATACTCTCAAGACATAAGTACTTATAACTATGATTTCATTCCGAAGATTAAGGAACCACTTCGTGGCATTCATTTCAGAACTTTTTCAGAGATTCGACATGCAGTAGACCACCAGACCGCTCCATTCGCACCATAAACAGAACAGGCTCTGCTAACGGAATACTACGCCTTTCATAGGGCTGGCAATGGGTTCTACACAATGCCGGGGACTACTTTCAAGGACAGTAACAGGTGCAAACATGTAAGGCCTTTGTATCGGTAATGTATAAATAGTTGCCACTATTTAAGTTCCAACCCTCATAGATGGTGTAGCGTCTGTTATTTCAAACCTATCCAAAAGAGCATACATCTCATCACATACTCTACCGGAAAAAAAGCACATGGAAAAACGACGACGACGGATTCTATGACGCCTTTCTTCATTCTTCAATACAATCTTGGTAACCATTCTTTGGATTACTATCACGAAAAATTTTCGTTGGATGCATGCAGAAAGCTGTGATACACTACGTGATCAAAAGTATCCGGACACCCACAAATACATACTATTTTCATATTAGGTGAATTGCGCTGCAACCTACTGCCAGGTGCTCCGTATCAGCGACCTCAGTACTCATTAGACATCGTAAGAGAGCAGAATGGGGTGCTCAGCGGAATTCACGGAATTCGAACGTGGACATGTGTCACTTGTGTCAGAAGTCTGTACGAGAGATTGCCACTCCCATACACTTCGATAGGTCCACTGTTTCTGATGTGAGAGTTAACCCGAAACGTGAAGGGAGGCCGACCTCGTCTGTTGACTGACAGAGACTGCCAACAGTTGAAAAGGGTCATACAGTGTAATAGGCACGAATATATCACAAGGGAATTCCAAAGATCATCAGGATCCACTCGAGGCACTATGACAGACGGGAGGTGAGAAAACTTGTATTCCATAGTCAAGCGTCTGCCCATAACGCAGGTCAATGCCAAACGACGCTGAACGGTCTGGACGATTGAACAGTAGGAAAACGTTGTGTGGAGTGACGAATCACGGTACACTGTCTGGCGATCCGATGGCGGGGTCTGGGTATGGCGAATGCCTGGTAGAGGTCAGTCTGCCAGCGTCTGTTGTGCCAACAGTAAATTCGGAGGCAGTGGTGTTATGGTGTGGTCGTGTTTTTCATGGGAACGGCTTTCACTATCACAGCACAGGCCTACCTTGATGTTTTAAGCACCTTGTTGCTTCACGCTGTTCAACAGCAATTCAGGGATGGTGATTGCATCTTTCAATGCGATCAAACTCCTGTTCACAATGCTTGGCCAGTAGCGGAGTGGCTACACGACAATAACGTCCTTGTAATGGACTGGCCTACGCTGAATCCTGATTTGTATCCTATAGAACACCTTTGAGATGTTTTGGAACACCAAATTTATGTCATGCCTCACAGACCTACATCGATACCTCTTCTCAGTTCAGCAGTGTGAAGAGTGGGTTTCCATTCCCCAAGAAAGCTTCCAGCATCTGATTTAACGTATGTCTAGAATAGTGGAAGCTGTCATCAAGGATAAGGGTTGACCAACACCATATTGCGTTCCAGTATTATCGACGGAGGGCACCACTAACTTGTAACTCATTTTGAACGAGGTTTGCGCACACTTTCGATCATATAATGTATATTGTATATACTCTTCGCTTGTGCAGAACATCTGCCTAAACGAGTAATGAATTTATTCATTTATTTATATTTATTAGGTCGTCAGCGTAGCAGTACGTCTTCATGATTGGTGAACACATCAGAACATGAAATTGTGATAGAAGAGTAGTAGTAGATAATATGAAACGTTTAAGAATCCTACACACAAGTAAATAAAATCAACAACGTATCTCTGAAAATGCCTTAATTTTTTAAAGTTTTCCAGTAGTTCGTCGGTACAATAGAAAGAGTGAGCCTTAAGAAAACACTTGCAATTGTGTGGATTACTACTACTTTTAACACCTTGTGGCAGCTTACTGAAAATGGAGGGTTAACTGAGTGAAAGCTACTAACGTTTGGGAAAACCAAATATTATTAACAACGAACGATATTGAGTAAAATATATGTTGAGAAGCCAATGTTAGAACTACTCAGACTGCCTTCCTTAAAGAACATTTGTGGCTCCCACGATTGTATATAATTTCCAAATTGACACCTGAAGATGAGCCCTCAGAGCTCGAAATGCATCGTGCACTAATAAGTCAGTATTGTGACTGAAGGCGGGAGCTTTTCATTGTAAAACTTTAATTGATAAAACGAGCTGCAGTTAACTTTTCATTCTAGCTTCTCGAAAACATTTTGCTGTTGTCCTCACGACTTTCCAGTATATGATTGCCCTATCACTAGCACATTTATCAGCATTACAGAGATCTCCAGATTAATAGTTTCGTTTGAGGTCACCTTCACAGCAACACTACGTCACGGTTACATCAGTTACTGTATAACATAGTATGAAAATAGTTCGACCCGTCGTTCCACAGGGAAGCGTTATAGGTCCCCTACTCTTCCTCGTGTTTATAAACGATTTAGGAGACAATCTGAATAGCTCCCTTAGATTGTTCGCGGATGATGCTGTCGTTTATCGGTTAGTGAAGTCAACAGAGGATCAAAAGCAACTGCAAAGCGATTTAGACAAAATTTCTGCATGGTGCGAAAATTGGTAATTGACACTAAATAAAGAAAAGTGTGAAGTAATACACATGACGACTAAAAGAAATCCGCTGAACTTCAATTACGCGATAAATAAGTCAAACCTTAAGGTCGCAGATTCTACCAAATACCTAGGAGTTACAATTACGAACAACTTTGACTGGAGAGAACACATACAAAATATTGTGGGGAAGGCGAACCAAAGGTTACGTTTCATCGGCAGAACGCTTCGAAGATGCACCAGCTCCACCAAAGAGACTGCCTACATCACACTTGTGCGTCCTCTCCTGGAGTACTGTTGCTCCTTGTGGGACCCTCACCAGGTGGGATTGACGGAAGACATTGAGAAGGTTCAGAAAAGGGCAGCTCGTTTTGTTCTATCACGTTACGGGGGGGGGGGGGGGGAGAGGGGAAGCGTCACGGAAATGTTGCACCAATTGGGGTGGAAATCATTAAAAGAAAGACATTATTCATTGCGTCGTGGTCTGTTTGCGAAGTTTCAATCACCGACTTTTAGTTCTGAATGTGAAAATATTTTGCTAGCACCCACCTACTTAGGGAGACATGACCATCCCAATAAAATAAGAGAAATCAGATCGAAAACGGAACGATTTAGGTGTTCTTCCTTTCCTCGCGCTATTAGAGAATGGAACGGTAGAGCGAAGTTGTGAAAGTGGTTAATGAACCCTCTGCCAGGCACTTGAATGTGATTTGCAGAGTATCTATGTAGATGTAGATGTAGATGTCGGAAAAAAATTGACCGTAAAACATGACGGCAGTGACGTTATCGATCACGAGATCACCGCTCGCGCTTAGAACGACAAAGGCTTATCACCGTTGGAAATACATTTGACTTCAGAGAACAAGTTGTTCACCCAATAGCACTCTCGTTCTGTACGTTCAACACTCACTCTGAGAGCTCATCAAGAAGGTATCTCGACCAGTGCTGTAATAATAATGACCAGCTTTTTAGCCGGACCCAACCCGATTGAGCATGTATGAGATGCACTTGGCAGAATCATTGCAGCCAGACCAGGACCTCCTATCCCCCCCCCCCCCTTTAAAATCCCAACAACAACCACCTCCCACAAGGGTTGCAGAGCTGGATGTTGTGGAAGAACGGTCAAATATCCCTCAAGAACTGATTGATAACCTCATAGTCTCAATACCACGCTGGTGTGCATCTGTACTGACCGTCTGAGGTGATCCCACTCCATATTAGAGGACAACTAGAATGACATTTTCACTAAGCCCCATAGTGTCTTGCTCCAGTCAACGCCGTGTAAACTCAAATGAAAAGTTGAGGCAGCAAAATATCATACTATATCACACCAAAATTACAGTTGTAATCAATATCTGAATAAAGTTCCTAGCCGCTGATGACAAATGACGAACGTTTCGATTCAGTTACCGTAGGACAGTGGTTCAGCTACCGTAAGGCCGTTACAGCATCGATGAATATAGCTGTAAATAACGAGAAAGAAAGATCTTCCTGTTAAACAAAAGTATAAAGATGACATAGACTTGTTTTGCGGTCAACACTACGGACTAAAATAATAACATAAATAATAAAAAATTATGGAGTTTACTATTGTGATAACATCTATGCATTCATCATGCAATATTTTCTCTGGCCGTATTTCAGCAAACCGACAAAATTATTTGATACTTGAGTTTAGCTTTGACAAACATATATATTTTTTTTAAACTTTTTCCTCTTTAAACTGTCATTTTACTATAGCTCCCATTTTTCATTATCTTTTTCTCGTTAAAATATTATCACCTTTCTTGCCATGGTAGTTTGTCCTGTTTTAGAAGTTTATTTTCTTTGCCTTTACGCAAAATGAAGTGAAAGTGTCAAATCGTCATTATGTTTGCAAATATCTGTGCAACTGCGTGAGTTATGGAAATAACATAGGAGAGCAAAGTTGTAGATACTTTTCACCTCTAGAAACATGTTTATTCAATTTTAGTCTCAGAAGAACGGTAAAGGCGTTATTCGCAATTAAGTTTCCTGCTGTCAAAAGGCCATCACAAACGACATATTTTCATGTTACTAACAAATTTTCTGTCCGAAACATTTTTAAAAAGGGACGTTCTGGTCGATGGCGGCCAACAATTACGTCTGTAAGATTTTGTGCCGATCGGCTGAACACCGCAACCTAAAAAGTGGGAACACGTTACGGAGAGACAGATAGTGTCGAATCGCCGTAACTTTTGTAATCTGTGCAACGATACGAGATATGAAAAATCCGTATGAGAACAAAGTTGCAGATAATTTTTTACTCTAAAAATTCATTTATTCAACCTTCGTGTCAGATGAACGGTTAAGCTGTTATTTTCATTTGAATTTAGAGCTGAAAAAAGACAGATTTCAGAGTACTTGACTGATCTACACGAAAGTTTTGTCTCTAACACTGGCAGTGTTGAATATCTGTGGAAGAACACCGTGCAGACCGTACAATGCGCGTTAGATTTGTACCGAGTAAAATGGGAAACCGAGTTAGAAAAGTGTTACCAAAGGAAAGACAACTTCACTGCACACATAAACGTAGCCAAAGTCTTGGAGACAGGCAACAATTAAATTATGCCAAAATTACTGTAAGGCTTGGCAAGTGAAAGGCCTTCAACGACTTTGAGTGTGATCAATTTTGTGTAGACAAAACAGTGTAAGACATTTTGGCACTGCATCAAATCGTTAAACGGACGAAACCAGGTAGCCATACACTCTATGGCCATAATGGCGTTAAAACAGTGAATGACACACAACAGGATGAAAAACGAGGCATGTTTTTTTAAGTAAGTGCCGTTTTGAAATTAAAAAAAAGACGTGTTAAGATATCTCAATAATTTTATGCGCACTGGGTACCTACATCTGTTGTCTACGCTCTGATATCATTACATTTTGATTCTTCCATGTTTACGTTGTGTACTGAGTGTTTAAGATGTCTCCGATAATCTTGAGTCCCGCCGACTGTTAAGTACGGGCTGTTATGAGATTTCGTGATATTCATCGTGAGATCTGCGCAATTTACGGAGAAAACATTATGAGTGATGGAATGGTAAGAAAGTGGGTGAGAGCATTTCAGGATGGCCCCACAAATGTGCATGATGAACAACGGAGTGGGCGTCCTTCATTCGTTAATGAAAATTTGGTGCAGGAAGTGGACAATAAGGTGCGAGAAAACAGACGCTTTGCGATTTCCCCCTTGCGGAATGACTTTCCTAATGTTTCTCGTAGTGTTTTGTATGGGATTGTGACCGACCAAGACGATGAAAAAGTCAAAACAGTTATGATGCAGTGGTTAACAAGTCAGGCGGGAGACGTCTATGAGGAGGGTATTAAAAAACTGGTACAATGTTATGACAAGTGCCCCAATATTGACGGAAATTATGTAGAAAAGTAGGTTAAGGTATAGGCTATCATGTAAAAACAAAATTATTGAGATATCTTAGCACTTTTTTTTTAATTTCAAAACGGTACTTACTTGAAAAAACACCGCTCGTACTAAATGTCTTTTTCCAAAGCGGTTTTACAGAGGATGATGCAATGTAATTCCTCCTCTAAACCATCGCACCAACGACAACATGGGAAATATTGAAATAAATGTTAGAGGGATAGAAAAGCAATTGCAGTCACTCAACAGAGGAGTATGCGAAGAAACGTGCCTCCTTGTAGCAGCAGTATACAGAAGGCTTGAAGAGTCAAGCACTCCTAAGGACGAGAAAAGCGCAGATAGTTCCAAAAAAGGGTCGTCGATTTGATGCGCAGGCCTATATCTCTGACCTTGGTCAGTTGCATCATTTGGAACACGTTTTATGTGTTATGACAGTTCTTGCGGAATCAACGGCGGTTTCCGAAAGCAACGATCATGTGAAGCGCAACTCACGCTATTCATCAACGACATACAGTGGGCAGTTGATACAGGATCGCAGATGGATGCCATGTTTCTTGACTTCTGCAAGGCGTTCGACACCTTTCTGCTCCGATGCCTGATGAGCAAAGCGCGAGCATATGGAATATCAGAGCAATTATGTGAGTGGATGAGGCGTTTCTAGCTAACAAAAGGCAGCTAATGAGGAAAGTCTGCACACGTTAAAGCGATCTCTGGCGTGCCCCAGGGAATTATTATACGGCCTTTGCTTTTCACCATACATGTAAGTGACCTCGTAGGTGACATCGGAAATTCCGTGAGGTTTTCTGCAGATGATGCTGTAGTTTATCGAAAAGTCGCGACACTGAAAAGAGTAGAAAATGCTTGACGATATGCAGCGTATCGACGCATGGTGCAGAAATGGAAACTTAGACTCAAACAAGTGTATAGTGATGCGTTTACATAGAAAGAGCGATCCTTTACTACATAACTACGCAACAGCGGGACAAACGCTGGAAGCTGTTCCTTCGATGAAATGTCTGGGTGGAGACGCAAATAGCGATTTCAAATGGGAACGTCTAAATGTATTTGGTAGAATTTACGACCTTAAGGCTTGACTGATTTATCGTGTCATTGAAGTACGGCGGATTTCTTTTAGTGGTCATGTGTATTACTTCAAACTTTACATTATTTAGTGTTAATTGTCAATTTTCGCATCATGTAGAAATTTTGTCTAAATCGCTTTGCAGTGGCTTTTGACCCCCCCTATAAACGACAGCATCATCCGTGAACAGTCTGAGGGAGCTATTCAGATTGTCTCCTAAATCGTTTATAAACACAATTAAGAGTAGGGGACCTATAACGCTTCCCTGGGGAACGCCAGATATCACTTCTGTTGTACTCTATGACACCGTCAATTACTACGAATTGTGTCATTTCTGATAGGAAATCGTGAATCCAATCGCACAATTGGGGCGATATTCCATAACACGCAATTTCCTTATAAGCAGTTTGTGAGGTAGTGCAAAAGCCTTCCGGAAATCTAAATATATGGAATTAATTTGAGATCAATGGCACTCATCATTTCACGTGAATAAAGGGCAAGCTGTGTTTCGCAAGAACGATACTTCCTGAATCCGTGTTGACTATTGGTTAATAGGTCGTTCTCTTCAAGATAGTTCATAATGTTCGAACAAAGTATATGTTCCAAATTCCTACTGCAAATCGACGTCAATGAGATTAGCCTTCAATTTTGGGGATCACTCCTATTGCCTCTCTTGAATACTGGAGTGACTTGGGCGACTTTCCAGTCTTTGGGTACGGATCCTTCGTTGAGTGATCGGTTGTATATGACAGCTAAGTATGGAGCCAATACATCAGCAAACTCTGAGAGGAAGTTAGTTGGTATACAATCTGACCCGGAAGATTTGTTTTTCTTTAGTGACTTATGTTATTTTACTACTGCAGGAACTTTTACTAAATTTCACATGCTGGCAGCTGTTCTTGGTTCGAATTCTGGAGTGTTGACTTCGTCTTCTTTGGTCGCATGAAATCTTTATTGTTTCTGTTTCTGCAAATCGATTTCGCTCACTGTGTAGAACAGTGCTAGAACAGGATGCCCTGTAGGTCCCCATAACTAGCAACATTCATCAATAACAAAATTCGTAACAGAATGCTATCATGATCCAAGCAAAACTGTGACTAATCAGTTTGCTTGGACGATGACAGCATTCTGTTATGAATTTAGTTATTAATGAATGTTTCTTGTTATGTGAGTCCACAGGGCATTCTGTTCTAGAATCGAGGATGACCACTCAGTGAGCGAAATCGATTTGCAGAAATAAAAACAATAAAGATTTTATGCGACCATAGCTGTTTCCTGCATTCCTCATGAAATACGTTACATTATTTTGGTTTACTAATAAAAGGATTAGGAATTTATTGTATTAATGGACATTGGGAAATGGATAATATGTTGAACTGTTGAAGAGTCCAAAAACGGGATGGGGGGAGGGGTGGAAAGGGGGGGGGGGAGGGACAATAACTGGGCGGATATAGGAGTTTGTGGAATGTGTGTTTGGAACTGTTTTAACAAAATTGTACCTACGGTGAGACGAATATTACGCAGCTATCGTTACTTTTATAATGGTGAATAATGAACTTTGGTTTGTTCAATGAATAAAGCATTTATTTATGTTTATTATTTTTCATTATACGAATGTAATGTAACCATTTTGTTTAGAATCTCCAACCATACAAATTCAAAGGAAAAAAAGAACCACGAAAGAATCATTCCGATGGACAGAAATCAATAGATTTGATGTTCATGTACATGTAAATATATGATCCCGATTTCGAATAAATTGGACTATTTATTCAAGAGTTAACATATTGACGCACATCTTTTCCTAATGAGAAGAAGTTCTATAATAAGGAATGTGATTGTTGAAATTTTTGAACAATTGTGGATCTTAAAATTAATTAAAGAAATTGTACCTATAATTCTGACTAACTATAGGTATTGAATTTGTAATTGCGTATCTTGATTTTTCTATTTAACACTATTCTTTAAAATTATTATGCAGTTAAATTTGAACTATAAAAAAGGTACAATTGAAACTGAACAACTTTCAAGAGCTATTTTTGACGTCTCTGTTTTTACGACGTACGCTACACGTCTCATTTCAATGGCCAAGTTCATTCCTTCGAGGCAAAGTGAATAATACCAGATTCTTCATTTCACTAGTGAAGTACGAGATGATCTGCATTTGGCCTTTATTAATCTGGAGGTGATGTTTGACAGAATATTTAGGCATTACATTTATGAGAAGTAAAGGACAGTCAGCAAAATATTCAGGGTGGTTAAAGACTGGTGTGAAGGGACGATGAGACAAGTCAGGAGGAGTGCCGGTGCCGCGAATGCATTTCCACTGAGTGCGATACTGCAGTACTGCAGCCAATATCTCTTTGAACACAGAGTTGGTGAAAGAGGTATTACGTTGTAATCTGCGAACAAACTTGAAGAGTGATGGAAAACCTAGAAGAAAGAAAAATGAGAAAATATACGTGCACAAGAATTCAGGTTGTTTATACATTGTGTTGCAAGGAAAACAACTAACACATGCCAAGAAGTGTAAACATCTGGGCTCTTATATGTAAAGTGATGCAGAATTGGAGCTTGAAATGCAGCACAGAATTAATAGTGGATGGATGAAGCGGAAGAAATTTAATGCAGCAGTATCTGATAGGGATAGTTGTTTAAGTAGGGATAGTTGTTTAAGTATTTTGTAAGCTACGGACTGATGACCACGCAGTTTGGAGCGATAGATTTACAAACATTTGAACATTTAACTCACAGCTTGAATAAATAAATACCTGGGCAACGCCAGGTTTTCAGCTAATTTTACACATTGACAATGCGTCCAGAAACCCCGAGAATTTTATTGATAGAGACTTCGTAATACTTGAATCATGATTTTACTCTTCCTTGCAAATGTTTCGCTATCCTTTGCGATTTTCCATTTTATATCATCTGTATTCCGGTCGTACGTTGCTTTACTGCCAAAATAGCAAAACTCATCTACCACCTTTATTGTCTCCTTTCCGAATCTAATTCCCTCAGCATCACATAATTTGGGCATATTCCATTACCCTTGTTCCACTCTTGTCAATCTGCATCTTATACTCTGTTTTCAAGAAGGAGTCCATTCCCTTCTGTTACTCTTCTCGGTCTTTTACTGTCACTAACAGAATTACAATGTTATCAAAATACTGATGAGTTTTTATTTCTTCTCTTCGAATTTTAATTCCTTCTCCATATTGTCCTGCCTTTCCTTCACAGTTTTCTCAGTTTCCAGATTCAATAGTCTTTGGGAAGGGCTACAATCCTTATCCATTTTCCACTCATACTATCCTTTCAAACACTTTGATCTTTATAACAGCTGTCTCGTTTCCGAACAAGTTGTATATAACTTTCCGTTTGCTATTTTTACCCCTACACCAGAATATAAAAGTGTGTATTACAGTCGATAGGTTGTGCAAACGCGCAAAAGCTATAACTGTAGGTGTACCTTTCGTTACTCTGATCAGTTGTTTGGGTGGTTGGGGGCAGGGGGGCAAATCTGCTGGGGTCATCAGCTGCCTGGTGCGCAGGAAAAGGAGTGAGGATAAGAAAAAAAAATACAGTCCAGGTAAGAAAAAGTGAAGGAAGACTGCATTGGCATTCGTTTGTATCTGGATTACTTTGTGAGGTTGTAACTACACTACTGGCCTTTAAAATTGCTACACCAAGAAGAAATGCAGATGATAAACGGGCATTCATTGGACAAATATATTATACTAGAACTGACATGTTATTACATTTTCACGCAATTTGGGTGCATAGATCCTGAGAAATTTAGTTCCCAGAACAACCATCTCTGGCCGTAATAACGGCATTGATACACCTGGGCATTGAGTCAAACAGAGCTTGGATGGCGTGTACAGGTACAGATGCCCAAGCAGCTTCAACACGATTCCATGGTTCATCAAGCGTAGTGACTGGCGTTTTGTAACGAGCCAGTTGCTCGGCCACCATTGGCTGGCTATTTTCAATTGGTGAGAGATCTGGAGAATGTGCTGGCCAGGCAGCAGTGAAACATTTTCCGTATCCACAAAGGCCCGTACAGAACTTGCATCATGCGGTCTTGAATTATCCTGTTGAAATGTAGGGTTTCGCAGGGATCGGATGAAGGGCAGAGCCACGGATCGTAACACATCTGAAATGTTACGGCCACTGTTCAAAGTGCCGTCGATGCGCAGACGAATGACCGAGACGCCAACCAATGGCACCCCATACCATCGCGCCGGGTGATACGTCGGTATGTCTATGACAAATATACGCTTCCAATGTGCGTTTACCTCGATGTTGCCAAACACGGATGCGACCATCCTGATGCTGTAAACAGAACCTGGATTCATCCGAAAACTTATATTTTGCCATTCGTGCTCCCAGGTTAGTCGTAGCGTACACCATCGTAGGCGCTCCTGTCTGTGATGCAGCGTCAAGGGTAACCGCAGCCATGGTCTCCGAGCTGACAGTCCATGCTGCTGTAAACGTCGTCGTACTGTTCGTGCAGATGGTTGTTGTCTTGCAAACGTCCCCATCTGTTGACTCAGGGATCGAGACGTGGCTGCACGATGCATTACAATCATGCAGTTAAGATGCCTGTATTCTAGACTGCTAGAGATACGAGGCCGTTGGGATCCAGCACGGTGTTCCGTATTGCCTCGCTGAACCCACCGATTCCATATTCTGCTAACAGTCATTGGATCGCTACCATTGTGAGCAGCAATGTCGCGATACGATAAACCGGAATCACTATAGGCTACAATCCGGCCTTTCTCAAAGTCGAAAACGTGATGGTACGCATTTCTCCTCCTTACATGAGGCATTACAACAACGTTTCACCAGGCAAAGCCGGTCAACTGCTGTTTGTGTGTGAGAAATAGGTTGGAAACTTTCCTCATGTCAGCACGTTGTAGATTGCTCTGAAAAGCTAATCTTTTGCATGTAACAGCATCTTCTTCCTGTCGGTCAAATTTCGCGTTCTTAGCACGTCACCTTCGTGGTGTAGTAATTTTAGTGGCCAGGAGTGTATGTTTACAAACGCAGCTACTAAGATGTGTGGGACAGTCGTCCCACCGCGACCTCAGGCGCCGACCCCAGCAGGCGGCCGGTCACGGAGTGTTGTCCGGTGTCAGCGGCCTCCCCGCCTCCTCCCACGACGCGAGGCGAAGCGAGGCGAAAGCTTCCTGCCGGCTGCCCACGCGCGCCGTGACGTAGCAGCGTGACGTGACGTAGCGGCTAGCGGCGGCTGGCGTCACGGCCGCGCGCACAGTGGGGACCGCGGCGGCCGGCCGGGCGCTGCAGTCGAGAGCGCCGTCTGCTGCCTGCCATCTGTCGCCTGCCGCCTGACAGCGCCATGCCGCGCAGCAGGGGTTGGCGCTGGCCGCTGTCCACCGGCGCCACGGTGAGTACCACCACGTGCTCATGCTGGAGGGAGAGGGCTCTCTGCCTGTGAGGTCAGGGACCACTGCCGTGTGGCAGGAGGCTAGCCCGACGCCGAGGGCGGCACTAAGTTACGACCGCGGTACCGTCAGCTGGTAGACACGATGAGTCTCGTACAGTGGGACGCGCTGCACTTCGAGGCCACCTCGCGTCTGACATTTCCGCTGGGAACCGCCAAGGCCGCGCGGTCTGCTCTAACGGCTCGCTCGCCTCGCGCCTTTCCCTTCCGCTGCCGTGAAACCAGGCACGCTGCTCTGTCACCGCTACTGTCGCAAGCTGTCGCCGCTGTCCACTGCACAAACGATGACTTCCAATCGAAACAGCAACACTGCTTGACAGTTGAACAGTGTACTGTAAAAGCTTGTTATACACCAGTTTATAAATACATAGATTTATTCCCTCCATGATGAAATTTTGCACAAAGGATAAAAATGTAGCTCTCGGCCGTAAAATTAAATTTATTTAACCTTGCTTCGGGAAGCTTCAGTTTACGAAATTTTGCACAAAGGATAAAAATGCAGCCCTCGGTCGCAAAACTACAATTATTTAACCTGGTTACGGCAATAACTATGATTTTCATCAGAAATTATAAATAAAAACAAATCACATAATAAACTTACAACTCAGCTGTAAAACTTACGTTACAAAATTTAGAACAATTTTATAGAAATATAATGACGTAAGCTTTACAGCTCAGTTGTAACTTTTATTATGTGATTTGTTTTTATTTATAAAGTCTGATGCCGGCTGTAGTGGCCGAGTCGTCTGCGGCGTGCCAGTCACGGTCTTCACGGCCACTACGGTCGGGGGTTCGAATCCCCCCTCGAGCGTGGATATTTGTGCCGTCCTTAGTATTAGCTAGTTCGTAAGTAGTGTGTAAGTTTAGGGACTGATGACCCCGTAGTTAAGTCCCATAAGCTTTACAAACATTTGAATTAATACAAAAAACCATGAATTTTAATTTTTCCAACGCTGTTTTCATAATTTGGCACTGGAAGCGTTAACCTTCAAGACAACCGGAAGATTAATGTGTACGTAAATCTTCGTACCTTATACAGGGTGACTCGCCTAACAATTCCACCGCAAATATTGCGGAAGCGGAAAATATGATTGATGTGTAGGAGGAGATTCCCAGAGTTTGAGGAGGAAATGATGGACAACTGAGAAGAGAACAGACAGAAGGAGGAGGGGACAACTGAAAAGAGATTTAGGGAAGGAGGAGATGGACAAATGGAACATTGTGAAACTTGTGTGTTTCAATAAATTGAATTAAATAAATATTAAATTATTACGATCGAAACTGGAGTGTGTGGGTGGATGGACTTTTGGTTCTATGCTGATGCAGCAGTGCCTGTCTAGACTGGTACTGCACTGTGAATGTAAAAACTGATCTGAATGTCTGTAATTAAAGTACGAGTATTATAATTAATAAGCCTGGCATCGACTTATAGCAATGTGTATGGCTCTCTTAGTGCGTTTAACTATCCAGAACACGAGTCTGGTTATACAATCAATGACAAGTCCGGTTGTAACTCAAGGTTCGATTCGTTAATCAGACAAATAGTTCATTAATTAAATTAAATACTGACCAATGGTTCGCACAAATTTGATGCCAAATATAAATTTGACAAGGGGGGGGGGGAATAACTGACAGCGACTGATAGCAGCTGAATAACATGTAAGAGTATGGCACAATTAAAACACTAGAGTTGACAATTATGTATCCGTTAATTAATTAAAAATCAAGTTTAGATTACTACTGTGACCCAGGCCGAGCATTGCGTCTATTGCGACCTCAGTAGTGATTGCTATATGTAGTGTTACGTGCTGTGAACAAGATCTACCTCATTAACAAACAAAATGTAATGTCAAAATACTTCATTAGCTAAATAGAATGCAAACCAAATAATACCCAGTGTTAATGTGCTCAAGTGTAAAATGACAGACGATCTATAACAGTAGTTGATAGCAAGAAAGGGATCTTGTACAATGTAGCACATTGTAGAAATGCCCAAATCTAAAATTTTGTAATTGACTAATTATTTAAAGTAAATATCAAGTTTAGATTACAAACTGAAACCTGACGGGGTATGGCGATCTTAACAATAATTAATGTATGTACCTACACCTTCTGAAAATGTGAACTAATTTGATTAATAAACTAATTATTGTATTGTCAGAAAGTGGTGTAATTAATATTTGTATGAAAAGGCGAGTCACGCGATAGACAAGAAATGCTGGTAGCTACCTGATAAACTAGTTGGCTACGATTTCTACAATTGAATGTGAATGACGTAACAAAGGTGAACAATAAACAGGTAGTGTAATTAATTTGGTATATGGAGCACTTTTCACGATTGCAAGAAATATTGATAGCTACCTGATAAATTAGTTGCTTACGATGCTTGTATCATAAAATGTAAGAGCATGACTATCCGGGGTACTAAGTATACGCGAAATGTTTAACAGAGACACAACAATTTGCCTCCCTACTCGGAATATGAATCATTCCAACTTTCTTTCCTTCACAGCTTGCTTAATGTAAATATTGAATAACAATGTGGAAATGCTACAACTCTGCCATTGTCCCTCTGAGGGGCAAGAAAGGAGCCTCTTTCTGTTTTCTGAATATAATTTTACGCTGTTTATATTTTGTCCTCGATACGTTCTTAATTACAAAGGGTGTATTGCCGGTGAGAGTGCGAAAAGCTTTCTTCAAATCCATAAGTAGACATAGGTTTGCTTTTCCTTAACCTTTCTGTAAGATGACTCCTGTGACTTCTTTACATTTATGGGCGATCATCAGGTGGTGCTGACGAATGAAGATGTACGCTGGTAATTTTAGGGAATCATGATATGCACGCTACCAAGTGCTGTGGTGAATGGTACCCTGGATTTCCTGTAATGTCCTTTGTCTGTGTTCCGCGTGGCGAGTTTGCGCAGAAGGCGGGCCCCTATGTGTTGGAACAGCTGCGTCCGATAGCAGCAGCTTGCCTTGAGTACACCTCGCACCTCTTCAACATTACATTCGAAAGTCAGGACGAGATACTGGTTCTTTGTTACACTATTGAAGAATACCACCTAAAATCTCTTTCTGTATTTGAAATGAAATGAACAACACTTATTGCTTTTTTCCACAAAACTTTAGTTTTGCACGAAGTGAGCCCTTTTCCTAGTACCTTACTGATTCCAATGTCGTTACACAACACAAAAGAATTTTCGGTATATATCTATGTCCCATATACTTTAGGAGAACGTTTCGTCAATTGAAAAGGATGAACAGCAAGTCACCATGAACAGTAAGGTGTGTAAAATCATTTGTAAAGAGTGTCAGTACTACTATACAGGATGAAGAGCAATTCACGCACTTGGGCTTCGCAGCGCCGTTCCTCACAAGCCAGCAATAAAAAAAAAAAAAAAAAAAAAAAAAAAGTCTGTCACAAAATTTCGTCGTGTGCATATTTCCGGCAGTAAATGGATGTCAAAAACTGGGATGGATGTGTGTTGCAGAGGTCAGTATGTTTCAGAATTACACAGTTACACCAACAGTAGGCGATGTAGATGGTGTCTTGAGGAACAAAATCAAAATCAAAATCGATGCCCGGAAACGCCTTTCAACGACCCAACGTTCAGTCCAAGTTACAGGTGCAGCAGTCTGTCGCTAGACGTCTCCTACAGCAACTACGGCGCTTTGTAGCGTCGTTTGATCTTTCCGGGCATGAGTTTCTATCTTCATTTTCCTCCTAAAGAAGCCTTCTATATCACCTACATGTTTGATGGTGTAATTGTGTAACTCTGAAAGACACTGACTTTCGGAAGACACACATCATCTTATTCTTCGACTTTTACAGACGAATATATGCGCAAGACGAAATTTTCTGAGTGACTTTTTAATTATTTTAATTTTTTTTATTGCTGGCATGTTATTTCTGCATGGTGCGAAAATCGGCAGTTGACACTAAAAAAAGAAAAGTGTGAAGTAATACACATGACCACTAAAAGAAATCCGCTGAACTTCAATTACGCGATAAATCAGTCAAACCTTAAGGTCGTAGATTCTACCAAATACCTAGGAGTTACAATTACGAACAACTTTGACTGGAGAGAACACATAGAAAATATTGTAGGGAAGGCGAACCAAGGTTACGTTTCATTGGCAGAACGCTTCGAAGATGCACCAGCTCCACCAAAGAGAATGCCTACATCACACTTGTGCGTCCTCTCCTGGAGTACTGTTGCCCCTTGTGGGACCCTCACCAAGTGGGACTGACGGTAGACACTGAGAAGGTTCAGAGAAGGGCAGCTCGTTTTCTTTTATCACGTTACGGGGGGAAAGCGTCACGGAAATGTTGCACGAATTGGGGTGGAAATCATTAAAAGAAAGACGTTATTCATTGCGGCGTGATCTGTTTGCGAAGTTTCAATCACCGACTTTTAGTTCTGAATGTGAAAATATTTTACTAGCACCCACCTACTTAGGGAGACATGACCATCCCAATAAAATAAGAGAAATCAGATCGAAAACGGAACGATTTAGGTGTTCTTTCTTCCAGCGCGCTATTAGAGAATGGAACGGTAGAGAAAAGTTATGAAAGTGGTTAACGAACCCTCTGCCAGGCACCTGAATGTGATTTGCAGAGTATCTATGTAGATGTAGATGTGAACAATCACGCTGCGAAGACGAGGGTGCGAATTTCTTTTTACCCTGCTTAGCACAGTCACTTCGGCCAATCTGTACTGGTATAAGTTAACACCACACGACACGACCTGAATGTTAAAAAGAGCCAGATTCTGCGTTTGATAAAAATTGCTTATACCAGGAGCACGAATATCCAACGTATATAGAAGTCTTAACGTATAAGCTGAGGGTGCAAAACTGACCCAATTAGAAATATTAAAAATTAAAAAACACATGCGCACAGCACCAGATTTGATAATGAATGCGATGACGGAATTTAGTTATTCAACTCTGTTAGATTATGAGTAACTTCTACACAGAAAATAACAGCAGTATATGGAACCTGAGGCTACCATCTGTAAAGAAAAAATTACATAAATATTCCATATATTTCAGAATTATCGAGGTACAATACTCCGTTAGCTGCCACTAAGACAACTTCAATAAGAGATATCTTCACTAAAATGCAATAGATACTATAATAGGTAAAATATTAACATCAATATTTCTAAAGATTATTCTAATTAATATATAACGCAAATGTAATCGTTTCTGTATTTAAGTCGAAAGACAGTGAACTGTACTATTGTAATGATTTGACTTGACTTATGTAGCAACTTTGCAATTAGTAAGGTACAAGAAAATGGGTTTATAACACAACACCTGGGTCCTGCAAAAAGAAAATAAAGTTTTGTCACACAAGACAATAAGTGTTGTTAAGTTGATGGACCGAAAGTGGAATCAATGAATATGATTCTTTATGTTATTTTTTCTTTAATTTAGATTTGTATCCTTTTTTTTTCCTTTTCGTCTCCCATGTGTAATCAATCTGTATATCTTTCATCAAATTTTATCGGTTCACATATTCAGGGTTTAAAAAGGGTTGAATACCTTGATGGATGGCAGTACTCATTGAAACAAGTCTTATAAACATGGGTTGGAAAACGCATACTGTCCTAGATAAACATTTACTTATAGGAATCACTGCGCTGTACTTGTTTGCGGTTATAAGCTCCGTCAGATGTTCAAATGTTTGTAATTCTATAGGACCAAACTACACTGGTCATCAGACCCTAGTCTTAAAACTACTTAACCTAAGTTAAACTAAGGACAACACACACATCCATGCCCGAGGGAGGATTCGGACCTCCGACGCGGGAGACTGTGCGATCCGCAACGTGGCGCTCCAGACCGATCGGCTATTCCCGCGGGGCTTTTGTGTTTCGAGTCGTATTGAAAAGTACAAAAGTATTATTCGTTTTGTGTGCCTTTTTTACAGTACTGTCATCTCTAGGTATACATCATGGTGTTTTAACTCCTTACAAAGACGGAAAGACGGATACACTTTGTGTTTAGTGTTATTGTGGTGTTTTGTGTAGTACATTTTCTCTCTTCCACCCCTTGTTAGTGATGGAAACCTACTACTGTACAAGTGAAACGACATATATAATATTATACCATTGTTTTCCAAATGGACATAGCCTGATAGCCCATGCCCAATGCTCTGGAAAATATCCACATCTCACAGTGTCCTCTGATGATCTGTTCGGCAGACGTTCTGAGCTTCTTAGGGACACAGGTACCTCAGACCACTGGCTGTGGAACACCCCGCTCAGTCTGTTCGCCTGATATGGAGTTGCGTGTCTCACTTTCAGTAGGGGAAAACCCTGCCGGTTATCAGCGGCAGAAGGCGTGTCTCACTTTCTTATCTGGAGAGTACCTCACGTACACCTGCTGCAACGAACGATATCATCTATAGCGCGTTCAGGCCCTAAGGCCACGACATCATCGTGGTAGCAGACTGTTCTGTCAATGCCTGTTGCAGAAGTGTGCCGCAGAGCCGCTGTTTACGTCCAAATTTTAATTACCGATGAGGCAGGGTTCACAGCAGATGATCTTGAGAATTTTGTTACAGAGCATGTATGGGCTGATGCAAATATCTAATCAATCTACATCTACGTGGGATACTCTGCAAATCACATTTAAGTGCCTGGCAGAGGGTTCATCGAACCACCGTTATACTATTTTATCTCCCATTCCATATTCGAATAGCGCGCGGGAAGAAAGAACACCTGAATCTCTCCGTTCGGGCTCTGGTTTCTCGTATTATATTCTGATGATCATTTCTACCTACGTAAGTGGGAGTTAACAATATATTTTCGCATTCTGAGGAGAATATTGGCGATTGTAGTTTCGTAAGCAGCCCACGCCGCAGCGATAAACGTCGTTGTTGTAATGATTCCCATCCCAGGTCCTGTATCATTTCCGTAACGCTATCTCCCGTGTATCGCGACAATACGAAACGAGCTGCCCTTCTTTGGACTCTTTCGATGTCCTCCGTCAAACCTACCTGATAAGGTGGCACCAACAACGATTCTCAATCAACATTTATGCAAGCTTACTAAGCGATAGATTAATTTGGTCATCTGTGCCACCAAAAAGGTTAGATAAATAATTGAATTATATATTGGTCAATCCAGGGGACATATTAATTAATTCTGATGCGGTATCTCTGTTTACTATGGTTCCAGTCAATGAGGTGCTGCAACAGCTGAATCTCCTCTTTCCACCCGACATTGCAGATCTCTTCAAATATTGCCTCACGACTACTTATTTCAAATGGAACGATGATTTCTATGAACAGACGGATGGTGTAGCTATGGGGAGACCTTTAAGCCCGGTTATAACAAATTGCTATATGGAGAAATTTGAGGAACAGGCATTAAAATCAGCAAACAAAAAACCTGCTATTTAGTTTCGCTATGTAGACGATACGTTTGTTGTGTGGAGGCATGGTAGAGAGGAACTAGATCGTTTTCTTCAACACCTCATCCAGTTTACCATGTAGAAGGAGGCAGACTGAAAACTGAATTTTCTTGACGTGTCAGTTTTCAAAAAGGGGAATGGCAGATTGAGTCATACAGTTTATCGGAAGCCTACACACACAGACCGGGATTCAAACCACCACCCACAGCAAAAGCGGGGCATTATAAAGACGTTGGCGGACAAAACAAGGAACATTGGCGAACCGGAATTACTCCATACGGATTTGAAACACCTGAATTCTTAAGAATGGCTACTCGTCTACAGAGATAAAGAGAGCTTTGAGACCGACACGTAGAGTTGAAAATGATGATGGAGTCCCTGTGAATCCAAAGTCTTCCTGCCTTTTATTAAGAACGTCACCGACCACATCGGTAAAATTTTGACGAAACGGAATGTTGCCGTTTTTTACAAACCTACTCGGAAGATATAGGATCACGTGAAATCGGCAAAGGATGCTCGCAAACCGCTGGAAAGAACAGGAATTTATATGATTTCGTGTAGCTGTGGAGACGTATACGTGGGTACCACAAAAAAACGACTAGATGAGCACAAGGGGAACTGTAGAAGGGGAGAGATTGACAGATCAGCTGTTGTTGAACATGTTTTTCAACCAGGGGACCACCTTATTCAGTTTGATAAGACGCAAGTTTTAGAAGCCACAAATGGATACCACGAAAGACTGTACAGAGAGGCTATAGAAATTGTAAAACACCCCAATAATTTCAGTAGGTTGGAGAAGGGCGTGAAACTAAATGAAATCTGGATTCCGATTTTGAGGAAGAAATGTAACAGTCTTCCACCATGGGACGATATTGACGGACGGCAGTAATCGGCAACGACGAACTGCGCGCGCATGTCACAAACATCTGACGTTACACCTCTGCACGCGAGCCCTTGTAAACGGAATTTGGCTTCAGTCAGTAGCGAGCCAGGGTGTGCATCGGACATTCAAAAGTGCTACGATCCCCCTTGAAAATGTCCTCCGCAGTGGGGACGAAACGTTGGGTTTCCATAATAAATCCACAAGGCCATGGCATAATAGCCAGGAAAATTTTAGTAATTTTGAAATATATTTTTGTCAAATACCCAAGTAAATGTGCCGGCATAGCATGTGAAGGCATAACATTGCTTCTTACTATGCGATATGCATATTTAAATTTGAACGATAACCATTCCTATTTGCATGTTGCCGCGGCGAGAAAGTGTACTATTGGATGACTACTATTGACTGACTAATGCTATTACAGTGTGCTGTTCGACGAACTTCTAAGTGTATTCTGTCCTAATCAATATAAAACAAGCCTAATTACTAATACCAGATAATTCTGAACTAAAAATACGAAAAGGTAATACGGTGTGTTACTTTCATAGACACGTAATGATAGCAAACAATATTTTATGTATATGGCAACTTACCAAAATCATTATAAAGTTAAAAACCATCACGTAATACAAAGATAACGATGTTTTATGCCACTCACGATCCCAAGATCAATTTACAACTAAAAGAAAGAAAAAATAAAATTATCCTGGCCTTAACCTAACAAACCAATGTTTTAATCGGATCAGAACGATTAAACAAATAATAATTGGTATTCCTCAACAGAATTTTACTACGCAAACACGAAATGCACAAATACACACACGCATCATAATAAATATTGTCTCTGACACATTCACAATATAATCAGCGACTAGTAGTGAACAAATACAAACTCGTCTATGTCAAAATGACGGCCGCGGTGGAGTAGCCGAGCGGTCTAAAGCGCCTCGCTGCGGAGCCCGCGGTTGCTCGCCGTGGAGGTTCGAGTCCTCCCTGGGACATGGGTGTGTGTGCTTGTCCGTAGGTTAGTTTACCTAGGTTTAAGTAGTTTGTAAGCTACGGAATGGTGACCACGCAGTTTAGTCCGATAGATTTACAAACATTTGAACATTTTCAAAATGACGTATTACATGACGTAATTGGTCAAAGCCAACGGGTGGTAGTGGACAATCAACGTGACCCAAACTGGTCGATGATGAGTCAGTCACTCATCGGGACATTGCCTTTTATGGGCTAAATAACATGAACACCTTCGATCGAACCAACATTTATCAATCAGGAGGTTGCCCACCATTGGCCTTCACAACAGCTCCAGCCCTCCGAGGAACAGATTCGTAAACTGTTCTTATAGTTTTCAACAGAATGTTTTCCGTTCTTTTACCAACACATCTACCAATTACTTCAACGATGCTAGAGCTATAAATTTGGTTCCTTATTCTCTGCTCCAAAAGTCCCAATAATAGTTCACTTACGTTGACACATGGAGATTCTCCTGTCCAGCGGTGACATTTGATAAATTTCTGCTGCTGCTCACAGCACGCCTTCCTTACTTTGGCTGTGAGTGTGGAGGCATTAATATTTTGTGTGTAGTATTTGTTAGCATAATAAGCTAATCATAGATGGCAGTTTTCTGTCGAGAATGGTGACAGACATTCATAATTATCACTTCAGTAAACATAATGATAGCCGCGGTGGAGTAGCCGAGCGGTCTAAAGCACCTCGCTGCGGAGCGCGCGGTTGCTCGCCGTGGAGGTTCGAGTCCTCCCTGGGGCATGGGTGTGTGTGTTTGTCCGTAGGTTAGTTTACCTAGGTTTAAGTAGTTTGTAAGCTACGGACTGATGACCACGCAGTTTGGTCCGATAGATTTACAGACAGACAAACATAATGATAGAAACGGTTGAATACCACGATCCAAATGCCCAGATAATGACAGAACTTCCTCCCCTTCCCTATGCTTAACTGAAGAAAGCACACATATATCGTATGCTTCTTATGGGGTTTTCTAGACAAAAATACGCTTGTCTGTATGGAGCAATGTAAACGATGACTCTTCGCACCACACCACATACTTCAGTCGTGAAATATCCACTTCCATCGCAGCTTTGCGATGTCTTCCGTTATTAACTTTTCAATCCCACATTATAAAATCAGCTTTGGAAAAATTGAAATTCAGTGTTTTCTGCTTTAATACAGTGCACTAAATATCAAAGTATGTGTTTTAAAATTTTTGGTCGAACTATTGATTTTTTTATGTCATGCCATAGCAATAACACTAGCATCATCTTCGCCACAGCATCACAGACAAGACAATTCACTGCTGGAATAAAATAAAAGGAACCACGCACTCGCTCACACTCACAGCCACGTACAAACGGTAACTTAACACATCCTTCAAGATGAACAAATTAATGCCTCAGAAGTGGATACACGCCGTACCAAGCGGCAAATTGTCGTACTAGAAGCATGTCGTTCATCAACAAAAATGCAACTTTATGATTGATGCACAAAATACCGAATACCGTATAAATCAACTATTAATACGTTGTTGTCCTGGAACAACACTGGGGGCGAGGTATTGAGGTATTGAGCCTGCTGCAGGAATAGGAGTCAAGATGTAATAGGATAGACGTAACAAATTAATCTGCAACAGGTCAACACTTGTAGGAAAAATATAATTTATTTACAGAATACGTAACTGCAGATATTTGAACAGTAGAGAGGAATCATAGTCTCACATAAAATATCTACTCTGGATGCAGTACTACAATACGAGATTGAATATATATTCTGCCACTGCTCAGACTGCCAAGAATGCTATACTGTTAAGTACTATGTGCACGGAGCCTGCTTGTACTACCTAATGTCTCATGCTAATACAGCAAACAATGAGACAGAGTCTTGAAGATTTTTGCCTTATAAAACCTGGATATGCCTTGGAACAAAGATCTTTGTCTAGTGCTCTGTCTCGATCGTGTTGCCAACTGTTGTAATTTAACACGCCACCACTGTACATATCAAAGTGTTTAACATCTGTAGCACTACCACGAATGTTAAGGTCTAACCGTACTACTTTTACACAAGTGAGTATTAAGTTTTGTAATCGATTTTCCCTGGGAATTTTATGTCTCTGGCCGCAAAGGTTCCTACTACTCGTCGATCGTTGTAACCTCGGATTTGACCTTCTACACCTCTTCGCCAATGGTGTTTCGCCCTGTTTTTGTTCTCTGCCATTACTTAGGATACAGTCGCTAGTGAAACGTTAACAGCTGAATTATTTTCGTCGCAGATGCTCTCACTAACTGCGTTTCATCGAGTTGCCATCTGTGGAAGTCTGAGAGCTCCAAGATTTTAGCGATCATTTGTCTTAACCCTCGCAGAAAAGTATGTATAATATAATGCAAGGTAACGTCAGAGACGTTCTACGTCAATTGCACACTGCAGTCGTGTTTCAGTGTTAACACATAGACAGTGGTCCACGTTGCTCACTCCTTGTAGTATACTTTGGTCCAACGAGTTTTGTTTCCTACGTCCTAGGTGTGTCAAATACAATCCTCCGGGTTTCTTCAGTAAATCTCGGTTTGTGATCTGCATTACCTGCCATTACTTTCATACTATCGTCCCCACACAAGCACTGCTAGATATTTAACGGGCGTGACTGCTTCCAGTTATCGTTCGGAAACCTTATAGTCGTACGATAAGCACTCTTTCCGACACTTTATGGGTCATAATTTAGATTACTTTGCGGTTAGAGATGAAGGGCCACTACCAATCCGTGAACAAAGCGTAGATCCTCCGCAAATGATTTTACATTTCGCTTCAATTTTCTAGTTTTTTGACTTCCTTCTTATTGTTAGGCCTGCAGTGTAGTAAATGTCATTAAACGACGTTGAAATAAAAGGTCCAGTTACAATGCAGCAAGTTCAATGTTTAATGCTACAGCTGTTTCAGCAGTTGCCACTTTCAAGCACGTCTACGATGTTCTGACGTTCATTAAAATGTGGCTTTACTGTTATAAATTTCTCGAAATATTCATGAATTTTTTCATGATTTATGAACTTGCTGCCAGATTTTCTGCAGCTTGATGTGATGACGTTTTGTATGACTATTACACAACTTTTTTTCTATAATAAATATAATAATTTGGCAATTGCACTATAATGACTTAAGAATAAATAGATTGTTCTGGCATTACAACAAATTACATTCCATTATGGAAACAAACGTAATCGGATAGGAATGAAGTACACTCATATATACATGAAACATTTTAAATATTAATTTATGTTGCCATGTGATTGCCAAATCATTATATTTGTTATAGAAATAAAGATATATAATATTGATATAGTCGCCAGAAATGTTGGTAGGTAAGTAATTAGATATAAATTAATGACAGGATGTTAAATACGTGATTCCATGAACACTAACTAAAATAACCAAATTCGTTTCCCATGAGATCTCGCAACTCTTTACGGTGGAAGGAATTGCTCGCGAGACAGGTATTTTTGTGCATTTCATATCTTTGAAGATAGTCCTTTTTTCTTCTTGGATTACATATTTTTACATCAGTTACGGATTTTTTTAATACCCATTTCCTATCTCCCTCGCGTATATCTTAGAAGCTTTGATGTAACAATATTTGACAAGTTTCGAAAGTCGATTATATTCTGAACTTTCAACTTTCATTATGTACACATACTGCAAACTCTTGTGGATCGCTGTAAAACAATGAAAAACTTAGTGTTGTACTTCACACATTAACATACTGACATAATAATAAATATAAGTATTTACAATTAGCAATTGACAATTTCACAGCAATATGACATATCAGTAATTTATATTCAGTTATGTCGCCAAACGTAATCACTTAAGAATGAAGTACACTTACATATGCATTAAGTTTTTTATGTTACTTTATATTTCTAGGATAAAATGAAAGTTTTAAAAGAAAAATACTCTACCCGGCCAGGTGTGAAATGTTAGACCTCTGACATGCAAATCCGTCTCTTCACCGCAAGACCCTTACTATCAAATTACTATTAAAATAAAAAAGCAGATACTATTCCACAAAGCTTTCTAAAAGCTCCAATACGAGGTAGATATTTACGCATGTTTGAATTTTTCGTTCCCTTACAGGCTAAACACTTACTGAATACAAAATTTTCTGTGTATGCTAGAAGTATCTAATAATTTTGATGATCGCTCAGTGGGTGACAGAATTAACGATTTTCACCAATATTTCGTAAACTATTAGGTATAGAATAGCACAGTTTGGTAATGTAGTTAATTACAGTAATACTCCTGATCACCGAAGATTTTGGGTTTATAGCTGTATCCACAAAGAAGATACGGGACAGAGCGGTAGAAAGTGCGGCGAATGGCTTCGAGAAAAAGATGCTACTGCTGTGCGCTCGACGAGTCCATATTAGACCCCTTTATGCTTTGCAGCATCGCTTTATTCCTTTTTCCACATGCCTCGAAAGTCCCAGTTTTCAACATTACGAAATGGTCCCGTCACCTCCAACCATCAAACGTGTACTGTACTTCTTTCTTATGTGATTATACTTTATTCCTGTGTGATTATGTTTAGTTATACAGGATGAAACACCTAACACTTGCACCGCAAATATTGCGGAAACTGAAAGTGCGATTGATGTGCGGTTTTCACAGAATGGATTGGTCGTCGAGGACTCGTATTGTTAGTCAAAAACAGATTGTAAAAATACCGAGAAAGTATATTTTTATGCAAGCATACAATTTTTCAAATGGATCAATGGTTGTTTCTATCATGCACTGGAATTTTTGACACCAGTTGTGTACAACGAGTTTCGAATGTCATTTTTATCACGTTTAGTTTGGCACCTACAACCATTCTAAGTTTTGGAGGCGGAGGCTACGACAGCGTAGCTAACTGGCTAGTGGTCATGAGACAGTGGGCCGTGCCCTAGGGGCTATCCACTCGGTCAGTCAGCTACGCTATCGCAGCCTCCGCCCCCCGAAACTTTGAACGGTTGTAGCTGCCAAACTAAACATGCTGTCAAAAATACCAGTTCATGATAGAAACAATCATTGTTTCATTTAAAAAAACTGTATGTTTGAATAAAATTACTCTTTCTAAGTAACATTACCATCTATTTGTGGGTTAAAAATACGAGCCCCTGACTATCAATCCATTCTGTGAAAACCGCACATCAATCGCACTTTCCGTTTCCGCAATATTTGCGGTTCAAGTGATAGGTGATTCACCCTGTATAATAAGACTTTAGATATTCATTATTAAGTATAATGTGCCTTAGATTTCTTAAGCTTCGTGTAAACAAAGTACTTCTCCTTGGCTTTGATGTAACAATGTTAGAAAAGTGTGGACGGCAAACGTTTCTGGGTTGATTACTGTATATTGAGAGATTGTAGCCTATCGAGCTTTGATAGTAATGAATCCGGCATAAGTTAAATGTAATCCACCCAGAATTTCACTCTAGAAAGTGCTACGAACAGTTGACTGTATGTGAACACGGAAGAGTCCATCAATACACTGATAGAGCCTATTCAGGCGGAATTAGAGCCAAGTGTCATTCCTAACGTCTCCTCACATCGTAAAAATGCGACTATGTTAAAATTGAAAGTGAGAAAAGAAATGTTCGTCACCCCGGGAATCAAACTTTCATTCTTCCCGACTGCATGCCTGCGGTTTTCGACGAGACCATTTGCAAATAAATGAGTACATATACAATGGCATTAGCAGGTACTCATTCGTCAAGCGAAAATGTGTTCGAAACCGGTTTGATATTTACGGAAGTTTTAATTTTTACTTACACTACAGGCTAAACACTATCTAAGCACGAAATTTGACTTTTGTATGTTCGTTATAAGTACCTCAGAATTTTGATTATCGGCGAGTCAGTGACAGAAGTATCGATTTTCTTCTGCCAATACTTCGTAAATCTTGAGGTGTAGAAAGGTATGATTTGGAAGTATAGCTAGTTATAGTAAGGACTCTTTGTCACTGAAAGTTATGGCTTTCAGTTTGATCCAAAACGAAGAAACAAGGGGTCTAAAGTGCCTTGAGCGACTTTGAGAGAAGGATGGTACGACTCTGTGCGCTCGACTTGGCGGGGAAATGGTGTGATCCAGATAAACATGAAGGCAGTTACACATATCACGACTTCAGATAATTTGTGTGGCTTTTATCTCCGTATTCTGATTGGCGATCATTCAATGCAAGTCTGTGTGGCGCTGAAGATGCTAGCCCAGCCTGATGGACCTATACTTGACCTAGTCGCTGGGTTGTACTGTACGATTCGCAGCCCCACAGTCGCAGATAGGACTGGCTAGCTGTCCACACTTGTGAAGACTGTGTGCGTATATTTCTTGTCCTGTTAGGTGCCAGTTTAAGTTTCCCAATGTAGTGGGATACGGCCGGTTGGTTCAAAAGTAAGGTTCTTCAGTATGATTGTGTTGTCGTGTTGGACTTCGATCCTGGCCTTTCTACTACACTCGAAGTATAACTGAAACTTCACTGTTCAATTATAGAAAAAATCTTTAAATGTTTCTTTCTAGGTCCTCCTGCGAGATAAGAGAAAATGAAACTGTTCCTAAAACAAAATACTTCAAAGTTCAAAATTTGGTATATAGTTCTTGCTGAAATTTCGTCATATGTTTTGTAAACCATAGATATGGTTCGTTGAATCCGTTGACAAAATATACTGCTTTGCAAAATACAAACTCAATGTCTTTTAACCATTAAAATTATAGCTAAGTCCCTAAACTTCTCTTAAGTCCAAAAAAACTTTGTAAATAACTTCGTGATATAGTTTCAGAACAATATATAAAAGCTCGTTCTTCTAAACAGCTGAAATAACTGTTTTCTAAACACTGACACTTTCAGTAAAATTTAACGTTTTATTTTCTTAAGTCACATATCCATATATAACACAAAGTCTGATCTCTCTCCTAAGGACTCAACATAAAGACTGAAACTGTTTTTCTGAACATACAATCATGAACAACTTATGACAATACATGTATTTCAGTTATTTTATTTATTTCATTGTGACGGTTGGCAACGGAGGTCTTCAAACAGGATCTTCTCTGGCTGTGCGGCTGTCGACTTGCGACGATTGGTGGCCAACTATGTCATCATAGGAAACAACACACATTTCTTTTAAAAAATCATAACACAAAAAATATTATATTAAAAATTATTAACATAAAAACATATTTTTACCTGCAAAACTGAGCTGATGTAAGGTAGTAGCGGGAATAATACGAGGCGCGTCCACAAAGTAAGTTCCGTTTGGTAATAAAAAGAAACTGTACACAGATACAGAAGAAATTTTTATTGCACAAAATTCTACAACTCTTAAACTACTTTTCCACATAACTTCCGAAATTTTACAGACATTTGTCATAGCGTGGCACCAGGTTTTGTATACCTTCTTCATAGAAATCTGCCGTCTGTGTCTTCTACCAGTTGGAAACTTTCTTTCAGCTCGTCGTCATTGGTGAAGTGATGACCGCCAAGGAAAAACTTGAGATGTTGTGGATCTTGTCATCAATCGCGTGAACCAGTTCTTCTATAACCAAACATGGGCGCCCACTTCGTTCTTCAACGTGCACATCACTAAGCCCGCCATTGAACTGTCGGACCCATCTTCTCACCATCGAATCACTCATCGCATTTGGTCCGTAAACATCGCAAATTTGCCGATAAATTTCACTTGGATTCACTTTCCTCGCAATCAGAAACCTAATCACCGACCTGATTTCACAGGCGGCGGGATTTCCAATCAACGCCGATATTACCAGCAAGCACAACAAAGCGTACGTAACTGACAGCGATCTCCAAATGGCGCACGTTCTTCTCCTTGATACACATCGTGTACAGCACATGTACGGAACTGCAGTCGCAGCGCTGCAGCGGAGATAAATTGAAACGGAACTTACTTTCTGCACGCGCCTCGTATTTCGTCCCACTACACCAAAGCTCTCGTGGAAGTTGAAAGCGTTTTGGTACTTTTACTGACATATTAACATCACGGTTGTCGTTCCATTATCTATCCTGCTGAGGTTGTTAGGCACTAGTTGATGAACCAAGAGCGGGCTTTCTAAATCGAACTATTTCCAATGTTCTCCATGGATAGGTTAATGAAGCAGAGGGTTACTAAAACTGTCAGAAGTGTACCCACGTGCTTAACAGCGCGCTGTGAGACGCGAGAGGCAGTGCCTGGCCGTGGCCGCCTCTTGGGCAGACAACTACACCACGCCCACTTCGGCGGAACCGCGGTGAGTAGCCAAGGTCGTATCGAGGCGAGGCGAGGCCGCCCAGCCTCCCGGCTGCGTACCTCACTACCTCCAGACACCTCAGTTGTCAGCCACATCATCGGTCATTTAACTGGATCGACGCGGCTCGCCACCATTGCTTCTGCTGTGCCAGTCACAGTCCTACAACACAGCACTTCCATCCAATGAATCAGTTATCTTCGGCAGCCATCAACTATGGATCTAAACGGGTATAAACCGGCGCGGCATTCCCACAGGAAACTATAGATCCTGTGAAAATCCCCCCACTCCTACCTGCACGGCTCGCCCCGCCCATCGCCCTCCCCTAACCCCAACAGCTCGTTTCGTGACGGCCAACGATCGCTACTTTTGAATCGCCGTATTTGTTTCACTATTTGGATTTCCATTTTTGTCTTCACACGATTCTGTGCGTTCAGATTGTACTTTCTTACCCAAACACCAACCTTCTGGTATACTTCCAACCAACATGCAATGATAGTTCAGGCTCTGCTCTTCACCAGTACGGTCATTGCATGTCGATTGCAATCATATCAGAAGACTGAGATCGGAGGAAAGAGAAAATCAGAACTTGTTCGATCGTGTGGGCTTGGGTGGAAAGGGATAATAATGAAACTAATAACTACAAAGCTGCTATTTTGACCTATTATTAATATTATATTTGGACGTATTATTAATATTATATTTAATTATAAGCAACAACTCAATGCAACTTTATCATAAACAGGTTATTAGGTTCAAAAAAAAATGTTCAAATGTTTGTACAACTTATGGGACTTAACTACGGGGTCATCAGTCCCTAAACTTACAAACTACTTATGAACTAGGACAGCACAAATATCCATGCCCGAGGGGGGATTCGAACCCCCGACCGTAGTGGCCGTTCAGTCCGTGACTGGAGCGCCTCAGTCCCCTCGGCCACCGCGGCCGGCGGTTATTAGGTGTAAGTAAATATTAGTCTACTTTATGTAGGTAGATTTACAAATAGGAATTTGTGACATTACAGATACAGGAGGAATCTGATTGCTTCCATGTGAAAAGCGGACTTTGCCATGGTTTTGGGCTCCCCAGCCGGCTGGCTAACAGTTTAGCCCTAGTGAATGTTACAACTGTGTGCTCCCTAATCTGCTCGGAATCAGGAAACGGCTGTCTTGACCGAGGGCGGCTACTCCAGATTGCAACTGAAATGCAATATAGCCACACACATTATTCTAAAAATCCATATAAAATCAGGGAATTATAATACGGCAAACATAATTATATGAATGGAATCAGGAGACTTGAGAGAATCAAACGCCGCAATTACAATTTAAATACCCCTTACAGATGTTTGTTTGTAAATTTATCGGACCCAACTGCGTGGTCATCAGTCCGTAGCTTACAAACTACTTAAACCTAGGTAAACTAACCTAAGGACAACACACACACCCATTCCCCAGGGAGGACTCGAACCTCCACGGCGAGCAACCGCGAGCTCCGCAGTGAGACGCTTTAGGCCGCTCGGCTACTCCACCGTGGACCTTACAGATAAAAGGTCGATAAATTTCAGTCCTATAATAATTATATTATAAGACTTATATTTACAATTACTGATACGTAGTGTTTATAAGTAACAGTTTAAGAAGCAAATGTGCAGCATTGCGCTACCTATCTTAATAGACACACCACGTTATTTACGTATTCTTTCAATAAACTTTGTTTTACCCTCTTGTTCTACTTTTCGTTGAGGTTAGTAATATTCTTGTGTCAAAACATAGATTCCACCCCACAAACACAAAAAATGAACCCAGCAAAGCGCATGACATTTATGTATGTATTTTATTATACTTAATATTATTCTTAGTAACGTTCGTTTTATGTTGTAGACTGCCACTTAAATATCTCATGGCCAACTAAAAATAGTAGATATTCAGCAGTTAATTTATATAAAACAATTATATGTATTTGTGGACAAGAACTAAATTATTTGCATAAAAAGCCATTATAAAGTAAATAATAATTGCGTAACTGTATTTCGACGGTAGCAGTACATTTGAACAGCGAGACGCCACACTTAATAGCTACCTGAGCAAAGAGCTATAGTCTTAATCGATTTTAATATTTTTAAATATATATTTGTTTGTAAAATGTAAACAACATTTGTAGGGAGGTGGCCAATGCATTTAACTCTGTGATATTCAAATGCATAATATTTTGGAAGGGAAATTGTATTTTTAAGATGAGGCGTTAGGAAGCGCGGAAGGATACAATTTTCGGAGCAGGTAGAGCACGCTTTCGAACGCTTAGGAAGGGACTCGTAACTTGGACTCAGTGGTGAAAGGTTGTGACGCTGGGCGATCTGAATCCGCGTTACGAACTTGTGATTTGAAGAGGTAGGCATGTGTCGACATAGAAAATTTACGGGACTGTGGCTGCAGAACTTGGTCTCTGGTTGTAATGTGGTAAACTATGCACGTTAGTAGGGCTCTGGAACTGTGGTAATACAGCAATCGTGTACGCGTGTGATGACAAACTGTGTTTTATAACAAATACTGTAATTAATTGCGGATTAATTTGGAAATGCAATGTTCGATGGACTTCATTAATTTACTTGTGATAATTTGGAACTTTTACTTTCGAGTGCGTGTGATACTTATTGTGGCTCTCATGAACAATAGTTGAGGAAATATTCACTTATTTACCGATGTATAAAGTAGGACCACCTCCGCACTTTCATGTCCAAAAAAGAGTAATAAACTCCATTTATAAAGAATTACTTCGTGAGTGAATCACTTCTTTACCTTAGAATCCATTTTCTTGGTTATTCAGGGGTTTAATTTGTGTTTATTTAAATATATTTTGCGACATCATATGCAGATTGATACACTGGCTAAACTATAGATTAATTACTGAGATGGCTTAAACAGATTGGGTAGCTGTTTAGGGCATAGAAGCTGACGTACATAATTCACCCCTATGAACAGAGACAACGAGCGATAAACCTTTTACTACCCTAAGATATGTATTGCCCAATTCTTATTGGTGAGAATAAACGGCATGTTCCAACGCATACTGATTTGTATTTGCAAGCTGCCAGCTCATTGTGAAGGGGTTCTTCGAACCTTAGTACATAGGGCTCACGTCATTTCTGACATGTCCCATCTGGAAGTAACTTTTCGACAGAATGGCTATAGTGAAGGGCAGATTAAAAGAGCGTGGCGCCATCGACCAGATGAGCAACGGGCTAGTGATGATAACACAGAGCACCCCCGTCAGTGGCCTTTCTGACATACGTTGACAGCACTTCCAACAACATGGACCAAATTTTGCGTGAAAACAATGCAAAATGTGTGTTTCGTCCACCATCTAAAATTAAGGCACTGTTGGGATCCCTTGAGGATGATCTCGGTTTGCGCAAGGCGGGAGTCTACCGTATCCCATGTAGCTGTCGCATGTGATATTTGGTCAAACTATTAGGACTGTTGCGGACCGTTGTATTGAGTATAAACGTCACACACGTTTACAATAGCCAAACACATCTGCTGTGGCTGAACACTGTCTTGACACAGGTCACCCTATGGAATACAACGAAACGAAAATTCAGGCATGTACTTCCAGCGACTGGGACTGTGTTATCAGGGAAGGAAGCGATAGAAATAAAACTAGGTTACAACCTTATGAATATGGATGGAGGGTTCTGCTTATATTCTGCTTGGAATCCTGCTCCCTCACTTGTCACAAAACAGAGGCACAAAACTAATCCGACTTCATCCGTCAAGAACTGATGTTTATTATCGATATCCTGACCGGTTTCATCTTTGATCGTGTCGGCGCTGTGTGCTTGCTTGCTCGGTGTGTGTTGTCTTTCTTGTTTATTAATTGAAAACCGAGGTTTTAAAAGTCGTTGCACATTGCTTCATTACTGCAGTTTCGCCTTGAAAATGGCAGGGTGGTCTCCTGCCGAAATATCGGCCGTCGTCGATTTTGATACCTGGCTGCATACCCGTAAGTTTTTTGAAGATTTACAAACCTAATAGGGAAATACAGTATCACCTGAAATCGCAAAGGATACTCGCAAATGGTTGTAAAAGTAGGAATGTATAGGATTCCGTGCAGCTGTGGAGACGTATATGTGGGTACCTGCGAGGGTGAAGGTCGGGGTGAGAGTTTAAAATAGAGAAAGTTTAATTTTTTAAACTCACAACCACCAGCTGCGAACCAATTTCCTAAACATGCAAAAACACTGGAACTGTGATTGCGACTGTTTGACTCGTTTTCTAGGGGATGATATCACACGTTCGCAGCTTTCCTTCCCTGCATATGATTAACAAAACAAATTCATAATAAAATCAAGTTCATGAGAGAAAAGGGTTACTAACTACTATTTTTGAAAACACGTGAAAGTTCACTTTATGTTGTTTATTTCACAATATTTGAACCCTGTGGCTGTCGCGTCTGTACGTCGGTAAATTTACCAAATGAAGTTATAGCTCGTGAGCCCCCAGACAAAATGAATATTTGTTGCGAATTGTTTTCAAACCACATGGCTGTCTCAAATACCGTTTATGTTTATGCCTATGCGACGACACGTGTTACATTAACAAATCACAGTCACTTTAATTCAATGCGATGCACACCTTGTTCCACCGGCTAAATATTCACAAACACACAGTAGCACTCGATTTAACTTGGTACAGTCTACGACGAGCAACCACACGTGGCGATTGCCACAGACAAATCTAAAGTCACCACCTCGAGATCCACATGCCGACTGATGCCGAGCGACGCCGTCCGGCCAGCTACACCACGTGCTGGCGTCTCGTCATTTCCTGCCCTCTAGCGTGCACGCGCGCCAAAACTCAACTGCCGGGGTTTTTTCCCCTACGTCATCAACTTCCCCATGTGAGCTGTTGTAACCGATTTGCCAACGTACAGCGCTCAGCCAATACATTTCTAAAACTTTACTTAAAATCAAAATAATTACACTACACATTAACAAATATTTTCTTACGTTTTTATATTAGTATAAACATCCTTTGTACTATTTATTATAATAGTGCAATTTCTTATATCACAGATAAGTGATTTAACTGAATACTTCAAGATAAAATACACAAGATTAATTGAAAACAACATGAGAAATAGTTAGTATATTACTTTTATAAACAAACATTGTCATGCTAGTTGTGTAACTGTCTTGTCTTCGTTGGTAATTTATTACTTTTCATTGTCAATTAAACATATTACGTCAGATGTGACTATATCAGCTAATGTATTGTTTATTTATCAACAGGCTATTTTATAATGAGGGCCTTAAAGGTTCCTAACTGCATCGTATTACTTCAGATGCCAGTAGTATTACGATATTTGTGCACTGCACTGTGCCTGGCACTCGCCATTGTCCCTCTCTCCCCTCACCGGAAACGAACTGTAAAATCCTAAGTTGGAACAAGCCACCAATGTCGGCCTGCTCGCTGGCCTCCCGTCAGCTACAAGCACACAGCAAATCTCAACGTGGAGAATTTCTACCTATGGCCTAACTATAAATGTTGTCACCCAACTGTGTACATACATTGCTACCTTAATAAAATTAAAATTGTGTAACATTTAGTGCATTGGCATGGTCAATGTTTGCAGTGAACTTCATACTGTTTAATTATCAAATGCTATTAATTACCAGTATTTCTATTGGGCGGTAATTTCACATACCACAAAATGAACGGTCAATAAAACGACCAGAAGACCAGAAGGATAACTGTAAAAGAGGAGAGATTGACAGATCAACTGTTAATGAAATTTTTTTCCAACCGGGGACCACCTTATTCAATTTGATAAGACTCAGGTTTTGGCAGCCACAAATGGATATCACGAAAGACTGTACAGAGATGCTATCGAAATTGTAAAACACCCCAATAATTTCAATAGGAGGGAGCAGGGCATGAAACTGAATAAAATATGGATTCCGGTGTTGAAGAAGATACAGTCTCCCTCCATAAGCAACGGACAATGGCAATCAGCAACGACGAATTGTTCGCGCCTATCCAAAACAATCTGATCTGACAATCTCTCCTCTTTTACAGTTATCCTTCTGGTCTTCTGGTCGTTTTTTGACCGTTCGACCGCTGATGGTGTTGATACCAGGAACAATGCCAAGGCATTTCTATCCATATGACCCTCATTGAATGAATAACAGAATCACTGACTCCCCGCTTCAAAGTTCATTTGCAAATAAATAAATAAAATAAATAAAATAAAAATAAAAATAAAATAAATAAATAAAAATACATTCTTAAGTATCCATATGCGTAGTATAACTACATATTTACATCGATCAAGTTGTATTTGAACGACAATGGTACCAAGGAAAAGATCAAAGATTCTACAACTGAAGAGCGAAATTCAGAGTCTTCTATATCTAATATTTTGGGAAATGTGAGGATTTACATATTTAAACATCGGAAGTTAGATAATTTTCCTGGGTGCACATATAATATTGAGAAGTAAAATAAAAATACTACCTATTAGAATTTCTTGCCGAATATTGCACCATTTTAAGCATAAAACTTCAAACAAGGCTAAAAATGTATTTTCTACCATTTTTCGGCATTCCAACTCTCCTTAACGGATTCCTTTTAGTACGCATGTGGACGACGGCACACTTTTCATTTTAGGGCGTAAATTACAAATCTTCCCACCTTTGCGAAATGTTATATCAATCATTCTGCAGTTGGTTTTACTCTTATGGTCGCTTTGCTTGACGATAAACGATAGCATCATTTGCAAACAACCTAAGAGCACATCTGACATTTTTCCCCAAATGGTTGACATGCATAAGGATCTGTTTTAGACAATGTCTTTCTACTACGAATTATACGCTCTCTCACTGACTGAGCAAGTGGAAAATTGTGCTCTTCATAAAGGATTGGTTAGTAGTATAATGATGCTGGTTCTGGCACAGTGAGAATCGCCCGTCGACGATAGTGTCATCGACGCCGCGCACTCCGGCAATTGCCGGACCGCCGATCAAAGTATGCCGCCACAGGAGGATTGATAGGTCTTCCCGGAAGAACGAAATATGATTGACAGTTTACATTTAGGTCCTTTTGATTCGTTACTGGTCCGACCGCTAATCAAAGGACGCCGCCATAACGCACTTAAGGATGATTGACAGGTTGCAACACCTCCCTCGGCCACACACGTCGCCCCACCTCCAACTCTCGGCGCTGCCGCCAGACAGGCGGCACCTCCGACAGGTCCAGACCTGTAGACCCCTCGACATGTCTGTACTCGCACCCAGCACCCCAACTCGCTCGGCCGATTGCCGGAACGCTTCTCAAAAGACGCCGCCTCCGCAGCCGCTGCCGCCGACAGATGCTACCCCCTCCTCCTCCTCCTCCACGCTCGCGACCGCTTCTCAAAGGACGCCGCCACCCGCCCTACCCGCGAGAACAAACAATACCGCGACGATTGTCTTGACCGCACCGACACCGCCCCCACAGGCCGACCCTTGCTCTCTTTTTACGGCGACCGCACCCCGATAGGCCAGCAGCCAATTAAATTGCATATTTATTATTAAGCGCGCCGCAGCGATCCGTACGCCAGATCTCGATTTATGTAACAACAACAATTTCCGCCGTTTATTATTATTCTTGGAAAATAAAATAAAGCTACCATAGTGTTCTTCGTATGCTAAAAAACAATTTAGAACAGAAATGCTTAGTTGGTCTCGTATACTACAGCATGTAGTAGTAAAATATTAAAACTCGTATGCAAAATTTGCAAGTAAGAATTTCCACTCCCATCTCTCTCCATGCTCTTCGCATAGACAACAGCCGACAGACGTGTTTAATAATAATAATAGCGCAGGTTACGGTAACGAACGCCACAAACTTACGTATCCATCTTAACATATACTCTTTCGATATACAGTAACAATTCTAACGAAAAGAAAAGAAATGGTCCGTTTCGGAACACGACCGCAACCTTAGATCTATAAATGTATATCTTCGTTTAGACGATGCAAGCAACAGCCGTCGAACGGAATGTAACTTGTATGCCAACCACTCTTTCGACAACATAACAGCAGCAGCAGCAGAAGACGGCATATTGTTTATACAAATATTCCAAATAACGAAACTCGGCAATGACATCTAGCACAACGTCTCTAAATATAGATCTGCAAATCATCGTTAAACTCGTATGCAAAATTTGCAAGTAAGAATTTACATTCCCATCTCTCTCCAGGCGTGTTTAATAATAATAGCGCAGGTTAGATAATAAACGCCACAAACTTACGTATCCATCTTAACATATACAAAAACAATTCTAACCAGAGCCAATTAACGAAAAGAAAAGAAATGGTCCGTTTCGGAACTCGACCACAACCTTGCATCTATAAATGTATCTCTTCGTTTAGACGATGCAAGCAATAGCCATCGAACGAGATGTAACTTGTATGCCAACCACTCTTTCGATAAAACAGCAACAACAGCGGCAGCATCAGAATACGACATATTGTTTATACAAAAATTCCAAATAACGAAAATCAGCAATGACATTTAGCACAAAGTCTCTAAATAAACATCTGCAAGCACCGTTAACAATCGTCCAGAACGCAGAGCGCTCTCTCGGCAGACTACATAAAAGAAACATATGCTAAGTGTTTAAACAAAAACACCTAAGTTACATCTCGAAATGATCAAAACCTTCTATGCAGACGCACCATTCTGACAAGGATAGCTCGCAATGCATTTATTTAATGGAGCTGAGCCATGCCGAAAGTTCCGAAATTTAACACTCTCTCTCTCTCTTTAGCGATCTTGCCCTGTTACGTTTCCTTCTTCTTAGATCGAGGTATAACTGCGCATTCCGAGAGTTCGGGTATTTTAATTTTACCTCTTATTTCCTTGCTACAGCAGTACACATCCCATCTAAGAAATCTCTATGTCCTGTTACGATGCAAACTACATTTATCTGACACCGATATTCCAGCGCCCCAGAAGACATTTAATCCCTATTGTGCAACGGAGAGTCGGAATAAAAGAAAAATACGTGAAATAATTTACCGATTCCGACCGTCTACACTAAGGCTTTTCGAAATTATTGGCCTAACAACACCCTTATTCGACAATACAGCAACCACAGAACCGAAGTTACCTGCATAATGCAACACAGATTTCCAGCTCGACCCGCCCTTTACCCACAAAATTCCTACTCCGAACTAAGATTTATTATTTTAATTACAAGTAGATGTCCACCGCAAACGAAGACGCTAACCTACACGCCACAACACATGATTCTATATAGGACATGGAGTGTTTACAATTTTTGTTTTGTTTATTACAGTACAACTGAGTACATGCAACGTAATGTTCGCAAACACTTATATCGCAACCAACTCCCGCACACTTCGATCATAACCTGCTCTCTAAGGAATGGATGGGAGTCACACACAGTACAAACACGTTTGTCGTGTGTTCCGCTAATTTCGGCCAGTACAACTATGCGAGACCAATCTCCCCGCCTGTTTACTGTAAAAGCAAATATTTTTCCCCACACTATCTGTTTAAACCGCGCTCTGCGTTCTGGACGATTGTTAACGGTGCTTGCAGATGTTTATTTAGAGACTTTGTGCTAAATGTCATTGCTGATTTTCGTTATTTGGAATTTTTGTATAAACAATATGTCGTATTCTGATGCTGCCGCTGTTGTTGCTGTTTTATCGAAAGAGTGGTTGGCATACAAGTTACATCCCGTTCGATGGCTATTGCTTGCATCGTCTAAACGAAGAGATACATTTATAGATGCAAGGTTGTGGTCGAGTTCCGAAACGGACCATTACTTTTCTTTTCGTTAATTGGCTCTGGTTAGAATTGTTTTTGTATATCGAAAGAGTATATGTTAAGATGGATACGTAAGTTTGTGGCGTTTATTATCTAACCTGCGCTATTATTATTAAACACGCCTGGAGAGAGATGGGAATGTAAATTCTTACTTGCAAATTTTGCATACGAGTTTAACGATGCTTTGCAGATCTATATTTAGAGACGTTGTGCTAGATGTCATTGCCGAGTTTCGTTATTTGGAATATTTGTATAAACAATATGCCGTCTTCTGCTGCTGCTGCTGCTGTTATGTTGTCGAAAGAGTGGTTGGCATACAAGTTACATTCCGTTCGACGGCTGTTGCTTGCATCGTCTAAACGAAGATATACATTTATAGATCTAAGGTTGCGGTCGTGTTCCGAAACGGACCATTTCTTTTCTTTTCGTTAGAATTGTTACTGTATATCGAAAGAGTATATGTTAAGATGGATACGTAAGTTTGTGGCGTTCGTTACCGTAACCTGCGCTATTATTATTATTAAACACGTCTGTCGGCTGTTGTCTATGCGAAGAGCATGGAGAGAGATGGGAGTGGAAATTCTTACTTGCAAATTTTGCATACGAGTTTTAATATTTTACTACTACATGCTGTAGTATACGAGACCAACTAAGCATTTCTGTTCTAAATTGTTTTTTAGCATACGAAGAACACTATGGTAGCTTTATTTTATTTTCCAAGAATAATAATAAACGGCGGAAATTGTTGTTGTTACATAAATCGAGATCTGGCGTACGGATCGCTGCGGCGCGCTTAATAATAAATATGCAATTTAATTGGCTGCTGGCCTATCGGGGTGCGGTCGCCGTAAAAAGAGAGCAAGGGTCGGCCTGTGGGGGCGGTGTCGGTGCGGTCAAGACAATCGTCGCGGTATTGTTTGTTCTCGCGGGTAGGGCGGGTGGCGGCGTCCTTTGAGAAGCGGTCGCGAGCGTGGAGGAGGAGGAGGAGGGGGTAGCATCTGTCGGCGGCAGCGGCTGCGGAGGCGGCGTCTTTTGAGAAGCGTTCCGGCAATCGGCCGAGCGAGTTGGGGTGCTGGGTGCGAGTACAGACATGTCGAGGGGTCTACAGGTCTGGACCTGTCGGAGGTGCCGCCTGTCTGGCGGCAGCGCCGAGAGTTGGAGGTGGGGCGACGTGTGTGGCCGAGGGAGGTGTTGCAACCTGTCAATCATCCTTAAGTGCGTTATGGCGGCGTCCTTTGATTAGCGGTCGGACCAGTAACGAATCAAAAGGACCTAAATGTAAACTGTCAATCATATTTCGTTCTTCCGGGAAGACCTATCAATCCTCCTGTGGCGGCATACTTTGATCGGCGGTCCGGCAATTGCCGGAGTGCGCGGCGTCGATGACACTATCGTCGACGGGCGATTCTCACTGTGCCAGAACCGGCATCATTATACTACTTTGGTTTCAACTTTTTAAATACAATTCTCCAAATCTTAAAACAAAACATGATTCTGTAATGTTGCGCTATATTCCGATATTCCATTTTCTCAAAACACAACAAACAACTTCCCTGATCACGTGACAGATCTATGGAACTGAACCTTGGACTGAGCGTCCTGGGAGAGATGAACACACCTGTCTATATAAGCAGAGAAACGCAGCGATGACACATCGCTCATACTGTTGTTAGACGAACTATTGTCCTCACACAGCTCGTAGACTTTTTTCCTTCTTTTCTGCAGAGAAGTTCCACCTCATCAGTTGAGTGAAATTTCCGTATTCTGCCGCAGCAACCCCTCTTAAACGCGTAATTTCTTATTAGGTTTCTTAATTTAAGGTGGCTTGATAACAGCAACTATTCTGGTTAGCTAATGATATGCTTAACTGATAAGTCACGTCGTTATCGTGATAGTGTTGCTACTTAGCCTTTTGGATGGATTGATAATGCTTTTAGCCTTGAATCCGGTACTCGAGTAATAAAGGAAAATAATATTTGTAACTGTGGTAGTTATTTGCATCTTACTCCAACATTTGCTTTCATTTCTTTTCCTTCACAGTTTTCTCGCACTCGATTCTTAGAACCGGTCTGTCCATAATTTTCTAAAAATTCAATTTCCCGGAAAAACTGTGTAATACCAGTAAGCCTCAGATGCAGACTGCCTTTCAGTTTACATAACTCTATTATTGTATAGCAGCTTTTTTCATTTACAGTTTCGGAACTTTGCTACCACACACAAGTTTACTCTTCGCTTTCCTTACTGCTAAGTTACGGGATACAATCTGAGATATCGTCAACTGATTCGGTCTTTCAAATGTGTCAGGAGTCACGCAAGTAAAATTTTCAGGAGAAGGAATAAAGTGCGTACAGCATAAACCGTCTCTTTTCTCACGGTTATTTTGATATCAATAGCTAGTGAGTCATCAGGTCCAATGTATTTTTACTTTGGAATTTATAGTTTAACTGTATGGGTAATTTTAAAAATCGTACCCTCATAACCTTTCTGCAATAAACGACGCTGTGAAAGGGAGACTTGCAAATTCTTGTCGATTTTGTTACAAAAATCAATTAATTTTGTATACGGTGCAATTAAATGTGACTATTACTATCTCATTTACATTTTTCGCAATAGTCGTTTTTTAGGCTAATTGTGCCTGAAATTCGTTGTCTCCCAGATTGTATTAAGTCCCTCCTCATTAGTTAGTCTTTCTTACTGTTTCCCCTCGGTATTTAAGTGATGTAAGATGATGAAGCACTTTATCGGAATTTAGAAATCAAATACTGTCCGACTCTATCCTTTTTTAAAAGGTAATAATTTGAAATCTCTGTTTTAACTGCCATTACAAACTTCTAAATACGTCCTGTTCATTTTCGATTATACATGGGTGGTACTTTATAACAGGCGAAAAGTGTCGCCGCGGCGGATTAGCCGTTCGCATTGGGGCGCGCGGCCGTTCGCCGTCGGGGGTTTGAGTCCCACATCGGGCAAGCGTGTTTCTGTTGTCCTTAGGTTAGTTTAACTTAGTTGAAGTATGTTATCTGACATGTTGTCAGGGAGGGAGTCTAAATATTTTTGATTAAGTAAACAATGTCTATAGTCTTGACCGCGAATTTATTAACAGTGATGACCGGTTTCAACTCATTTCTGAGTCATCCTCGGATCAGTTTACGTGTTTGCCAATAGTTGTATCTCCAATTATTTGATGGTTGGAACGTTATTTATGATGTTGCAACAATCAGGAAACAAGCGAAATGTATTTCTATTAGAATACCGAAAAGTTGAGATGAAACTTAAACGGTTAAATCGAAAAGTTAATGGGTAAAATAACTTTTTCGTGTATTGATGAATAATCAGTATGGTATATTTGGCTTTGATAAGTCTGTGGTAATTTGACCGTTGACGACGGAAACACAGTAGGATCCTTTTCATGTTGGTACACATGAAAGACTTACCGTATGCTGTAAGGAGCTCGAGAACAAAATTAACAAACTTTTTTAAAAACACCAGTATTAAATTTGCCTTTTGCGCTAATAACAATCTAAGAACAAAATTACACTTCACATCCATCAGTAATTCCCCATACTTAGAACCAGGTATTTATAAAATCACAAGTGAAAACTGTAACAGCTTTTACACTGATCAGACCGGACGTAATTTCCTCACATGATACCGTGAACACGTAAGAATAAGTGAAAACAACCAATCTAGTTTCTATTTACATCTCAGAAACGAAAACCATTCAGCACTTAACATCGAAATCGCACTTACGATATTGCATAAAATTCCAAAGGGATTAGAAATGAATATTTTGGCGGAATTTGAAATATATATTCACATTAAAAATTATTCGAACGAAATACTTAATGAACACACTCATTTCAAACATAAAAATTATCTGGTTAATTTTATTGACTTTATCGATGAAAAAGGCTGAGAAGCGAAGATATGCTAAATGACCAGAGGTAATTAAAAAACGAAATAAACTTCTCTGACCAATGTCAACGTTAAAAAAGTCTCTGATAACGAGGTCGATTACTATATGTATGTAAACATCTTTGGCAGAGCTGTTGTTAATTACGCATAATATAAAAGTTTTCTTTAATTTAACGTTTTAGCGTAAAAAGCTACATAAAATCTGACAGCTAAATAAGTGAATATTTCTATACAGTTTATACAACAGTTACGCCAGATGTCAGCATATAACGTCCAAACATCGTAGACGTAACTTATAAGGAAAATTTATAACAAAAAATTTTATGTATATTTTCGTCTTGTTTGATTTGTAATTAATGTAATTCTTACATACGCAGGAGCTTGATAACAAAATGTAGTTATTGCAAGTAATGATTTTCTGAGAATACTTCTTTGTTCAAATTTTCCTTTCATTCCACGTAACTACTGGTACGAAAAGCAGCAAATATGTTCATTTTCTTGATGCATTTTCTCGGTGATCCTATGATCACAACGATTATGTACCGGGTGATCAAAAAGTCAGTCTAAATTTGAAAACGTAATGAATCACGGAATAATGTAGATAGACAGGTAAATTTTTACACACATGCTTGTAATGACATAGGATTCTATTAGAAAAAAATAAAAAAATATAAAAAAAATATTGCTACACGCGTGATAGATCTGTTCCGCGCGTCGTTTGGTGATGATCGTGTGCTTAGCCGCCACTTTCGCCATGCTTGACCTACCAGGTCCCCAGAACTCAGTCCGTCCGATTTTTGGTTTTGTGGTTACCTGAAGTCGCAAACGTATCGTTATTGACCGACATCTCTAGGGATGCGGAAATACAACATCCGACGCCAATTCCTCACCATAACTCCGGGCATGCTTTACAGTGCTGTTCACAACATTATTCCTCGACTACAGCTATTGTTGAGGAATGATGGTGAACATATTGAACATTTCCTGTAGAGAACATCATCTTTGCTTTGTCTTAATTTGTTATGCTAATTAATGCTTTTCTGATCAGATCTGTCGGACAGTTTTTTCAACTCTTTTTATTATTTTTTTTAATATTTATTTTTTTATTTATTTGTTCCAATAAAACCCCATTTAATTCCAAGCATGTGTGTCGATTTTTACTTATCTACATTATTCCGTGATTTCAAATTTATACTGATTTTTTGATCACCCGGTACTTTCTAGTTCGTTTTACATTGAACTGAAACGTAAAGAAAAGCATGGCTCAGTTCACATAGTAAGTAATCCTGTGGTTCACCTAGTAAATATTATTGTTGAATATAAATTCTACGTATTCAAATTGTTAATATGCCTGTGTTCCTGGAAGGACCGACGGAATTCGCCATAAACTAAATATTTGAATGGTAGGATTTTAAAGACTACTGCATTTACTTTCCTGGTGGATTGCGCAGGGCCACAAGACAAAACCTTCTGCTGTCCACTGCTGTACTGTTTATCCCTCACGTTCAACTTTCATGCACGGCTACACTCTAGATAAAACGTCCAGAAAAGAATAACACGGAAATATGTCTGGGTATGAGGTTCGCCTGATATGCAAAACACTGATTAATTATACACCCAAACTAGTTTCAGCACCTCTGTGCCATCGTCAGTCGGTTTTCCATTTATTTAGTGCTGTGAAAACAAATTCATTGATTTTACTATTGTACTAGCGTAAATTTAGGCCTAAAAGTCGTCAGTCTTTTTTTCCCTTCTTTTACATTCTGTGTTCATATTCGACCCTTTCTACATATTTATGTAGTAGTAGCGTTGTCATCTGCAACCAAAATTATCTCTTTGAACCTTGTGAGGATTTAAAAAAAACGCTACTTATAGTGTTGAAACATAAAATTTTGATCGTCTTCCTACTGTCTTTTGGCGCCAAAAGAAACTTTAAGTAATAGACTGTAGGCAGTCGATCAAAATTTTACGCTTTAACACTATAAGTAACTTTTTTTTTTTTTTTTTTTTTTTTTTTTTTTTTGTGCATATCAGGCGGACCTCATACCTATAAATTTTTACTGCAAACACGGCAAGAACAAGAGCTGCATATCGAGAAAAAGACGGAAGTATGTATTTGACTTTCTGCAAGATTCGTTTTCCTTCCTTATATTTGTTTGCATTTTCCAACTTCTTTAATTCATCCATCATCTCCTGTTTCGGTGGTTAAATAGTAAACTTCACTCAATTTCCTAATTTAAATTCTCTCAGAATCACCTTTTTTTATTTCATACCACTTCATTAACAATGTATTACATTCTTCCACTGATCTAGTAACCTCTGTCCAACAGTTATCCATTCCTTGCCAGAGATTATTTTACAATTTCTAACATAGATACATTGTCATCATAAGAAATATATAGTTTCTGGTCTCAAAACTTTCATTCCTTAACTTTCGAAATATCTGATTCATTCACTGTAGGCTCAGTGTTCAGAAATAATCTAAAGGCACGATTACTTCCCTTCGCGTCCGTTTATAACTACATGTTGACTTCTGTAAAAGTCTGTATTTCATCTCTGCTCTCTCAAGCATAAAGCATAAATGTTTTTAAGCTTATGGGACTTATCTACGGGGTAATCAGTCCCTAATCTTACAAACTGCTTACGAACTACCTTATACTAAGGACGGCACAAATATCCATCCTCGAGGGGGGATTCGAACCCCCGACCGTAGTGGCCGTGCAGACCGTGACTGAAGCGCCTCAGTCCCCGCGGCCACCACGGCCGGTGCTCTCTCAAGACTTTCAAATACTGTACTTCAGTGATAACCATGAAACGGTATCTGTAAATCTATAAAAGATATAAAATTTTTCGTATTTCTTCCGTTTAACGTTACTGCATCATGTATTCCTACATTTCTTCGAAATACAAATTTCATACGATGCCTACTTCTACTAGTAACTTCATTTATTTACCTGCTTCATTCCATCTTGTTCAAATGTTCAAATGTTTGTAAATCTGTCGGACCAAACTGCGTGTTCATCAGTCCGAAGCTTACAAATTACTTAAACCTAGGTAAACTAACCTAAGAACAACACATACACCCATACACTCGAACCTCTACGGCGAGCAACCGCGCGCTCCGCAGCGAGACGCTTTAGACCGCTCGGCTACTCCACCGCGGCATTCCATCCTGTTGCCCGTATATTATTTATTTCATTCTGATGTTACTCCATTTCCTTCGTTGCCCTTTTGTTTTCGCCTTCTGCCCCACACACTGTTTCTTTGCTTTTCCACCTGTAGTTGTAACGATTTCATTTCAGCGCAGCCCAGTCCTCGTAACGTCATAACTAATGATTAGTGTGTCCTACAAATAACGTAATTTTCCAGATATTTTTAAGGAAAACTGCAAAAAGCTGTTGCAAATAAAGCCAGAATAAAGTAGTAAACTGAAACCTCAAGGGATGATCGTTTGGTTTTTGAGGCATCTCATTATTTAAGACGTCGTATCCGTTGACATATGTGTAAAACTGCGAAAGGTACATTGAATGGTATGTGTGGATGTTTTGTGTAAAATGTATAGCAAATATAATAAGCGATGTAGTACTAAGCGGAGACTTTTTTCATCATTTTGATGGATTGTCTGCTGGAAAGAGGTTGTTGAAAATTCTAAATTATGTGTAAAGTTTTTGAACAGTCGCTGAATTATTTGAGAAGGATTAAAGTGTGATCACTGACATACCTCAGGCTAGCCTTTCTTTTCACACACACACTCACACTCCCTTGGAAAGTAATTAGTTATCTCACAGCGATCAGTATCTGTTAGTAAGCAATGTGTGTATCAAGTTTGTTACAAACCAGCTCAACAGTTTTACAAGAGATGTGGAAAGCATGCACACATACATACATAATAGCACTTTTACAATATAGACTTATTTATTCATTTAATTGTGAAAACATTCATGATTTGTGGTAGTATTTTGTTTCTGTGCGTGAGTGTACGTCAGACCTAAGTAGCACAGTGACTTGCTCAATCTTTGTCATTGTTTCCATTTACACCGTATCACTTACCCTAATACCTAATGGCGTTTACGATGGTAGTAAAACAGAATTTTTTCCCTATGAGTTTCTCTGTGGCCGTCATAAAGATCGCTTATGACAGTACGCTGCCCTATTCACTTACTGCGTCTCCGAAGCAGAGTAGCGACGTCAGACCTAAGTAGCACAGTGACTTGCTCAATGTCATTGTTTCCATTTACACCGTATCACTTACCCTAATACCTAATGGCGTTTACGATGGTAGTAAAACAGAATTTTTTCCCTATGAGTTTCTCTGTGGCCGTCATAAAGATCGCTTATGACAGTACGCTGCCCTATTCACTTACTGCGTCTCCGAAGCAGAGTAGCGACAAACACGGCAGCCGAGGTCTGGGACCACCTGTCGAGCAGCCGTGCTCATTGTCTGGCACCTTGTGCCGCGTGTGACGTCACAGTGACTCGCTTCTGTCGAGGCAGTCACCCGTTCAAAGCTACCAGCAGCTGTCGAGTCCCGTAATCGTGGCAGCGCTCCATGCACGTGAATTGTTAACAAAAGCTGGAGGTACTGGTGCGTCTTTCTGCAGAACTATTCGTAGGCGTCAGTATAGATTTATCATTAGATCAACATGTATACTGCAGTGTAGTCTTATGTAGTTCGCGAACTTGTTCGGGAGAGCGCTCCCACAGGCGAACTATGCGAACTATTTCGCAGATCCCTCGCCTCTTAGTTCGTCCGCTCCTTTTCCGAAGACTAACGGGGAACAGCGAGAGGACGTGAGAGCGCGCAGAATCACGTGATTCCCTTCTGCCAATCACCGTCATTTCGAGCTAAGATGAAGCTAAGCTATAGTTTTATAGGCATTGCCGAGAAATACGGATAATAGCACACGCTTGGTCAATACTGATCATTATATAAAAAAGCTGTCATAACAAAAGAAAGTACTCTTTTAGTAGCGGTAGCCAAAAAGAGCGGACGAACTAGAAAGAGCAACCTACTTCGCGGCCGAGCTGCGAACTAGAAGGAGAGCTACCTGTCGCGATCTAAAATATGCGCGACCGGTCGCGAACTAAAATATGCGCGATCGGTCGCGAACTAAAATATGTGCAATCGGTCGCGAACTAAAATATGTGCTATCGGTCGCGAACTAAAACATGCGTTATCGGTCGCGAACTATTATGCCAAACGTATCTCCTTCTTAGTTCGTTGGATTCTTTTCCGAAGATCGACGGGCAATAGCGAGAGGGCGCGCAACAGAATTAAAAATCACGTGTTTGCCTTTTCCTGATGAGAGCCATTTCGAGGTGAGCGTCTGCCTGCTTGATTACATAGTTAAGTGCTACAAAACTCCTGTTTAGAAGTATTCTGCACTCTGCAATATCTGACTAATAAATTCCATAATGCCCAGATATAAAGATAACTCTAAACTTAAACGCGAGAAATTATCCACAAACTGTTTCTTTTGGTTTGCGTGACATCGTTAGCGGCTCAAGCAGCAAGCGCATGAAGCAGCTAGGTGGGGGGATCTTCCCCCTTCACCTGCATGCTCAGACCACGCCGCTCAGCCGTCACTGGGAACGGACGAACTAAAAGAACGAACTAGAACGCGGCAGAGCCGCGAACTAAAGTGAGCACTCCCGATCGCGAACTAGTATGCACTAGTCTACTGCAGTGTCATCATTTTCATTATAGTACGAAAATTTCCTTTGTGGAGGTTTCACAACATGCAATTCTGGTGTTACATCCGGAAAATTATTCAGATTTTCAGCTTCTGAAAAATGCTTCTGTCTGAGCACAAAACTGTTAATATTGTACTGTTTGAAAAACTGACATAAAGCTGGGGCACCAGCCGCCACAGTCCCCATTCTGCTTTCCCCTCCAAGAGTTTTGCCAAGCGAGCGTAGACGCATTCTTTCAACTCGGAATATGATTAATCATTTTACTCAACATCTCTTTGTAGTCAGGTCTTTGTATCTATGGGTCGCGAATAGATGACACTACATTTTTGACCAAAACGATATTATTGACACAATCATAAGAGTTTCTTGTCCTCTACTCAGATGTATACACACTATGTTCTACATCGAATACTGGCGGAGTTACAGTGCAATGAAATAACACTACCTTAGACTTAGAAGTTTACAACATCATCTGGACATAGTGCTGCACACTTCTGCACATTGCAGTATTAGTTTCTATAAAAGAAAACTTTGGGCCTTAAATTTTACCTTGTAGGATGCATCAGCTTACTCAGTTGACTGTTTAATGTGAAATGAGTCAGAAGGAGGGCGACACGGAAACGATTGCATCAGCAGTTTTGAAACGGGCAAGTAGCGTCATACCTGACAGTGGCGTGAAAGAAATCACACTTTGAACAGACAACTACTATGGACAGAATAAGAATGTGAATATTATGTTTTTTCTGGTTACTGTTTATCCACAAATTAAGGCCATAACTCAGAAGTTTCTACTAAAAGGCCGTGCCCATACGGAGGCTGACAGTCTTCGTGCGTTGAAATGGAAGAAACCGAAGAGTATGAGCATTTTAACACCCTTGGACAGGCAACAATTGATAAGACAATCTCCCTGAAAAGAAATTGTTCATATATGGAAATTCAAGATTCAAATGTTTTATTTCACTGTAGTCCACAAAAGACTCTGAAAGGACTCCCCTTATTCAGAGAAAAATGGGTATGGAGAAACGGCTATTGTTGTTATCAAAGTGTGTGCAGTTACAAGTGAATTGGAAATTTTGTATTCCAAAACGTCTTTTGGACAACAGGCAGAATTCGTTAGGTTACGCAGACAGGGACTTACATTTCCAGCAGATTTGAACCAACTCTCTGATGTCCCAAGAACTATTTCGCTGCAGAAATATAATGATTTAATAGCACCGTTGCCACATATCCCTTCCGTTTGTCGTGCATTTTATAAGATCCTAGAACATACACGTAATACAAACATAACAAACTATCCAGATGTGATTTAGGACCATATGTGGCATTTATGTTCGTACAGCAATATTCAGTTCATGTAATATATTCTTAGAATTAAATTAATGTGTTTGAGTAATATTATTCGTTAAATACCAAGAGCTCTATGGCACACAATGAAACATGTTTATGTTCATTATATATCTGCAAAACTGGTTCAAAATGAAAGAAAAGGCTATTACTTCTGAAGCAACATGATACTTAATGTTCAAACTGTAAAATGACTTAATTTCGTTAAGGTGACAAGATATTTAAAGGAGAACACAGAAAAACACCTGCAAACTGCTCTCCTGTAAAATTCAGTACATGGTATGTACTGTGCTATACCTCCGACACACAAATATTATCTCCCTGTCACTGTCACTGTCTACGTATCTCTCTCTCTCTCTCCAACTGCAAATGTATTCATAACTTTTACTGCCATTATTTCGCTCTCACTATCTCACCTTTTTCCACGGCCACTTCTGCTATTCTCTTTCTGAAAGAAAGCACGAATATTTTTGCATGCCAAAACATTTGGTGGGGAAGGCATAGTGAAGACTGAAGGACCTACACCCAATGACTGGAGAGTTGCACAATGTGCACCAAAATTAAAGAGAGGCAACGGGAGTAATCCACTAAATTACAGGTCTATACAATTGACCTCATATGCAGCACAGTTTAGAAACAAGTACTGCATAAGTCTAGAGACCAACCTACTGACCCATGGTCAACAGGAATTTTTAAAATACTTGTCAAATATAACAAACATCTTACTCACACGAAATCAACAGTGCTACAGACAAGGGACCACAAATTGATTCCAAATGATTTCCAGAAGAAGACACATTACCTCACAATCAGAATTTAATGAAATTGCATGCTTGTGGGATAACGTCAGCAATATATTTATCCTATTGCATATTTCCTGTTGGAGAGGGCAAATTTTGTAGTAATTTATGAAAAGAATCGACTAAAAATGGTGTGATATCTGGCGTTCCCTATGGCAGTTTTATAGGACCTCTGCCGTTCCTTGCCCGAGTAAACGATTTGGGATAAAACCTGAGCAACCCTCTTAGGTTATTTGTAGAAGATGCTGTCATTTATCGTCCCGTAAAGGCATCAGAAGACTTAAACTAACAGTAGAATGATTTAGATAAAATATGTGTATGGCGTGACAATTGACACTTGACCCTAATAGTCCAAGCATTAGGGAGAAGTAGTTGCAAAAATTATTGCCTGAAAAAAAAAAAAAAAAAAAAAAGAAAGAAAGAAAGAAAAAAGAGCGTGTAGGAAATTAAATTTCAAATATAGTTTCTATTTTATGAGACTCGAGACTAGATGCCGACATTTTACGCAAGTTGGTTATAATGATAATTTTGAATGATTGCGGTCAAATACATGTACCGATTTTGACATTTGAAATGTCATTAGACGTAAAATTAAATGCTTTTTTTATTTTGGTAGGGATAGCATCTTCAATAGGATGCATAGTTCCCGAGTAATAGGCAAAAATCTGAAGAAAGTTCCAAAACTTTGCAGTTTTTTGGCCATAAAAATGTTTTCCCGACAGTTTTGAATACATGTAATCTACACACTGTCAACCACATACACGAGATAAAAAAATCTAGTACCTCATTTTTTGCAAGTAAAAGGCCTTTTTTGTGACGACATTATGCAGTGCGCTATATCAGCATGGGTTTCGAAAAAGGCGTTCGTGTGAAACTCAGCTCGCGTTATTCGTCCACGAGACTCAGAGGCCATTGACACGGGTTCTCAGGTAGATGCTGTGTTTCTCGACTTCCGCAAGTCGTTTGATACAGTTCCCCACAAAAGTTTAATGAACAACTGTGTGATTGGATTTAGGAATTCCTAGATATCAGAAAGCAGCAGGTCATTATCAATGGAGAGGAGTCTTCCGAAGTAGGAGTTATGTCAGGTGTGCCACAGGGGAGTGTCGTGGGTCCGTTGCTGTTCACGATATATATAAATGACCCTGCGGATAACATCGGAAGTTCACTGAGACTTTTTGAGGATGATGCGGTAGTATATAGAGAGGTTGTAACAATGGAAAATTGTATTGAGATGCAGGAGGATCTGCATCGAATTGACGCGTGGTGCAGGGAATGGCAATTAAAGCTCAATGTAGACAAGTGTAATGTGCTGCGAATACACAGAAAGAAAGATCCTTTATCTTTTAGCTACACTGTAGCAGGCCAGCAACTGGAAGCAGTCAATTCCATAAATTATCTGGGAGTAGTCATTAGGAGGGATTTAAAATGGAAAAGCAGATGCCAGACTTAGATTAACTGGAAGAATTCTAAGGAAATGCAGTCCTAAAACAAAGGAAGTAGGTTACAGTACACTTGTTCGCCCACAGCTTGAATTCTGCTCACCGGTGAGGGATCCGTACCAGGTGGGATTGATAGAGGAGGTAGAGAAGATCCAACGGAGAGCAGCGCGCTTCGTTACAGGATCATTTGGTAATCGTGAAAGCGTTACGGAGATGATCGCTAAACTCCAGTGGAAGACTCTGCAGAAGAGACGTTCTGTCACTCGGTACGGGCTTTTGCCGAAGTTTCGAGAACTTACCTTTACTGAGGAGTCTAGCAGTATATTGCTCCCTCCTATGTATATCTCGCGAAGAGATCGCGAGGATAAAATCAGAGAGATTAGAGCCAACACAGAGGCATACCGACCATCCTTCTTTCCGCGAACAATACGTGGGAATAGGAGGGAAAATCGATAGTGGTACTCAAGGTACCCTCCGCCACACACTGTCGGGTGGCTTGCGGAGTATGGTTGTAGATGTAGATGTAGATACTGTTCTTATACAGAAAAAAAATAAAGTAAGAAACAACAGAGATGCTGTTTCGCAAAGGAAACAAAAATGTTTCTAAAAACATATAAAAGCTTTTGAAAGTGCAGGCTGCTTAGAGTGTTCTCGGAGAGAACACGCGCCAATCTCTCCCGCCTTCTCCCTCCCCCCACCCTCCCTTTCCCAACGGCCGTTCGCTGACTCACCCGCTCGCCCGCTCTGGCCCAAGGTACTGCGCGCTTGCACGATTCACTTTAACAGTCGATTAGTAACACTAGAAAACAATGCTACGTATCCAAGTAGTTTTACTTACTAGTAAAAGTATTCAATATTAAGGTCCAAGAAGCACATCGCTGTAAAATGTAAATTTAAAAAAAAATCTTCAAATGTTTGTAAATCTATCTGACTCGACTTCTGGGTTATTAGTTCGTATCTTAAAAACTACTTAAACTAAGGTAAACTAATCCAAGGACAACACAAGCACCCATGCCAGAGGGAGGACTCGAACTCCCGACGGCGAACAGCCGCGCGCACCGCAGCACGACTCCCCAGCGCGCACGGATAATCCGCTAGATTTTTTTAAAAGAAAATTATCTTGGCTCCATAAGATCATAGAACAACATTATTTGCTTTAAAATCTTTGCAAAAAATGTCAGCAACATATTTATTTAATAGTTCCTTTCATAACATAAGTACAGAAATAGTCAGTTGAAGAAAATGAGCGCAAAGAAGTGCAAGTTTTTCAAAGTCATTCTTTGATACTTACAGTGCCGGATTAGCCATAAGGCAGAGTAGGCAGCTGCCTAGGGGCCCCGCGAATTTTACGGGCCCCGTGTGCACCAACATTTGCGTTTTTAATAGAAATTAGTTTTCTTTTCGTTGTTTGACTGTAGGCGAGTGAAAGACAATATACATGATAAGAAATGGATCGTGATAGTTCTGAAGAGTTTGAGGAGTACAAGACGGACCGCGGAGGTGCGGCCGAGCGCATTGAGGCACTATGCTTCGATACGCGAGGCCGTTCCCCGTCGGGGGTGCGAATCCCCCCCTCGGGCGTGGATGTTTGTGCTGTCTTTAGTATAAGCTAGTTCGTAAGTAGTTTGTTAGTTGAGGGACTGATGACCCCGCAGTTAAGTCCCATTAGCTTTAGAAATATTTCAACATGTCTTTAGTACAAGACGGTCACTTGAGACCCTTCTTAGTCTTCAGCGAAAGTTGTCCACACCAAAGAAAAGCTGCAGCAGACTAATGCCTGTAGGTAAGTGTTGCGACAGGTTGGTCCGCCGCTAACGGCGCGACAGTGGCGTCTCACCGTGGGGCTCTCCGGACTCAGGGAAACCCGGAGTACGTTCCCGTATGTATTGAAGAGGGACACCATTGGAATTTGGAAACAACGGAGGAAAATCGTTGGGAAGGGCACATTCTTAACGCTCGTATAGCGAGAACCCGTGAATGCGAAACAGTATATAAATAAAACTTCCTGGCAGATTAAAATTGTGTGCCGGAACCGGGACTCGAACCTGGGACCTTTGCCTTTCGCGGGCAAGCGCACTACCGACTGTGCTATCCCGACACGACTCACGATGCCGCCTCAAAACTTTACTTCCGCCAGTACCTCGCCTCCTACTTTCCAAACTTCACAGAAGCTCTCCTGCAAACACGCAAGACTAACACTCCTGGAAGAAAGGATATGGTGGAGACATGGCTTAGCCACAGCCTAAGGGATGTTCTAGTCTTGTGCTAGTCTTGCGTGTTTGCAGGAGAGCTTCTGCAGGAGAAGTTTGGAAAGTAGGAAGCGAGGTACTGGCGGAAGTAAAGTTGTGAGGCGGCATCGTGAGTCGTGTCGGGATAGCACAGTCGGTAGTGCGCTTGCCCGCGAAAGGCATGGGTCCCACGTTCGAGTCCCGGTTCCGGCACACAATTTTAATCTGCCAGGAAGTTTCATATCAGCGCACACTCCGCTGCAGAGTGAAGTTTCATTCAGTATATAAATAGTCTTCAAGTCTCTATGTGATCGTTCATGTTAAGTTTTCGTTTCGAATAAGGTCTGCGCAAAAGTTTTAGTTAGCAAATTCAGTCGACCAACCTAGCAACATATACATGTTAGGATAACTTTGTCATACTGACAGTGTGTTCAGTATCGTCGCCGACGGATCAACGTCATACAGCAAGCGCGACGACTACGAGTAAGAAACTTTAAAACGAACTCGCCATTATCGCCACAGAATATAACTTGCAGGATATAGACTTGAGGAAAGTAAATGTTTGATGCATTTCTTAATCATTATTAATTTCCTTACTTTTCTTAAATAATTTCTGGAATATTATTCTATGAATCAACGTATATTGATAATTGTTTGTTTTGTTGCATAAATACGTTTACATGCTGCACGAAAATGTCTCGTTTCACTTTACTATTATTATTCTTATACACAAATTTGAGTTTATTGTAGCTCGTAAGTAGCTATCTTACACGAAGGCTGATTTTGTTAATTACTTAAACGAATGTTTCTGTTATGAAACTCCGCAATTTTATTATTATTATGCATTACCTTAATGTTATTATTATTATTACCAATATATTCTAGTTTGGTGGATAGTTATTAAATTATTAAGGGATGAGTTTTGAGTGGGGTCCCAAGATTTGGATTGCCTAGGGGCCTACACAGGACTTAATCCGGCACTGGATACTTATAATTAACAAAATCTAAAAAATTATTGAGTAGTATGATATTACAAATCTTCACGAAAAAAAAACCGGAAAAACACCCATTACTCTAGGTCGATCCCCTGAACAACTCTAGCCACTTTTCTAGCAGTCTTTTCTTTTCAAAGAAATCAACATAACTAAAAGCCGGCCGCGGTGGCCGAGGTGACTGAGGCGCTCCAGTCACGGTCAGCACGACCACTACGATCGGGGGTTTGAATCCCCCCTCGGGCATGGATATTTGTGCCGTCCTAGTTTGTAAGTAGTTCATAAGTAGTTCGTAAGTTTAGGGACTGATGACCCCGTAGTTGAGTCCCATAAGCTTAACAAACATTTGAACATTTTGAACATAACTAAAAGAAATACTTAATATTTTTATTATTTCAGAAACAGATCTTTTTGGTCTCATTTCGAGCCATACTTGGGGTAAATAATAAGTTTGGAAACGTGAATGTAGTCGAGATATAAGGAATCTAGTTCTTAAAGAATTTTAAGTGTGTTTTCGATATATCTCGAAAAGTATCAAATCAGTCGATACTTAAAAAAAGCAATCGATAGGTAATCTTAAGAGCTACAACTTTCTAATTTAACATTTTCCCATCGGAGTTATCGTTTTCATTTATTTATTAAAATCCGTTTTTTGCAACTGCAAATTTTTTTGGCAAATTTCGCCATCTAGGCTTGAGTTTCATAAAATAGAAACCCTACCTGAAATTTAATTTCCTACTTGCTCTTATTTTTTGTTCTCAGGTAATAATTTCTGTAAATTTAGCATTACGCTGTCACAGAATGCTTGTACTATAAATAAGAAATCCTCTGTTTAGCTAGAAAATAACTTAGTACGAAAAGTAAGTAATTGGAATTTATAACTTCTGAATAATTAATGAAACTAATGTACCTGTACGAGACCAAAACTAGGCTGGGTAACTGAATAAATGAACTAGTTAGTCTACGGTAAGTACTTGTAGATAACGAATAACTACAATGACTATAACTGGAGCACATGGTTATTACTTTTAGTCTGAAATTCCCAAAAATTCGTAAAATATATTTTTCTAGTTCGATAATTGTCTTCATTGAAATTTCATTATATTTATTATTTCGTTAATTAAGCTGGTCGCTCCAAAAGTCACAATTGGAAAATTGGTTGTGAGATATCGTATGGAGAAACATTCGTGTGACTGTCATTAACAATTAATTACGAATCAATAGTCGATTACTTAAACAGCTATTCATAAAATTACAATCGGTAAGATTCCTTGTAAAACTCGTGAAAAAGAATTTTCCCTCACCCTTAGTCACTGATATTCCAGTATTTAAATTAATTTAAACAAATCTATTCCAACTATCAACCTCATGAAGTTTCCGGGAGAGCCAGCCATGCAAAATTAGTTCACCTAGTGTTCAGTACGGTGTGAAAATTACGGAACCATCAGTTTAATAAGTCACGTTTGCAAAATTATTTACAGAATAATGGAAAATCTGGTAGAAGCTGACCTCGGGGAAGACCAGTTTGGATTTAGGAGAATTGTAGTACCACGGAATTCAATACTAACCTTACGACTTATCTTGGATAATGTAAGGGCAAATACATTTCTAGCTTTTCTAGATTTGAAGAATGCTTTTGACAATGTTAATTAGAATAATCATTTTAAATTCCTAAGTCAGCAGGTGTAATATATAGGGAACAGAAGGTTTTTTACAACTTGTACAAAATCCAGACCAGTTCGCAGAGTCGAAGGATATGGAAAGGTGGCATTGATTGGGAAGGAGTAACACAAAGTTGTAGCCTGTCTCCAATGTTATTCAATTTGTACATTGAGCAATTTGAGAAGCATAGCAAGGAGGAATTTCATGAAAGCATTAAAACACATGGTTAAAAAAATACAAACGTTGCGTTTTGTTCTTTCAAAGGGCCTGAAAGAGCAATTGAACGGAACGGACAATGTGTTGAAGATCAACAAGAGCAAAACAAAGGATAATGGAATGCAGTCCGGGCTGGCCGCAGTGGCCGAGCGGTTTGCGGCGTGCCAGGCACGATCAGCACGGCTGCTGCAGTCGGGGGTTCGAATCCACCCTCGGGCATGGATGTTTGTGCTTTCTTTAGTATAAGCTAGTTCATAAGTAGTTTGTAGGTTTAGGAACTGACGACCCCGTAGTTAAGTTCCATAAGCTCTTCAAACGAAATTAAAAACTTGAATTAAATGCAGTCCAAGAAAATGAGCCGATGATGAAGGAATTGGCTTAGGTAACGGAACAACAAAGGTGGTATATGAGTTTTGTTATTCTAAAGGTAAAATAAAATTCTATTTTCGCACTACAGAGTTATAAAATGCAGAGTCGCAATGGGTAGAAAAGGGTTTTTGAAAAAAAGAAATTTGTTAACATCGAATATTAATTTAAGTGTAAGGAAGTCTTGTTTGAAGGCAATTGTATAGAGTGTTGCCTTGTTCGATAGTGAATGAAGGGCGGTAAATAGTTCGGACAAGCATATTATAGAGGCTTTCGAAATGTATTGCTACAGAAGAATGCTGAAGAGTAGGAAGGGTAGATCTCGAAATTAATGAGGTACTGAACGGAATTGAAGCGAAATGAAGTTTCTAGCATACATTGAGTAAACGAAAAGATCGATTGCTAGGACACATTCTTAGACATCAAGGAATCGTAAATTTAGCGTTGAGGGGAGTGTGTGAGGTAAAAATGGCAGACGAAGACCAAGGGATGAATATAGTCAGCAGGTTCAGATAGATGTATGTTGTCGTTCGTATGAGGAGATGAAGAGGCTTGTTCAGGATCGAGTAGGGGGAGGGGGGAGCAGTATCAAACCAGTCTCCGGACTGATGACTACAACAACGACCATGAAAAGTAAACTTTACGCACCATCTGTAAACAAAAATGTAATTTCTAGATAAGAAATTCACTGATTATGGCCTGAAATATGAGTGGGCGATGAAATTAATTGAAGGTGAAAAATTGTGGTTTCATTACAAAAACAAATATTTTAGAATAACGTCCGCGCACTTTTACACGTATTTGCAGGCTAGACATATCTCCTGCAGTGGTGTGGGGGCTGGGGAACGGATTATTCGATGTTAATAATAATGGCATTTGACTTCTCCTTACTTAACCATGCCGAATCAATAGCTAACAACACGTCTTCGCTGAAGTGGGAAAAGAGAACAAAGAAGATAGCGTCACTTTTGTCATCTCAGTCTAGAAATGATTTTTAACCTGAAAATAGTAATTTATTAAATAACAGTTCGCCATTACTGTTCAGGTGTTGTGCGTTGACGATGAAGTGTTGAACGGTTGTCTAATGGTCGTCAGCGACAGTGGAGTGGTGTCGTTGCTGCGACTGAAATTCAAACTCATACTGCTACTGGCTACTACCATGAACCACAGACATTGCCGAGGTGGGGTGGCTTGCGTGCCTCAACGATACAGATAGCCGTACCGTAGGTGCAACCACAGCGGAGGGGTATCTGTGGAGAGGCCAGATAAACGTTTCGTTCCAGAAGAGGGGCAGCAGCCTTTTCAGTACTTACAGGGGCAAAAGTCTGGATAATTGACTCAGCTGGCCTTGTAACATCAGCTAATGTGGTTTTGCCACACAGTTACTGCGAACGGCTGAAAGCAAGGGGAAACTACAGCCGTTACTTTTCCCGAGGACATGCAGCTCTACTGTATGAACATATGATGATGGCATCCTCTCGGGTAAAATATTTCGGAGGTAAAATAGTCCCCCATTCGGATCTCCGGGCGGGGACTACTCAGGAGGATGTGATCATCAGGAAAGACAACACTGGCATTCTACGGATCGGAGCGTGGAATGTTAGATCTCTTAATCGGGTAGGGAAGCTAGAAAATTTAAAAAGGGAAATGGATAGGCTGAAGTTAGATATAGTGGTGATTAGTGAAGTTCGGTGGCAGGATGAACAGGATTTCTGGTCAGGCGAGTACAGGATTATAAATACAAAATCAGTTGGGGGTATTACAGGAGTAGGTCTGATAATTAATAAGAAAATAGGAATGCGGGTAAACTACTATGAGCAACACAGTGATCGCATTATCGTAGTCAAGAAAGATATGAAGCCAACACCGACCACAGTAGTACAGGTTTATATGCCAACTAGCTCTGCCGATGATGAGGAAATCGAAGAAATATATGAGGAGCTAAAGGGAATTATTCAGACAATTAAGGGAGAGGAAAACTTAATTGTTATGGGAGACTGGAATTCGGTAGTAGGACAAGGAAGGGAAGGGAAGATAGTAGGTGAATATGGTCTGGGCAAAAGGTATGAAAGAGGAAGCCGCCTGGTAGAATTTTGCACGCAACATAATTTAGTTATAACAAACATCTAGTTTAAGAATCACAAAAGAAGGTTGTATACGTGGAAGAGACCAGGAGACACCGGGAGATACCAGATAGATTTTATAATGGTAAGACATAGATTTCGGAACCAGGTTTTAAACTGTAAGACATACCCAGGGGCAGATATAGACTCTGACCATAACTTGTTGGTTATGAACTGTAGGCTGAAACTGAAGAAACTACAAAAAGGTAGGAAAATAAGGAGATGGAACCTGGATAAATTGAAGGAACCTGAAGTTCTTAAGAATTTTAGAGGGAGCTTTAGGTAACAATTGACAGAAACGGGGGAAAATAAAACAGTAGAGGAGGAATGGGTAGTATTGAGAGATGAAATAGTGAAGGCAGCAGAGGACAAAATAGGTAGGAAGGCAAGACCTACAAGAAATCCTTGGATATCACAGGAAATACTAAATTTAATCGATGAAAGGAGAAAATATAAAAATGCAGTAAATGAAAGAGGCAAAATGGAGCACAGACGACTAAGAAATGAGATTGACAGGAAGTGCAAAATGGCTAAGCAGGAGTGGCTAGAAGGCAAATGCAAGGATGTAGAAGAATGTATAAATAGGGGAAAAATAGATATAGCCTACAGGAAAATAAAAGAAACATTTGCAGATAAGAAAAACAGCTCTATGAATATCAAGGACTCTGATGGAAAACCAGTTCTCAGCAAAGAAGGGAAAGCTGAAAGGTGGAAAGAGTATATAGAGAGGCTCTATGAAGGAAATGAACTTAGCAGCAATATTGTAGAAACGGGAGAAGAAGTAGATGAGGATGAAATAGGAGATACTATACTGAGAGATGAATTTGACAGAGCACTGAAAGACCTAAGTCGAAACAAGGCTCCTGGAGTAGATAACATTCCCTCAGAACTACTGAAGTCTCTAGGAGAACCAGCCATGACAAAATTGTTTCACCTGGTGTGTAAGATGTATGAGACAGGTAAAGTACCCTCAGACTTTAAGAAAAAAGTTATAATCCCCATTCCAAAGAAAGCAGGCGCAGTCAGGTGTGAAAACTACAGAACCATCAGTTTAATAAGTCATGGTTGCAAAATATTAACACGAATTATTTACAGAAGGATGCAAAAGCTGGTAGAAGCCGACCTCGGGGAAGATCAGTTTGGGTTGGAAAAGGAGTAAGACAGGGTTGTAGCCTTTCTCCAATGGTATTCAATTTGTACATTGAGCAAGCTATAAAGGAAAGCACGGAGAAATTTGGTGAAGGAATTAAAGTTCAGGGGGAAGAATTAAAACATTGCGTTTTGCCGACGACATAGTAATTCTGTCAGATACAGCAAAGGACCTGGAAGAGCAGTTGAATGGAATGGACAGTGTGCTGAAAGGTGCATATAAGATGAACATTAACAAGAGCAAAACTAGGGTAATGGAGTGCAGTGTAAGAAAATCAGGCGATGCTGAAGGAATTAGATTAGGTAACGAAGCAATAAAGGAGGTAGATGAGTTTTGTTACTTGGGCAGTAAAATAACAAATGATGGTCGCAGTTCTTGAAAAAGAGAAATTTGTTAATATCGAATATTGATTTAAGCCTAAGGAAGTCCTTTCTGAAGGCATTTGTATGGAGTGTTGCCTTGTATGGGAGTGAAACATGGACGATAAGCAGTGCGGTCAGGAAGAGGATTGAGGCTTTTGAAATGTGGTGCTACAGAAGAATGCTGAAGATTAGGTGGGTGGATCGCGTAACTAATAAGGAGGTAATGAACACAATTGGGGAGAAAAGAAATTTCTGGCATACCTTGACTAAAAGAAGGGATAGATTTGGTAGGGCACATTCTTAGACATCAAGGAATTGAGAATTTAGCGTTGGAGGGAAGTGTGTGATGTAAAAACCGCAGAGGAAGACCAAGAGATGGATACAGTAAGCAGATTCAGACAGATGTAGGTTGCCGTTTTTATGTGGAGATGAAGAGGCTTGCTCAGGATAGGGTATTGTGGAGAGCTGCATCAAACCAGTCTGCGGACTGAAGACCGGAACAACAACAACAACTGCTACTGGAACTCGGTACGTTAAGCCACGGGAATTGCAGTCATACTGCGTACTACCGGTTTTTCGTTATCCTTAACGTAAAACTAAGTTACAGTTCTGCTATCGGTCTCCGCGACACAGAGCTGTAAGTTGTTGGGGCACTTTCTCGCGTGGCAAGTAGGTTGCCTGTACAACTACAGTTGCTCGGAGAAGTTTGAACCTCGTAGGAGTAGACAGAAGTGTTAGAAGTTACACTGTTAGAAGTGTAGGTGTCGCACCATAACTAACATAATGTCAGTGCATACACTCTTCACTACCGTTCCCTTGAGACCTTAAAAAGCTAAACCATCAGTAGAGAGCGTTATGATTCAAAGAAAACCTGTAAAAAAGTCAGGGGATTGTTTAGTTGTAGGAGTCGGATTCGCCCGGCAAAACTGAATTGACGGGTTGTAGAAAAAATCTTGTGCATCAGAGAGGACATTCCTACCTATATTGCGAGACCTTGAGCTCCACACTGAGCCTAGAGACTTCTGCTAAATTCATTATATGACCACAACCACCTCTCAATCCGATCTTATGCAGTACTGTACACTAACTCCCGCAAAGTCGTTGTATTTTTATCTGTGACCTTTTACTTCAATGTTGTTGATGTTAAAATTTCTAGCAACACCATGATTCGGAATGCACGTTAAACTGTTGATCCCCCGATAAATATCTAGGTAATTCATTATGGAGGTCTGAGGGAGGCGACGGCATACCACCTCGAAACAGGACGATGGCTAATAACTCAATCAGTGCGATATTCAAACAATCTTAAGTTTAATACAAATAAACAATCCCTGAGACGGATTTTCATGTCGAATATGTCAAAGACATTATTGACGAATCTGAAGCATTGAATTAAAATTTGTGGTGCTGCCGGGTATCGAAACCGGACCTCCGTGCTAACGAGGCAGACGTCTTCACCGTTTTTTTTTTTTTTTTTTTTTTTTGTTTTTGTTTTTTTTTTTTTTTTTTTTTCCTGTGGGTAGATCAGTTCATTGCGGTCGTTGTTCATTTTTGCTCGTTGTCGTTCGAGGAGTTCATGGCTCAGCTTTTTTATTACAGAGAGTCGTTCAGCCCTCTTACCGGGAGCGCTGAGCCACGGCGCCCGGCAACCGTTAGACCACCACACCACTAACGATTAAGGCGGCCTGGAATAGTCTAAGTACGATTTGCCTCCACGTCACAAACTTTAATTCAGTTTCTGTGTTCCAAAGATAATTGCCACTAATGCCAAGGCTCTCCATGCAGCGGAATAGCACCTAGGCAATGGACATATTGGAACAATCCTGTTAAGGTGATATAAATATCAATTTAATACAAATAAACAATACCTGAGACGTCTGCCTAGTATAGCATGGAGGTCCGGGTTCGATTCCCGGCCGCACCACAAATTTTAATTCAATGCTTCAGATTCATCAATAATGTCTTTGACATATTCGAGACGAAAACCCGTCTCGGGGATTGTTTATTTGTATTAAATTGATACTTATATCACCTTAACAGGATTCTTCCAATATGTCCATTGCCGAGGTGCTATTCCGCTGCATGGAGAGCCTTGGCAGTAGTGACAATTATCTTTGGAACACATAAACTGAATTAAAGTTTGTGACGTGGAGGGAAATCGTACTTAGACTATTCCAAGTCACCTTAATCGTCAGTGCTGTGGTTGACTAACGGTTAAGACGTCTGCCTAGTAAGCATAGAGGTCCGGGTTTGATTCCCGGCTGCACCACAAATTTTAATTCAATGCTTCAGATTCATCAATAATCTTACCTTTACGCTTCCGACCTTTACACGGGCAAATTAGTATAAAAATATTGGGTTGTTATTATATTTGCCACAGAGAACAGCAGAATTGGTCATTGCTCTGTAAGTTGGAATGTGAATTATCGGTGACGAAAATCCTCCTCTTCCTGATGTGTCACTGACAAGTGCAGAGTGGATGAGTAGAGAAACATGATTCTCCGCAGTTCACAAGTTTGCACAGCGAGAACGGATGATTGATTACAAGACAAGCGGGTCCCGTCCTTAGTTGACGCGTTAACGTAATGAGGAGGAACCCGGTGTACACAATTTACATGTTGCTGTACATTCACGTTTCCACTTCACAGTTGATAGGATGGGAAGTTACGAAGATAAATCAAGCGGAAGGATCGGCTCACACGTATGTAAAGCTTCTTTTCACTCTCAGAATTTATTCAGTTTTTCCCAGAAATATATGTGCTGGCCAAAAATTTAGTTTTAAACTCCGTGGGACAACACCAATTTTCTTTTAACCCTTTCAGACTCAAAATAAATAGAGTCTACTTTTAATCTTTATTCGTGTTCTGTTCGGATATAAATAATGCAGTATTATGGAAAAAGAGATAAACAAAACGTTTTTCATGCAATATTTCAGTAGGTACGGGATGGTTTGAAATGAAACCACTGCACATTAAACGCGGTGGTTTTAAATGAAACCACCACCATTAAACTTCATTACTTTCCAGGATAATGCACGAAAGAGTTCCTTTGTGCTGATAAAAGTTAGAGGTGAGTCAACTGTTGATACTAATGTGATAACACATTTGTCTTTCCATTTTATACGTGCAGTCCCATCAGAACGAACTGACTTATCATTTTCTGGTATTAGCAACTGTTTGTCCGGTTTCAGAGGAGGAAGTCCTTTTGTGTGAATTCTAATAGTAGCACAGGGTAGGATTCCATCAAGTTTTAGTTTCAGCAAAAGTGGAACACTAGTAGAAAATTATCAGAATATATGTGATATCTTTGCATTATAAACCTTCACACATCACAAGGAATTTATTTTAAAAGACCCGCCAGAACTTCCTCATCCTTTTTTGTGAAACTAAAATAAAGAAAAAAATACGACGAGCTTCTAATGCTACCCCTTCAGCCACAGTGTTTTCAAACGAAACTACCTCAGTAATTACGGAAAAAGTACATGATTTTAATTATTATCGCAATGCATATAGCATGTACTTAGACAAGGAAGTTTAATGAATTTGTTCCTTGTGTGAAACTTACATTTCAAAGAGAAATTCAATCACAAGTCGAGAAAAAGAGAACCAGCACAACACATACAATAATGGTACTTATACATGAATCGCCCAATACAATAACTTGAAAAACATTAACGTGGTGCCACGGAGGAGTAGCCGAGCGGTCTAAAGCGTCTCGCTGCGGAGCGCGCGGTTGCTCACCGTGGAGGTTCGAGTCCTCCCTGAGGCATGGGTGTGTGTGTTTGTCCTTAGGTTAGTTTACCTAGATTTAAGTAGTTTGTAAGCTACGCACTGATGACCACGCAGTTTGGTCCGATAGATTTACAAACATCTGAACATTTTATAACATTAACGTTGTTTATATTATCCTTGCGAGATGGCAGCACCATCTATGTCCACAGGCGTAGTTACGAGACTAGCAACTGTGCTCTTGCCACAAAATCAAAATATCATGGCTGGCTTCAAATGAAACCACATCGTCACAAGGGGTTAAATAGTGATAACTTCGATTACGACTCCCCGGACACAACGCCAGCCATAAGACATTAATGATGCAATGTTACACAGAATAATTAATATTAACAAGATTGGCCAAAATTGCTTATAACGGGAGCTGGCCATAATTTAAACCCTGATGGACCAAATACTGATATGCTTAGAGCAAATTCAATTTCGTTTCCCCGAACTGTAGGCAGCGCCAGTCTCAAGAAATTATTTAATGCTGATTACATTCAAGTGCCTCAGTTCACGTACAGGAAAGGTTTTCGCCAATAAAGTTACCCAATACCATGACATAACTTCCAACGGGCGGACCGGTGGCGAAAGCTAGTCCGAGGGCCGTTAGGCACAAAAACTATTTTGAAAAACCTACTTTTCAGACCGTTGCGAAAACCCAACCCGAGGGCCACTGGCAGACAAAGTAACACTTCACTAACAGGGAAAGTACTTGAGCTGGACAAACACAAATACACCAAAATCATGTGAGAGACAATGTAAAAGTCCTTATTGCACTAGTGATACTCCCGCATCTGCAGAACTCTGCAGTTGTCTGTTAGAGGCCTCTGCGTGTGCCACGCCGTATTGCACACTGACATGCCAATGGCGACGGTGCAGTGTGCCTCTGAAGTTGCGTTTTTTGACGTTACTTGTTTGTCAAGCGTCAGATGGGTCGGCGATTGGTAATCAATCCTTGTATTAGTGTTGTTGTTGTTGTTGTTTGTTAAGCTTATGGGACTTAACTACGGGGTCATCAGTCCTTAAACTTACAAACTACTTATCAACTACCTTATACTAAAGACGGCACAAATATCCATGCCCGAGGGGGGATTCGAACCCCCGGCTACCGCGGCCGGCTTGTATTAGTGATTAGTACTTTGTGACAACTGGTCTGGATCTACGGATGAACGAGTACTACTGGAAGAATCTGGCGGAACACATGTGGATTTAAAAATTATTCCGCCTAAAACTACTAAATATGCTAATGTTTATTAGGGTAAATAGGCACCTTATAGCAAATGACATTCAGTGAAATTATATATTTTCGGTCTGTTGTAAATTGTATTTTATTGCTAAATTATTAATACTAAAAATTAACATTTATATATTACTGGAACACTATTTCGTGGCAGCCGGCCACGAGTGTAAACTAATGACAAACACACATTCTTCTTTTTATACAAGAACACAAATCATTTCAAAGACCAAAAGACTTTCCCCCCAAAGAAAATGACTCTTCCGGAGGCTATTTTACACTATAGTATGTGATAAGACATCATTTGATTACGCTCACGGCCGTCTGCCAACATAGAGTGACCGAGTAATATTAGTTTTAATTTATACTCCAAGCCCTATTTAAAATCGCGTATCCAAAACATTTTTCCTGAATATCGGGTAGGGTAATACGTTTTTTTTATTGCTGATGTCAATAATACAACAACATAAATATATTTTCGTGGCTACACAGAACTGTTACAAGTTAACGATTAACGTTAACTTCCGTTAAATTGTCCGCAGATTAACGCTTCAACGTTTAATGAACTTTCTTAGTAACGGATTAATGATCAACGAAGGTAACTTTTTGATTAACGGTGCTCAACTCTGAAAATATGCATAACATCCGGATGTGTATTTCTTCAAACAATATAAAATGTACGCCAACAGAATAAGAGACGTTAAATAACTACGTTCGATTAATATGCAGGCAAAATTGCATGACAGAGTCTTTATGATGAATATGTATTCCGTCCTTTACTATTATAGTAATCTGCGGAAGTGTATACACCAATGCTTTGTTATGCGAGGCAGAATGCTGGCTACCATATTGGTGAACGAATGGACAACTTCAAAAATGTAATTGACGTGGGGTTCAACAATGATATTATAGCATGTGTAAATATGCCATGCAATCGCATTTATTCACTGTGCGTTTTTCAGTCATTCGTATTGCTCTGAGCAGTTTATTGCCGATCCCCACTAGTTAAGATTTCTGCATTACGTATGGCGTATACAATTCCATCTACAGTGCTCTCTAGAGTATGATTACAGCGTTTGCAGTCAAGCGATAGCCACCAGCACATTGAGAGGTACGTAATGGTCCTGTCTCCAAACGTTACGTTCATACAGATATGTCTGTTCGAGGGAACAGTTGTGAGTTAAATTACTGTATCTTCGAGGAAATGTTGAATTCAATAGGAACCAAAATCCAATACTTCTAATTACGCCCAATTAAGAGGCGGGACAGATGACGGACTCGATGAATCATACCTATCATCCACGAGAGTCCTTCTTCTGTCAAGACTAGACGTGGAGTTCCTTTTCCAAACACCCTTCGCTCCTCTCCTACCTCTCAGATTTTTAAGTAAAATTTGACCATCTGAAACCCTTACTAATAGAACATTATTTAAATACACAAAAAGACTGTTAATTAGTATTACATAATATCTGAAATAAACAAGTAAACAAATCAGCTTTCATGAGCTTGACCGTCCGTTCATACCACACAATATTTAAGTAAATTGCTGTCAAATTCTGCAATAAAAGGACACATTAAATTAAATATCCGATAGGTAAATGATGCTGCTTGCATTTTCATTGTTACTGTGAACAATTTTATAATCTGATTACATTTCCATAACAAATTTGTATCAGTCATTAAATAAACATCTACAAGTGTTACACTTTCAAGATGATAGCTGGAGAGATTAAGCTATCATCTAACTCAGAATTTGTTCTAAATTTGATTATTTTAAGCTTGATTTTTCTATATTTTGATTTAGTAGTCGTAAACTTTTGAAACTTTTGAGATATTGAAATAATTTTTAGAATCATGAGAGATGAATTATTATTCCAACATTGTAGGTATCTTAAACGTTGACTGTAAATAGTTTTATAAGTTATTTTATTTTATCCTGAATTACTGGAGTGTGGAACATACAGATGTCATCCAGACACCCTTACGGAGACACTCGGCGAACAGCCCTTATTAGGAAACCTTCACTTTTCCCGGCGTAATGAATGTTCAGACAACTTACGGGTGTGATGCCGGGTGACGTCGTCGACAACCGCTGATATTTCGGCAGGAGGACACCCTGCCATTTTCAAGGCACAACTGCACTCAAGGAAGCAATGTGCAAGTGTATTTAATACCTCTGTTTGCAAAGGGTAAACAAGGAAGATAACACACACAGTACAAATCACTGCAGAGTCAATACAACCAAAGATGACCAAACATCAAAATTATTGATAGTGACTTAACAGGTGAGGCAGCATTAATTTTCTCTGTTTTTGACGAGAGACAGTGCCGGATTACAAGCAGAATTTAAACAAAACCACCATCTCCGTTTATAAGGTCGCTTCTGAAACCTGCGTGCTTTTTTCAGATACGTAGATGACACTTTTGTCATTTGGCCTCATTGTAGTGAGAACTGAAACTGTGTTTTTGGAACACCTAAATTTAATCCACCCGAATATTCAGTTTACTATGGACGTGGAAAAGATTGTTTTGGTCAGAAGGACGGTTGATGGTACATTGGGAAGCCTACTCATACTGACTTGTATCTGGGAGCTGGTAGTTGTCACCATCCAGCTCAGCGTGAAGGAGTTCTTCGTACCTTGGTTCACAGGGCGCATGTCACAACATGAACGTTTCTCAGCTGAGTTGTCCCATCTTGAGGTCACCTTTCGTAGAATGTTTATACTGAGAGATAAAACGTGCGTTGCGCTATCAGGCTACTGTGCAACGGGTAAGTGACGATAGTAATGAAGTGGCACCTAAATATATGGCCTCTTTGCCTTACGCAGGAAGCATTTCAAACAAAATTGGTCGTACTTTGCGGAAATATGATGTGAAATGTGTTTTTCGACCACCTTTTAAGATAAAGGCCCTGTTGGGGTCCGTAAAGGATGATCTTGGTTTGCGTAAGGCAGGTGTATATCGTGCTCCTTGCTGTTGTGGCATGTCATATATTGGTTAGACAATCAGGACTGTGGAAGACCGGTGTATTGAACACAAACGTTACACGCGCTTACAACAGCGAAACAAACCCGCTGTTGCAGAACCTTGTCACCGGTCATCCTATGAAATACCACAACACGGAGATTCTGGCATGCACTTCCACCAATTGGGATAGTGTTGTTAAGGAAGCTATTGATATTAAACTAGCAAGCGACCTTATAAACAGAGATAGTGGTTTTTGTTTAATTTCTGTCTGGAATCCGGCACTGTCTCTCGTAAAAAAACAGAGGGACTAAATTAATGCTGCCTCACGTGTTGATTAAGACACTACCGATAATTTTGATGTTTGGGCTTCTTTGGTTATGTTGACTCTGCAGTGACTTGTACGGTGTGTGTTATCTTTCTTGTTTATCCTTTGCATACCGAGGTATTAAATACGCTTGCACATTGCTTCCTTGAGTGCAGTTGTGCCTTGAGAATGGCAGGGCGTCCCCCCTCCCGAAATATCGGCGGTTGTCGACGACGTCACCCGGCAGCATACCCGTAAGTTGTTTGAGCCCTCATTAGTTTTGAGTACAAAGCATGGAGCTTTCCCTGACTTCCGCCAATTTGGAAAACCCCCAACTGCTGCTTGGTTTAACCCGATGCCTGGCCTGTTTGGTAGCTTCCTTCCCGCATCGACGGACGTCCCAGGACGGAGCCGGCAGCCAGGCTGCATATGAGGCGGCCCTACCGCCAGGTGTAGCGTTGTGATGGAAAATCGTGTTCCGCATATCTCCCAGACTGCTTTTGCTGCGTAAACCAAAACGTGACCTCTCGCTTTTCCTTTCCCGGGGCCCTCTCCTTAACGGCCGGGCAAGTGCCAAACACACCGGGCCACCACCAAACCCAACTACTCAGGCCATTCGCGCCTCGTTCGCCGACGTTCAAAAGACCCTACCCGCTAACCAGATCGATAGCACGAGCACTTGGCGCCGCCACAGTAGTAGTGCCCCCGCGCCTGGCACCACGGCCTAACAATATCGCAGACGTAGAAGGGCTCTTTGCTCATTTTGGAGCGTAAGGTCTCGAAATATTGGGAAAAATTTCCCCTGTATGCACACCCTTTTATTCTAACGTATTCCACAACAGTTTTGTTAGGCGTATCTGTAACTTTATTCGGTTCCTTAAACCGCTGCAACCAACAAGACGGATGTGTCGTAGTGGGAGAGAAATACCGCTATACAGCGCGCTGTACTGGCGTGTCTACCTCAATTCGCGATTGATTGGTTGGGTTTTTAAGGGGACCAAACTACTATGAACGTTAGTACCTTTTTCCAATCCCAGAGACGACATAAAATATCGCTAAAATGGGACTTAACGTGTTTAACTACATCAACCGTAGTTGGAAGACGTCAAATAAAAGTAGCAAGGGAAGAAAGAAGAGATTTAAAAGAGTATACTAGAGTGTCTCCGCTGGGTGTTCACAGAAATAAAATTAGAATGTTCAGACTATAACACATTAAAATCTCCTGCCTAAAAATAGTAAGCAGGTGCATACTCAATAAACGTTAGATGGAATTATAGAATCCACTATTACGAATAAATTTTAAAACACAATCAGAATCAGAGTCACTGTCACCTAAAACAAGGTTTAAGGAGTCGCAGAGATTAAAAGTCCGACTGTCAAAGGTGCACCACATCGACAGTGAGGAGGGTCCTCGCGACGGAGGAGGTAACCGTACAGAAGCCAAGTTTGGCCTATGCGGAGTCGGCAGAGCCACAGAATCCCTGCTAGGATTCCGCATAGAGGACCTCCACACGTTGGTTGTCTACCTAAGTTTGCGACTAACTCATCCTCGTATTATGTTCTACTGAATTAAGTTATTAAGATTCCAGAGGGTTGAACGTTAGTCAAGAATGGGTCCGACCAGATTTTGTTAGTTAAGTCCCTCGTACTTGAATTACACTTCTATTTTAACAATAAGGTAAAACTCCTACGATTCGGACTTCTTTCCAACCACCATCGTTGCCCAGGCAGCCCATTGGCCAGTTGGAGGAAGTCTGCCGACAATAGCAGCACTGGTGTTTAGAGACTCAGCTGCTGGTAAATGTTTTAATCATACAACATGAATGTTTGATAATTTGTGCCGGGACTGGGATTGGATCCCGGGAGTTTCTGTTTACTGTGCAGTTACACTAAGCCTCTATGGCATCCCAGGCATATGGGCTTAACACACCTGCAAGAACTAGCCAAACACGTACCCCTTCGACCCAAACTCTTATACTTCATGGCACGCAGGAGGCCAAGTATTCCAGCTACGAATGCGGCCCTCGTGTGCCTCCACACTCGAAAAAGCGTCACACAACCACAATGTATTTTACACTTAAGAAGTTATTGATATTTATTAAGAATTGCGTTGACTGTTTTTTCTAATTTGTCATGTAAGGCATCGACTAAAACAGAGGTGATATCTGGCGTTTCACAGGGTAGTGTTTTGGTCCTCTGCTGCTCCTTATTTACATAAACGATTTAGGGGAAAATCTAAGTAGCTCTCTTAGGTTGTTTGCAGATTACGCAGTCATTTACCGTCTAGTAAGATCAAAGCCAACTGCAGAACGTTCTGAATAAGATATCACTATGGTGTAAAAATTGGTAATTGACTTTAAATAATGAGAAGTTTGAAGTTATCCACATGAGTACGAAAAGAAATCCGTTAAACTTTGTTTACAAGATAAATCAAACGAAAAGTGAAGGCTGTAAACTCCACAAAATACCTATAAATTACTATTACTTCAGATTTAAATTGGAAAGAACACGAAGACAATGTCGTGGGAAAGGCGAACCAGAGACTGCGTTTTACTGGCAGAATCCTTAAAAGATACAACAGAACTACTAAAGAAACTGCATACATTGCGCTTGTCCGTCCTTTTTTGGAGTATTGCTGCCCAGTGTGGGATTTTTATCAGGTGGGTTTGACGGAGGACATCGAAAGAGTCCAAAGAAGGGCAGATCGTTCTGTATTGTCACGATAGAGAGTGAGAGCGTTACGAAAATGATACAGGATCGCTGCGGCGTGGACTACTTACGAAACTGCAATCGCCGACATTCTGCTCCCAATGCAAAAATATATTGTTGACTCACACTTAAATAAGTACGAGGAATCGGAGCTTGAACGGATTCAGGTGTTCTTTCTTCCCGCGCGCTATTCGAGAATGGAATGAGTGATAAATAGTATAACGGTGGTGCGATGAACCCTCTGCCAGGCACTTAAATGTGATTTGCAGAGTATGCCATATAGATGTAGAAGGTGCGGCCATAATCAGACCGGAAACAGTTTCACGTGAACGACGGCTTCTTGTCACCGCAGCGTGCACTTCAGTTGAAGTAGCGATTCACTTCGCCTGCAAGCTATACTTCCCTTCAGCAACTATAGTTGGGCAGACAGCATACTCCTCAGGCGAAGCCACTCTGCAACTAACAACATCAACCGCCGTAGTATTTGTCCTACGGGGGTTGGACAAAATAACATGATCCCCATGCCGTTAGCTGCATCCCTGTTTTACACTGAGACGCGACCACAGTCCACAACTAACGTACGAAACGTTGGACGTTACGTTGCAGTGTACAAATAAGTCAACTCTCAAGCTTCCATAAAAAAAAAAAAAAAAAAAAAAAAAATAATAAATAAAAAAAAAGCGGCTGCACTGTTTGATGTTGCACTAGCGACAGTGTCCTCGGTAATAACAGCGTCCACAAAACAAGGTGGAACATCATTGGCGAAGGCAAATAGTGATCGAAACGTGAATACAAATACCAATGACCGACGGGCATTGGAGACTATTGTAACCAGAAAATATAAAACTACCAGGGCAAAAGAGACTGCAGAACTCAACAATTACTTCGGTAATTTTTTAAAAGAACTGGTTCGCTGCGACTGTTAAATTCCTTTAATGTAGGACACACACGACCGGTTTCGCAAATTGAACTTGCATCCTCAGGTGTGATCTGTTAACCAATGAATGAGAACTGTCAGCATTTTAAGAATTATTAACATCAACGTAAGGTCGTAATAGTCTTTGTCTACTTACATTAAATCATTACAAAGAACTAGTGAAGCTCATTCTCTATCTTTTGATTTCGGGCTTATAATATTTATATGTGGCTCTATTTGATGCCATACCCGTATTTAAAACGCAGTAAAAAGGAAAAATTAAAAATTAGGGAATGGAGTTCAACTTCGTAAATATATTATTTCTAAAAATAAACAATCTCAATGTAGCTGCGTCTGAGGGGTTAAAACCGTAATCAGGAAGTTGTTGTATTTACCTACATTGAAAGTGATCTGGGGAGGCACTTGGTGTTAACGGTCTCCGCCTGGCCACTGGCCACTGGTCGCGGGCCGTAGTGGAAACAAACGCGCATGCGCATTGTCGCATTACTGGCCATGTTGCGCCTCGATTTAAATAATGGGTAACAACTGTACATTTCCATAATACCCGGTTGAAAAATAGAATCAAACGTTTACACATATAAGGTGTTTTAACTGTTACTACTATTGTCTCTGACAAAGCGTGCATTGTTAAGGCCCTAACCCACTCCAGTTTTAATTTTCATGGAATTACATTGTAATCTAATAAAATACCATTCACATAAAAGGTAAGACATTTACAAAATAAAACATTTGAAAGGAACGAAGACATGTAACAGTACAAAAATATATAATCTTGTAAATAGTCGAAATAAGCCAGGTCGTTTCCATGGCGTAGATCAGTCTGGAAGTTGAGGGTGTTTTCAGATCTCTTTAGGGCCCTAATTATTTCAATCTCTTTTACAATATTTAATATCTTTCCTTTTTTCTCCCGATGCAGTACTTTTAGATTGTTGGCGATATCCGAAGCTGTATGTCTCGTTTCCTGCAAGTGCGCACTCAAAGCGGATCTAGCACTGGAAGTCCTTAAATCTTATTTCGAAACTTCCCTCTGTTTGGCCAATATAAGAGGAAGAGCAGCCATCACAAGAAATTCTGAAAAACTCACTTTTTGAGTCCTCCCCATGTCTAAGCTTTTACCCATTATTTCTAGAGATAAAATATGCTGGTGTAATACTTTTTGCAGCTAACAATTTGCCTGTTTTATTGGAAAAGTTACCATAGTAAGGGTCTTTCTCGCTGTTGCTACGCCTGGGAACCAGAGTGGTATGCTCGTTCTGTGACGTCTGTGCATAATTTGTGAGAGGTGCCTTTTTCTCTTTTATAATCCTATTGATATTATGGACAAGGTCTGCTTCATATCTATTTGCTACAGATATGTACTCGATTATGTTTAACTCGCGCTCAAAAGCTGCGCTAGATAATAGGACACTGTGTATTCTATGTAACATGGATCGAAATACTGCTATCTTATTTTTCCAGGGGTGGTTCGAAGAATTGTGGTTAACAGTATCTGTAGTAGTGGGTTTTCTATAAATATAAAAGCTAAAAGTGTTGTAGTGTTATTGCCAGATCAATAAAAGGTAATGTTCCATAGACACTGTGTTCTAGAGTGAACTGGAAGTTTGCATTTTGGTTATTTAGTACTTGCAGAATTCTTCACACTACTGGTGTGAACCATTATAAAGTAGGAAGATATAGTCTACGTAACGACACCACAATACGACGTTACTAGAAAACTGATTTAAGTCTTTCATAATACGAAATTCTAATTCTGTCGTGTATATATTTGTCAAACAGTAAGAAAGGGGTGAGTCCATACCTAAGCCACACTTTTGTAGGTAATATAAACCTGAGGTAATTAAATTGTAAAATCACTTTTAGAATTTGCAGTATGTCTTTGATTTCGCCCTAGGGCCCGTCACTGCACCTCTTAAGATTATCATTTACTATGGTTTGACTCTCATCTGTTGGGATAATCGTATACATGTTTCTTTATGTCAAAAGATACCATAGATGTCTAGGAGGAAACTGACACTTTGGAGAGTCTTGAAATAAGCTCCTCTTTGTGTGAAATGTTAAAATTTACTGGATGTTTGAAGTTCTTACTTAGATACTCTGCTAACATTTTCTCTATCAAATTACCCGGTCCACTCCTTGCATTTATTATTGGAGAAATAGGAAAATTATTTTTATGTACCTTTATTACTCCAAGCAGACATGGAGCAGAGAGGTTCAAGGCTTTACCTTTGAATTTGTGTGGGAAAGGCTTTGTAGAACACAGGGTATTTTTAATACTTGCTAAGTAATTAGCCGTTAAATCAAACCGACTACTATCAATTTCAAGGAATTGTTGTACCTTTTGCTCGTACTATTCTTCGTAAATGACAATTGATGTCCGTGATGGCCGGCCGCGGTGGCCGAGGGGACTGAGGCGCTCCAGCCACGGTCTGCACGGCCACTACGGTCGGGGGTTCGAATCCCCCCCCTCGGGCATGGATATTTGTGCCGTCCTTAGTATTAGGTAGTTCATAAGTAGTTTGTAAGTTTAGGGACTGATGACCCCGTAGTTAAGTCCCATAGACACTACAAACATTTGAAACATTTGAATTTTGATGTCCGTGATTTATCTGCTTGGACTACAAGTGCCCTATATCCGCTATCTCTCTGTTGATGTCTGCAACATTGCGATTATCCTCATAACGGACTGAGTAAAGAGGATTAGATGGCTTCAAATTTTTGTGAAGTGCTTCATTTACCTTATTTGCACTTACTGCGACCTCACTGCGGTCAGAAGAAGTTAGCATTTTGCTATCTAGTGCCGAGACAGTATGTGACATTAGGTGATCTAGCTGTTGTTGCGAGATTTCCTGGTGGGTGTAATATGACAGACTTTGTCTAACGAATTCCTTTCCTTTTCAACAATTCTATTGAGGTTAGGTTCAGGGTCTTTTGAAAAAACTGAAACTCGCATTTCCTTACTGGAGTATTACGTTGTTGAGGTAGTGCGCCTTGCAACTTACTCAATTTGTTGAGGTGGGTATTTGACAAACGGTTTCCCAGTTTTGATATACATAAAGGTCTACATGATATATCACCCATTTGAACATCTGGCTGTTTAACATTTTAGGGAACTGTACATGTGCTAGGAACAAGATATCATGTGAGAAAAGAACGTGCTGATTCATAGAACCTAGCTGCTCGTCTCTTACTTGCTTCCATGTCTTCCTTTAAACTGATTTGCTTCAATACTCAGGACGTGATCGTACCAAAGACTTCAGCAATATTCTAGACGTAGTCGTACAATCGTTTTATACGCAGTCTCCTTTACAGATAAAAGGGTGGAGTATGTTGGGACGGAAAGTTATCGGTGTATATAAAATTCTACGTGTGTGTGTGTTAATATTTCGATCTGCAGACAAAACTACAGAACGCAAACGAACGGGCTGTGTGTAATTGTTGTCCGAAGTCTCCCGTTGTGCACCATAGCAGTTACATGCCGATAGTTATAAGGGGGTGGAAGATATGGTGGTTGAAAGTCGTCCAATTATGAAAAACGTCGGACTGAAGGCCAACGAGGACGTTGCGACTCTATAGTAAGGAGGTTAGATACAGCGAAACGTGATGCCACAGACCTTATCTTTGGTCTATGCGTGCTACAATGTCTTCAGCTCTTTCTCTGTAAGGATAAGCATACGAATAAGGAAATATAAAAATAAATAAGTAAATACCCGGGCAACGCCGGGTTTTCAGGTAGTTTCGAATAAACGGGAGTCACCTGCGGTTTTTTCCAATCATTAGGAACTTTGCACTGAATTAAAGACTCGCGATAAATGCAAGCTAAGTAAGGGGCAACGCCGCTGAATACACTTTGTAAAACCGAACTGGTATTCCATCCGGACCAAAAGTCATTTTTGTATTTAGCTCTCTCAGCTGCTTCTCTACATCGGAAGTACCTATTACTGTGTCCTCCATTTGGATGTTAGTCCGTTGATGAAATGATGGTACGTTTGTACGGTCCTCCTGCACGAAAGTTTCCTTAAAGGTTAAATTTAGAACTTCAGCTTTCCGCTTGCTTCCTTCTATTACTACCGCGTAATGATCATTGAGTGACTGGATAGTGGCCTTCGACGCGCTTATCGATTATACATAGGACCAGAATTTTTGGGGATTCTCGGAAAGACCTTTTGCTGTGGCATGACTGTGATAATTATTGTATTCTTCTCCCATCTATCTTTTTATAGACCACGAATCTCTGCTAACTTTTCCCTGTCTTCGTTTGCGTGTTCTTTTTTCTTCCGAGAATGCAACAGCCTTTGCTGCCATTCGAAGAGTTATTTCGGCAGTTTGGAAAGACAGTATTGTTTATTGTGCATTCATTGCTAAAAATGATTTATCTGAAATCGAATAAAATTTAATTGATTACAAGTCACACTAAATTATACTAGAAAAAATCACATTCAGTCCAAGGTTATATAAATAGTGGCGGGTAACTGGGTCCATTGCTGCTACTATTACTGTAACTAGCGCTCGTCTCATACTGGCTCCTAGTACGAGCCATTCGGTTAAGTCACGGGATATGTAAAACTTAACTGTGTACTGCGCATTTTACGCCACCTCACACGTGAAAATTGGTTACAATACTGATTTCGGTATCCATAACAATGTGCTGTAAGCTGTTAGAGGACTTGCTCCGCCTGGTGGGTAGGCATCCTGTAAAACATTTGTCGCTGGAGGGAAGCGTAATCGGTAGGTGCAGTCACGCACTGTTAGAAGTGTAATTCGTGCACGAGGAACGTAACTGACAAAACATTGTTGGACCAGCTCTTGACTAACGTTCGTCTATATGGTATGTTAATGTGCGCTATAAAGAAGATGAGACTAGTGAAAAAACTCGTTACACCGATTTCTATTAGAACCTTCAATGTGGTCCCGGATATTGCGAGAGAGATTTCCGTATAAGTGGAGGCTGTAGTTTCAGTGAACACTGAAAGAAATTCTCAACGTTTACAACAGGTAGACAGTTAACTAATGAGGAAAGGTGACTTTTGTGGCCAGCAGGTATAAGTAGAACGTCCGGGTTGAAATTCGACAATGAGTACTTTACAACGCACCGCAAAGATTTACGACTTGTTGCTTGGGAATTGGATATACAACCTACAATCCTTACCCCTGTGCCCATCACTTCCACCCTGTTGATGCCTGTTTGATAGTTAGTAGAAAAGGAGTACTAGTTTGAAATATGATGCATGATGGGGCGGTTTACATGAATGTTACTGTTTATGTCCTGATATCTCGGAACTATGTGTGGTACTATGATATAATTTCAAAGGAGCATTCAGATTTATGTACGTACACTGTCTCTAAAATTTCAAGCGAGTACAATTTGTGTGTAGAAATTGTATAGTAATACCGAGTACTTTAGTTTTATTCCATGGACGGCGGGAATGAAGTAAGCGCGCAACTGTTTTCCTTTCATCATTTTTCTGTGGTTGTCAGTAAGAAAAAGTATAATAATAGTTTGCAGTAATGTTTAAAATTTGTTGCAGTTCGCTAAGTACCCACATTCTTATACAGTGTATGAATAAATTCTCGTCTTATTATGTATCATTTTTGCAACTCCTATTTCTTATGAGATTTCCTGAACCAAGTGTCGTATTTGATTCTTACCCCGATATCAATCGTTACCAAACTATAAGGGATATATGTAACAAATGATGAAATTGGTCCAGCGGTTTAGGAGAAAAGAGCAACATTGTCGCGTGATGCAGCGCATTTTCACGCATCTCATTATTCCTGACGACATATCACCTGAACTATGTGTTGCATGGAGACCTTCCTCTTAGTTTGAAGGTTAAGTTTGCAATATTTCATAAAAATTGGAATAAAACTGTAGATTTTTATGCGATAGAAACATACGGACATTCTGCTTTAAACATAAACTAGCTACTATAATTAATAGTAAGACGAAATAAATCGAAACTTCATATGTGATGTGGTGGTTTTGCATGAACCTAATTATCTGTGTCGTCATATTTCATGATCTACATGTATTTATTCCTTTCTAATGCTATTACATCTCGTTCTTCCCATTTCTGCGAATCGGGTTCTATCTTACTATTCGTCCATTTAAGTTTCGTTTTCATGCAGCTCAATATTTATGACATCATATATCCTTGACCATGTGTGCTACAACAATATAATTTTCCAGATTTCAGGAGTGTAATATTAGGAAACTGTCTGCAGTGAATAAATAGTGGGATGGGAATGTTTTTGTGACTCATTGTTTACGACGGCATATCTCTTGACCTATGTTTCGTAGGCAGTTTTTAACCACGCAGTGATTGTTGTGTGACAGTAAGCAATGTGTGTAGCAAGTTTAGTTGAAATCGGCCCATTATTTTAGGAGGAAGTGTGGAAAAATAGCTCATGGTGTAGCATTTATTCTAAAATTTGGCTGTTTATGACGTCATGTCATCTGAAATATGAATCGTACTATGATTTAAATTTGACGGTACATCAATGGTATATGTGTGTAATGTCTGCAAAATATATCGTGAATGGTGTTAGTAGTAAAGTAATAAATCTAAACCTCACGCATGGTGCTAGCTGATTTCATGAATTAAATTGTTTATGACTTCATATCTCATTAACTGATCTGTGATGTAATATCGACGGAACATTCAGTGGTACGTATTTGGACTGTCGGTGAAATGTCTCGCGAATACAATTTACAGTGTAGAAGTAATAACTCGCAACGTCATGCCAAATGCTGTAGATATAAATCATGAACATCGGAAAAGTAGTAAGCGACAAACATTTTTCCTTTCATCATTTTGTTGGGGTTGTCAGCGAGAAAAGTCACGTAAAGATTTGAAATTACGTGCTTTCAATCTCAAATAGTTAACTAATAAATTCATGCTTTCTCGCGCCGCACTAGGGGCAGTTTTCATTGTTTACGACATGATATCGTATGAACTATGTATAGTAAGTGATTTTTGCCATCATAGAAAATGATTCCTGACCTTAAAGGGTATTTGTACCAAATTTGGTTTAGTTTCGGAGCAGATGTACATATAGCGCGATGCGGCCGTTTTTCACATCATTTATTACATCATATCTCCTGAGGGAAGTTTCGTAGTTGGTTCTTATCCAGACGGCGATTGTTACCTGAATGTAAGTAACATGTGTACCAAGTTTGGGTGAAATCGGTCGAGTAGTTTAGAAGGAGATGTGGAACGTATATACACACATACAGCCAATTTTATAAGATGTATAAACAGATAATAAACAGAAAAGAATAAAAGGTAATACACGAAAACTTTAAAGAGAACGGTAATGTCTTATGTAAATTTGAAAAAAAGATGTGTAATGTGAAATAAATTGTAGCGTCAAGATAAGTCCTAAAGCAAATATAATTCCGTGTGCCTCAGTGAGCTGGCGCAAGTCTTTCGACACCGCGTCGGCGCCTAAAATATACGGAATGTACCACACACAACTAGTGGAAGTGGACCTACAGTTTAACATGAATCCGCGAAACACATGACGTTTCTGGCAATTACTCACATCGTTGATAGGGGAAGACAAGGCTAAAGCTCAAAGTGAAAAAGTAATTCGTGATCCCAGCGAATTTAGAACCGATAACCTTTCTGTATCCAACTTATAACTTTGCCGATAGCCCAGACTTCGACAATAGCACCTCTTACAACATACCAAGATAACCACATTAATTCTCAATAAAAATAATATTGATTTTTTCATCGAGATAAAAACTATCCTATCTTCTAAGTTGGGCTAAATCACAGACACTGCCCAAAATTTCGTTAAGATCAGTTTTTCAGTTTTGGAGTTGATCGCTGGCAAACACCGTGGCACGGGATTTTTATATAACTAGCTTATATGCCCTTGCTTTGTAACGGTTGTTAAAGAAGGGCATGTGCGTATCATGGCTTTTAGGGTTCCAGACCTCAGTAAAAGTCCTTATTGGATCGCTCTGCCAATGAATGCAGTTGTCCTAGCCAAGATGTCAAATGTAAGAAAAAGTCATCCTCCGAAACGATGTACCTTCATAAAGTTTTTGATACAACGTGAAACATGCCAATAGAAACAAGGAAATGTTGTTATGTATTTGATACACAAAGCTAAATCAGTAACACTATGTTCAATGTTTGTTAGTATTCGAAGAGATAAGATTTGTGATTACGTAGAGTTTCCCGGCGTATAAATTGTTGATATTCATGTCGGGTTTCCAGCCGGATCATCGAGTCATCTTGACACAATATTTCAACGGACCACCTGGCCGCCATCTTCAGGTGCTGAGTCTCGTAGGAAACTGAAGTCTTGCCGTGCCCGGCGGCCTTATATACGCCGCGAAATACTAACGGCGTTAGTACTTCGCGGCGTATATAAGGCCGCCGGGCACGGCAAGACTTCAGTTTCCTACGAGACTCAGCACCTGAAGATGGCGGCCAGGTGGTCCGTTGAAATATTGTTTCAAGATGACTCGATGATCCGGCTGGAAACCCGACATGAATATCAACAAGAGATAAGATTGCTTAATTCTATCATAGACGTTCGCTTCCTTGCTGTACTACCCCATACTTAATTCACAGCAGCGGCTTCTATTACTTTTCTGGTGCACTATAGCGCCTCTATCGCTTGGTATAAATACTTTATGTAAGTTCCTCTGTGAAATTGGTTGTATTTATTCCTTCCTTATCTTAGGGCATATCGTTCTTCCCTTTCTCTCTATCGACTGTTTCCTTACCATCTGTCCATTTATGTTTAGTTTCCATACAGATCATTTGTAGAGAGTAGTATTAGCAAACAGTCTGCGACGAATAAATATTGGATGAATGAAGTCTAGTAAAACACGCGTCGCGTGAGGGGAAAGTTTATTGTTTACGACATCATATGTCTTGAACGATATTGACGTAGGTAGTGATTGTTGTCTGATAGTAAGCAATATGTGTACCAAGTTTAATTGAAATCAGTCTATTATTTTAGGAGGAGCTGTGGAAAAGGGCGCATGATGTAGCAGTTATTCAGAAACTTCATTGTTTATGACATATCTCCTGCAATATCTGTCGTATTATGATGTAAATTCGAAGGTACATTCACTAGTATATGTGCCTGATGTCTGCAAAATTTATCGTGAATGGTGTTGGCAGTAAAGACGTAATGAAACAAAACCTCATGCATGATAATGCGGTTTTTCATGAAGCAAATTGTTTGTAACTTCATATCTCATGAACTATATGTCGAACTATTGTATAATATCGAAAGAACATTCAGTGGTATGTAAGTGTGCTGTCTGTGAATTGTCTGGCGTATAACATTTACAGTGTACATCTACATCTACATGAGATACTCTACTAATCACATTTAAGTGCCTGGCAGAAGGTTCATCGAACCACCTTTATACTATTTATCTCCCATTCCATTCTCGAATAGCACACCTGAATCTCTCCGTTCGAACTCTGATTTCTCGTATTTTATACTGATGATCATTTCTACTTATGTAAGTGGCAGTCAACAATATATTTTCGCATTCGCAGGAGAATGTTGGCGATTGGAGTTTCGTAAGTAGCCCACGCCGCAGCGTTAAGCGCCGTTGATGTAATGATTCCCATCCCAGATCCTGTATCATTTCAGTAACGCTGTCTCCCGTGTATCGTGACAATACGAAACGAGATGCCCTTCTTTGGACTCTCTCGCTATCCTTCGTCAAATCCAACTGATAAGATTCCCACACTGAGCAGCAATACACCAAAAAAAGGACGGACAAGCGTAGTGTATGCCGTTTCTTTAGTAGTTCTGTTGCATCTTTTAAGGGTTCTACCAATAAAACGCTAGTTCGCTTTTTCCACGACATTATCTAAGTGTTCATTCCAGTTTAAGTCTGCAGTAATAGTAATTCCCAGGTATTTTGTGCAGTTTAGGGCCTTTACTTTTAATTGATTTATTTTGTGAACAAAGTTTAACGGATTTCTTTTCGTACTCATGTGGACGACTTCACACTTATCATTATTTAGAGTCAATTGCCAATTTTTACACCATAGTGATATCTTATTCGGATCGTTCTGCAGTTCGTTTTTATCTTCGTGTAGAAGTAATAACTTGTAACTTCATGCCAAATGCCGTAAATATACATCACGAACATCGGAAAAGTAGTAAGCGAAAAACTTTTCTTTCTTTCATCATTTTGTTGAGGTTATCAGCGAGAAAATTTTCGTAAAGCTTTGAAATTATACAATTTTGAACATGGCTGGTGAACAGCAACCGTAATCCAACTATTTTTAATAATGTTATATGTCAGCCAACCAGTTGCGTAGTTTTAAGGTACTTGACCCATCTTTCGTTGTCGCTAGGGACAACTTCACCAGAAGTATAAAAAACAGTTACATGAAACACATGACGTCAAATGCTCTCCTTCTCAAATAGTTGACGAATAAAATCACGCTAATCACACGCTGCAAGATGGGACAGATATCATTGTTTATGACGTCATATCTCCTTAGGTATGTGTTGCAGGTGGTTCTTACGCCGACAGCAATTGTTGCCTGATAGTAATGATTATGTGTACCAAGTTTGGATGAAATCGGTCCAGTAGTTTAGGAGGAGATATGGAACATACACACACGCACACATACAGCCAATTTTATAAGGTGTAAGATAAAGATAGAGCTGGAGAGTGCTTTGTTTGTAGCGTTACGCCTGACAACCGAAGCGGAGCGGCTACACTCGTGGCTGCGGCCACAGGTCTCCGGCTGCGGCCGGCGGCAGCTCGTTCACGGAACACGGACTGCCTCTGACAGCCACCTGCTGCTGGTGCATCCAGCTGCTGGCTGCTCACCCTGACAGCCAAACACAGCACTGCCGGTAGGCACATCTCTTGCGCCACTTACGATGGATTCAAGCCATCAATAAGGTTTCGACCACTCTCTCAAGTGCGTCAACACAGGGTGGCTCTAGCAGGGGGGGGGGGAGGGGGGATGAACCGTGCCGTCGCCCAGGGCGGCAATTTTTGGGGGCGGCAAATTACTAATTTTTTTATATAGTCGGGATAGGGTAAATTAAACAAGGCAATGAAAAGTGGAATGCCTTGCATAAATGTAGAAATGTGAAAAAAAGTTACAAATTGTTAGAGATTGATACACATTGAATAGTGATATGGGCCGCGGCGGATTAGCCGTGCGTACAGGAGCGTCGTGTTGCGGTGCGCGCGGCAGTTCGCCGTCGGGGGTTCGAATCCTCCCTCAGGCATGGATGTTTCTGCGGTCTTTATTATAAGGTAGTTCATAAGTAGTTTGTAAGTTTAGGGACTGATGACCCTGTAGTTAAGTGCCCATAAGCTCTACAAACAATAGTGAAATGCGTCACCCTACAAGCAATACAAACATGCAAGGTTACTACGTAGAAGGTTGGACCAATGTGTTCGGCAGCGTTCGGGCGCTTGCACGTGACGTCACTGTCGATCCTGAGAAGCGGGAGAAGGGCGAGGCGTATTCTTGCGTTAGACTACGGCACTGTTCCGTTTAACATTAATTTAAGAAAGCAGGTGCGATATAAGCATAAGCACAAAGACACGGAATGCTACTATTTACTACGGCCAGAAAACTCAAATGATCAAATGTTTGTAAATCTATCGGATCAAACTGCGTGGTCATCAGTCAGTAGCTTACAAACTACTTAAACTAAGGTCACGTAACCTAACGACAACACACACACACACACACACACACACATACACCTATGCCCCAGGGAGGACTCGAACCTCCGACGGCGAGCAACCGCGCGCTCCGCAGTGAGGAGCCTTAGACCGCTCGGCTACTTCACCGCGGTGCCAGAAAACTCTTATCCTGATTTCTGGTAATGAAAACTGTATATTACAGCCTCCTTGACATATATTGTATTCCGTTACTAGATTAATGACTATGCCTGTGCACTCTGATTGTTAGAGGCTTGACATAGTACACTATCTTTTTTATTGCTCCCTGAGATATTTTTAATTCGGTTAATCTATGGTATCGGAATGGACAGTAGCAACAGTAGATTGTAACGCTTATAAATATTTACCTTTTTGGATCCCGGTCCTAGTTCAATGCCCAGTGGACAGGCGTCCTTTCGTTGTTGTTGTTGTTGTTGTTGTGATCTTCAGTCTGGAGACTGGTTTCATGCAGCTCTCCACAATACCCTATCCTGGGCAAGCCTCTTTAACTCTGCTTACTGCAGCCATCTCTTGGTCTTCCTCTGCGATTTTTACTCCACACACTTCCCTCCAATGCTAAATTCACAATTCCTTGATGTCTACGAATGTGTCCTAACAATCGATCCCTTCTTTTAGTTAAGGTATGCCAGAAATTCCTTTTCTCCCCAATTCTGTTCAGTACCACCTCATTTGTTACGCGATCCACCCATTTAGCATTCTTCTGTAGCAGCACATTTCAAAAGCTTCTATCTTCTTCCATACTGACTTGGATTCTGAAGTGCCTCTGATTATGACCATAAGAAAGATGGGTTCAAACGTTTTATTATTGACTTGTAAATTTTATTCTGATGACACATCAATCTGGATGTACACCGTTTTATTATGTATAGAATTGTTGTAACAGCAGTGAATTCATGTAAAATTACTACAGGTCTGAAGATGGCGTCTAGCACGCCTAAACAGGTAATTTAATTAAATGAAGATAGCGATCTTGGCTGCAAACCTGTTTATAAACAATCCTAGATCACCCCCATAAAGAGTTCCTTATATAATATACGTTTTGATCCGTCATATAGGACATTACACCTTTTGATGCGTTTTAGTAACACACATTCATTACTTCACATTAATTTTATATCTGAAAATGTTATATTAGACATTTGCATTTCACATGAGTTGTATCTTTTATAATAACATAAGATTAATGTTTACTTCAAGGAAAGCTACAAAGCTTTACATTACTGTGAAAAACTGGATCAACACAACCTTCTGTTACAGGCAGAATATTATAGGGTACAGTAAATTTACTGCATTTTGTCCATTCCAAGTTCTTCATGTAAGCAATCACAATCAATATGTTCAAGAGTGATGTGGCGGCGTGGAACTACTAAATCCGACACGAAAAAATTATTTTTTTTCCCTTCTTTCCAATGTGTGTCCAATCTTGACATTTACCTAATTTCAGTTTCAATTTCCCGTTTTGATTTCTTCTTCATTTTTTTTCTTGTCTCACAATCTATAACATCCTTCCCAACAACTACACATTCTTTTTCTAAATCCATTGGGAGCAATACACACAAACCACAACACTATACTGCCGCTGTACAATGCTAATAATAACGATTTGGCTCAAGTAGCGTTAAACAATGCCAGAAGGCGACATGCCGTAGGCTATAATGCTTTGAAGTATTGTAAGCCCTGACACGTGTTAAACTCGCCAGTATTGCCAAATTGGAGGAAAGGAAAGCAAAATAAAAATATAAATGGTGGACATTATACGTTCTGATTCATTCAGTGATGTGTACAATATACGATTGATTTTAACCATGCATTTTCAACATACAATTTCAGTGTTAAAATATACAAATAGATTAAATCTGAATGCAGGAGCGTGTAGATCACACCTCCTAAAATCATGTCAAACTCAATTTTGGCCCGACGTGGACAATATACGTATTGAATAGTTGTCCTCATTTAGCCTTAGCGACTTAATCTGCTGCTCTAAATTTCTTGATCAATTTCTCCACAATATTTTATGTAGGAGCTGCTGACTGAATATTTTACCATAAATCTTTCCTTAAACTTTTGAAATGATATACATCCAATACAAGTTCAACAATAAACAATGCCCCACTGGAAAAGGCATTATGCAAAGTTATGTTCACAGTAAGCTTTAAACTGACTACTGACAACGTTACAATGATCAACATCACGTGATACTACTTGATCCCGTTCTAGTGATCCCCTGATGTTAAGAAATGGCGAACACAAATAGTTTCGACGGGCCTCGCTTATTTAGGGCACCCATAACAAGAACATTGCTACAATCCACAAGAAATTGCGTACCACCATTTCAGTACAAGTCCCTTGGTTCCAAGGTCCCTTAAACACTGACATTGAATATGTACACTGCATCAAGAACATAGTTCCTTAGTTTGTCCATAGACGTCACTCACCTCGCACAAAGATGTAAACAACCACGCATGAGCAGCGCCAGTGACACGGGGAGGGCAACACGGCCGATCAGTTCCAGTCATAACAAGATTCATGAAACCCTATAATCGTGGTGAGGCAACACTTTATTTGATGTGTGGATTGGGCAAAACTTATAAAATAGTAGCTGAAAACCCAGCATTGCCCGGGTACTTATTTATTCCAGTCTTTACCTCTCATTTCCTCTCTCCATCTTCCCTTTGTTTCTCTTTCAGATCAGTTCATCATCTCCCCTATCTCTTTCTGTTCGTCTCCTCCTACCCCTTGTCTACCCATTTAAACATCCGTTTGTCTGCCAATCACCTCCTTTTCTCTCTGTCGAACTGATTCTCCGGCCGCGGTGGCCGAGGGGACTGAGGCCCTCCAGTCATGGTCTGCACGGTCACTACGGTCGGGAGTTCGAATCCCCCCTCAGGCATGGATATTTGTGCCGTCCTTAGTATAAGGTAGTTCATAATTAGTTTGTAAGTTTAGGGACTGATGACCCCGTAGTTAAGTCCCATAAGCTTCACAAACATTTGAACTGATTCTATACCTCCTGAGACCATTGCCTTTTTCGTTTGCCCGAAATTATATCTGTTAACTTTCATGGTGATCTTTGCTGTCTAAGTTTATTGCAAGATAAACTCCGCCATGCATCGCATTAAAATCTTAGATAAACTGTGATGTTCCCCTTGTTTTGAAGCTTAAGTGTGCAAAAATTAATTATGGTCGGAATAAAACTGTAGATTTTGTCGAAATTCGTAGGTAAAGTACCCTCTGCCATGCACCATAAAACATTTTACATAGGCTCTTTCCTCTAGTCCAATCTTCCATTATTGCAACTCCTCATTTCTGCTCATTTTCTCCTTCCCCCGTCTCCCCCTGTCCCCTTCTCTGTCCATTTCCTCCTCCCCTCCCTCTGTTCATCTCCGTTCACCTGTCTGTCACCATCTCCCCTCTCTCATTCTCCTCCTCTCCCCTCTCTCTGTCTGCTTCCTCCCTCCCCTTTCTGCCCGTCTGCTCCTCCACCCTTTCCCTTATATAAATGAAAACATACATATATGCGCCAAGTGTCTTGTTGACTTTTTAGATGGCTTCAAAGTCGAAAGGTAAATTCGCTGGCTGGGAGATTTAAAAAAAAAAAAAAAAAAAAAATCTCCTTCATGAAAAAATACATTTATGTGCTGACTTTCATGGTCACAATTCAAACAATTTGGATATTTGTTGTAACGTACCTTTCGCCATACATACGGAGGATTACGAAAGGTTGTCCATGATTAATTCGGCGAATAAGCTATCTTCATTACTCATTTCATTAATTCCGTTCAGCCGTTTCAGCATGAAGAGTAACGAACGTGTTACTGCAAGATACCGTCCGCCATGCACCGCACGGGGGATTCCTAAAGGTAGCTCGTGCGTTAATTCAGAGTAGAAGCTATCTGTATTCTAAATTTCGTTCAAATCCGTCCTTCTGTTTCAGCGCGAAGAGAAACAAACGTATTAACCCATTGTAAGCTACCCTCCGCCACGAACCATACGATGGTTTCCGAAAGGTAGCCCACGTAATAATCAGGGTGTAAGCTAACTCTGTTCCAAATTTCATTAACATCCGTCCAGCCATTTCGGCGTGAAGGTGTAAAAACGAATTAACTAATTGTAAAGCACGCTCCGCCATGCACCATACGAAGTTAATTTTAGTATGGCTATAACCTTCGCGCGAGTGCAACCAATGAGTTGACATAGATTTATCTCAGTCGGATGTACGGTATGGCCGTGTATAAAATAACAAAAAGACAAACAAGAAAAACATTAATTTTTATATATTATATTTATGTATTTATTTTCAAATTCACATTAAAACCATGTGTTGGTAACAAGAAATAACTTCTGCTGGTGGTTTCCATCCCCATGATGCGGCACGCTTGGTATGCATCAAAGCTCACAGCCAAAAAACCGTCCTTTAAAAATCTGAATGAAGTATACTTTCCACTACGGCATTTTTTTTTAATTCTTACTTTAAATTGCTTACATAAAATTCACATAGTGTGAACAATATTTATTTTAAATGTTTCTTTGATGATTACCCCCCCCCCCCTGAAAATCTAACGTAAGTTCCAGAGAGAGCTGCTATAATTTTCAAAAATTGTATTTCATTCGAAACTTCGCCGAGATTTAAAAATCAATTGTTACTTCATAGAAAGGTATATGTGTACCAAATTTGGTTCAAATAGGTGCAATGGTTTAGAAGCAGACCGCATGATGCAGCACTTTTCCTCGCATTTCATTGTCTATTACGTCATATCTCCTGAACTATTTGTCGTACAGTCATTTAATGGTGCCTATGATCATCGCGAAAGTGCGAGCAATATATTGACATAGTTTCATCACAATCGGTTTAACGGTACGGCCGCGCATAAAATACGAACACACAAACATTCATTTTTATGTATTACATTGAGCCTTTCTGCATCTAACCACAACCATATTTTATGTAGGTTACCTTTGAAACCACTGAACAGGGGCAAGTGTCGATATTTGGAGCCGCGGCGGAGTAGCTAAGCGCGTTGAGGCGCTATGCTTACGATGCGCGAGGCCGCTCCCCGTCGGGGGTTCGATTCCCCACTCAGGCATGGATGTTTGTGTCGTCTTTAGTATGAGGTAGTTTGTAAGTAAAGCTTAGGAGCTGATGACCCCGCAGTTAAGCCCCTTAAGCTTAACAAACATTTGAACTTTTTTTTTTTTTTTTTTTTTTTTTAATATTTGGAGGATGTTGTTGCGCCATCTAGGTTTACGCTCTCCAATTACACACAGCGCACCTTACAACTTCATTCCGCTGTTGCGTCATTACAACAATAAAAATTCCGTAACAGATTTGGAAAATGTTTCAAATGTTGTTTCTATGTCCGCTTAAATCAGCACGACGACTTCGTATAAGCAGGCGTCGGCACCTGTGGGTTCGCCTAGCAAGCAGGCAGCGAGAGCAGGTGAGTTATGTGGTTTGTCTGCCCAGCAGGGGCCAGCACTTCCGCGACCACCACTGCGTTGCCTTGACCCGCCGTGTGTTCAGCCAAGGCCGCGCACGACTGTCGGTGTGCTGTGTGGACGCCTCTGCTGATGCGACCACTAGTCATACGGAGCTTCCCGACCGAGGCCGCACTGGTCCGCCTGCCATTGGCCTCGTTCACGCATGGCCGGCTCATGCTACACCGCTGGGTACCTGTCTTGCGTTTCAAGACGCATGGCGGCCTTGGGTGCATTTAGCTGTCCAAGGAGTCGCCCCATACGGAAGTTGCGCAAAAGTCTCTCCCAATCTACGCTTTGCGACGGTTAATATGTTTGGCTTTAGCAATTAAGAAAATGTTGTTTCGTTATTCGTGGAGGATTCCGTAACCTGCGCAATCAAGCGAATCTACACTCCTGGCCATTAAAATTGCTACACCACGAAGATGACGTGATACAGACGCGAAATTCAACCGACAGAAAGAAGATGCTATGATATGCAAATTATTACTTTTTCAGAGCATTCACACAAGGTTGGCGCCGGTGGCGACACCTACAACGTGCTGACATGAGGAAAGTTTCCAACCGATTTCTCGTACACAAACAGCAGTTGACCGGCGTTGCCTGGTGAAACGTTGTTGTGATGCCTCGTGTATGGAGGAGAAATGCGTACCATTAGGTTTCCGACTTTGATAAAAGTCGTATTGTAGCCTATCGCGATTGCGGTTTATCATATCGCGTCATTGCTGCTCGCGTTCGTCGCGATCCAATGACTGTTAGCAGAATATAGAATCGGAGGATTCAGGAGGGCAATAAGGAACGCCGTGCTAGATCCCAACGGCCTCGTATCACTAGCAGTCGAGATGACAGGCATCTTATCCGTATGACTGTAACGGATCGTGCAGCCACGTCTCGATCTCTGAGTCAACAGATGGGAACGTTTGTAAGACAACAACCATCTGCACGAACAGTTCGACAACGATTGCAGCAGCACGGACTATTAGCTCGGAGACCATGAGTGCGGTTACCCTTGAGCGCCTGCGATGGTGTACGTAACGACGAACCTGGGTGCACGAATGGCAAAACGTCATGTTTTCGGATGAATCCAGTTTCTGTTTACAGCATTATGATGGTCGCATCCGTGTTTTGCCACACCGTGGTGAACGCACATTGGAAGCTTGTATTCGTCATCGCCATACTGGCGTATCACCCGACGTGATGGTATTGGGTGCCATTGGTTACACGTCTCGGTCACTTGTTCGCATCGACGGCACTTTGAACAGTGGGCGTTACATTTCAGATGTGTTATGACCCGTAGCTCTATCCTTCATTCGATCCCTATAAAACCCTTCATTTCAGTAGGATAATGCACTACCGCATGTTGAAGAGCCTGTATCGGTCTTTCTGGATACGGAAAATGTTCTACTGCTGCCCTGTCCAGCACATTGTCCTCATCATTCACCAATTGTAAATGTCTGGTCAATGGTGGCCGAGCAACTGGCTCGTCACAATACGCCAGTCACTACTCTTGATGAATTGTGATATCGTGTTGAAGATGCATGGGCATGTACACACCATCCAAGTTCTGTTTGACTCAATGCCCAGGCGATTTCTCAGAATCTGTGCACCCAAATGGCGTGAAAATATAATCACATTTCAGATCTAATATAATATATTTGTCCAATGAATACCCGTTTATCATCTGCATTTCTTCTTGGTGTAGCAATTTTAATGGCCACTAGTGTACTTTGCATTGCTTAAACACAATTGTTCCTACCTGTATACGCGGATAGGATATTTGTAAGGAGGGGAAATGCCGCCAGTCTTACAACATAGATTGCCTACAAATCACTCCTGTAACCCATCCTATCATACTGCAAAGAATTTCTTCCTTAACACAGATAGCTCCTACATCACGCAAAGTGATGAATGCTATCGACAAGGGATATCAAATACTATTTTACGTCACATTACTGTCAAGGAGTGTGACTGATTACGTAATATTTTATTTTATACCACGTAGTGGTTAAGCCACAGACACCAAGAATGTACAAACATTGTGTATTCACATTAACGTAACTAGTTTCTATGCACTATGGAACATTTATCAAACGTATGAATAAGAAAAATTACAAGTTTCAAAATAATAAGAATTGATTGACACTGTCCTGTAAATAAAGTTTGGAAAAGTACTGTTGATTAGGTAACTAGGGGCCGGTTTTACTCGTTTAAATGGGCTGTGCCCAGTTACCAAATCAACTGTATTTCTTCAAAATTTATTTTGACGACAATGTCAATCAATTCTTATTATTCTGCAACTTGTAATTTTTCACATTCATACGTTTGATAATGGTGACATAGCGCACGTAAACTAGTTAATGTTAAAAGAATTTTTGTTCATTCTTGGTTACTTGTTTAAACACTGTATATGTAGAATAAAATATGATATCAAATCGATTTCATATTTTTAGATTTCGGAAAGGCTTTTGACATCGTGACTCCCAATCAGCTTCTAATGAAATTGCGTGATTTGTGATGAGCTTCTCAAGTATGCGTATATATTTTGTTAGCACCCACCTAACATAGGGGAGAAACATAATAATAAAATTATGGAAATCACATCGAAAAAGAAAAGGTTTCAGTGTTTCTTTTTAGCATGTGCTATTTGGGATTGGAATATTTGAAAAATATAATGAAAGCGGTTTGACGAACTGTTTGCCAGGAACAGGTAAGTGATTTCCAAAGGGAATATATAGATTTAGATACATGGGGACTTGGCAAAGAATTGTTAGCCTTACGAAGGTCAGTCCTACAACAGTGACTCCCTACAAATCACTCTAATGATTGTCCGATAATCCATTTAAAAAAATCACCTTTATTCAAAGGTCTCCTAAACACTGACGTTGAAAATTGTATTTTGCATCAGGAACAAAGTTCCTTACATTGTTCAGGTGCTACTCAACCCTCAGAAATACACATACAATTACACATGAGCAGTACCAATTCGACGAAGTGGGTAACACGCCCGATCATTTACAGTTAAAACACCACAGTAGAAAATTACACCATGAAAGTAGCCTGTTAAATTATTTAAGCAAGATCTCAGGCAGTTGAGATCTGCAAATGCAAGTTAAAACGCTCACTGTTGCTCTAAATTATTTTACGAGTGGCCACAGTACTTGCGAAACGGAAATTTATCTAACTGCTCATTCCTCAAGGGAGCAGCCAACGTTTTAACAAACACAAAATTAATGTTAAAAATAAATGAATAGATAATTACACATGAGACGGGGAGGATAAAATTATAAAGCAAAAGTTTGATACTTTAAAAAATGTGGGGAGACCAAATTAAGCACACACCTTGCAGTAAAGTGAATTCATAAAGTTCCTGCCCGTAATAAAATTGTTTCTGCCCTTTATAAATATGAAGGTAACGTGGGAGGAAAATTGGAAATACACAATGGATAGATGGAAGCCCATTCATTCATTCAAAGTCAGACACGCGCATAATGCTTGCGACACTTTACTCAATGCAGGATCGCTTGATAGGAGCGGTGTCTTGGCGAGATTGCGGGTGTCTTGAACCACAAATTTAAGATCACTATGCACTAAACCAACTCACGTTCGGGGAGACAGTAGCATACTATCCTTAAGTACCACACGGTGCGCGGCCAAAAGGAATTACATAGAATTTACAAAAGAAGTTAGCTGGCCGTGGTGGCCGAGCGCTCTGCGGCACGCCAGTCATGGTCCACACGGCCGCTCCGGTCGGGTGTTCGAATCCCCCTTCGGGCATGGATATTCTTGCCGTGCTCAGTATTAGCTAGTTCATAAATAGTTTGTAAGTTTAGGGATTGATGACCCTGTAGTTAAGTCCGATAAGCTCTACAAACATTTGAACTTTTTTTTAAACAGAAGAAGTTAATTAAGAATAAGCAAGTAAAGCACGCGCGAGAATACACGTAGAAGAAAGCTAGTATTAATAAAAGCATGGCTTAAGGCCGAAGTAATGACCGTTACGGAAGCACGTGCTGCAATCTGTCATGCAAGACAGGAAAGACGTAATCAAACAAGAGGACACATAAGCGATGCGAAAAAGTTAGGCAAAAACGAACAAGAAGATTTAAAAATACTAAGTTTACACAAAGGCTGTAGGCCACGCACGAGTGCTCTAAAATGAGAAAAACAGGACACAAAATCATCGCCAGAATGAAAATGCAAATACTAAATTTACAGAGAATTACACAGCTAGAGAATTACGCAAGAAAACCATCATTGATAAACCAAGACTGCATGATCACAAAGAAAGAAATTTCTAACAGCAAGCCTTCCCCTCAGCATGATTCGACAAAGTACTTACTTCCACGGTCGCAGCAAGAGTGAAGCCCTAAGGCCACGCAAAAACCTTCCCCCCTCCCCCACCCACCGGATGTAGAGCGCGCTAAAAATCCACACAGAGCGCGTTCAGATCATAATGTCTACCAACCCTCTCTACCAGAGGAAGATAATACCTTCTTCAACGGCTCCCAGAGAGGTCTCTTGTCACCTTTCGTCCAAGATTAGGTTGGCACCACACTAAGAACACGGCCACCTCTGGCCACCCAGCAAGCGCCAGCGCAGACGACAAACGAAGCCATGCGTTCTTAATTAAACGAGGCCCTAAAGCGAGAGGTGGCGACTGTGAGCCATTGCACGGCAGTCAGTCAATATCAAAAACAACGTTCCACATTCACATGAACACACAAGTTCAATCAGACGGGTGGAAACTTAAATAAATATGGGGCATCAATCATTATAAACAGAATAAAAATAATGAACATACTAGTAGTCAATATTACTGGTGCAGAAACACTTTAAGTTAATGAATAACTCAAAAACATGTAACACGACCACACACTCGATGGACGTGTTTCAACCGCTTGCCCCAAGAGCATGCTGAATAGAATCGTAATAATTGGCATCAAGTGCCGTTCACATATGATACTTTCATGTGCCTTCAATCAGACAATCGTCGGAAACGTTTTTGTTCAGACTGAATGCCTTATAGGCACTGTCCAGCGAGTGAAAGGCGGTGCTGGTCCAGGTTTTGGTGTAGCGTTATGTGGGGCCACCGTAGCCACCGGTGGTCGTAGATGGCTACCAAACGGCTATACGGCACGAGTATGACAGGCTCCGATGTTTAGTGCAACCATACGGCAGCATTTCGGTGAGTGGTTCGTCTTAATTGACGACTATTATCGCGCTCATCGTCCATATCTTGAGAAAGCATTCTTTCATGATAATGTCATCGCAAGATTGGAATTATCAGCATGTTCTACAGACATGAACCCTATAGAATATTCCGAGGATACATCTAACAGATCAAGATGAAATAGGAGATACTATACTGAGAGATGAATTTGACAGAGCGCTGAAAGACCTAGGTCAGAACAAGGCCCCAGGAGTAGATGACATGCCCTCAGAGCTACTAAAGTCTCTGGGAGAGCCAGCTCTGACACAATTGTTTCACCTGGTGTGTAAGATGTATGAGACAGGTGAAGTACCCTCAGACTTTAAGAAAAATGTTATAATCCCCATTCCAAAGAAAGCAGGTGCAGTCAGGTGTGAAAACTACAGAACCTTCTGTTTAATAAGTCATGGTTGCAAAATATTAACACGAATTATTTACAGAAGGATGGAAAAGTTGGTAGAAGCCGACCTCGGGGAAGATCAGTTTGGGTTCAGGAGAAATGTAGGAACACGGGAGGCAATACTCACTTTACGGCTTATCCTAGAAGATAGACTAAGAAAAGGCAAACCTACATTTCTAGCTTTTGTAGATTTGGAGAAGGCTTTTGACAATGTTGTTTGGAATAAACTTTTTCAAGTTCTGAAGCAAGCAGGAGTAAAATATAGGGAGCGTAAGATTATTTACAACTTGTACAAAAACCAGAAAGCGGTTGTCAGAGTTAAAGGGCATGAAAGTGATGCAGTGGTTGGAAAGGGAGTAAGACAGGGTTATAGCCTTTCTCCAATGTTATTCAATTTGTATATTGAGCAAGCTATAAAGGAAAGCAAGGAGGAAATTGGTGAAGGAATTAAAGTTCAGGGGGAAGAATTAAAAACATTGCGTTTTGCCGACGACATAGTAATTCTGTCAGATACAGCAAAGGACCTGGAAGAGCAGTTGAATGGAATGGACAGTGTGCTGGAAGGTGCATATAAGATGAACATTAACAAGAGCAAAACTAGGGTAATGGAGTGCAGTGTAAGAAAATCAGGCGATGCTGAAGGAATTAGATTAGGTAACGAAGCAATAAAGGAGGTAGATCACTTTTGTTACTTGGGCAGTAAAATAACAAATGATGGTCGCAGTACAGATGATATAAAATTCAGAATGGCAATAGGTAGAAAAGCGTTCTTGAAAAAGAGAAATTTGTTAACATCGAATATATTCGATGTTAGGCATTTGTATGGAGTGTTGCCTTGTATGGGAATGAAACATGGACGATAAACAGTGTGGAAAAGAAGAGGATTGAGGCTTTTGAAATATGGTGCTACAGAAGAATGCTGAAGATTAGGTTGGTGGATCGCGTAACTAATGACGAGGTACTGAACAGAATTGGGGAGAAAAGAAATTTCTGGCATACCTTGACTAAAAGAAGGGATAGATTGGTAGGGCACATTCTTAGACATCAAGGAATTGTGAATTTAGCGTTGGAGGGAAGTGTGTGGGGTAAAAACCGCAGAGGAAGACCAAGAGATGGATACAGTAAGCAGATTCATACAGATGTAGGTTGCCGTTCTTATGTGGAGATGAAGAGGCTTGCTCAGGATAGGGTATTGTGGAGAGCTGCATCAAACCAGTCTCCGAACTGAAGATCACAACAACAACATCTAACAGGGCTGTTTTTGGGCCGGCCGCGGTGGCCGAGGGGACTGAGGCGCTTCAGTCACGGTCTGCACGGCCACTACGGTCGGGGGTTCGAATCCCCCCTAGGGCATGGATATTTGTGCCGTCCTAGTTCGTAAGTAGTTCATAAGTAGTTTGTAAGTTTAGGGACTGATGACCCCGTAGTTAAGTCCCATAAACTGTACAAACATTTGAGCTGTTTTTGGATCATACGGCCCAGCATCCAAACTTAAAAACGTACGCCGAATCACCGTTGAGTAATAGGAGGTTCTGAGGGTTGGGTGACTGTATACTACGACGAATACAGGCATGCTTCAGTTCAAGAGGAAGTATTATCGGGTATTATGCTGCAATCTGGAAAATAAATACAGAATTTCGAGGTTATTGTCTAAAGGTGGAACTGAAGTTTTGATTTTACGTGTGTAAAACATTGCTGAAAGTGAGAAAGTAAGTAAAACAGCTCATTGTTGGGCATACATCTTTTATTTTAAATTCTATATAATGCTACAGAATATACATGGTAGAAACCATCTTAAACTTGCTGCGAAAAAGGAAACGAAACCTTACATTTTCAAATAACAGCAACGATTTTAGAAACCATCTTAAACTTGCTGCGAAAAAGGAAACGAAACCTTACATTTTCAAATAACAGCAACGATTTTAAGAAGTACATTGTCATAGCCTTTGTCAATCTGATTCACTATTAATACAGCACAAGGTATATCAAGAACTTCTCAAGGTCATAATTTTTTAAAACACTGCAAATAAAACGGCGATGTGTGATGAATTTATTAAAATATACTTTTTATACTTTTACATTTATATTGTGTTACCTTTCCCTTAATAGATCATATTCAGACACTGTTTCAGAAGTGGGTATCTAAGAGATCCTGGAGGAAACCAGTTGTCAGAAGACACCTGGCAGTCATGAGATGTGACTTCTGTCCGCCCAGCATCTCTGAAGAACAGACTTCAGAAATGGGGCATGAAGATATCTAAACCATAGATCGAAACACGTCACTCTAAAGAAATATTATGCGATCTAATATAAATAATGTTAATAAATAACTTTTCAAGAATTTTGGTGTTTCCGATTTATATAATTTACTAGGAGAAAACCTAGCTTTGCACGACTATTTATTTGTTCCAGTCCACCCCCTTCCTTCATGCCTTTATCCATCTCCTCCTCTCCTCTCTCTCTCTGTTGATGTCCTCCACTTCCACTCGTCCCATTTCTTATCCTTCTTTGTCCACCTTCTCCTTTCCACTTCCTCTTGCATCCGCTCTCTCTCTGTCTCTTTCTCTATCCACCTTCTCCCCCTCCATCTTCTTCCGCCTCAATCTCCTTTTCCTTCCCTCTATCTACTATGAACTATGGTACATGTAATTCACAATATTTTATACATTATTTATTAACATCCTCGGTTAGTTACAATCGTTCTCCCTATCTCCCTCTACCTCCTCTATGTGTCCACCTGCTTCTCTCGTTCGGTCATCAATTCTTCCCTCACTGTACATCCATTTCATCGCTTTTTCCACCTCTCTCACTCCTGTTTCTCCCCCGTTTGTAAATATGAAAGATTTTAGGCAGTGATCTTCCTCTTCTTATAAAGGTCAAATGTGCAAAATGTCTTCAATATCTGAGTAAAACTCTAAATTGTTATCGGGTGTTGTAACATTCCCTCAGGCATGCACCGTGAACAATTTTAATTAGTTCACTGTGATTAAAACCACTGCGGCATGAAAAAAATTAAAAAATTTGAGGTCATAAATCTCCATAAAAGCTATCCTATTTCGTAAGTTGGACAAAAAAGTACACAGTATGATCAATTTCATTAAGATCAGTTGAGTAGTTTTGGAGTTTATATCTGATAAACGTCATCACTTGAGATTTTTATGTATAGAAATTTATATTTTGTGTAGGGAAAGCTATATATTCTCTAATAGTTTGACAGTTACTGTGGCATGTGCGAAAGGCAAACGTCGATAATCACAAACTGCAAATTTCTATGAAATACGGTCTCATTGACAACATATGTTACAACATGGACGTAATCGATTTGGCCTGAGGATGACACTACTGCAGTGTCGAAACCGGTAGCAAAATAAAATACAATCAAAATTAATGGCTGTTGGTATAAAAATGTTTGAATCACGACTTTGACCAGCCGTAGTCCCACCCTCAAGACACTTTGGCGCTACATCTGTAAACATCCTATGTTCATTGTAGTAAACTAGCTGGTACCCGGCACGTTGCTGCCACAGAAGAAATAATTGTGCAAATAACGTTTGTAAATTGAAAGTGTTAACTTGTTTGGTTAAAAAAAAGTAAAGCAGTCAACAATCTGAAGATTGGTTTGAACACCACAGTGCTTTACTAGGCATGGTCCTGTTTGGAGGTGGTATGCCGTTGCCTTCCTCCGACCTTGGAACTGACTTACCCAGCCAGTTACAGCGGGACCTACAGTTTAACGTGGGTTCCAAACGACGGTGCTACCCGGTATTTTTCACATTAGCAATACTGTCAGAGGTGAAAGAAGTGGAAAGTGACAGATAAAAATCCTAAGACCAGGCGGGGATCGAACCCGCGACCTTTGGAGTTGTAGTCTGGCACTCTACCACCGTGCAACCGAGGTGATATATATCCTCCTTTGCCTTCTCTCTGTTCGCCTGCTCCCCCCCCCCCCCGTTTCCTCCAGTTCTTTATCCAGTTCTTCCGCCCCTCCCTCTGTTCATCTCCTTTCACTCGTCTGCCACCATCTCCCCCCTCTCATTCTTCTCTTTCCCATCTCCCATTCTCCTCCTATCTCTCCTCTCCGTCTCCTCCCTCCCCTTTCTGTCCGTCTCCTGCTCCACCTACTCCTCTCCCTCCTATATATGGAAACATACATATATGCGCCAAGTGTCATGGTGATTGGTCAAGCGGTGTCAAAGTCGCAAGGTACCCTCCGCCATGCTAAATTCACTGTCCTTCAGATTATAAAAGATCTCCTACATGAAAACATAGTTTTATATGCTGAATTTCATGGTGACCAGTCAAATAATTTGGATGTCTGTTGTAACGTAGCCTCCGTCACGCACCTATGCAGGCTTACGAAAGGTAGCCCATGTATTCTGTGTATAAGCCATCTACAGTCCACATTTCTTTCAATTCTGTCCAGCCGTTTCAGCGTGAAGAGAAACAAATGTATTAACCCATTGTAAGGTTCCCTCCGCCATGCACCATACGGTGGCTTAAGAAAGGCAGCCCACGTATTAATCAGGCTATAAGCTACCTGTCCCGAATTTAGTTCATATCCGTCCAGCCATTTTGGCATGAAACGAATTAGCTAACTGTAAAGCACCCTCCTCCATGCAAGATACGAATTCAATTTTAGTATGCGTATAACCTTCGTACGGGTGCAAGCAATGGGTTATCAAAGTTTTATCGAAATCGAATGTACAGCATGGGCTTGAATAAATACCGAACAAAAAATAAATAAATAAAAAATAAACATTACTTTTTATATATTAGATATGTCCTGATGTATGTGCAGTACAATGATATAATTTGATGGCACATTTGATACATATCGGTATTATATGGAAAATATGTTGCGAAGACAGTCAGCAGTAATCAAGTTAAACATCACAAGGTCATGCCTGGTGCGACAGTTTTACGACATCTATAGCGAAACTGTTATCAGCGGGAGACTTCTTTTCATTTCATCATTTTGTGTGTGTGTGGGGTGGGGGGGGGGGGGGAAGTGGGGGAGATCAGTTACAAAATGCTTCATAAACGTCCGAAATTACATACAAACTTTGTTGCAGGTCCCTAACTGCTCCCCCAACAATTGCGGCATAAATCTGGGTATTCGTGTCGTGCTCAATTTTTTTTATTTTTTTTTTATTTTTAATTTTTTTTTTTTTTTTCCTCAGGAACCTTCGTGGGCGTACGGTGAACAGTTCACCACAGTTTCATAGTTTCATTGCAATCGAGTGAATGGTTTATGAATACATAGGGGATATACAAACATTCATTATATATATATATATATATATATATATATATATATATATATATATATATATATATATATATATACGTAAACCAGTCAATAACTTTCAGCATTTTTGCATTTAAGTTTCCAGTGTGTAGCGTGTTTATTAGCGCATAGTGTGATGTTAATTTACTAGTTTCAGACCTGCGTCCACCATCTGGCGGTGGTGTTCGTTTCACACGAGATTTACATTGGTGGCCTTAACTAAAATAACAAAGGGTTCGGGGATATGTAGATTACAAAGTTTTTTTTTTCTATTTCTGTCGTAAGTATAACGAAGTTTTATGACTTCAATGTTTACACACGACCTTACATTGTATATATGATCTATACAGTGCACGAAATACACGAAGAGGCTCTCCTTTACATCTGGTCTTTAAGCCATACTGAATCGAATATAGGGAGTTTATTTACATCATCTACCGATTCGATACGCCAAAGAACATGTTTACAGATAGGGCATACTTTTCGAGTGCAAATACAAAGGTAAATCAGATCATTTTAAAGATCTAACAAATTCATTCCTAATCGTTTTTCTCCAAAATTCAACATTTCTTTTTTCAATGGTTATCTTTGTCTTATTATGCTTATCCGAGTGAGCAGGCATGTGTTCTCGATATAGTATATCAAAACTCCTTCCAATCTGGCCGAAGTAAAAGTTGGGACACTTGGAACAATTTATCTTATCGCCGACGAAACGTCTCCTTTCCTATAGTTTTTTAGCTTGCTGTGGATATTCAGTACAATTTACATTACTAACAACTTGCTTCAGCGAGTTGCAGTTTATGAAAAAAGAAGAACCGCGTGTTGTAACAACGTAAATGGTAATTCATGACCTGACTCGCTGGCAGACGCGGCACGCTTCCTGCGCCTGCTGCCCCCTGTTGTGGACGACCCTCCTTTGTCTCCAGCTGACCATCGAAGCAAGGTGACCCTCGGGGAATTACAGAAAATTAACCTGAAGTACGGAAGTGTCTGCTATCGCTTAGCAAGAGACACGTTTGCAGAAACCTGCCGTCTTATGTAAAGAGATACGCACTATCATGTGTATTGAAGGAAAAGCAGCAAACTGAAGCTGGCATATTTGCATACCGGACATTAAGAATAATACCGACATTGCACAACGAAAACATTGGAAGGCACTTCTAGATAATTACCTCTATTGTTAATTAGAATATCCTTGTCAAGAGTAAAATGCACACGCCACGTGTTTCTTCTGTTTGTTATACCCAACTGTGGAGCGAGTTTAAAGACGTAGAACTTTTTCCTTCATTATACCGGTGGATTCGTTCGCTGTATCTTTTTTCCAATGTTGTGTCCTCCTCTCATAGAAGCTTCAAAATGTTAAGCTTACGGTTAACAAACTACTTATGAACTACCTTATACTAACGACGACACAAACATCCATGCCCGAGGGAGGGGTTCGAATCCCCGACCTTAGCGGCCGTGCAGATTCACTGGCGCGCCGCAGACCGCTCGGCCACTGGGAGCGTCATAGAAGCTTCCTTCAAAAGTTTTCCACCATACCGTGACACAGCTGATAGCAGTTTTACCTGGTAATTCTGCGAGAATACGAAAGCGACAACTATGATAATTTGTTTTAGTTCTCTTGTTTTTAACCTTTCCACCCCTCCCCCGGATGGCAATAAATGAGGATTTATAGTGCCTAACTCTCTATTCCATGAAGTGAGTGATTCAAATAAATAAAAAAAAAAAAAATAGCCGCGGCAGAGCGGCCGAGCGCATTGAGGCGCTATGTTACGATCCGCGAGGCCGTTCCACGTCTGGAGTTCGAATCCCCCCTCGGGCATGGATGTTTGTATCGTCGTTACTATAAGCTAGTTCATAAGTAGTTTGTAAGTTTTGTGACTCATGACCCCGCAGTTATGTCCCATAAGCTTCACAAACATTTGAACATTTTGATTGAAAAAAATAAAACTTCTAAGAGTTGTGCCACAGATATAACAAAGTGATCGACATGTGGGGGAGGAATATTATAATGCAGCAGGATAATCAATCTGAACACATCGGCCGCAGCGGAGCGCTATGCTACGATGTGTGAGGCCGTTTCCCGTCGGAGGTTCTAATCCCCCCCTCGGGCATGGCTGTTTGTGTCGTCTTTAGTATAAGGTAGTTCATAGGTAGTTTCTAAGTTTAGCGACTGATGTTCCCGAAGTTAAGTCCCTTAAGCTTGATAAACGTTTAATTTCTTTTTTTTTACTCATCGTAAGCTGACAGCCCAGTAGTATTTGTAGTTGCAACGAATTAACGAGTGTCGTAGGAGGTTTAAAGGCGGTGTAACTTCTGTAGAGGATGACTAAAACTTGATCAGCGGACAGTAATGGACCAGGGCATAGCGCTACTGGAGGACGTGGTAAGGGAGCACGTGATGAAGCCATGTCTACAGTCATTCGCCGAAACATGCATTATTGCTCTGTTGACTAACGCCATTGGCTTCGTCAGGTGCGTTGTGGGATTGTTGACCAACATCTCACTGAACGCGCACAAGTATCGCAGACTCCTTCTGGCACGTTTCCTACAAGACGTTCCTTTGCAGGCTAGGAGGAGCGTGTGGTACAAAATCGTTGGATTTGACGCACCTTGGCCGGCCCGTTCACCGGATTTGAGTCCTGTAGACTTTTTCCGTTGGGAAAGCTGAAAAATGTAGTCTGCAAAAAATTACAAACTACACCCGATGATATGCAACGACCAATGAGATAGACTACCATAGAGAGGCAGCACCGCGCCCAGAGTGAAGCAATTTGAACGACCGCCCGCCACGTTATTGGAAGTCTAGCGGGGTATGTTAGAATATTATTAAAATAAAACTGTTTGCGCCTTTCAGTTTTAGCCACAACAATTTTACCGCCGTGTATAGTGCATAAAAGCTTTATATATATATATATATATATATATATATATATATATATATATATATCGTTTCTCGAAACTGACAGCAGCTTTAAGTACAGTATAACAGACGATCACCTGCTTTTGCAACTAAACGATATGGCTTGGGAGTTTAAGACCAATCTACGTTTATTTTTGTACGCCATTTCCAACAAAAATTTCGGAGAGTGGTAGACGTTACAGATACTAATTTTTTACAGTAAGATTACGTTGAAGCAGGAACTATTGCATGGGCCAAAGAAATACAATCCCACGCCGAACCTTTATACATAAGCAACCCAGTCAGTAGAATATGCTATCAAGTTCGTAGTTTTTCGTAGGTAGCGAATATCCTTATTCGGAATTTACCTTGCCATTTCAGCTTTTATCATAACTGCGTTAAATATATTTAGCCTTACTTCCGTCACGTCATACATAAATTTCGTTTCAAGATTTGAAGGACAAATACGACTGCTTCGTGTAGAAAACCAATTCTCTCTTCTCAATGCAACAACCCATTTCTTCATCAGCAGCTTATTTTTAACGGAAACCTTGGATAAAATAATATGTATTTAAATGTGTTGGATAAAATAATATGTATTTAAATGTGTTAACATTTAAATACATATTATTTTATCCAAGGTTTCCGTTAAAAATAAGCTGCTGATGAAGAAATGGGTTGTTGCATTGTTGCTTCTGCTGGCACGGTAATACGCTTAGTTTCTAAAAGAAACCAGGGCCCTGCAGCCATCTCACTTGTTCGCGCACGTACTATCTCAATTTCAGAAAGCCATGTTTGTAAATTTTAGGGACTTAACTACTCTGGTAATCAGTCACTAGGCTTACGAACTACTTAAATTAACTTATGCTAAGAACAACAAATACACCCATGCCCGAGGGATAATTCGAAACTCCGACGGCGAGCAGCGGCGCGCTCTGCAGTTAGGCGCCTTGAAAGGCTTGATCACTTTTCCGCGGTAATTTCTTTGATTTTTTGTTGTAGCTTTCAGCAGCGATTACTTCACATAGCTTTATATCTAGAGAAAAACAAACTATCCATTAAAATTGTTGATATTAGCCACGGTGGAGTAGCCGAGCGGTCTTATTCGCCTCGCTGCGGAGCGCGTGATTGCCCGCCGTCGGAGGTCCGAGTCCTCCCTGGGGCATGGGTGAGCGTGTTGTCCTTAGGTTAGTTTGCCCAGGCTTAAGTAGTTTGTAAGCTACGGACTGATGGTCACACAGTTTGGTCCGGTAGATTTACAAACATTTGAACATTTGTTTATATTAATTCAGCTGTAGTAGATTTAATATATTTTAAATCAAAATATAATTCATTAATTTGAAAATTATCAACACTGATACGTTCAGCAAATTCAGAAGTCGGACGAGTGAAAAATGTTAAAATATTGTCACTCATTTGTCTCTGAGACAGACGTAACTGACTAATTTGGTCGTGCACGTTTACTATTAGATGCTCTTTGCCCTGCAGTCATAAATTTAAGTTGTTAAAATGCATAGTTATGTCAGTTAAGAAGACTAGGTTTGACATCCAGTTTTCATCTTTTCGACCTCATTCATTTCGAGAAAGAAGGATATTTGCTAACGAACGAAAAATAAAGCCTGAAAAACGTTTTCGACATTAAGCCCACGAAGTGTGCTGTATTATGTACCCATGCAACGTTTGCATATCTTTCAGGAACCCTTTGAAGTGAGAAAGCACAGATCTCAGACACCTGGTGACATCTTTGATTACATCACCTAGTTGCACTGCTTCAGTAGACAGGGAGCAACCGACAGTCAAAACATCTTTCCCGGATTAAGATTTCAGTTAATTTTTGTATATGTGTCGTTATTCACCTCAGCTTCTAGCTCTCTACGTTTTGCATGAAGGTGTATATTGTACTTCTTAGCAGACTTAAATACTTTGACATAAAAGACAATGTGGGTGTTCATCTATTTCAATGAATAGATATTAAAGGAGAGGTATTCAATTAAAATGTGTGCTGTGGCCGGAATTCGAGCCCGGGACATCCCTCTTACTAAGTAGTCGCTAAAGACCACTTTTTTTCCCCCCCTAGAGTTTGTTCTCTTCTTTGCGGACGCTGATCATGATTGTTCGTTGTAGTTCGACGAGTTGTCGGCTCAGCTTTTTTATTACAGGGGACGTTTAGCCTCCTGACCGGGCGCGCTGAGCCACTGCGCCCGGCACCATTCAGATAACACAGCATTGTAGCCAAAGCGACTACACGGACTATCTTAAAGCACATCTTCTTCCACACCATATACTTTGCCTTTAAGACAGTCCGTTTAGTTGCTGTGGCTACAAAGCTGTGTAAGCTTAGTGGTTTCGAACAAAGAAAACCATTTTATTACTTTTGTTATTTTATATATTTGTATAAACTCGTAGGAAATTAATGATGGAGTAATCACTGTCACCGAGATGAGAAGATAAGAAACAAGTGCTTATGTGCAGAGGCTTATGCACGTTTATTTTCCTACGTTCTTACTTTTATCATACGATTTGCGGAAAAAAGGAAAACCGTGTTGTGTATTTTATACATCATTCATCAATTAGTTTATTTCACGCCAGAATGACTGTTATGTTACTTTCATTACACAAATTTCTAAATGTGTTCCCCACTCAAGAGACATTTCAAATGAAGAAATCTAAGTTCACTGGCAAATGCAGAAGAAGAACTTTACGTTATAGTTACCCTTCCAAAGAAGAATACTATTTTGCTTAAATGATGCCAAACACTGTATCAGCAATGGAAAATTACTGTCGCACCACGGCAGCGGAAATAATTCCTGAACAGAAGAGGAAATTTCGTTCATTTGAAGGCCAAAAAAGCCTACGAAGAGGAAGGCGAAATATGGCGAGTGGAAGGTCGGGCTGAGAGGGGAAGATGGAGGCTAAAAAAATTGGTCTAAAGCGCCTATCTAGTAAGTAGGAGGTTCCAGGTTCGAATCCTGGCCACAGAAAAATTTAATACCTTGGGTATAACGAGAAAATGTTGTCTCAAGGAAATGTATTATATCTTGATATTTATGTCATCTCAGCCTGAGGAACAAGGCGGGATTTCTCCCATTCGCGATCTTTGCTAGGGTGCTATTCCAGTGTAGGAGAGCCCTGGCAATTTGTTACGCATGTCACAGGGAACATGAGGCAGAATTAAAGTATATGGTGGGGAGGAAGACGTGATTTAAGGCAGTCCGTGTAGTCGGCCTGGCTGCAATGCTGTATTATCTGAGTGGTCTTAAGCGCCTACCTCGTAAGTCGGAGGTCCCGGGTTCGAATCCAGGCCACAGCAAAAATTTTAATTCAGTGCATCTCCATATATTTAAAACCTTTGGTATACACGAGATAGTGTTGTCTCAAAGTAATGCATTATCCAATAATTTTATATATATATATATATATATATATATATATATATATATATCTCTACGGGGTTACCAGTCCCTAAACTTACAAACTACTTATGAACTAATTAAGATTAAAGACGACACAAATATCCATGCCCGAGGGGGGATTCGAATCCCCGACCGTAGTGGCCGTGCAGACCGTGACTGGAGTGCCTCAGTCCCCTCGGCCACCGCGGCCGGCATGAATAGAATAGCTAAAGCGCCTTGCTGCGGAGCGCGCGGTTGCTCGCAGTGGAGGTTCGAGTCCTCACTGGGACATGGGTGTGTGTGTTGTCCTTAGGTTAGTTCATCTTAGTTTAAGTAGTTTGTAAGCTACGGACTGATGACCACGCAGTTTGGTCCTATAATTTAAAAAAAGAATTAAAGGAGCTTCCGCAACTAACGGTGGCTGTCAATGAACTCGGATTGCTGCATCAGTTACTGCTACAAGCGGACAGGGAACACTGAGTTGTCGGCCGCGGTGGCCGAGGGGACTAAGGCGCTCCAGTCACGGTCTGCATGGCCGCTACGGTTGGGGGTTCGAATCCCCCCCTCAGGCATGGATATTTGTGCTGTCCTTATTGTTAGCTCGTTCGTAAGTAGTTTGTAAGTTGACCCCGCAGTTAAGTCCCATAGACTATACAAACATTTGAACATTTGAACACTGAGTTCACCCACCTTTCCTCGCCCTTCCCCGGCCGAAGGGGCTCCAAGCACTGAAGTGGGACCCAGTTGGAACAGCCTGCCGGTTGGGTCATGCTTGCGAGACAAGACCTCAAAATATGCATAATTGTGCAGCCCCTACTATTAAATGTCCCTTTACCAAAGACAATGCTCCTACATGTCTCTTGTCCCACGAGAGGCCGTGAGCGCAGTGGCCGGTAGGCAGGAGGCACAGGTGTCGGCGTGGTGGGAGCAGCCACAGGTGGTGGGGTGGGACCTACTGGGCCCGAGGCGCATGACCGCCGCACCTCGCAGCTCGCGGCACAGTGCTCGCGCGCCGCCGACCTGCGCAACTCCACAGCAGACACACTCGCGCGCTTCCACTGCTGCTAACGGACACCGGTCGCTGCTCCCACAACACACGCACCTCAGGTGAGGCCGGGACAACCGACCAACCGGTTCTGCCGCCACTGGCCAAAACACAAACCACTTGTTCATTTATGGTTTCGTAGGCTTTCCCGGCGTAATAGTTCTTCATAGTTTCTTCGGGTTTGCTGCCGGATTTTGAAGTCAAACTGATCCAATATTTCGGCGGTACACCTGTCCGCCATCCTGTCAGCGAGTCCAGCAGCAGTAGTTCTCCTGAGGATGGCGGACAGGTGTACCGCCTAAATATTGGGTCAGTTTGACTTCAAAATCCGAAAGCAAACGCGAAGAAACTGTGAACACTTGTTTATTTACTTTCTCTCGCTGAATTAAAACTTCTCTATAATAAAAATCAATTGCCGCAGGAGAACTGATAAACCGATTTGCCTGTCATTTTTGGCTCACTTTGGGTTAGTAACAATAAAAGTAGGCTGTTTTCCATTACCTTTTGACAGATTTAAATTTAATTGCAAGTAACGCCTTCGTATCAGTAGAGAATTGAATAAACGAATTGATAGACGAGATAATTCTTTCCAATTTTGGTCTGTTATGTTTCTTGTATCGTTTCAGAGAGATTTGCAAAAATAAAGGCGATTTGACAGAGTGTGTAATGAATGTGTTACCGCTTCCTTAGTCGCGACTTTCAATCGGTGGACACGAAATTTTACGGACGTATACTTTGGCCGCCAGCAACCAGAACTTCCCTGTGGAAAATATTTACGACAAAAATGATAAAACTATAAATAATGTATAAAATATTATGGACCTTTTTAAATTTTATATACAATTTCAATATTTTTGTCCTAAATATTTACAAAATTCATAAAATTATTGCAAAACCTACAGTGGGCCGAAAAAACATGACAATGCAAATTTTTGTTGCGTATGCATTTCTCAGATTGTTTTGAAAAATCTACCAGAAAATGGGGAAATATGAGAAAAACTAAATTTGCGATTCTGTATGTGTATTGAATGAATTCAACATTAAAACTTATGATTCGGAAGATGGGGAGGGGTAATTCCTTCTAGCACACTCTAACTGTTTTTTTTCGGACCTGGAAAAGTTCACAGAAAAAGTGCAAAAATCTTAATTTTTTATGCTATCTTAGCTGACCATAGGAACGACATATTTTGACGTATTTCTGTATTTTTTCAACAACCAAATTTTTACGCTCCACAATGGAGGGTACCTTGTACTACACTTCGACCCATTACACCGAGCAATAGATTTCATCATCGTTTTATCTATCACCATTAAACTTGACACATGTATGTATGTTTTCACGGAGAAATTTTTTATCCTCTGCAATCCGTTGCAGAATTCATGACGGAGGGTAACTTGGAACAAGCATCGTCATTGTTTGATCACTTACCATAAAAGTTAAGAGACATGTATAATTTTTCATAGCAGGTACGAGGAGATAGCGGCAGAAGAAGATGAGCATAGAAATGGCGGAGAATCAGGTTAATCACACGAGTCATTGGAATAGGAGAGGGACTCAGAACGGTTCGACTGATTTTGTTGTTGTTGTGGTGTTCGTAATTTCCTGTGCAAGGTTTGTATGACGGGACTTTTTTTGAAAATCCACTGGGAAGTCGGAAATGTGGATGATATTTTTGTATGAAAATCAGAATTAAAATGTGACGAAATGTCTGACTATTCCACTGTCGCCTAATTTAAGGTGAAGTTCAGTTTGTCTTCTGTATCATTTTTTTGTAATAATAACAAAACCCGCGCTGAATACTGATAAATTGAGAAAAGCGATGTTTCAGTGTGATGTATCGATGGTGATCATATCTACATTGTTTTGCGGCGATTGAATATATATATATATATATATATATATATATATATATATATATATATATATGTGTGTGTGTGTGTGTGTGTGTGTGTGTGTGTGTGTGTGTGTGTGTGTGTCAGTGTGTTTTATTTAAATGACATTTTTTTTTTTTTTTTTTTTTTTTTTTTTTTTTTTTTTTTTTTTTTGCGCGTACATTCAACAAATTTCAGATCGTGGTTTATTTGTTTAGAAAAAATGTCTCCATTGAGGCATTCAAATATCGGTCAAAGAACGCGCTACTCAACAGCAACACATTGATACTGGTATTTAGAGAATTAAGTTGTGCCGGCCGCGGTGGTCGAGCCGTCTGCAGCGCGCCAGTCACAGTCTGCACGGCCACTACTGTCCGGGGTTCGAATCCCCCCCCCCCCTCGGGCATGGATATTTGTGCCGTCTTTAGTAATAGCTAATTTATAAGTAGTTTGTAAGTTTAGGGACTGATGACCCCGTAGTTAAGTCCCTTAAGCTTTACAACCATTTGAACATTTGAATTAAGGTGTATAATCAGTTCACAAAAATATTTGCAATTGGGAAACCGAACTTTATTTGTTTCGGTAGAATACAGATAAAAATGGAGGAAAATCGGTAAATTGTGTTGTCGAAATGAATTGTGTACAATAAAGAAATATTATAGAGATACTTTTCATGTGCCTCTGAATGTCTCCTACACCAAATTCATATTACTAAAAGGCCTTTGATACTACACAACTAACGGCTTCCAGCAAGCGATTTCTTCTGTTCATTAATAGGTGGAACCACAAGTGCAGTATTACAGTTGTAAACTGTGCTCATACGTAACAAATTCGTTCATCCATTATTCGATAATGCTACAATTTAGCTACTTTTAACAAACTTCAGATATAATTTCAAACGTTTACGAAAATTCCTCCCCAAGACATTCCCCACACTCGAACGATAAAGCGACAAAAGTTTATCTCTTGCAACACTTTCGCTGTTGATGCCGTGAAATTTCAACATATGCCATGACGTTTTAATTGATTACTTTCTAAGTACTATCACTATTCGCGACGTAGTTTGCAGACTCTCGGCACAGAATTTACTTGCAAAATTATATCGCTGTATGACTTATATATCAGGAGGTAAAATGTAATAGACACTTATAAGCGCCAAAAACTACTTTTTGCATACTCATACGTTAGCTTATAGTAAAACTGCAACATCGAATGTGACGTCTTAGTTCATTACTTCTTTATATTTTGCAGGTAAAGCACTGAAACTACCTGCAAAATAATATCGTGGTACGTTTCATAGATCAGATTCATGAAAAACTAGCTTTTGGCTAAAATAGAGCGGATATTATGTTCATATACTGTTTGATAATAACAGAAGTTTGAGATTTCCAGGAACCTTTAAAATGAATTATTACAATTATTCTGTACTATATGCCGAACATCAGCCCATTTGAAAAGTAATCGGACTTATTAGCAGTTATAAGCATTGTAAATCTATGTTTATGGAATCGCGTGTTTTACTACTGTTTGTCTAGTCCATTTCATTTATTTCTTTTAGACTAATTATTTCTCAAAACGTTTCACATTTTCTTAGTTGAAAGTTTTGCTCAGGAGGCATGAATCACTATACGTCTTCTTTCCTATACAGATCGACATTTCATTATTGTTAAACGTCCACAGATAGAAAGAGAAGTTTCAATTCATGCTGTAATTTGATATTTACTAAATTTTCTTAGAGATAACATTAAACAATCCCTACACCAATGTACATTTAATGTTGAAATAGCTGCTCTAGCTACGCTCCACTTATTGGATGACAATTGTCTCTAGTGTAATTTTGATTTAGGATCGTCTATACTATACAAGCATCGCAGTCCGTAATAAATAAAACGTAGTTATTAAAACTGCTCCTGAAATTTAACTGAAACTCGAGCTAGATAGCTCAACCATGCACTGCTCGTCAAATTTACCCAAAGTCACTAGAGTGTAGGTTTCCTTTAACAGTATTCGTCTTTAAGCATCTAAAGTCATGAAAACACGCATAATTCAGAGAAGAGATGTGTATTCAGTCAAATTATGCACATTTTCATAAGATCATAATTGTTAATAGGTGAACGCGAAAATTGAAGTACCGATTTTTGTTATTAATCACACAAGGAGGCCAATGGAAACGCACTTAAACATAAATTTTCTGAAACCCAAAATCTTGTTTTATACAGTTTCTATGAGTGGTTAAAGGAACTACTAAGACTTTACAAAAATCTGCAACTCAGTCCTCAAACTTTTTCCACGATTACCTACTTATTGTCCGTGTTCTCCGTCGAAACACTCTCCTCCATAACTGATCCACACCGTTTCCACTTCCGGAAACAGTCTTGCTTCGGCTATTGCTGGAACACGTAAAGGCTCCGTTTGGGAATTTTCTTTTATCTAGTGTACTATAACATGAATCTTCAACACTGCAAAAGTCAGCACGGGTCATGTTTCATTTGCGCTATCAGAAAGCTCTGAACAGATTGCGAAGCGATGGTCTTTCTTGGCTTCCATTCATGAGCCGTGCGGTGGACTTGGTGATAACAGGATGCATTCTACGATACTGTGTCAGGATTTCGTGACATATTCCAGGTCATGAAATGTTAGATGCTTCTGAAATCTTTCGGACAGCCAGTCATCGATTGGAACGCGCAGTTTTGTTCGTGACATGAACGTCGTCGGTAGACGTCGAAGGGCGTCCTGAACTAAGGTCGTCTTTAACTTCCGTCCAGGTATTTTTAAGACGAATAAACCATTCGTAATACGCAGTACAGCTTAACACTCTCACCGTAGGCTTCCTGCATTAGTATAAAGTCATCCGTATGACCACTAAAGGAAATCCGCTGAACTTACACGATAAATGAGTCAAAGCTACAGACGTAAATTCAACTAAATACCTAGGAGGAACAATTACGAACAACTTAAATTTGAAAAAGAATGTATAGTAGCGAAGGAGAAACAAAGATTACGTTTCATTGGAAGAACACTTACAAAATGCACAGTTGTTCTAAATAAACTGCCTGCACTACACTTGTGCGTCGTATTTTGGAGTAGTCCTGAAGATTGTGCGATCCCCACCTAGTGAGACTGACGGACAATTTACAGAAAGTTCAATGAAGGGCAACTCGTTTTGTGTTATCGCGATACAGGGGAGAGAGTGTCACGGAAATGATGCACGAGTTAGGATGGAAATCGTTAGAAGAAAAGCGTTATTCGTTGCGACGAGAACTATTCCCGAAATTTGTTCCAAATACGGACATATTTTGTTAGCACCCATCTATGTAAGGAGAGATGTGTTCAAATGTTAGTACATCTAACGGACTCAGCTGCTTGGTTATTAGTCCGTGGTTTACAAACTACTTAAACTAAGGTAAAGTAACCTAAGTACAACGCAAACACTCATGTCCGAGGGGGGATTCCAACCTCCGACGGCGAAAGGACGCGCGCACCGCATCACGGCGCCCCAGCGCACAGGGTTAATCCACCGCGGCAGGGAGACATATCATCAGAATAAAATAAATCAGATCGAAAACTGAAAGATGTAGATGTTCCTGTTTCCCGCAATCTATTAGAGAATGGAACTTTAGAGACATATCATAAAATCGATGAACCCTCTGCCATGCGTTTCACTGTGACTTGCAACTCTTCTTGAGTTTCACTTAAATGCAGACGCCTTACACCTCTCACTCTGCTATCTCGAAATTTGAAAATTTTGCGACATCAGTCTCTATTCAATACATCACTGAACCATAACTAACATACAATAATGAATTTTCCGGCAGTTACACATCCAAGGCAGTTGTACTGAGTGAAGCGAACTATATTTTTGCCATCATTCCATTGGCGCGAAATGATGAATGTTACGGTACGTTTCGAAAATACCGCGTTGACTTTTTTTGGTAGCTACACCCCTGATGTTACTAATTGCATCACGCATCATATGGTAACATCAAATAACTACCAACTTCTAACGTGCGCGCCGATAAGGCGCTGTGGTAGTAAAGAGACACCAACGTAACAAAGGTTTGTGGAATCGCATTTCTAAGGGCCTTCATGTTTCAGTGGATGTTTTTCATTAACACTAGGCAGTTATAATGCGACAACTGCTGCGTCGGTGAGTTTTGTTGATTGGAGTCGTTATTTTTCTTTGTTTTCAGGAAATATAACTTTGCCGTTACGACAAAATGTTAAATAAGCTACTATTATTTATTTTCTACATTTTGAATAGCTATGACAGGAGGACACGGATATATATATATATATATATATATATATATATATATATATATATATATATATATATATATTGTTAAAAGAAGAGAGAGAGACAGCGAGAGACAGATAGAGAGGAGGAGGAGGTAGATAAATGGTCAGGAAGAGCGGTGTAGACAGAAGCAAGTGATATTCTCTCAAGGGCCCTAGGGTCGTGTGCCAGAGTCGGTTAACGGAGTAAATGAGCACAAAAATTTAATGTCCATTCTCTATACAATGAATACTCATTTTTATGTGTTTTTTTTTTTTTTTTTTTTTTTTTTTTTTTTTTTTTTTTTTTTGTCAGTATGTAGAGACAGATTCTTCCTACAAGGAACTTAGCTGTCGTGACATTGTGCAACAACTATAACCGGAATAGTACGCTATTTTGCATTCATGTAACCGGTTTCACGGAGGATTTGGCTTGTAAGTCTCCATGTGATACCTTGGTTCGCCTGCTTGCTGCCTATCACACGTGAGTGGACTGGTGGCGACTTTGCCTGCCTTTCCTAGACCTCAGATAGCACTGTTTTGCACGTAGAATTCCCGCGACGTGCCGTACATAGTTAAAAATCACTGTACTAATGACAAAAAACACTTCTGTGTCACGCGGTACGTACCGGCCTTTGTCCACGCGAGAATGTCCGCGCAGTCTTAGGTGCCGTACCACGGATTGCTTGGCTGCCCCCTGTGGAGGTTACAGTACTCCTTCGGCCAATGGTGTGTGTATTGTTCTTAGCGTAAGTTAGTTTGTAAGTCTAGAAAGCGATGACCTCAGCATTTTGGTCCCTTAGGTTTAGAAATACTTGAACACTTTTGCTTGCCTTTGAGACGTAAGGGATCTTTTTATCGTCTAGATTCCTAGTCAAATATTACTTTCATGAAGAAATTCAATACATATCCTTGCAGTGATAACCTAAGAACGTATGTTATAAAATTCGATCGAACTAAAATGAAACCTGTATATCCGACAAAATAAATATATAAAAATAAAAAAAATAAAAAAATTGCATCGCATTCCGCAAAATCATGGCGTTCCTCATGAGAATCATGTTGAAATGTCCTTTTTGCACAAAAAAGTATCTAAATATGTAGCATTTGCCACTGCACTTCATTGATATGCACGTATGCATTTAAAGATAATTGTTCATAAATCTTAAAATGTTTGTTAAACTTAAGAGACTTAACTGCGTAGTCAACAGTACCCTAAATTTATAAACTACTTATGAACTAGCTTATATAAAGGCAGCACAAACATCCATGCCCGAGGGGCATTCGAACCCCCGACAGGGAATGGCCTCGCGCGTAGTAGCATAGCGCTTCAATGCGCTCGGCCGCTCCGCCGCGGCAAAGATAATTGTTCACCATTACTATGGCCTCATATTTGCCTGGTACCTGGTATTTGTTGGTTTCAAATCACAAGAACACTCAAGCGAGACGTACTTCTGTACACTACACAGGCAACGAAAATTTTGGGAATGACCCGTCCGTGTTCACAGCTATTACATAATGTATAATTTCTAGTGGCATTGTATACATACATTGAGAATAAAACAGAATATCTCAGGCGAAACACTTGAGATAGCAAGTTCACACTCATTACAACATGCAGAATTTCTAACGACACTGTATACTCACGGTATACAGAAAAATAGAACACCTTGAAACACTTGAGACTGGAAGTTCATTCTCACAGGTAATCTAAATTAGTATGTTCTGCATAAATAATCAGCATTTCGACCAAGTTGGTTCAAGGTCAACATCGATATCGCGGTGCAACACCACTTACCCGTAAAATGTGCCTGCTCGTTATCACTATAAACCGAAGGCAATGGATCACTATGACTTACAAAGATGTGCGGGATGCCTCGCACACGTGTCTGCGAACATTAACGTCAAATCAGAGAGTTTGAAAGAGCGCGTATTACTGGAGTGAGAGATTGATGTACCCCGTCTGGGGTTCAAATCCTCCCTCAGACATGGATATTTGTGCTATCTTTAGTATAAGTTAGTTCATAAGTAGTTTGTAAGTTTAGGGACTGATGACCCCGCAGTTGAGTCCCATAAGCTTAACAGATATTTGAACATTTGAATTGTGATGTTTACTCGCATGGGACGAAGTGTTTGAACAGTGCAGCAGGTGTCTGCAGAATAGTTCAAGTAAGGCCTTAGAAGACAACGAGATGCGTCTGGTTGTATCACCCAATCCGAATAATATTGCAGGACAGAGCGGTGACCCCCTCGGCTCCGACGAAGCTGTGAAACAGCAAAACGTCGTCCAATATCAGGAGTGACCATCCGTCGCCGTTTAATACGACGTCGGTAAAGTGCTCGCCGTCCACTTACCCGCACACCCTCGACTAATGTTGAAAAACATGCAATATAGCAATTACATATTGAACGACGACTTGTTATCGATCTGTTATGTTTGTCTGAAAATAATGGCGACGTTTTAGTTCGTCGCAGACTGTTTGACTTACGTAAATGACATCCTGCGACTTGTAGCTGTAGCCTTTCTGCACGACACACCAGATGCCATTTTTCAGCAAGACAATGCACATGATACTGGTAGATCACGTGCCTTCTTGGTGTCACAGGATGTCAGCAATTTACATTGTCATGAAAAAAAGTCATCATAGTTACTATGCAACAGGACATATTGCACCCGAGGTGACTGAAATGCTAATCATTTCTTCAGAACACAATAAAGAACACGGCCTGTGAATATGTACTTCCTACCTCTGTGTTCTGTTTTATCTAAACCTGAGTTTGAGTCAATAAGTTAAACAAACTGTATATTAAACTTTTACAGTTGAAGCAGTTTTAACTCCCAAACTATACGATTATTCCGGAATGAATCTTTGCGGCGGAATGTGCGCTGATATGAAACTTCCCGGCAGATTAAAATTGTGTACTGGAACCGGGACTCGAACCTGGGACTTTTGCTTTTCTCGGGCAAGCGCTCTGCCACTGAGCTACCCCGACACGACTCACGGCTCCCCCACACAACTCCAATTCTTCCAGTTCCTCGCCTCCTACTTTACAAACTTCACAGACGTTCTCCTGCAAAACTTGCAAGACTAGCACTCCCGAAAGAAAGGATATGGCTGAGACATGGCTTAGCCACAGCCTAAGGGATGTTTCCAGAATGAAACTATCACTCTGCAGCGGATTGTGCGCTGATACGAAACTTCCTGGTAGGAAGTTTTATACTATTATTACCTGTCGTTGCCTGGATAACAAAGTCTACTGCATACAACAGAAACACATGCAATGACAGCTGGTTTCATCCTGATAAAATAAGTATTGGCACATTATATGACGTTTATTATTGTCTTTTAGAGAGAGAGAGAGAGATAGTATCGTTTGTACCACATATGTGGAATCAGACCTGACAAGCAGATCAGTCCCTTGTCTGATGCCTCGTGTAAGGTTCACTCACTTTACAGGATGAATCCGAAGGGCAAGGAGCAATCTGCCACTTTCCATGATACGACGGTTTTATTGCCGAGTAAAAGCGAGCGTGAGATTGGTAAACAACGTTCTGTTAATTTCGCAACAGTAGGGTGATCATGAAGAAGTTTCAGCGAACAAAAGGGAAGTGCAGATTCCCAAACCCAATAGTTCTTGCTTGTCACAATGTCGAAGGATAGTTCGTGTTGCAAAAAAGGAACCCTTTGACAGAACAGAATCGTGTCCATCGAACATCAAGCCAACGTCCAACAAACTGCTAGGAATATTTTGAACGCAGCTTATATTCCCAGGAAGAAACCATTTATTTCGGAAGTAAAATGAAGAAGACGCTCGCAATTTGCTCAAGGATAATGTCAATAAATTGAATGAATCTTAGAATCTGACACAAAGGGACAATTGGCGTAAACAAGAAAAATTTAATCAGTTTGTATTTAAACATAAGCGAGCAAGCATAACGGTTTGAGAAAGCATGGCAGGTTCTGGTGATGGAGAATTCTCAATTACGGAAAGTGCCATAGATGATCCTAAATATACCTATGTGCAGCGCGGCCATTTATGTAGCAGTGCACAGAAATAGATCGTCGTCGTTGAAATGGGGCTGTTTGTTTGTTTGAGACAGAGGGGGGGGGGGGGAAGGAGTGAGTATTGGAAAGAAGGGGGAAGGAAATGCGGTCCAGGAAGGAAAAAAGAAAGAAAGAATGCATTATTTCGGGGCTCTTTGTTCGGCATAAACGTACTCACAAAAAAAACCGTGAGTTCCCTGGGGGAGGGGGGTGGGGGAGAGTAATGGGACTGTGCTCTAGTTATAAAATATATTTATAAAGGTGAATAGATGGGGCGTAACAGCTTTCAGATAATCAGTCTGTATCAGTCAGCCACTGTGACAATAACTTGAGCAATGGCAACGAATACTTGTGTTATAATTTTGTATTTCGACATGTTAAGCTATTAGCTAATCTCTGCTAATGCTTGGCAATGGTAAATAACCGAAACCGGTAGCATTGAGAATTAATAAACAGCTATGGTCAACATGTCGTTCTGCAATAAAATATATTACTAAGTTGGACCGTCACAATGTTATAAACCTAAAATAAAAATCTTTGAATACGTCAAAGTTGAAACACGAACACAAATTATTGTACATGAACCCTCAACGAATACTAAGCCGCCCAGTTTTAGGAAGTGAGAGCGTCTGAAGATAACAGCTAGTCCTGAATAAACAGATCATGAAATCAAGTAAAATAGTTTCAACATAAGTTGTCTTGGCAATCCAAATGTCGTATCAGCTCGCCCCAAATTGAGTAAGTTACACAAAATTGTTAAATAATTTGGCTGAAGAACACCAAATTGTTTCGCATACCCTCCCTCTCCCTCGATATGGGGTTGAGGGTATGAAATGTCGATAAAGAAAAAAAACTGTCGAGCATCTTTCCATTGTTACCCAAAATGGTGAAAAATTAAGGAATTGACGGCATGAACAGGTGAAATTTTTACTTCCTTAACAGGCTCAACAATCAACACAGCAGGCGACATTAATGCGATGGCTCTGTCTCGCTGACAAACATCTTCGATATTTCAGTTGGAAACATTTCAGAACATTCTCAAATGTCTGGAGACAGTGAACGAAATGCATGTGATCAGCGACTAGAAATGCGGCGATGAGAAATGCACGTGTTCAGCGGTTCAGCGCAGGCGTCGGTAGTGGGGGGAGGGAGGAATTGCGGATTATATTTCGCAAGAGCTAGTAAATGCGTCGGACGCAACCAAACAACTTTGATGCGGTTCTGTAATCGATGGATGCAGGGGGGAACGACGTGCGAATAAACCGATTGCAGTCACCTCGTTGCACCCTAATGCATGGTGACAGGCGTATTGTGCGCCTGACGATGCTGAATGACGATATCATGTGCCGTATCACAAGGAATTCGGTCTGTTGCTCAACAAGCCATATGCATAATTCCATTGGAAGCAGTTCCCAGCAGAATGCATTGCTTGCTGCATTAACCATGCGACAACGTTACATATCATATCATATTATTGCGCCGCCAATGATGCTATTGAACGACATATAGGAACGAACAAGTAGTTTTTTTCTTCTTTCTCTCCTTAAAGCCGAATTACGATTCGGCTGCACGGAAAAATCGTGAAAAAACGTCTATGCCGTCATCTCCTCATCCACTGTATCAGCGCCGATAGACTTTCATAAAAATGTCTCAGAAATTGAGCTTTTGAGGGGAAAAACCGTCGAGTACTAATGGTTTACAGATAATATACTAAAGAGCTAAAGAAACCTTTGTATGCACACACAGAGTTTTGTAACCACTGAAGACAAGGACACTGAGAAAAATGAAATCACAGCCAACAGCACCGTGGATTTCCGGGTGGTCACGCATCCAAGTACTGACAAAAGAAAAAAGAGGGTAGCGCTATATCGGAAAAGTCTATCATACAAAAGGTGTGTCTGCTGCCGGCATTAGACCGTCATATTACCACGGTTTAGATGATCAAATGTTCAAATGTTTGTATAGTCTATGGGACTTAACTACGGGGTCATCAGTCCCTAAACTTACAAACTAGGACGGCACAAATATCCATGCCTGAGGGGGGATTCGAACCCCCGACCGTAGTGGCCGTGCAGACCGTGACTGGAGCGCCTTAGTCTCCTCGGCCACCGCGGCCGGCGGTTTAGATGAGTTTGAACGTGTTTACAGCATTTCCGAGGTAGCAATGAGCTGGGGATTCACCCGTACGAACATTTCACGAGTGCACCGTGAATGTCTGTATTCCGATAAAAGTAAAATCTCAGGACAACACACACAACCGTGCTCCAGGAAGTACTCGAACCTCCGACGGCGAGCAACCATGCGCACCTCTCGGCTACACCACACCTCTCGTTTTTGTTTGGAGTGAATGGACGTGTACGGGTACGGAGAAACCTTCATGAATTAATGGACCCTGCACGTCATCAGGGGAAGTTCAAGCTGGTGGAGGCCCTGTAATGGTATGGGGCGTGTGCAGTAGGAGTCATATGGGACCCCAGAATCGTGTAGACACGACTATGACAGGTGACGCGTACGAACGCATCCTGGCTGATCACCTGAGGCCATTCAAGACCATAGTGCATTCGAATTGGGCAATTCCAGCAGGACAATGCAATATCCCAGGCGTTCAGAATTGCCATACAGTGGCGCCAGGAACAAATCAAATCACATCAAATGTTTGTAAAGCCTATGGGACTTAACTACGGTTTCATCAGTCCCTAAACTTACAAACTACTTATGAACTAGGACGGCACAAATATCCATGCCCGAGGGGGGATTCGAAACCCCGACCGTAGTGGCCGTGCAGACCGTGACTGGAGCGCCTTAGTCTCCTCGGCCACCGCGGCCGGCTACGTCGCCAGGAACACTCTTCCGCTGACCACTAAACAACTCATATGAACATTATTGAGCATATATGAGATGATTTTGTAGATCTGGAGAAAGCTTTGGACAATATTGATTGTAATGCATTCTTTCAAATTCTAAATCAGCAGGGGTAAAAATATAGGGAACGGAGAGTTATTTACAACTTGTACAAAAACCAGAAAGTAGTTATCAGAGTTCAAGGGCACGAAAGGGATGCAGAGGTTGGGAAGGGAGTAAGACAGAGTTGTGGCCTCCAATGTTATTCAATTTGCACATTAAACAAGCTGTAAAGAAAAACATAGAGAAATTTGGAGATGGTGAAAAAATAAAAATACTGCGTTTTGCCGTTGTTGTTGTTGTCTTCAGTCCGGAGACTGATTTGATGCAGCTCTCTATCCTGAGCAAGCCTCTTCATCCCGTCATAAGAACGGCACCCTATATCAATTTGGTTATTGTATTCATCTCTTGGTCTCCCTCTGCGACCCCACACACTTTCCTGCAATGCTAAATTCACGATTACTTTATGTGTAAGAATGTGTCCTACCAACCGATTCCTTGTTTTAGTCAAGGTATGCCAAAAATTCCTTTACTCCCCAATTCTATTCAGTACCTCCTGATTAGTTACGCGATCCACGCACCTAATCTTCAGCATTTTGCCGATGACACTGTAATTCTGACAGAGTCTGCAAAGGACCTGGAAGCGCAGTTGACAGGAATGGACAGTATGTTGAAAGCTGCGAATAATATGAGCAAAACAAGGGTAATGGAGTAAAGTCGAAGAAAATCAGGCGTTGCTAAAGAAATTAGATTGGGTAACGAAACAATACAGGTGGTAGATTAGTTTTGTTACTTGGGCAGTAAAATAACTTATGACGGTCGCAGTACACAGGATATAAAATACAGAATGGCAATGGGAAAAAATCGTTTTTGAAAAAGAGAAATTTGTTATCATCGAATATTAATTTAAGCGTAAGGAACTCCTTTCTGAAGGAATGTGTGAGGAGTGTTGCCTTGTATAGGAATGAAACATGGACGACAAACAGTGCGGACAAAAAGAGGATAGAGGCTTTTGAAATGTGGCGCTACATAAGATTGATAAAAGTGGGTGGATCACGTAACTAATGAGGAGGTACAGAACAGAGTTTGGGGAGAAACGGAATTTTTGGCATACCTTGACTAAAGGGTTAGGTTTGTAGGACACATTCTTAGACAACAAGGAATCGTAAATATAGCATTGGAAGGAAGCACGTGGGGTAAAAATCGCAGAGGGAGACCAAGAGATGAATAAAGCAGACTGAAATGGATGTAGGGTGCCGTTATTATGAGGAGATGAAGACGCTTGCTCAGTATAGATTAGGGTGGAGAGCTGCATCAAACCAGTCTCCTGACTGAAGACCACAACAACAACATGAGGGATGCCTTGTAACCTGCTGTTCAGAAGAGATCTCCACCTCTTCGTCCTCTTACATATTTATAAACAGTCTTGCTGTATGCACAGTTCCCTCCAGCACTACTTCAGACATTAGTCGAGTCCATGTCTCGTCGTGTTGCCGGTACCCTGCACAATGTTAGGCAGATGTACCAGTTTTTTGGGCTCCCCTGTGTATTTCATGTATGTTTCATCACAATTTATTGGAATCTATTTTCGTCCCTGATCACAAGGTCCACAAAATGCCCGGAAGCCCTGTGACGTCAGGCAGGCTATGTAGAAGCGACCGCAACCGCAACCGCGGCAGTGGGCAGACTGCGCTCTGCACGGCGAGCGGAGGCCTCACCCTGCAAAACGGGTTTCTGGAACAGCGACTGGTTGCGTCAGCGCGGCTGCACGCTGGAGCGCATTAGCACCTCCACGCCGGTGGTTCGCCGCCAAGTTCGCACCTGCCAAGCGAAACAACACACACGGTGAAATGTCGCCTCTGTTGTGTTACACCAACGCATTTATGAGCTACTTTCCCGGAAGACATTCTAGCTTATCGACGCTTGGTGTAGAGAGTGGCAATTTATCCTCGACACAAACAGACGGACTGTATCGCAAGTAAAGAGGAATAAAATCGCTTTATTTTACGACTGGCCGCGGTGGAGTAGCCGAGCGGTCTATAAAGCGTCTCGCTGCGGAGCGCGCGGTTGCTCGCCGTGGAGGTCCGAGTCCTCCCTGGAGCATGGGTGTGTGTGTTTCTCCTTAGGCTAGTTTACCTAGGTTTAAGAAGTTTGTAAGCTACGTACTGATGACCAAGCAGTTTGGTCCGATAGATTTACAAACAGTTGAACAGTTTTACGACTGCAGAACAATCTCTGCAAGAAAGGAAGGAAGGAAACGTAGGGTTTAACGTCCCGACGACAGCTTGGTCATTAGAGACGGAGCTAACGCTCGGAGTATTGGGTAAGGCTGGGGAAGGAAATCGGCCGTGCCCTTTTAAAAGGAACCATCCCGGCATTTGCCTGGAGTGATTTTAGGGAAATCAAGGAAAACCTAAATCTGGATGGCCGGAGGTGGATTTGAACCACCATCCTTCCGAATGCGAATCCAGTGTGTTACCACTGCGCCACCTCGCTCGGTAATCTCTGCAAGAGTTTATTTCTTTGAAATAACTGGGAATGCGTGTACGGAGCGATTTCAATGCAGAAACAACACTGAGTTCCACTGTAGGAATCTTCAAGTTGTATAATTCATCAAGAAAGATATATTTGATGGTTCAATTGTTGCTTGTCAGCGTGCGATCCGTACCAGACAGAACAGGGCAAGATAGGATGCGGTATTTATTCGTTCATTCATCCATTGTGCAGAGAAACGTACCTCCTTGACATGTAAGGTTGGTCGAATATTATTCCATACATTTATTAAATTAATTGAATTTTCCATCAGTGCTTTACAGAACGTAATAATATCAAAACTTATTTATTTGTCACAAACTTGCTTTCGGCTTCTCAGGCCATAATCAGGTGACAACTGACTGCAGTGTATATGTTTTCAAAGCTGTAACGATTTACAAAGATGTAATCACAAAAAGGAGGAAAATACAACATATTTATGAGCGTTACAAAAGTATATGTAACGGATCAAAACTGACATGATATATTTGGCTCATCCTGAGCGAACCAAATGTTTATTAACTTCCAGTAGTTTCTGCCTTTTTCTTTTCCTTTTTTTACACTGTTAAATCCTATGTTCTCTGAATATAAGCAAAAAGATCACACTCCTGGAAATCAATAAACATATGACTCAGGATGCCAGTTTAGTATTAAACGAACAAATCCAGCTCCCCTTTATACCTCTACAGAAATAAGTTTCAGTTTGCAACTTTCCTTTTCTACAAAAATAATGATGTCAGTTTTTAAAGTGTGTTTGAAAAATAGTAATTTGTTTACATCGAATATTAAGTGTAATGAAGTCGTTTCTGAAGGCATTTGTGTGGAGTGTTGCCTTGTATGGGAGTGAGACATGGACGATAAACAGTGCGGACAGGAAGAGGATTGAGTCTTTTGAAATGTGGTGCTACAGAAGACTGCTGAAGATTAGGTGGGTGGACCGCGTAACTAATGAGGAGCGGACGCTGCTTATTTGTTAAAAAACACGAGTCGGTCAGCGTCTATCACAGAAAGGGATTGACACACTACGACTAAATGTATCCTCTAGTCCAGCCTTCCTCAACAATTTTTAATGTGTGACCTTGTTGCTAGTAAATATATTCCGGCTTGCCTCCTACACGAACCGTAACGCAACTGTGTGTTTGATTTCAAAGGCAACGAATTGAATTTTGTTCTGCTAAGTCTGTTTCATTTCACAAGATGCACAGTATTAAATGTTATGAACTGAACTCCGTCCCCAGCCTCCGATACCGACCGGCCGCCGTGTCATCCACTGACCGAAGGCGTCAACGGATGTGGTATGGAGGGAGACGTGGTCAGCGCCCAGCACTCTCGGCGGGAATCAGTGTAATTTTGCGAGAAAAATTAGTTAAAAATGAAAAAAACGGCGAGGTTCTCAGAAATTATACACTTTATTTTTGTTATAAAGATGAGCGGTTTCGATCTTACTTCAGATCATCGTCAGACCGATTTGTCTCCCGTTGGTGCTGAGACGATGAGCATGTGGCGACTTTGTGAAATCCATCGAGTAGGTTTACATATAATTCATTAAATTATTTTTTAAGTCAGTTGAACTAGGAACAGACTAATGAATTTACACAAAAAATAATCGTTTGGATTAATGTTACAGGATATTGGAGGCTGGAGGCCAAACCGAATCTCAACTACTCTTTATTGTCATGGGAGGCGTGGGTTGAAAAAAAAAAAAAAAAAAAAAAAAAAGATTTAAAACCGTCGCAAGTAATTAATTGGCTCTCTCTAAGATTAAAAAGAGAATTATGCTCGATAAGTAAGGTCCCTATTCATCTTTTTTCCGATTTTGACATTACTTTTGCATTTTGTCATTACTTGTTGCATTTTGTTAATTTACGTATGGATTGGTTACCCTAACAAGTTTTCAGGAGACCATTTATTCATCGCTAACATCGTATTTATTATAAAACAATCTTTTTTCCAGGCAACCCAAAATTGACTATAAATAAGGATTGTTATAATTTCAGTATAAAATAAATTTCACTTTTCTTTTTGTCTTGCGGAACCCCAGGTACTCATACGTACAATGGGGTGGTTATTTTATGGTGCACCTACTTCCTCATGTGTTCACATACTTGTAGACAAAATCAAGCCGGCCGCGATGGCCGAGGGGACTGAGGCGCTCCAGTCACGGTCTGCACGGCCACTACGGTCGGGGGTTCGAATCCCACCTCGGGCATGGATATTTGTGCCGTCATTAGGTTTAGCTAGTTCATAAGTAGTTTGTAAGTTTAGAAACTGATGACCACGTTGTTAAGTCCCATAAGCTTAACAAACATTTGAACATTTTTTGACAAAATCAAATGTGTAAATGTTTATAGAGCTTATGGGACTTAACTACGGGGTCATCAGTCGCTAAACTTACAAACTTCTTATGAACTAATACTAAAGACGGCACAAACATCCATGCCCGAAGGGATATACGAACCGCCGACGGGAACGGCCTCACACATCGTAGCACAGCGCCTCAATGCAATCGGCCGCTCCGCCGCGGCCTACTTTAATTATTGCAGTATAATTTAGAACCCCACAAGTTGCGTGGTAAAGTGTAAAGGTTTCGACATCAGGTAGGCGCCAGGCGCGCGCTATTCGCCGCTAGCTAGCAGTGGGGGTGGGGGGGGGGTTCGAATCCCCCCTCGGGCATGGATATTTGTGCCGTGCTTAGTGTTAGCTAGTTCGTAAGTAGTTTGTAAGTTTAGGGACTGATGACCGCGCAGTTAAGTCCCATAAGCTTTACAAACATTTGAACATTTGAGCTAGCAGTGCAGGACCACCGCTGTTCAGTCAGAGTCCGTCTCGCGGCCGCCACCGCAGCCCTTTCAGCAGGCCGTGTTTGGCAGGCAGCAGGCGCCGCCGTCTTTTGTCACGCGCGCGATAGCCGGCTAGCAGCTGAGCGCGTGACGTCACACCACCTGTTCGCGTTGGCCGGCTGTGCAGAACCAGGGGCACAGCACGCCACGTGTAACGGCACTGCTCTGCCTTACAGGGGCCTGCTGCCGTCTGCGCGGCTCACGACTGCCGGCAGTGCGTTCATATAAACATTCGCCTGTGTGCACAAACATAGTGGGAAGAGGTGCGGGTAGCGGGTACATTATTCACAGAAGGGAGGAGTAGGGAGCAGACGACACAGAACAGGGCCGTCTCCATGTACTATAAGTACGCAGTGCAGGCAATACAAATCTATCATCTTGGAGTGTGGTGTCGCACAAGTCCAAAGTGCGCGCCACCTACTTTCGCCGCGCGCCGCCATGCACGCACGGCGCGGCGTTCTTACGACGACAGCCACGAGCGCCCTCTGCTACAACGCCGCTCGTGGCCACCACTGAACGACATCGTTCACTTGGGACTGAGATAGCAACCAGTTAGGACCTTCGGAATCAGATAGGCACCAGCGAAGACTTTGCTATCGTACAGGCACTAGGCAGGCCTCTAACAACTATGTATCAGCATTCTGCAGTACTATGTAAAAGTTAAGTATTGTATAAATTCTGTGCAATATATATCTCATTCTAATTTAGTGTTTCTAGTTTCTGGCTGCTCCCCTCCGTACCTGCACCAGCGTGCTATCGTTATTCCTGTGTCGGTCTCATTCCACTCGGCCACCGACACCTACGACGGGAACGAGACACAAAAGCGGCGACGAGGCTGGGACACAAAATGGAGAATCGGGTTTCTGCCGGTAATCTGCGTGGTACTAGAATGATATTTCGATCGCGTTACTCGCGATGTTCATCAGGAGCTTCCTGAAGCTGAATCCATGTGGAACGTGCCCAGTAGTTATGCCTGTCTGCGGTGGCTAGGCGTTCTGCCATTGGTCGGTACTGTGGGAAGGCCTATCCACCGCAGACAGACATAAATACTGGAAGCGTTCCACACTGGATTCAGCTTCAGATAGCACCTGATGAAGAGCGCGAGTAATGCGATCGAAATATCATGCTAGTGCGACGCGGATAACCGACAGAAACCCAATTCTCCAAGATGACAACACCCTGCCGGGAAAGCCTTAATATGACGGCCGCAGTGGCCGAGCGGTCTGCGGCGCGCCATTCGCGGTCTGCACGGCCACTACGGTCAGGGATTCGAATCCCCTCTCGGGCATGGATGTTTGTGTCGTCTTTAGTTCAGAAGTGGTTTGTAAGTTTAGGAACTGATGACCACGCAGTTAAGTCCCATAAGCTATACAAACATTTTAACATATGAAAAATAAAAACCTATGTTTTGAAGTTCCACTTCAGAACCTATGTGGACTTCTTACAATCGAAATTGCGGTTACTGCTTGTATTGACATGTTAATTGCCGCGCTGGTTTAGCCGAGAGGTCTGGAGCGCCACGTTACGGATCGCGCTACCTCTCCTGTTGGGGGTTCGAATCCCCCCTCTCGGGCATGAATGTCTGTGTTGTCCTTAGGTTAATTTAACTTAGTTTAAGTAGTTTATGACCAAAGTAGTTTGGTCCTACAGAATTATCTACATTTGAACATTTGGAACATGTTAATTGCTATAAAATCCAAAATATAGAAAATGTAACTTTTCTACTTATATTCAGTAACCGATATTTTTCACTAAAACTGTGTCAACTACTATACTGAGGGCTGCCCGACTGAAAAGTAAAATATCTAAAACAATCTCTAAATGTCGGCAATTTGGAGTTGTTGTCGGGAGAAATTAGTACCTGTATTTGTAAATAATGTAAATATTTGTTTGTAAATAATCGATATACAGGGAGCAAACGGTATAAGCCGCCAAAATTATACAGATGGAACATCTCTGTGTGCTTGACAAAAAGAAGTCCAGTAGCATGTTCGCGTATTCCTACAGTTGTCTTGGAAAAACAGTTCGTCTCAGGGTAATATTTCTGGAAACGTAGACACTTGGCAGTCCACGTACGTAAGCAATCGGTTCCTGTTAATGCCCGCTGTGCGTGTTGACATCGCGAGCGTGAATCGTAGACACACAGGCAACTACCGCCTGAGTGGTTGCTTCATTGTAATACGCCGAACGACGACAGTCGTCAAGAAACCTGTGCAGACGTTATTGCAATTCTGTTAACTGTTAGGATGCAAGGGAAAAATGTTCAAATGTTTGTAAAGCTTGTGGGACTTAACTGCAGGGTCATCAGTCCCTAAACTTACGAACTACTTACGAGCAAACTTATGCTAAAGATAACACAAACATCCATGCCCGAGGGAGGATTCTAACCTCCGACGCGGGAGGCCGCGCGATCCGCTATGTGGCGCTCCAGACCGCTCGGCTACTCCCGCACGACAACCTGAAAGGGAAATCTACTATTACTGAACTATGCGATATTCATTTAATTTATTTCGAGGCAAAAGGTGTTACGAGGGCAGCTGTACGAATTTATCTAGAACGATTCCCACAACGCCGGCCGCGGTGGCCGAGGAGACTGAGGCGCTCCAGTCACGGTCTGCACGGCCACTACGGTCGGAGGTAGCGAATCCCCCACTTGGGCATGGATATTTGTGCCGTCCTAGTTCGTTAGTAGTTAATAAGTAGTTTTTAAGTTTAGGGACTGATGACCCCGTAGTTAAGTCCCATAGACTATACAAACATTTGAACATTTGATTCCCACAACGACGACTTCCTGCTCGAGAGACATATGCTGTTGTTCACCTAAAGTTTGTGTCGCTGTAATTGTCTACTGGCACGCGATTATTATGAATTTACTTCTTAATAAAAAACAATAGTTATCTGTACCATTTTAAATTTTCGTGTGTATGCGAAACGTATCTTCTATTCTTATATGCCTTCCTTTTTTGATACATCATGACAGAATGAAACGAATACGTATTTAATTTCCTTTATTGAGATTTACTAGCTCTTTACTGTCCCGCGAAGAAGACAGATGGCCACAACGCACCGATCGTACATTGGAAGATGAGGAAAGAATTCTGATCCGCAACCAGGAGGTTCCTACTCACAGTACTAGAAGCATCAAGTGGGTGTATCGCATACTGTCGTTCTTCGCACTTCGAAAGAGGATCGTCTGCAGCCTTACCACATCAACGCGTACAAGCATTGGACAAACAAGATTTTCCTTCATGACCTGAATTCTCAGAATGGTTTTTGTTATATATTTCGCAGCATTAAATTTTTTCAACAAAATACTCGTCACAGATGGAGCGTGTTTCACTCGCGACAGATAAACTAATTTCCATAAAAAGCACACGAGGAGTGTACACAATCCTCGCCACGTAGTGGCAACACTTTTCAGCGATGATTTTCCGTAAATGTGTGGACGGGTATGCTTGATGGTTACTTTATTGGACCGCATGTTTTATCTATACTTTTGGCTGGTAACTATTACCGAACGTTTCTAGAAGAAATACTCCTACCAATATTGTTAGAAGATATTTAGTTAGGCATACGTCACAACATGTGGTTCCTCCACAATGGTGTTCCATTCCACATTGGTCACAGAGTACGCAGATTTTTGGATAGACGATTACCAAGATGATGGGTCGGGCGATCGGGTCCATTTCGATGGACATCACGCAGCCCTGATTTAAATCCGCAGTATTTTTACTTCTTGTACCAATGAAAGAAATTATTTATGTTTAGCAAGTTAACAATCCGCGCGAATTTACGCAGATGATTTTCGATGCTGCCAATACCATAAGGCAAATAAGCACGTGTGTGAATGAGTGGGTGGAATCTACGTCCGTTGCCAAGTGTAAGATCAAATGATATTGTGTAAGACCAAACAAAGTAATTTGGGTTTCATTATTGTTAGTGTGGTATAAAAGAAAATAAACTGAACTTATTACTTGATAAAAAAAATGTTCAAATGTTTGAATAGTCTATGGGACTTAATTACGGGGTCATCAGTACCTAAACTTACAAACTATTTATGAACTACTTACGAAGTAGGACGGCACAAATATCCATGCCCGAGGGAGGATTCGAACCCCCGACCGTAGTGGCCGTCCAGACCGTGACTGGAGCGCCTTAGTCCCCTCGGCCACCGCGGCCGACATTATTTGATAAGTTTGTGTTGTAAAAAAGAGGAAATCTTTGACTGTAATTATGCACAATTTTTAGTATTTGGTTGATTATGTTCTAAAGGAAAAACATTTTTTTTTTGGTATTAGCTTTTCTTTACAATCAAGACCTTCATAATGGTACTGTAAAAGAGAAGAGTCTGCAGTTTGTATAGGTTAGGTTACTGACTTTTGCAACACCAAGTCAGTCTACTTTAGACCAGACTAGTTTCCCTTTATTTTAAAGCATCTCCAGTGGTCAACTGTACAGGAAATATCTTTTGTTTTGCATTTTTGTGCAAAAAGAACAAAAAATTAAAAACAAAGAAACAAAAAGAATTCTGTACAATTGACCACTGAAAGATGCTTTAAAATAAATCTAAACGCGAGTGGTATGAAGTAAACTGATTTACAGTTGCTAAAGTCGGTAACCTAACCTATACAAAACTATATAACTGCCACTTAGGAAAAGGAGGCAAAAGAAAAACAAGTATTATGTAGAAATGTCTGATTGTACATAATTTATTGTTTACGAAAAATGAATTACATGTTCTTGACAAGGCAATGGATGTTCAAATTGCTTGTTTCATCAGCACCTAGTCACCGTGCCGCGTTGTTGTATACACCGAAACCTAGCGAGATGGAACAGTGGTAAGATACTGGACTCGCATTCGAGAGGATGGTGGTTCGCCGTGGTGGAGTAGCTGAGCGGTCTAAAGCGTCTCGCTGCGGAGCACGCGGTTGTTCGCCGTGGAGGTTCGAGTCCTCCCTGCGGTATGGGTGTGTGTGTTTGTCCTTAGGTTAGTTTACCTAGGTTTAAGTAGTTTGTAATCTACGGACTGATGACAGTTTGCTCCGATAGATTTACAGGTATTTTGAACATTTTGATGGTGGTTCAAATCAACCTCCTACCATACAGATTTCGATTTTCCGTTATTTTCCTAAATCACTGCAGGGAAATGCCGGGCCGCGGCGGAGTGCCCGAGCACGTTGAGGTGCTGTGCCACGATGAGCGAGGCCGTTCCCCGTCGGGGGTTCGAATCCCCCCTCGGGCATGGATGTTCGTGCTGTCTTTAGTATTAGTTAATAAGTAGTTTGAAAGTTTAGGGACTGATAACTCCGCTGTTCCATAAGCTAAACAAACACTTGAACATTTTGAAAATGGTGGGATGGTTCCTTTCAAAGGGCACGGCCGACTTCCTCCCACAGCCTTCCCCGAAAATCCTATCGTAAGCTGCGTCTGTAATGACCACGCTGTCGACTGGACGTTAAATCCTAAGCTCCCTTCCTTCCTGAACACGTCCATGTTTATATTTCTCTTCGCGTAGTAAATTTGCGCTCTCTCTCGCATACCTAGGCATGTGCTAGCAGCGCGGATAGGCCTCGCGGTTACAGGGCTCTCTCGTGCACCGTCACTCGACAATGTAAACACAAATACGCCTGTCATCAGTCCTAGAAATATTCATTTTTATGAATACAAAAATAAAATATATAATTCAACAATAGTTAATTGTATTGACAATGGGCAAAGCTGAAAAAGCGTACCCAGCCATGACTCGAACCCGGAGTCTCCTGCTTTCTAGGCAGTTGCGCTGACTATTATACCATTGCGGACATAGTGATCACCGCACCTGCAAGGACTACCTAAGCACGCCTACTGTCAGACACAAATTCCCAGCTTTTCGCTGCTGGGAATTTGTATGTGACGGGAGGCGTGCTTAGGTAGTCCTTGCAGGTGCGGTGATCACTGTGTCCCCAGTGGTATAGTCGTCAGCGCAACTGTCTAGAAAGGAGGAGGGCTGCGGTGGAGTAGCCGAGCGGTCTAAGGCGCCTCGCTGCGGAGCGTTGCGGTTGCTCGACGTCGGAGGTGCGAGTGTGTGTGTGTGTGCGTTTGTCCTTAGGTTAGTTTACCTTAGTTTAAGTAGTTTGTAAGCTACGGACTGATGGTCACGCGGTTTGGTCCGATTTATTAACAAACAAAGAAAGCAGGAGGCCCGGGTTCGATTGTCGGCTGGGTACACATTTTCAGCTCTCCCCATTCGCAGTTGATGTAATATATTCTGTGAATATGAAACAATAACAACTGCAGGATCAGAAGTGACGTCTGTTCCTCGAAACAGACGCCACAGGTTTAAATATTTAATTAGACTTTTTTGTCAAGCATGGTATATCTCGATGTGCTTGACAAAAAAGTCTAATTAAATACTTACACCTGTGGCGTTTGTTTCGAAAGAACAGACGTCACTTCTGATCCTGCAGTTGTTATTGTTTCATATTCACAGAATATATTACATCAACTGCGAATGGGCAAAGCTGAAAATGTGTACCCAGCTGACACTCGAACCCGGGCCTCCTGTTTTATATATCGCCGGCTGCGGTGGCCACGGGGTCTGCGGCGCTCCAGATACGGTCTGCACGACCACTACGGTCGGGGGTTCGAATCCCCCCCTCGGGCATGGATATTTGTGCCGTCCTTAGTATTAGCTACTTCATAAGTAGTTTGTACGTTTAGTGACTGATGACGCCGTAGTTAAGTCCCATAAGCTCTACAAACTTTTGAACATTTTATATATATATCCCTCCGAGGCTATATTGACGATTCCTTCATGTCTCATAATGTGCCGCATTGATCGACCCGTCTTTTAGTCAAGATATCTCAGAAATTTCTTTTCTCTCTAATTCTGTCCAGAACCTCCTTATTAGTTATGCTCTCTACCCACCGCACTGCGAAAGCTACTATCCTCTTGTTATCTGAACTGTTTATCGTCCACGTATCACTCCCGTACAAAGCTACGCCCTAGGTGCCTTCAGAAATGGAAATATAATAATCCCAGATGAGGCTCAGTTAATCTCCCTTGACGTGACTAACATATATATACAGATGAACCAGTGGAAGAAACGACTGACATTAGTAAAAGCAACCTATTGGCCTACAAGAAGCAACGTTACCCCCAGATTATAGAATGTATTGACCTACTTCGTTTTGTTTCAAAGTTTTTTACATGCAATGGGTCATTCTACAGTCAACCAAAGGGACTGGCAATGGATAATTGCTTAGCAGAAAACCCAGCAAAAAATTTTCGTGTATGAGACTGAGAACTAATTCCTTAGTGAACAACAGGTGAGAAGCAACAAAATTGTGTATTAAAAGAAGTATGTTCAGGACATATATTGTGTAAAGGAAATGCATTAGATTTACAGTAATTGCATGACATATTTAATAAATTACATAATAATATTATCTTCGCAATGGAAATAGAACAACAAAACTGTTTTCTTGATATGCAGATATCGAAGGTTAACATGTACATGTACAATATATACAGACATATTTATACAAAAGTCATCATGCGATGATTGCATTGAAAACTACAATTCGAAGGCTAGTAGTTAATAGAGCACAACACTTCACACTTAGAACAGGTTTATTGCTAACATAAGCATACCGTCTGAACAGACTGCCTCCTTATTGCAGTACTCTGCTATTTATACATAGAAATAATTTTCTGGAACTTGCAATCATAAGAAAAACCTAGAACATTCTAGAAATAGTAAATACAAAGAAATAATTTTTTCCTGTCAGTGGCGGGATTTGAACTGGGGACCGCCGCAGAGCAATCTGCGACGTCAACCACTGCACCACACGTTTCGTCGGAAGACTAGCGGCAGTCTAAATGTGCAGGAATCCATGCTATATTTGACATACTGATTAGACTACCATGGTCGGCTAAAAACATAGAGAGTTCAGTATCCTACGATGTGCAGCAGGTAACAGCGGATAAGTTTGCTTGGGAGTAAATAAATTATACAAGAAAAACTTAGGCCTATGAAAAAGTTTAACAACAAGATATCACTTTAGAGAAATTTACGTTTTGCCACCCTGCCATATCTGGGGAATACTTTACATAAAATAGCTTAGGTGTTTAAAAGCAGTCCTGTGAGAATTGCTTTCCAAAAAGAAAAAGAAAAAAAAAGAAAAGAAAATATAATAATAGTAATCAAACAATAAGATTATGAAACGGGTAAGACATAAAACTGAAAAAGATATATGATATATGATCAGTCAGAAATATGTAAAATCACTTGTGACCAATGTGATCAAAAATAAGTGGGACAAACGGGAAAGAGAATAGAACTAGATTTAGTGCTCTGAGTGAGCATCTTAAAAATATATCGACACACACTAGGGGACAAAGAATATAACATGAAAGTTTTACATATAAAGGAAAAAGTAACACACATGAACCTTCTTGAAGAGGTGGCTATATGCGAAGTTTTTATTTCTTCTGCCTGAACTTCAATTCCTTCGCAAAATTCTTTTTGCATCCTTCACAGCTTCCTCAATGTACAGATTGAATAACATTGGGGAAAGGCTACGACCCTGTCTTACTCCCTTCCGAATCATTGCGCCCATTTCATGCTTCCTGGTTTCTGTACAAGTTCTACGTAACCTTCCGTTCCCTATATGCTACTTTTACAGTCAAGAGTGTATCAAAACCTTTACATACACTTAAATCTACTAAACTCATTCATGTATTCGACTATACGGAAAGACAGGACATTTCTAAGAACAAAACACGCCGTTTTCTTGCTTCAGAAAAGGAGACTTAGTGAGTGATAACTGGTAATATTAGTACATGATACATTATTACTATTATTAATTTTGTTATTGCTATTAGCAGTGGCTGCAGACGTATAAATTTGTTCATAATGATAACTGTTGTAAAGCAGGTCCTATTTATAGTTACCTGCGACCTGAATATGTATAAAAATACACCTTCTTTGAAGTTATTGAGCAAAGATCGCAAATATTATTTTATTTGAAACTTCCTGGCAGATTAAAGTTTTGTGCCGGAACCGGGACTGGAACCTGGGTCCTTTGCCTTTCGCGCTCTACCGACTGAGATACCCCAACACGACTCACGACGCCCCCCCTCACAACTTTACTTCCGCCAGTACCTCCGAACCTGGGACCTTTGACTTTCGCGGGCAAGCGCTCTACCGACTGAGATACCCCGACACGACTCACGATGCCGCCTCACAACCTTACTTCCGCCAGTACCTCGCCTCCTACTGGAAAGTAGGAGGCGAGGTACTGGCGGAAGTAAAGTTGTGAGGGGGGCGTCGTGAGTCGTGTCGGGGTAGCTCAGTCGGTAGAGCGCTTGCCCGCGAAAGGCAAAGGTCCCAGGTTCGAGTCCTGGTACCGGCACACAATTTTAATCTGCCAGGAAGTTTCATATCAGCACACACTCCGCTGCAGAGTGAAAAATTCATTCTGATTATTTTATTTACTTGTTATGACAGGTTTCGATTATATATATCATCATCTTCGGAAAGTTACACGGCTTTACAAATTTTCACTTTCAAGGCTTTGTAAAATAAGGAGTGAATGAATAATAGAACATAGTCAAATTTAAAATATACGTCACCGAAGTAGATCATCATATCTAAGTAAAAGATAAAATATGCGTACTGCTTCTCACATAAGTAAAACTGAGACCTTCTCTGAGAAAATGCAAATCGACTGAATGAACTGAGTGTCGTCCCTCCACATCCTTCGTCACTCTAAGTTTTCTCAATTATGGAAACGTTAAAAAGCAGTCGGATGCGAGATAGTTCGCCGACTATGCCTGATGCGACAATAGCAAACGTGCAAGAAAAAAAATAAGAAATAAACATCTCAGACCTTGCTGAGTGTAAGGTCACGGACCAATCATAAAGGCAGCGGTCAATGCTGCGTCACGAAGCCACAAAAACATCGTCGCGGGTACACGTGTTGTTTGCTAGGCAGTGTGCGTTTTTGTTCATGTTACGTTACTTCGTGGAATACCGACCTCCTCTTTTTATTCTTTCTATTGATTCCTCGTAACGAGCTCAGTTTTCTGCACCGACTGATCGCTACGTACTGCAACATCACCTCTGACTGCTTGACATCACTTAATTTGACGGTCAGTTGCTTCATCAAGGATCCTCGTGTTTATCCTGATAAGCAACTCACAAATTTTACTGTTTTTATTTCTTCATGTGACTTGAAATTCAGAGTTTAATGAATCTCTTTATTCTCCTCTTTCACTCAGTTTCATTTCTGTGATTACAATTTTTGTTGGTGTGGAAAATGACGAGTTGCAACGTACTTCGGAATCTACGTTGAACTGTAGTTAATGCTATAACTGCACGGATAAGACAGTACAAAAAAGTCGGGAAAAATCCACGGCATACACTTCCAACAAGCACTCTGTTGTTCAGAGTAATCTTCGGATTGATAATTACTTTATTTCATTGCGTCTGTTATTGTTACTGTTATTGTCGTCAGTACAAAGACCGTTTTTATGGAGCCCTCTACGCTAATCTATCCAGTGCACGGAATTTGAAAATGCTTTTCGTATTCAAGCCTCAGTCACACTCACTCCATTACCACAGTAAAATTATTCCTCAATAGTAAAACTCATCTACTGCTGTTAATGTTTCATATCCTACTCAAATTCTCTTTGATCCGTCTGACTTATTTCAATTATGTGACAAAAGTTTAACAAAAGAAAATCAGAAAGGAATATTTTTTTTTAATTATTACGATAGCGAGTGTTTGTAAAATCATTGCCGCTACTCGCATCCTAAGCGCCATCGGTCCTAGTCTGTAGAATCTCCTTCTTTTAATCCTCAATTCTCCACTTTCCCTTGAGTATTACTTACCAACTTCTTACGTCGTCTCCTTCGCTTCTTTATTTGTGCAGCAAGTCAACTTGACTTTTCTGTTTCAAACGTCGCAAATGTCCCTAGCATCTCAATTTTTGTGGTGGTTGTAGCTGTCATCCTTCCTCTAATTATTTCATTCCTCACGTCGTCAAATAATCTTAAGCTGCAGTATCTTCTCAAGAATGACATATCTACAGCAAATTGTTTCCGTTCTCTATTTTTATCTGTGACACAAACACAAGTCTGACCCATACGTCATGACTGGTTCAGATCCTGCTTTATATATATTCTTTTTTGTCTGATTAGACAAGTTGTTGTTCCATAGTAACGAATGCTTTCGTGTTCAGCAACTGTTAGCCATAGATATTCATGTTCACTCATAATTTTATCTTCCTTTTATCCAATTCTATACCTTCTCTTTTGCTTTGCATTAACAAATAATTTTCAATATTAACTTCCAAAGCCCATTTACCAAATTTTTCTAGTAACTTTCAAAGCATGTAAGTCATATCCTGCTGATCTTCTGCTAATCCTAACTGTACATCTGCAAAGAGGGTTGTATGTAGATGTCTATTTCCGAGATGTATTCCCACCGGTCTACTTTTTCATATCTAATATTTCACACCAGCACTCATGGCAGGAATCATCGGCGACATAAACGGAGCTTAAGCTAGGATGGAAAGTCAGCCCTTCTCATATTTTGAAAAGAAACAGCCAGGAGTTCAAGTTAATCGATTTAGAACAGTGACAACGGATATACCGGCACATTCCTATCCTGTAGGTGTTGTGCTACGATTCTGACCTTCATCTCAACTATCCTTCCTCCCTTGACCGCTGATGCAGCGAAGTACGTTTATACTTTAAACAGGTCACGTGCACTCAGATTCTTAGCACATGCCTCTACGGTTGGCCCTCGATAATATGATCAACCGTTGCAGTTATCAAAAGTGACTGGGGAGGGGTAGTTACTTTGTGCCCACCTTTGAATATATTATAAACTACATACTATTTTAAAATTTGTAGGCTATATCATATTTTAAAATTCAGAAAAAAGTATTTAAACAGTACACAAAAATATTTTAACAGGGAACAAGTAAAATAGGAAAAAAATACCAACAATGTTTGTCTTCATCAATTATTTTATTTACGTTTATGAACAATTTAATAAAAGGCAAAATTCATACTCGCATGTGTTACATGTGGCTATGGATTTTGCTTTCATTACATTTATTATAAATATTCGTGTAACTCTTTCATAATACTTTGTCTAAATCCATTCGAGGTGATATATTAAAATATTCCTTCTGATGACGACATCCATGGTTGATGTTGAAAGCTGGTAATCTGTTTACTATTTTACTACGGAACTTGTGGGCTGTTTAATTTTATTAGAATAAAAGTGTATTACGGTTGTTGTCTCCTAAATGCCAAGTTTAAAACTGTAAAATATTTGATTATAAGAGGTAATCTGTCTTATGCTGACTGCAATTAAGAGGTTTATTTTTAAACCAGACGCGTTTCGCTTTTTTATTTTAAAAGCATCTTCTGTGGTCTGTAAATGATACAAAGGTTTGTACAATTTGGTTTTGATAAATAGATTAAAAACAGTTTTTTTAAACATTTTGCACGTTAGGCCTAAGTGTTTTTAATTTAATATTCGGTCTACTCATGGTGTTGATGTCTCTTCTTTACATGTTACTACTGCTTCTCCGTCTTGTTGGCTGGAGTTCGTTTTTTCCTGGCGTGTGTTTCAGGGCTGTGTACAGCACTTTTCGTGTGTTTTTGTTTCGTTTTTTCCTTTTCATCTCAGCACATCACATCACTTCACTTTTTGAAATGTATACTGATTACATATCGCCTGTTATATGTGGAATGCCTGTCTGTTCATTTGTCGTTTCACTACAGTGTGGCTATGTTTTCGTGTCTTCATTTGTTTTTCGTTTGGTCTGTGAGTGTTGCCAACGTTATATATTTATAATAGAAATACGACTTCATTCTACATGAGTGTGTGTGTAGGTGTGTGTGAGAGAGAGAGAGAGACAAATAGAGAGAGAGAGAGAAAGAAAGGGAACGTGCAAAATGTTTAAAAAACTGTTTTTAATCTATTTATCAAAACCAAATTGTACAAACCTTTGTATCATTTACAGACCACAGAAGATGCTTTTAAAATAAAAAAAGCGAAACGCGTCTGGTTTAAAAATAAACCTCTTAAATGCAGTCAGCATAAGACAGATTACCTCTTATAATCAATTTTAAAAGCTGCTGCGGAATATGGCCACACAACCAAATATTGTGTGTAAAATATTTGTTGTTACTAATGAAGTCTTCTTCCAAATCCAACAGATCTTTCAAATTTTTGAGGCGAACTTAAAAAATTGAATTCTGTTCGTTAATGCGAACATTGCAGCGTAAGTAATTTTGAATGCATTTTGCCTCAAAATCTCTCTAAGAAGTATGTTGTGTGTAAAAATTATCAGAAGTTATCGAGAAATATATTTTAAATATTTCTTCTTATGATGTTCGTAACCCTCCCCCCCCCCCTTCTCCTAAACCTCCTTAAAGTGTGATGATATTGCTACGAGTGTGCTAAAAGATATTTTCAGGTTCAAGACGATACATAAGTATTATTTAAAAAGTATTTGGTTACGTTAAGTAAATAACAATTTTATTTTTAGGATGTGCGTAAAAGGGAAAATATTAGGCTTCACCGTCCCGTTGACAGTGTGGTCATAAGAAAGGAAGGACAAGCTCGGATTGTTTTCTTAAAATGAAGTCGGGGTCGCCTTTCAAAGGAAAAATCACGAAAATTGTCTGGCGCGATTTAGGTAATGTCACGGTATACCCAAATCTGGATTCCATCCTCTCGAATGCGAGACTAAGTGGGCACCCTGTCAGTAACCGTCTTTACGAGATATTCGTTGCTTTCGCGAGGGTCATTTGTCATCGTCTTGTCGCAAGATAAGCGAAACGAAGAAAAGGTTTGACGATTTCCATAATTTAATAGATAAAAATTAACGTTTGTTTGTTTGTCTTTTTTGTTCGTATTTTATGCACGTCCATACCGTACATCCGATTGCGATAGAACTTTGCATGCGATGAGTTGACATTCGTGCGAAGGTTACAGGCATACTAAAATTAACTTCGTATGGTGCTTCGTGAAGGGACTTTACAATTAATTCTAATGTTCAAATTTATGAATAAAGAACAGTCTAGAATGCAATGATTTATTTCATTCAACTAGTTTCAGTCTTATTTAGACCATCTTCAGGAATTTTGACTCCATAGATGTTGTGGAGCTGGCAGGTAGCTGCGAGCCTTCCAGTGCGTCACTGCTGCTGTAAAGCTTATGGGACTTATCTGCAGGGTCATCAGTGCCTAAACTTTCAAACTACTTATAAACTAACTTATACTAAAGACAACACAAACATCCATGCCCGAGGGAGGATTCGAACCCCCGTCGAGGAATGGCCTCGCACATTGGAGCATAGCGCCTCAATGCGCTCTGCCACTCCGACGTGGCTACAATTAGTTAATTCGTTTCTTACACCTTCACACTGAAATGCCTGGACGGATATGAATGATTTATTGAAGACAAGAGCCAAAGTCGCTTTTTATTTTTTATGAAGATTACCGGTTTCGACAGATTGCCATCTACGGATCTTAGATTCCATTCTTAATTATAATGTTCTGAAGAATGAAATCTAAGATTCGAAGATCGCAGTTAAACTGCCGAAATCGGTAATATTAATGAAAAATAAAAAGAGATCTTGGCTCTTGTCTTCAATAAATTGATTGAAAGATCACCCCCAAACATGAGAAACCTGTATGGTATAAGAATTTGGAGCAAACGAAGCTTATACCCTTATCAATACCTAGGCTACCTTTTGTAAACTACCATACGGTGCGTGGCGAAGGGTACCTGACAGTGGGTTAACACATTTGTTACTTTTCACTCTGAAAACGCTAGACGGAATTGAATGAAATATGAAGACTATCGAATTAATACATGGGCTCCCTTTCTTCATTTTCCGTAGTTGCATGGCGGAGGGTACGTTCTTGCAAACATCTAAATTGTTTGACTGGTCACCATGAAATTCAATATATAAATGTATATTTTCATGAAAGAGAGCCGCGGCGGAGCGGCCAAGCGCATTTAGGCGCGAGGTCGCTCCCCGTCTGGAGTTCGAATCCCCCCTCGGGCTTGGGTGTTTGTACCGTCTTTAGTATAAGTTAGTTCATAGGTAGTTCATAAGTTTAGGGACAGATGATATAAGTCTCATAAGCTTAACAAACATTGGGACATGAAAGAGATTTTTATAATCTGCAAGTCAGTGAATTTAGCATGGCGGGTGCCTTGCGATTTTGACACCGTTCGATCAATCACCATGAACATTGGCGCATGTATGTATGTTTTCATATATAGGAGGGAGAGGAGTAAGTGGAGGAGGAGGAGTCGTAGAGAGAGAGGGGAGAGGAGGAGAATGAGAGATGGCAGATGTGAGATGAACAGGGGGAGGAGGAGCAAACGAACGGAGAAAGGAATAGGAGGAGACTTGAGCAGGTGGACAGATAGAAGGGAAAGGAGGAGATGGACTAATGGGAGAATCTAAGTGTCATATATATTTTTTTCGTATGTTCGTATTTTATGCGCTAACATAACGTTCATCTGATTTCGATAAAACTTCGTCAACTTACTTACACGAAGATTATGGACATAGTATAGTTAACTTGTAGTAGGTGGCGCGCATGTCGTATCGTTAAATATATTTGAAGAGCCATTGAAGTAGCACATGTAATTAAACAAGGTCACACATTCAAATTTCAAACGTTATTTGTACAATTATTTCGTCTGTGACAGCAACGCGCCGGCCACCAGCAGGTCTATATCTATAAATGTGAATGTCTGTTCGGTGTACGTTTATCATGTTTCACCCACAAGATATAAAGGGCTACAGTTACTAATGTCTACCCGGGGAAGGCTTTAGGCACGGTTTTATGGCGATCGGATAGCTATTTATCTATGTATATTAATGTGAATGTGTGTTCGGAGTACACGTCCGAACGACAAGACGCAGAGGATTAAATATTTGTACAGTTACTAACGTATACCTGAGGAAGGTTTTAGGCACGGTTTTATAGCGATATGATAGATATTTAGTAATTTGAAGAACATAACGCGAAAAGTGGGACAATAATTACTCTCTGAAAATTATATTTACTCGTTTTATTGGTTGCATTGTTGCTTGATGGTTTTGATGGTTGATAATGATAAAAGTGTAGAGGATATTGGAATTGAAATTTATCGGTGTAAATAAAATTCTACGTGCGTGTGTGTTAATATTTCGCTCTGCAGCGAAAACTACAGAACCCAAACGAATGGTCTGTGTATAATTTTTATCACTTGGTTCATAAAACCATCCATTTTTGTTGGACACGCGACCTTACGTTGGCATGTATGAAAAAATTGTTGAAATGCCTTGGTCGCAGTTAGCTTTATTTCATGACGCGTTTCGAGACATCATCATCAGAAAAAGATTAAAAAAAAAAAAAAAAAAACGATGGGAATTACACCATCTTGGTATAGATTCATGAATACAAATTTAAAATACTATCATGGATTTCTGGTGAAGGTGTTCAACCAGACTTACATGCTCAACAGTTGAGCATGTAAGTCTCGTTGAACACCTTCACCAGACATCCATGATAGTATTTTAAATTTGTATTCATGAATATATACCAAGATGGTGTAATTCCCATCGTTTTTTTTTTAAATCTTTTTCTGATGATGATGTCTCGAAACGCGTCATGAAATAAAGCTAACTGCGACCAAGACATTTCAACAATTTTTTCATACATGCCTGTGTATAATTGTTGTTCGAACCCTCCCGTTGTACACCATAGCAGTTCCATGCCGATAGCTATAAGGGTGGAAGATATGGTAGTTGAAAGTCGTCAAATTATTTTAAAAATTCGGACTGAAGGTCGGCAATGACGTTTGCGACTCTATAGCAAGTAGGTTAAATACAGCGAAACACAATGCCACAGACCATATCTTTGGTCTACGCGCTACAATGTCTTCAGCTCTTTCTCTCTAAGGACAAGCATACGAATAAGGAAATATAAGAATAAATAAATAAAGCAGTATAAATCAAATTTCTTAATTTCTTTTAATACATCTCTTTAATAAAAATTCGTTTAGACGTTTCGCGCATTACATCAAGTGATCGATCTGTGATATTATTACAATCATTATTGTTGAATTTCCTAATTAGATTCTTCGAAACGTGTGATTTGATCTACAGTATTTACTTTCCTGATAAACGGTAAGTGCATAGACTTCTGCAATCTGTTCATTTCATCCTTCAAAACCAGTCTCATAGCACACTACTGAAACATAGTTTATCTATTATAATCAACCAACACCCGAGCGGAGCCGCGGGTTAAGCTAGTTATCAATAAAACCGTCTAAATCATTTAAAAAAAGTCTTTATTTACAACACCGTTTCTGCATCTGCCGTCATCAGATCTCTAAATCCTTGAATTTTCGGAATGAAATTCCGTCTATACGTAACCGAGGATTTATCTAAATTAGTTCAAAGTTTCCTAGAGCCGACAAAGGCAGATGCAGGAATGACGTTGTAAGTAATTCATATGACAATGATGATTGCAGACATGTTCAGGATATTCATTTTCTTTATACGTCGAAATATAACTGCGTTTGTGTTGTTGGTAATATGAGTTAGATTTTATAGCAAGTTATTAACAGAGTATTGGTAAGTCATTCCTTGTATTTGAGGCGCAGTTACTGAGCGGACCTTTCCTCAGTGATTATCAGCCGACGAATCCCCTCTGTGTTTCGGAAACGCCACTCTGATAACAGGACATTGTTAAGGCACGTAAAGTCTTGTGCAGGCGATAGGGTGGAATGCCTGTGACGCCGACGTGCCATAACAAGCTCAGTAAAGCCATGACGCCATACGTTTATGTATGAAGTTTTACCCGGAGCCTGGCTATTTCGTTTGTTCTACGTATTCCGTCAGGTTCTTGTATTAATTCATTTTTTGACAGTTATATAGATTTCACATAGAAGAACGCCTAGATCGCATAGTTTACTTCATACTTTATTATGTGACTAGTTTCGACAAAAAATTGTCATTTTCAAACGTAAAATTAAAATAATATAACTGTATAAAAGCTTGAAAAGCCACATGCATCTGGTGTACGCAGTACGTAAAATTCTCCACATGTGTGTTGGTTACTGGGGTACTAGTATATAAAATACTCCACATGTGTGCTGGTTACTGGGGTACCACTGACATGCTTGGAACATTAACATATGGTATGTACTATCCTACGTTGTATGTTATCCATATGTTAACGTTGCAAACATGTCAGTGGTACCCCAGTAACCAGCACACAGATGGAATATTTTATGTTCTGTGTACACCAGATGCGTGTGCCTTTGTAAGTTTTTATACAGTTTTATAATTTTAATTTTAAGTGAATATGTTAATGTTCCAAGCATGTCATTGGGCAGGCCGCGGTGGCCGAGGGGACTGAGGCGCTCCAGTCACGGTCTGCACGGCCACTACGGTCGGGGGTTCGAATCCCCCCTCGGGCATGGATATTTGGGCCGTCCTTAGTATAAGGTAGTTGATAAGTAGTTTGTAAGTTTAGGGACTGATGACCCCGTAGTTAAGTCCCATAGACTATACAAACATTTGAATTTGAACAATTGAATTTTGTAACATTGTACTGTTCTCATGTTTGTAATCTTCAGATTCTGTTTACGTTAAAAATTCGAAATGCGTCAATAAACAGATTTTATGATGACCACTTGTGGCCGGTGGATTTTAGCAGTGACGTCCATAATAGCACTGATTAAATATTCATAATGATGGGCGCATAGCTTCTGAAAGATTTCATGACACGTCTGCGCCATAACAACATGGCCTTACATTAAAGTGATGCCTGGAAGTAGTAAAAATATGCGATCATACTAACCGTAACTGCAAACCCTTCTGATTTCATTTAACCTTGCACTTCTAACTTTATCGTCATCATATCATAAATTTTCCAAGCACTGGCCACTTCTGCTGGAACTTTAGCTTTTGCCTACCCAAAATAAGCCCGCCTCCTCCTTTCCTTTGCACACACTCGTCCACTGTTTTCCATTTTCACACACTCCTCCTTTCCTTGCACACATGCCTCCACTGATTGTTGTCACTTACCTCTCAATCTTCCTCTCGGTCTTTTTGCCTCTAGTTTCATGTCATGTACTTTCCTAAAAACTCTCATTCTCCTAGCTTAACGCGTTCAAACCATTTAAGCCTTAATTTCTTTTTCCAGCTCTTAAATCTTCATTGTCTCACGTTATTTCTTAACCTACTCACCTTTGTCTCACCAGAATTTGAAGTATTTAACGCTACAAAAACGTTTAAAAGCTCTATTAAACGTAAAAATCTGTCAACACGGTTACACAAATTACAAAACTGATTATTCAAATATTTTTTTCACGACACTTGGTTTTATAATTCGCAAAGTTATGGAAATAAATTGCTTATGATGTTTACTGTATATGTGAAAATTGTCATTACTAATATTATTTAACACAACTAAAAATAAGAATTTAAATAACTACGATACTATCATATTTATAAAATCCATTCTTGCTAAAGGCCAATGAAACCTGATCATTAACTAGAACAATTTCGTAGCGCTGATTCATGAAGCCATTGATATTTCGACGACGTATTATGTGATTAATTACACAAAACACACTTTGTAAGCCAAGAGCCACTAGATGCAATCCATGATCCAATTACAATGTCTGTATTACTATGTTAATAGATTCTGTTTGTTTAAAACAGTCAACACATGCTTAGATTTTCTCAGATTGATGTATTTTTACAAATATACTATTTTAAATCTATTCATATCGACTTTATATCTTAGTCGGTACATAGTTTTGCATGGTGCAAAAAAATAATTGTCAAGGATTTTCTGGGAAGTCACTGGAACAGTTGATTACAGTACAACGTATGTTTCTCCGATAAACTTGGAGTGTTTGTGCCATTTAAGCTCTTCGTACATGTTGGAAGCTGGAAAAGAAAACGGACATCAGTTGAGTGTCCCGCAATGCAAATTGACTTACAAGGACGCCGTATGAGTGTCGGATTTTAGAATGTTTTTATATTCACGGTACGTGAAGTGTAGAACTTTGAAGTGTTGCAGGTACATGGAAGTACTAAAACTGAAACTGTTGTACCATCTGTTGGTGTAGCTCAGGTGGTAGAGTTTTCGGCTCACAACCGTACAGTCGGTGGATCGTTTCCTGCAGCAACTGCTTTATATTATTATTATTATTTATGTTTTATAAAATAATGATGATTTCAATTGAAATTTTTACAGTATCGGCGTCACCATTAGTTGACAATGGTAGTCTTTGACTGTTAAGTTTTTAAGAGCTGTATTTCCGTCGTTTTCGAATTGAGTTACTTAAAACATTTAACGATCTCTAATTACATGTGTTTTGTCCGTTTTCATGTTTGTGTAGCCGAGCTGAACTCCTTGTCGTCGCCTAAAACGATGGTTGTGTAGGGTAGATGCTTCGAAAGCCATTAGTAACTATGGAGGAGACTTTTCAAAAACTGTCATAGCTCTTCACAAACTTGACAATCAAAGACCACCGTCGTCAACCAATAGCGAAGCCAATACTGTAAAAATTAACGTGTTTTTTTCATTGATACCATAATTATTTTGTAAACTATAGAAAATTACGAATAAATAAAAAAACGTGCATTTTTCGTAAAAATGTCCTTTAGATATTAAAATTGTGTAGGTATTTGAACAATATATATATATATATATATATATATATATATATATATATATATATATATATATATATATATATATATATATATATATATATAAAATCAGCTTGTGCAAAAATCGAACCACCTACTCTATGGTTGTGAGCCGTAAACGCTACCATCGGAGCTACACCAACAGATGGTGCAAGTGTTTTGGTTCTTGGTACATACGTGTACCTGCAAAACTTCAAAGTCGATTTTTTCGAGCATTTTTTAGAGTTGCGCTGAGAGGCTTTCACTGATTGTTTTTTAAGTTCTATACTTCACGTACCGTAAATATGAAAAAATTCTAAAATCTGTCACTCATGTGGTCTTCTTGTTAGCGAAATTACTGTAATGATGATTGTTCCTGTTATTGTTTGTTTGTAAATCTTTCGGACCAAACTGCGTGGTCATCAATCAGTCCGTAGCTTACAAACTACTTAAACCTAGGTAAACTAGTCTACAACACACACACCCATGCCCCAGGGAGGACTCGAACCTCCACGGCCAGCAACCGCGCGCTCCGCAGCGAGGCGCTTTAGACCACTCGGCTACTCCACCGCGGCGATTGTTCCTGTTATTCAAGTATATATATACGAACCATAGTAGATAACCATAGTAGATTCCTCATCCTACACACACACACACACACACACACACACACATATATATATATATATATATATATATATATATATATATATATATATATATATATATAATGAATATTGATGCTCCATTGCCAGTCGCAGTGGCCGAGGGGACTGAGGCGCTCCAGTTACGGTCTGCACGGTCACTACGGTCGGGGGTTCGAATCCCCCTTCGGGCATGGATATTTGTGCCGTCCTTAGGCTTAGCTAGTTCATAAGTAGTTTGTAAGTTTAGGGACTGATGACCCCTTAGTTAAGTCCCATAAGCTATACAAACATTTCAACATTTGATGCTCCATTTGGATGTAATGTTCGGATTATTCATCCATTATTAACATCTCGGCAAATGTGAATTATTCTTGAGAATGCTATTTCAATATTTGGTGTGTAGTGGAGTATTCTAGAATTATTTTTATGAGAATGTTATTTTCATTAATTTTTTAAGGCTTTCTCTTATTTCTTTTTTGTTTGAGTGTGTTTGACCACACCAAATTCATATTATACCAACTAGATAACGAGACTATAATATTTTTCGTGACACCAAGATAAGTTTCTTTATTTTATTTATTTATTAATTTATTCAATTTTGATCACCGTTTCCTTTCAAAAAGTTTACTACATTAAAAATGAACTTCGTTCCAAAAAAATGTATTCAACGTGAATGATATTAAAGGGGGGTTTGTTTAAAATTGCACTTCAGAAGTACTGTTTAGAACAGTGGCAACTAGGGCCAAGGGCGTGGAAGTACCAGGCTAGGTACAATTTTATTAAAACATGCCTTTCTTGGAAAACACTGCCGCTTTAACTGAAACGTTGTCCCATCGCGATACAGTTCCGCTTTCTACCAGCCACCGACTTACCATGAAGTTTCTCGTATGAGAGACTGTAATTTTACTCATCAGTCAGAACTCTTCAGCCGTGAACAGTGCAGGTGGAGACAACTGTGACTGGTGAACTTTGGGTGGCGCGACATGGAGACCGGCGCCAGCTCACGCTGCCGGCAGTGAAAGTGGCGAGACCTGCTTCTGTTGCAACTCGCGTGGTCGGCCGGCTGAACAGTGTTGGGAAATACTTTTAATTTTAGTCGCTTTGTGGTGCATGCTGATTGCCGGCAGCGAGCAACCTGTCCAGCACAAAGGCCGCGTCACTAGCTGGTGTCGCAACCCCAGGCGGGCCTGCAGGTAGCCGCTGGGGCACGGCTAACTATGCCGATGCAGCGAGCCCATCAGGTATGCGCGCGCAACCTACTCTGCCTGACGTCACACAAGAGCGCCGCGGCCCTCTCTCTAGGTGGTGGTGCGCAAACGCACATGTCTCACGTCGCGGCCGAGCGTAACCACTGCAGTGGGTATAAGACAGTGACTTCACCGCTTTCACGGCCGAAAAAGTCATGTCCATTAAAATTATCCGGGCTGTTAAGAGGGTTCGGTTGAATTTGTTGCCAGTGTGTGTGTTGGTCCTGCAATCCTACACCCCCCGGAAGAAGTCCTCCGCAGACAGGGTCTGAACTTTGGGTTTTGACAACAAATTCAACCGACCACGGCATAACAGTCCGAATAATAATAATGTAACTGGGTACAGCCCTTCGCGTAACGTGACAAACAGTTATGACATGCAACGAGGACGTAAGGAATTAGCTCCCTAATATCTAAGTACAATTCAGCAACCGACACCCAAGTAGCACACTAGATGATTAGAAGCATCCTTAGACGTACTACTGGACATTAATATAATGTTGTCAATTTCATATCGTTCTGCGACGTTTCTGCTAGGTATTTAATCGATGCCTAGGTATTTTATCAACGCGACTGCATGCCGAGGATTTTGTAGTCCAGGCAACCACAGCTATGAGTGTTAATGTGTAGAAAATGAAACCGCTTCCTCTGTAGAATTCCTTTATTTTTGTCTAATATTGTAGCTGAGTCTCCCGTAAATCTACGGGTTTGCTTAATTTTTCGGAAAAAGAGATGGAGGAATTTTTTTTCATATTTGCTAGTGCTGAATGCGAGTATCAATCATGTTCCGGGTGTAACGTTGAACATCTGCGGTTACCCGCGTTGTCAGTAATAGTCCAAGCTTAAAAACCTTTTTGCCACAAGTTTTGCGTTTCAAAAACATGGTTAAAATCTAGAGAGTTGTCAATGAACTTTAAACGAGAGCAGAAGACGAATCTCACTCATGATATTTGCATGAACCGGAAAATGAAGTAGCGTAAAATGTGCACGACAGTAAGAGACCGCAAAAGATGAGAAATAACGGGGTACCATCAGGGAAATTGTAACAAGGTTGGAAGTAGAGTGACAGCATAACCTACCGTGGTAGATACCAATGTACACATCGATTATTCCGAAATTGGGGAACGGATGTAGCAACCTGACTGCAGGTGAGCGTTGGTAAGTGCAGTAGGAAGTACTGCTTTTCAGTGATTCGCTGTCTAGTAGCGCTGATCTTTAAGTGAAGCGTTGTTCAGTGCTGCTTATACTAGCATGTGGCTTATGAGCAGGTGTTCGATCATTATACAATCTTGTTTCTATCTCTGTAGCACAGTCACTGTGGTTAATTGAGCGCTGGTAGCAGATTGTAAGTGACAAGTCATTCCTCCTGATTTTTCACAGCGACACACTTGGAGGTCAGCGGCGACCATTCGTCGGAGCCTGACACCTGCCTGCTCTTCATTTGGCTGCGGTTCTCCCCTCGTGTTTCCACTTCACCACCACATTATCAAACACCGGCCTGAGCAGTTACAGAACCTCAATTCTGCTGGCATTTTCACTGCCTTTAAGCATTCTAGCTCTTACGGCTCCCTGAGTGTGGCGTAGAGGGCATTTCCTTAGAGCTTCTGAACTCTCTGGGAGAGCCCGAAATGACAGATGTAAGAGGCAGGCAATGTTCCCTGGGACTTTAGGAGAAATTCCAAAGAAAGAGGTGCAGACCAGTGCGATAATTAAGGAAATGTCTGGTTAATAAACCATGGTTACAAACTTCTAACAAGAATTTTATCAGACTTGATTCCATTATGGCTCTTGTGCTCAACGACTGTTTTCCGATTTGTATAAAACTGTTAGCAATCACTCGTAAATATTGTATTATTAGATCTAGCTTTCGATCAATGCTTAAACTTTTCGACCTCCATATTGGAAGTGACGAGTCATTCCTTCAAATTTTTATATAACTATTTGTTTTAAGCATTGATAATGATCACACAGTGCCCGAAATCTAGATCTAGTAATAAAATATTTACGACTGATTGCTGACGATTTTCTACTAACACCAATTATTTACGGGTGAATGGGAAAACTGGTAGAACCGGACCTCGGGGAAGATCAGCTTGGATTTAGGAAACAATGTGAAGCAATATCACCTTACGACTTATCTTAGAAAATGGTTAAAGGAAACGGAAACTTACATTTCTGGCTTTTGTCGATTTGGAGACAGCTTTTGACAATATTAACTGGAATACACTAAAAATCTAAAGTCAGTCGGGAAAATTTAATAATCGGGAGGTTATTTACAACTTAGGTGGGTAAGGATGTCTTATTCCGTGATACCCCTAATACCGTGATACTCGGTTCAGCAACGCGCCACAGCGTTAGGATCCATATGCATTGCTTTCTGAAGCATCCAACAGATAGCACAGAATGTCTGCTTTCCAGTTCTATGCATCACTGTGCTCTGCGGGAAAGAACAGAACTACAACATGGTTGGTGCTGTAAACCTCAGTCAAACGCTCGAGAATTGCTGTGCTTTTTTTACCACTGCTCAAGAAATACTGATTTGACAAGTAAATATCAGTGACAAAACGTTGAAAATACTTCGAAACATATATAAACGTACAGGGAAACATTGTATGTCAGTATTATAATTATATAGTGCTTACATAGTCCTGGAATACTTTTCACGTTTCAAGTATTATTTTTGCATTTCCTACAATTTGGCCTCTTACTGAAACAGGACTACCGTCAGAATTATAGATGAAATATAGTACACTTCATGCTACGCATACATATATCTTCTGTAGTGTGTGAAACAAGTTTTCTGGACCGTCTTCTAAAAGACGACAGGGAAGAAATTCCAAATCTCATGACAAAACTACATGTTCGGTGTGCAATTTCGGCTATGAATATGTCGTGCACAATAAAACTGGAGCAGAGGGGATAAAGTGTTGTTTTGTCTACAGTGGTATCACAACAAATGTGAGGCTCTAGGGGCTGATTATGACGAAAATGTTTATGTGTGTTCAGTGTGAGCAGATTAATGTTTTTGTTTGTATAATGAGATATTTGGTTTCTCTTTTTGTATTTGGACTTTTTATTGGTTATCTTTGTTTTTGTTTTTTTTTCACTATTGAATATCTTTTCATTTTTTTTCATCAGTGTTGCTTTAGGTGTAATATTTTACTGTATATTTTGAAATGTAGGCGCTTTTCATCACGATAATATGTTGCAACATTACAACAATGTAATGGATGAGACTAAAATGTTAGCTAGTAATAGTTTTGTACATTTTATGCTTTTATTTTGGACTTATGGAATTAGTGTACCACTGGCGGAATTAGGATACCACTATCACGGATTTATCAATCTTGTCACGCATTTAGGAGCCTATGTCATTTAATTTATTCCTATACTTTTATTTCATGTGTAAAAATTAACAATAACTAGCAAAATAAAAAAAAGTTAGAGAACATTGAAACTGTCTACATGACATGTTATTTACATGACTTCTTATCATTTATGGACATTGCGGAACACAATAAGAAAAAATCAAGTAATTAGGCATCCTTACCCTACAGAAATCAGACAGCAGTTATTACAGTCGAAGCGCATGGAAGGGGTGAATTGATTGGGAAGGGAGAAGGACACGTTTGTAGCTTTTCCCCAATGTTATTCAATCGGTTGCGGAGAAAGCTGTGAAGGTAAGCAAACAGAAATTTTGAGAAGGAATTAAAGTCCTTGCAGTTTTCATATGAGATTGTAATTATATCAGAAACAGTAAGGACCTGGAAGATCACTTGAAGGGAATTGAGAGTGTCTTTTATGAAGCGTATAAGATGAAGGCTAACTAAAGAAAAATAAGGGTAATGGAATTTAGTGGAAGAAAATCAGTCAATGCTGAAGGAATTAGATTAGGTAAGGAGACAATACAAGTAGTAGGGTAACGAAATAAACTTCTGATAGCCGAAGTAAAGAAGATATAAAATGCAGAGTGGTTAGGGGAGAAAAACCTTTCTGAAAAATAGAAATTTGTTAACATGGAATATCAATTTAAGTCTTAGGACGTCTTTTCTGAAGGTATTTGTGTGGAGTGTACCCTTGTACGAGAAAGATACAAGAATGATAAGTGGTTCAGACAAAATGTGGCTAGAGTTTTGAAATGTGATGTTACAGAAAATTGCCGATGATTAGGCGGGTAGAGGAGGTAGAGGAATACTAATCAGTATTGAAAAGATAAGAAATTTCTTGCCTACCTTGAGTAAAAAGAAGGGATCGATTATGAGAACACATTCTTAGATATCACGAAATAGTCAATTCAGCGTTGAAGTGAAGTGTGCGGGGTAAAAGACGCTGATAGAGACGAAGAGACGAATACATTTAGCATTTGGATTTTTGCCCTTCTTATGGGGAAATGAAGAGACTTTCTCATGGAGCTGCATATTACCAGTATCCATATTGAAGACCACAACAAGCACAACTTCCTTTTCTTTGAAAAGAGTGACCCTGGTGATGCCCGTATAGACATTCGTAATGGTGTTTACGTGATCTTCCCAGTTGACAGCTGCTAATGGACTGCTGCATCCACAATTGCCACCATCGGACAGCAGGGATTTCTGTTTATTAATTAATCATACCGAATTTTCTTCAGTCACCAACAATAATTTATGGATGAATAAAATTTAGATACATTTAATAATGATTTTGCAGCCAAGATCGCATTTTTCATTTACTAAGTTACCGGTTTCGGCGTGCTCGATGCCATCTTCAGACCTGTCGTAATTTTCATAACTTCATGACATTTTTATATACTAAAAGAGTACATCCAGGTTGAGGCATCACCAAACATAAAATTACTAGTCACAAATAAAATATAGACATCCATCTTCTAATGGTTCTGAAGCGAGGTACTTCAAAAGTCTGGATACTGATAACTTTCCCAGTATCATAAACTGGCGGAAATATGAATGGATGTATTTTCATGAAGATTTTTATTCCACATTCAAAACTCATTCACATAAGTAACCAATGCATATTAATTCATACATTTTGTGATCAAAATGGCTGAAAATGATTTACAAGTTCGTTGCGCCCTCCATCGGTAATGCTGGAATTCAGTATAGTGTTGGTCCAACCTTAACCTAGATGACAGCTTTCACTCCCGCAGGCATATGTTTAATCAGGAATCTGAAGGCAAGGCTATTCTACGAAAGGTTGGGCCCGAAGCGAAACGATCTGCTATTAGCAGTTGAAATGACGCCAGTGGTGATACAGCACTGCCAGCGAGAGGCGCGAAGCGGCGCTGTGCCGTCACCTAGAACACCACTGAACACACAAAAATTATCTGTTTACGGATTCCTTATTGCAGTGGCATAGCTCGTGAAATCCTTCCGACAGCCGAAGAATACCACTGGCGTGATTTTGGCCTCATTGATGCCGCTGCTTTCTCTTTCTTCATCTTCATGTTGAGGTAGCGCACTCGAATAATAATTCGTGTCCGTAAGAATATTTTAATGACTTCCGGCGCCACGTGAGGATATTTCCAATTTTCAAATGTTTGTAGAGCTTAAGGGACTTAAATGCGGGATCATCAGTCCCTAAACGTGCAAACTAATTATGAATTACATCATAATAAATAAGGCACAAACAGCCATGCCCGATGGGGGATTCCAACCCCCGACGGGGAACATAGCGCCTCATTGGGCTCGGCCGCTCCACCGCGGCTGAGTATATTTCTGCGAAATTACGTCCGCTAATCTATTAGAAATATTTTTTTTCTTTTGAAAGTATGTCACTTCCGCTAATCTCGGTGAACAGCAACTCAAACTCTGAGATTTGTCGCACCCACTCGTCAGACTCGTCAAACTGCACTAACTGCAGAGTAAGTTGTAATTTGCGGCTGTTTGTTGGTGATGCTGTTGTGTATGGGAGGATGTCGCCTGTAACTGACTGTAATAGCATACAGGATGAATTAGACAAAATTTCTAGTTCTAGCTCTCAACGTAGAAATATGTAAGGTGATGCGCATGAGTAGAAAAAACAATCCTATAATGTTCGAATACAGCATTAGTAGTGGGCTTCTTGATGCTGTCGCGTCGCTCAAATATCTAGGCGTAACATTGCAGAGCGATATGAAATGGAACGTACATGTAAGGACAGTTGTGAGTAAGGCGGACAGCCGACTTCGGTTTATTGGGAGAATTTTGGGAAGATGTACTTCACCTGTAAAGGAGACCGCTTATAAAACGCTTGTACTACCACGTCTTGAGTATTGCTCAAGTGTTCGGGACCCGCAGCAGATCAGTTTAAAGGAAAACATAGAGGCGGTTCAGAGGCGAGCAGCTAGATTTGTTACCGGTAGGTTCGACCAATACGCGAGTGTCACGGAAATGCTCCGGCAACTCAATTGGTGATCGTTGGAGGAAAGACGACGTTCTTTTCCTGAATTTCTGTTGATGAAATTTAGAGGGCGGAATTTGAAACTGAGTGTAGTACGATCTTGCTGCCGCCTTCTTACATTTAGCGTAGTGATCACAAAGACAAGAGAAATTAGGGCTCGTACTGAGGCATATAGGCATTCTTTTTTTCCTTGTCCTATTTGGGAGTGGAATAGGAAAGGATATGCCTAGTAGTGGTACAGTGTACCCTCCGCAACGCACCTTACGGTAAATGGCGGAGTATGTATGTAGCTGTAGATGTAGAACAAACCTCCTCTTCGTAGAAATTCTCTGCGCCCGTATTCTGCGAGGTGTTTTGGAAGAGAACAAAGTAGTTCATTAGACGACACCCCAGTGAGTGGTCATATTTCGCAGCACGACGTGCAATGTAGCCTGCCAGATATATGAATTGTTCAGTTGGGCGTTCAACATCTGTCACAGAAGAGGGTGCAGCAGCCTCACAACTAAAACTTAAGTCCTGGCTCTCTGCTTCCCCAAGGCCATTGCTTTAGACATATCCGGAAAAATTCCGCACAGCAGACTAGATAACAGCATTTATTGAGAACCTTCTGCCTGTCTCCCAAACGAAGTTTTGGAAAGTGGAATGTCTTGGGCGTTCTTTCCCAGAAGCAACAAACGCAGCCGGTGTTTTACTTCTTTAGGGGGAAGATGCTGATAGAAATGGTCTGTACCTCCAAAACATGAAAACAAATTTTCAAGACAGTCCAGGTTCAGCTATGCTGTTAATATATACTTAACGCCTAGTGACAAAAGATCAGAATGAGGGTCAAATAAAGAATTAATTGACATTGAGAGTCCTTTCTGAAATGGGAACAGCTGCCTTCGGTTTCCAATCTGCATTGTTTCACAGCACAAATACATTTTGCTGAGATTTTTTTTTTTTTTTTTTTTTTTTTTTTTTTGCTGATGCTCGTCTGTTTCATATGCACTTGCTAATGTCTTTATGTCAACGATTCTGCGAGAATTTAAAGTGTCAAACGAATCATTAACACATTAATTAGAGGCATCGATTTTCTGCCGTATAACGCTTGAATAAACGAAACAATACGTTTCCGCTTATATACAGGAAACAATAAGCTGCTGCCACTTGCTTCTGCGATGACGTCATGAGAGGTATCAATGTAGGTCGGTGACGCCTGGCACGACGTCGACGTCCCAAAACGTCACAAGGGTGTTCTATAGGATTAAAGTCGGAACTCTGTGCAGGCAAGTCAATTAAAGGGATGTTATTGTCTTCTAACCACTCCGCTACATGCCGTACATAATGAGCAGGTGCTCGATCTTGTTGAGAGATGCAATCACCAAATTTAAATAGCAAAAGCGCAAGAAGGTGTTTATAACATCTGTGTAGGCCCGTGCTGCGATAGTGCTACGCAAAACCACAATTGGTGCACGCCCCCTCCATGAAATACGGGACAACACCATAACACCACAGCCTCCGAATTTTACTGTTGGCACTACAGACGATAGCAGGTAACGTACACCGGGCATTCGCCATACCCACACCCTTCCATCGGCTTGCCACATTGTGTACCGTGAGTCGTTGCTCTACACAATGTTTTTTCACTGTTCAGTCGTCCAATGTTTACGCTCCTTACACTGAGCGAGGCGTCGTTTCGCATTGACCTGCGTGATGTCTGGCTTACAGGCAGCCGCTCGACCATAGAATCCAAGTTTGCCTCCCTGCCGACTAAAATTCTACATGGAGTTGATCCTGAGCCAGTTTGGAATTCCTGTGTGATGGTCTGGATAGATGCCTGCCCATTACACTTACGAAACTCTTCAAATGTCGGTGGTGTCTGTCACATAACAGACGAGGTCGGCCTGTATGCTTTCGTGCTATACTTGTCGTTACACATTTCCACTTTACTATCACATCAGAAACAGTGGATCTAGAGATGTTTAGGAGTGTGGAAATCTTGCGTGCAGACTTCTGACGCAAGTGATATCCAATCACCTGACCATGTGAGTTCCGCGGAGTGCCCCATTTTGTCATGTCACGATATCTTATGAGTACCGAGGTCGCTTATACGCTGGCGGTAGGTGGCATAACAATGCACCCAATATGAACAACGTATGTTTTTCGGGTTGTCCGGATACTTTTGATCACACAGAGTAATATTCATAGAAAATATTATGTATTTCGGTACGTCTGCTATGTACTGACATCTGACGAGGCTACTTCATTTGTCCGACGCAGACCAATGGACGCCCTTGACTTACACTGTGTGATGGTAACACGGTATGCAGTATATACGAGGGTTGAAACTTAACTATTTATTCACAACCGATACAAAAGATTTACATGTTTGCACCAGTTACTGTCGTTCAAAGTAGTCACCAACGTTGTGTAGAATCCTTTGCCAGCGATGTGGAAAGAGTAGCATAAAGTTAGCAAACTTGTTCTGTTGATGGAACGAATGGAGTGGTCTACTGCCTGTCGAATTTCTGGAACAGTTCTGAAGCGAATTTCACGAAGTGATTCATCTCCGGAATCAAATCAGCATCACCAGAACTTAAGTCGTATGGTGGAGGTACAGTACGTCCCAGTCCCATCGACCAAACAGAGCAGCCTCAGCTTGCGCTGTATGCGCCCGTGCATAGTCCTGTGAAATTGTGGGTTGCGTAGAAAGTGTTGCTGCTTGTTTCGCAAAGCTGGTCGCAGGTGATGCTCCAAAAACGAACAGTAATATTGTGCATTGACGGTCTGCTGTCGAGGAACGTAATGCGTTATAATAACACCACCACAATCGTACACGATTATAACCATAATTTTCACCATACTGGAACTCTGACGCCTCTGTAAGACCTTGATGACACTGACGTGCTGTATGAGCTCTGGCACATTCAACCTTGATCCAAATCCGTTGTTCCTGTTTCGAAAACATAGCGACACTCTTACGGTAGAGCGCTCGCTCACAAGTTACTATTCAAAAAAGTGTTCAAATGTTTGTAATTCTTATAGGAGCAAACTAATGTGGACATAATTCCCTAGACTTACAAACTACTTAAAGTGAAACTAACCTAAGGACAACACACGCATCCATGCCCGAGGGGGGAGGGGGGGGGAATACGAAACCCCGACGTGGTAGACAGCGCGATCCGTAACGAGGCGCTCCAGACCGCTCGGCTACTCCCGCGCGGCGCAAGTGACTTTGTTTCCTTCGATTGTGCGCATGCCTGTGACGTCGAACGGACGAGTCCATTTGCTCGGAGGTAAGGTACATTGCACTGCATAGTGTCTACAACCATAACCCGCAAGCCACCCGACGTTGCGTGGCGAAGGGTACCTTGAGTACCACTAACGATTTTCCCTCCTATTCCAGTCACGTATTGTTCGCGGAAAGAACGATTGTCGGTATGCCACTGTGTGGGCTCTAATCTCTCTGATTTTATCCTCATGATCTCTTCGAGAGATATGCGTAGGAGGGAGCAATATACTACTAGACTCCTCGGTAAAGGTATGTTCTCGAAACTTCGACAAAATCCCGTACCGAGTGACAGAGCGTCTCTCCTGCAGAGTCTTCCACTGGAGTTTAGCGATCATCTGCGTAACGCTTTCACGATTACCAAATGATCCTGTAACGAAGCGCGCTGCTCTCCGTTGGATCTTTTCCACTTCTTCTATCAATCCCACCTGGTACGGATCCCACACCGGTGAGCAGTATTCAAGCTGTGGGCGAACAAGTGTACTGTAACCTACTTCCTTTGTTTTCGGACTGCATTTCCTTAGTATTCTTCCAATGAATCTAAGTCTGGCATCTGCTTTACCGACGATTGATTTTATATGGTCGTTCCCTTTTAAATCCCTCATAATGACTACTCCCAGATACTTTATGGAATTAACTGCTTCCAGTTGCTGACCTGCTATAGTGTAGCTAAATGATAAAGGATCTTTCTTTCTGTGTATTCGCAGCACATTACACTTGTCTACATTGAGATTTAATTGCCATTCCCTGCACCATGCGCCAATTCGATGCAGATCCTCCTGCATCTCCACAGCAGTGTCGCCACTATTTAAGTTCCAACCCTCGTTTGAGTGCTGTAAGGTCCCGTATCCACATTGGGAGTTTCCCTTTACTGCATCTGGATGCTGAGTGTGCGGACCGCATCCGGCAGGTAGCCGGAGCTATCCGGCTGTGCGGTCATCCGCAGCGCCGGCGGCGGCCGCTGTGGCGAAAGGCGGCGGCCTTGGCGCGCACCGCGTGACGTCACGGGCAGCAGGTGAGGCCAGGTCAGGGGTCGCGGGATGCGCCCACCTGTTGCGTGTGTCGAGGCCGCGCCAGCCGCGCAGAGCGAGCCGCTGCTTGTGCAGTCGGCACACACCTTCAGGCCGCTCAGTGCCGGCCGCGCTGCCTCCACAATTCACGTATCGGCGCCTCAAACTCTCCTTCCGCCTCGTACTAACAAAAAGACAACATGGGTATGTTAAAGGAAGGGAAGGAAGAAGGATAGGAAAGAAACGATTGACAGTGGCCGCATTTGGGCATTGATATTAAGCATTGGCGACAAATGAAAATGTGAACCGGACCGGGAATCGAATCCGGGTCTCCCGCTTCGGGCCAGCAGTCGCCTTAACCACTTGTTCTTTCGGACGTCCGAAAGAACAGACACTACACCAATACAATAAGTATTTAAACGCGACGACGGCGTTAGCTTCAGTTATTTCAACGCAGATGCGGTCATACGTCCGACCTCGCACGGAAGTCTGTAATGGCGAGTGTAAAAGGGCATGGACGATAGGGGCGCTACAAACATAGCGTGCGACAAGTGGGAATTTGAGACGGGCGGGAGGCGAGCACGGGTGGTCAAGTGGTGCCGGGCGCCGTGGCTCAGCGCGCCCGGTCAGAGGGTTCAACGCCCTCTGTAATAAAAAAAAAAAGCTGAGCCAATAACAGATCGAAGAAGAACGAAAAAAACCGATCAGCGTCCGCAGGGAAGAGAACTACCTACCAAAAAAAAAAAAAAAAAAAAAGTGGTTAAGGCGGCCGCTGATCCTAAGCGGGAGAACCAGGTTCGATTTCCGGTCCGGCTCACATTTTCCCTTGTCACCATTGCTTAAATCAATGCCCAAATGCGGCCACTGTCAATCCTTTCTTTCCTTTCCTTCTTCCTTCCATTCCTTTAACAATCCTTTGCAAATGCTATTTGGCTGCGAAGCAGGTGTGGTGTCTGTTCTTTCGGATGTCCGAAAGAACAGACACCACAAAAATAGAAAAATAGCTTTATATTTATGGTACGTGAAGTTCAGAATTTAAATAACAATCAGCCAAAGCCATTCGGCGCAGCTTTCGCAAAATTTCGAGAAAACCTACTTTAAAGTTTCGCAAAGTACACGTACCTATTAGGTACCAATAATTAAAACGGCTGCTGCACCTGTGCGTGTAGCTCAGGACGCCGGGCGCCGTGGCTCAGCGCGCCCGGTCAGAGAGCTGAGCGCCCTCTGTAATAAAAAAAGCTGATCCAAGAACACAACCAACAATACCGAGCATACTGGATCAACGCCCGCAGTGAACAAAACTACCGTTAAAGCAAGAAATAAAAATTACATAGTACTAACGTTCTGACCTTCCAACCTCAAGAGTTAGCGGTTCGAATATTGTACCGGCAATTTTTTAAAAATATTTTTTTCATTGTCTTCGTATACTTACACAATTTTAAATCTAATGGTAATTTTTACGAAAATTGCACGTGTTTTTGTTTATTCGTAATTTCCTATATTTTATGGAAGGTTGTTAATAATGATAGTCAATCAAAAACGTAAGTTACATATTTTACAGGATTCACTATTAGTTAACGACGGTAGTCTTTCTTCAGTTTGTGAAGAGCAATGGCACTGTATTTGGAAAGTCATCTCCCTAGATATTAATGGCTTTCCAAGAATCTACCCTACTCAACCACCGTTTTACGTGACGACAAAGTAATAAAACTCCTCTACATAGGCATAAACAAAAAGCGACACAACATGTCGAATTAGAGATTCCAAAATGTTTTATATAACAATGCGAAAACGAGAAGAAGACTGTGCCATTGGGATCCGAACCTTCGACTGTATGGTTGAGACGCCAGTACGGTACCACGGTTACATAGTACTAACGTTCTGACCTTCCAACCTCAAGAGTTAGCGGTTCGAATATTGTACCGGCAATTTTTTAAAAATATTTTTTTCATTGTCTTCGTATACTTACACAATTTTAAATCTAATGGTAATTTTTACGAAAATTGCACGTGTTTTTGTTTATTCGTAATTTCCTATATTTTATGGAAGGTTGTTAATAATGATAGTCAATCAAAAACGTAAGTTACATATTTTACAGGATTCACTATTAGTTAACGACGGTAGTCTTTCTTCAGTTTGTGAAGAGCAATGGCACTGTATTTGGAAAGTCATCTCCCTAGATATTAATGGCTTTCCAAGAATCTACCCTACTCAACCACCGTTTTACGTGACGACAAAGTAATAAAACTCCTCTACATAGGCATAAACAAAAAGCGACACAACATGTCGAATTAGAGATTCCAAAATGTTTTATATAACAATGCGAAAACGAGAAGAAGACTGTGCCATTGGGATCCGAACCTTCGACTGTATGGTTGAGACGCCAGTACGGTACCACGGTTACATAGTACTAACGTTCTGACCTTCCAACCTCAAGAGTTAGCGGTTCGAATATTGTACCGGCAATTTTTTAAAAATATTTTTTTCATTGTCTTCGTATACTTACACAATTTTAAATCTAATGGTAATTTTTACGAAAATTGCACGTGTTTTTGTTTATTCGTAATTTCCTATATTTTATGGAAGGTTGTTAATAATGATAGTCAATCAAAAACGTAAGTTACATATTTTACAGGATTCACTATTAGTTAACGACGGTAGTCTTTCTTCAGTTTGTGAAGAGCAATGGCACTGTATTTGGAAAGTCATCTCCCTAGATATTAATGGCTTTCCAAGAATCTACCCTACTCAACCACCGTTTTACGTGACGACAAAGTAATAAAACTCCTCTACATAGGCATAAACAAAAAGCGACACAACATGTCGAATTAGAAATTCCAAAATGTTTTATATAACAATGCGAAAACGAGAAGAAGACTGTGCCATTGGGATCCGAACCTTCGACTGTATGGTTGAGACGCCAGTACGGTACCACCTGAGCTAAACCGACAGATGCTGCAACCCTTCTAACTACTGGTACTTACGTGCACTTTGCAAAATTTCAAAGTCGATTTTCTCAAGAATTTTTGAGAGGTGTGTCGAATGGCTTTGCTTGATTATTATTAAAGCTCTGAACTTTACGTACCATAAATATAAAGAAATTCCAAAATCCGATACCCATGTGGTCTCTTTGTTAAGACGCTGGACATTTTCCGCCGCGGTGATTTGTCCGTCGCCGCTCACAGGAAGCTAGCGTTGACGCACATGGCGGTAAAATCTTCGTCGCCGTTGTACGAGTCAGCTGGTTATTGGCAGCGTTCATATGTCTGTAAATCTACGGGACCTACTACTGTGGTTATCAGTCCCTATGCTTACATACTACTGAAACTAACTTCACATACAATCATGCCCGAGGAAGGACTCTAATCTCCGAAGAGGCGCCAGCGTGCTCTCTGCAGCAAGGCGCCTTAGAGCGCTCGGCCATTCCAGCGCGGCTCTTGGCAATGTAGTTTCATCATCTAACCAGTTGAGTTTACTTTTGATGTGGTATTTTAATTATTTATTGCTTTCCAGCGCACAGCGTTGTCTTAAATGAAAAGAGACGAAATCTACTTTTGTCGTTGCTGCGTCGACGAATAAAAGGAGAAATTTTGCTTCTATTATGGATGCATCCAATTAATGAAAGAAGAGAAAAGGTCGGAGTTTTCTACACGTTGTTTGGAGAGTTGAGGCAGGTTGACAAGCAATTCGTAACTACTTCAGAATGTCGGGGACTTCTTTTGACAAATGTTCAAATGTTTGTATAGTCTATGGGACTTAACTACGGGGTCATCAGTCCCTAAACTTACAAACCACTTATGAACTACTTACGAACTAGGACGGCACAAATATCCATGCCCGAGGGGGGATTCGAACCCCCGACCGTAGTGGCCGTGCAGACGGTGATTGGAGTGCCTTAGTCCCCTTGGCCACCGCGGCCGGCTTCTTTTGACAGACTCTGTAGTTTGTTGAAAAATACAATTCAGAGCAAAAATACGAGAATGAAGAACTGTATCAAGCCTTTAGAAACGCTGGCAATAACACTGAGGTAAATGTGGGGTAATCACTTGCAAACTAATTTTAAAGATAGCATTTATTGAAACACGTCGGTAAAAACATAAGGAGCTTTACAGATACAAATACACTATAATACACAATCTATATCTATAAATGTCTGTTCGGTGTACGTTAATCACGTCTGAACCACAAGACATAAAGAGCTAAAAATTTGTACAGTTACTAACGTCTACCCGAGGACGGCTTTAGGCACGGTGTTATGGCGATCGGATAGCTATTTATCTATATATATTAATGTGAATGTCTGTTCGGTGTACGCTTATCACGTCCGAACGACAAGACGCAGAGACTTAAATATTTGTACAGTTACTAATTTATACCTGAGGAAGGTTTTAGGCACGGTTTTATAGCGATCTGATAGATATTTAGTAATTTGAAGAATATAACGCGAAATGAGGAACAATAATTACTCTTTGTAAATTATATTTACTCTTTGAAACTGGTTTTATTGGTTACATGTTGTTTGAGGGTTGATAATAATAAAAGGATGGAGTTTATTGGGATGGAAAGTTATCGGTGTATATAAAATTCTACGTGTGTGTCTGTTAATATTTCGCTGTGCAGCGAAAAGTACAGAACTCAAACGAATGGTCTGGGGTGTAATTGTTGTCCGAAGTCTCCCGTTGTACACCATAGCAGTTCCATTCTGATAGCTATAACGGGGTGGACGATATGGTGGCTGAAAGTCGTCAAATTATTAAAAAATTTGGACTGAAGGCCAGCGATGACGTTTGCGACTCTATAGCAAGAAGCGAAACATGATGCCACAGATCATATCTTTGGTCTATGCGTGCTACAATGTCTTCAGCTCTTTCTCTGTAAGGATAAGCATACGAATAAGGAAATATAAGAATAAATAAATAAAGCAGTAAATAAGAAATTTCTTTTAATACATCTCTATAAAAAATCGATTTGACGTTTCGCGCATTACATCAAGTGATCGATCTGTGATATTATTACAATACATTATTTTTAAATGACATCTCATCTTCCAAACCAGTCTCATAGCACACTATTCAAAAATAGCTTATCTACCATAATCAACCAACACGCGAGCGAAGCCGGCGACGGCGAAGCTGGTAATAAATAATTAAATTAGATGTCGATTGTCCTTGTATATGGTGACGGTTTTATCCCACAAAACAGGCCTTCATTGAATTAATAAATTTAAATTTTCGTTATCTATATCCAGATTACCCATGTTTTTAAGAGAGAAAATATCCAGTTGTGTCACGAAGGCTCAACTCGCACTGAACAAAAAACTATGGACTGTAGGAACACTGCTGTTTGTGTAAGTGTGCATTTTGTGAAGTGTGCCACTACTTTGACGGCGGTGGCAAAATTGCCGGCATCCGGCAGTCGTACAGCTATCGCCGACGGCAAATGTACCGCGCGGTTTTCTTCCCCGTAGTGTGAAAGTTCTGGTTTACTGCACTACATTACTGTTGGAAAGGCGGCGACGGCCAATTGACCACAGAGGAAAAATCCGCCTGACACTCCGTGCAGGCGACAGGGATCGCCCCTAGTCGGCACTACCAGAACACACGCCGTCTAAGGCCACCCTAACCGGGTAAGGACGTAGCCGAAGTGGTGATCTACATCTACGTATTAATTCTCCACAACACAGTTAAGTGCCTGGAACCGGGTTTAACGAAACGCTCTCGTAATATTTCTGTAGGCTACTTTACCATTCGCTAATTGCGCGAGGGAAAAAGACTCACCAAAATCTTTCCGTTTTCGATCTGTTTTTCATATAGTACTGTGATTATCATGTTTCCCTACGTAGGTGGATGGTAAAAAATTTGCCCGTATTCGGAAGAGAAAGTTTGTGAAAGAAACTCATCAAATACATCCCGCCGCAACTACTGCAATGATTTCCGCCCTAATTCTTGCATCATTTCCTTCACACTCTCTCCCCTCTATCGCGAGACTACAAAATGAGTTGCTCTTCTTTGGACTTTTTCTACGTTTACTCGGCGAGGGTCCCATAATGTGCAGTAAGCTGTCTGAGGGATCCTGACCTACACCAACCCAAATCACCTAAATGAAATTATACACGACTAAGTTTCTTTCTAGTGAAACCTGCCATCACGCACTCGAGATTGGTTGCAGACGCAAGTGTAGCATAGACCATTTCTTTAATAGAACTTTTGTATCCTGTAAGTGTTCTGCCTCTAACTCGCCTGTCCCATGAAATTTTCGATGGGTTTTCTTCAGATTACACTTGTTCGTAACTGTTATTCCTAGATATTTAGTTGAAATTTACATCATGTAGATTTGATTTGTCGTGTAAGTGTTCAATGGATTTCTTCTAGTGCTCATATGGATGACTCACACTTGTGATTGTTTAGGATATCTAATTTTTGCAACATGCAGATATCCCGTCTAAATCGTTTTGCAGCTGCTTTTGATCTTATCCGATGAAAGACAGTATCATCCGCTGTCTAAGAAACTTGCTCAGATTGTCTCTTAATCGTTTAAGTAATAGGACGGACCCTATAACACTTCCGTTGGGAACACCAGATATTACTTTTTTTTTTTACTCTATGACTTTTCGCCAATACTATTTACTGTATCCTTTCTGACACAAATCCAATAGTACAACTGAGACGATATTCTACAAGTGGGACTGTTGACCAAGCAGTGTAGTCCCCTCTAAACAACAACAACAACAATTCCACAAGCACGCTTGTGAGAAACAGTGTCAAAAGAACTTTGGAATCGATTTGAGAATCTTCTTGATAACCTTTTTTGCGAGTAGAGAACTGAATTCCACAAGAACGATGCTGACTATGCATCAGCCGGTCGTTCTTGCATACATCGCAGAAATGAATCGTTACAAACCGTCCTTTATTGGCAACATGTAGAAAGGATAAAATTTTCGAGATGTGCCGCAACTTCATTCGGAACCACCTGACGAAAGAGTTAAACGAATCCCATTCGCAAATTATTGATGGAGAAGGGGGAGGAAGAAGGATTAGTAAGGATAGAAAGGATTGACAGCGGATGCATTAGGGCAATGAAATTAAACAATGGCGACTAGTGAAAATATGAGCCGCACCGGGAATCCAACCAGTGTCTCTCGCTTCGGGCCAGCTTTTATTATTATTATTATTATTATTGCTCTATGGGTAGTTCTATCTCTTGCGGTGACAACAGCAGTCGGCAAACGTCCAGTATACTTGCAATGGCGACAAGAAAGAATGTATTGATATCCTTTTTTTGACATGTGAAGCTATCATATCTGACAGCCAGTTTTTTATATGAGTCTGGGATGTTATTTTGTCATTTGTTTCAAAGACATGTTTGTGCAGATCAAAAAATTTGTAGTGTAGGCACAAAACAGACCACTGTGTGGTGGAAAAAAGTTTGAAAATAAATTTACTTTCTTTTTTTGTAATGAATTATTGTTCGTATGTTGTATCTTAAACGTCCAGCTCTATATTGATGTCATACCACCTACAACCTTGGGTGTGTAAGGGATATTATTAAATTCGCTTCTACTCCATGCGTTAGCCGCTGTTATATATATGTGATACAGTCTACAAATGTCATTACTTAATATGTAACTGTGACAAAAACACGAGAAGAATAACGAAGCGCGTTTAATCATTCTGCCACTTCACTGAAATGGTATACTTTCGCAGCTCATAAGTTATAATAAAGCATAAAATAAGCGAGCACTGATGTCTAGATTCCTATTTGTTCATTACAACAAATCCCGTCTCAAGTGATGGATTACCGAAAGATCTTCAATGTACTGATGCTTTAACACCTTATATTCATATAACGTATGAAATAAGACACCAAATACGAACTCCATACAATCTGTTGGCTCTTAATAGTTGCTTGTGACGATGCTCAGTTCCATTAGGTGTAAATCTGAGTCGGTTCCTCGGCCATATGTCATGCCGTGACAAAACTGCTTTCTGCTCTCCTCACAACAGACGTGTTTCTCTACGTGAAAAAACGACAGGCGCAGTTTGTGCTATCGTGGGACGCTCTTAAGAGGGCTGGTATGAGATTCACACCAAAGAGCGACTTTGAATCGGTATCACAATTAATACAGTAAGCTTGTTAAAGTATGTATTCGAAAGCAATCAAATTTTGGGGCGTAAATCAAAATCATTTAGTAAATGAGTTCTATAGGGAAATGCAGATATTTAATTTAAGTAAGAAATATCCAGTGCAGGTGATATCGAAGATGACATTGTTTGGTCAAGACTAAAAGTCTCGGAGATGCACATAAATTTAAACTGGTGAATGTCAAAAGGCAGTAGCGCACGTTTATTCATTTTCATTTGTTCGGCATGGTCTGCCGTACCGTTTCATGTTAAAAGACCGCTGTCCACCACTTTCTGGAGGCGTGTCGGCGGCTGACGAGTGCGAGTTTCCGAGGTTAGCAAGCCAGAATGGCAGTAGGTCGCGCACTGGCCCTTTAACACGCGATGGACGGCGAATGTGCCTGGCAGCAGGCCAGCGCATGACGTCATAGCGGTCGCTGGACGTTTCCTGCAGACCTATCAGTAGCATCAACGTACCTCGTCCTCCCCCCCCCCCCCCTCGATCATCATAGTGGAAGAGCGGAATAAGTGGAAATCTCCTCGTGTGAAATATTTTCACATGCGGTTTTCTCGTTTAACGTGCAGATCTGACTCAAAATATGTTGTTAAAGATCGCGAATCAATACAGTGACAAGTAAACCAATGGAAGCGTCACTCTCCAATTTTTCTGAAATTTGTGAGTGTTATAATGCATCAAAAAGCTAAGGGACAAGTAACTTTTTCTTTTTTTTTTTTTTTTTTTTTTTTTTTCAGTGGCAGTAAAACATATTTCAGGTCCCTTCAAATTGGGGGCTGAAATAGAAAAATTTCGATTACTTGGAGATTAGTGAAGCGATTTTAATCACTATTGTTATAAAAGTATATTTTGATAAAAGACGAATATCGGCCTAGGTATATTGTACTGACACACAAAAAGAAAATTGCGGGAGGCAAGTGGACTCGCCCTAATCAAGCAGCAAGAAGAGATGCAAATCTACCCATGCGACCTCCACGTGCTACATTACGCCGATTAAAATCAATAAACACTTTCAATATGTTTCATTCACTTTTATTAACCAATACTTCAAAAGTAGATTTTACAGTATTTTGAAATTCGCATGTCGAGTTACTCTCTATTCAAGTATTTTTTTCGACTTGTCCACTATGCAGGATCAGTTATCTTGAATTTTGAGAATTTGAGTACAGATACTTCGATTAGATGAAAACTAATTTTGACAGCAAAAAAATTGTTTCTAAGCTTTTCCCCTCCCATATACCATGCCGATTTAAAATGATTTCACTAATATCTAAGTTATCGTAGTTTTCCCATTTTAACCTCCAATTTGCAGCGAGCGTTCACCCTTTACATATGTTTTACTGCCGCTAAAAAACAACTGTCCCTTAGTTTTTTAATGTATTTAACATATCCAAATTTCAGAAAAATCGGACAGTTACAGTTCCATAGTTTTCCAAGTGAGATACAAAGCAATTTCATCCTCATCATGAAGACTCCAAGAGACATTTTTCCTCTACCTAGCGGAAAAGATGAAACATTATTGTAACCCACAAGAAAATCTGAAGTTTAAAAAAAAAATCCTAGACCTCAAGTAAGGCAGATTTTTTGAGAAATCGTCTTCCAATGGCCCAACCGAGTACCCAAGCAAATGAGTTCGGTGATGAGAGAACGACGCTGTTCCTTCAATATTCTTGATTTGTGCATCATGTCTCACATATTTTCAGTTACTTGTTCAGAAAATAAACTTTCCGTTTAACATTAATATTGTTACTTCGTAATGAAATTCTTTGATTTATCGCAATTCATCAGAAAAGTCACTTAATTTCTTCACGTTATGTTGAAAGGTATTAGTACGCGACCTTTAGAAAGTCTCTAAAATACCGAACATGAGCTAAAATTGTTTTCTTTCCTCTTAAACGGCGTTTTCTATTCTTAAAACTAAAAATTCAATGCTTGCTGCAGAAAATGGCCACAAAATAAATAAAATAAATCTAAAACCCTGTAATATCGTCGATTCTTATATTACTGGATTTTTCTTATTAACCATCAAACTCACTCTAACTGAAAGCATTCAAGAAATTCTCAGTTCCCGAGTGCATATGTTCTTCAAATATATATTTTCACCGTGGACGGAGTTTTTCATCATTCAACAATAAATTAAAATGATTATTTTTTTTAAGACGTGAGACTGACATGACGTCCAACGAAACGATACCAAATACCATCCCTGAGAACTTCCTGCAACACTCTTTAAGGCAACCCATCATCGATGGTACGAAATGTTACGAAATAGAATTTTATACTCACACACATATCGACGGAAAATGCAAAATCATAACTTTAGTGGCCACTAGATGACGGTGTGACTCTGAAGTGTTATCGCGCAGCAGGCGAGGACAGTAAATTGATCACTGCATGGGCAGTATATGAAGACGTCAGCATTAGAGCGAGGACTCGAAGTTGGGCTCTAAGAAGGCGTAAACGGGAAATCGTTTGACATCTGCATGGCAGCCAGCCACTGTTCGACGAATCGGTGAAGACAGACAGTACCATGCAGGATACGGTCGACCCAGGGAGACGCAGAAAGCGAGGACAGAACGGTCATCAGACACGTAGAACGATCGATACAAACTGTAAGTAGCGTTTTGCTGACGAAAAGGACCATTAAGAGATGGTGCCCTCGACCTCTGTAAACGAATGAGCTATTAAAAGAATGGAATAAAGTTATGTAATAAGCAAACGACGGTCCCGCAATGGATACTTCGGCTTGCACTGGCACAACGAAGGTGATCACCGACGAGCTTGGCTAAAAAAAACATGAGCCACCGAGCTACCGAGCGGTGTGCACTCAGCCCTTGTCAGATCAATTTAGGAGTTTCATGATTAAAAAGTAGCGGTTCCGGTTAAAAAAAAAAAGAAAGACATCAGCCTGGAATGTGGGCAGTTGACCGACCCACTCTACTCAGCTTCGAGCGGAGGACGACACGGCGACCGGTCGGGACCTGTTTTTCTTTTATTATGTACCAGTCTCTGTGAACAAAACAATTCATGAGGTGCACCGAATTTAATGCCCCCACTAGTAGGAGGTAAAGGTTCCTCGTTTCCGATGAAGACATTAGAGTGCAAGAAGGTCTGTCATCTCTCATAGGAGGGTATTTAATCTACACTACTTACCATTAAAATTGCTACACCAAGAAGAAAACCAAATGATAAACGGGTATTCATTGGACAAATATATTATACTAGAAATGACTTGTGATTAGATTTTCACGTAATTTGGGTGCATAGAGGCTGAGAAATCAGTACCCTGAACAACCACCTCTGGCCGTAATAACGGCCTTGATATGCTTGGGAATTGAGTCAAATAGAGCTTGGATGGCGTGTACAGGTACAGATGCCCATACAGCTTCAACAGGATACCACAGTTCATCATCAGTAGTGACTGGCGTATTGTGATGAGGCAGTTGCTCGGCACCCATTGAGCAGACGTTTTCAATTGGTGAGAGATCTGGAGAAGGTGCTGGCCAGGAAAGCAGTCGAACATTTTCCGTATCCAGAAAAGCCCGAACAGGATCTACAACATGCGATCGTGCATAATCCTGCTGAAATTGAGGGTTTCGCAGGGATGGAATGGAGAGCCACGGGTAGTAACAGATCTGAAATATAACGGCCACTGTTCAAAGTGCTGTCGATGAGAACAAGAGGTGACCGAGAAGTGCAACCAATGGCACCCCATACCATCATGAAGGGTGATACACCAGTATGGCGATGACGAATACACGCTTCCAATGTGCGTTCACCGCGATGTCGCCAAACGCGGATGCGACCATCCTGATGCTGTGAACCTGAATTCATCCGAAAACATGACTTTTGTCATTCGTGCACCCAGGTTCGGTGTTGCGTACATCATCGTAGGCGTTCCTGTCTGTGATGCAGCGTCAATGGTAACCGCAGCCATGGTCTCCGAGTTAATAGTCCATGTTCTCGGTGGAGTAGCCGAGCGGTCTAAGGCGTCTCGCTGCGGTGCGCGCGGTTGCTCGCCGTGGAGGTTCGAGTCCTCCCTGGGGCATGGGTGTGTGTGTTGTCCGTAGGTTAGTTTACCTAGGTTTAAGTAGTTTGTAAGCTACGGACTTATGACCATGCAGTTTGGTCCGAAAGATTTACAAACATTTGAACATTAATAGTCTATGTCATCCAACTGTTCGTGCAGATGGTTGTTGACTTGCAAACGTCCCCATTTGTTGTGGATCGAGACGTGACTGCACTATCCGTTACAGCTATGCGGATAAGATGCTTGTCATCTCGACTGCTAGTGATATGGGGCCGTTGGGATCAAGCATGGCGTTCCGTATTGCCCTCCTGAAACCGTCGATTCCATATTCTCCTAATAGTTACTGGATCGCGACCACCGCGAGCAGCAATGTCACGATACGATAAACTGCAATCGTAATAGGAAACGTGATGGTACGCATTTCTCCTCATTACACGAGACATCACAACAACGTTTCAAAACGCCGGTCAACTGCTGTTTGTGTATGAGAAATCGGTTGGAAACTTTCCTCACGTCAGCACGTTGTAGGTGTCGCCACTAGCGCCAACCTTGTGTGAATACTTTGAAAAGCTAATCATTTGCATATCACAGTATCTTCTTCCTGTCGGTTAAATTTCGCGTCTGTAGCACGTCATCTTCGTGGTGTAGCAATTGTAATTGCCAGAAGTGTACTATTCGGCTGCTCACTCTTCTAAATTTTCTTTACAAATATTGCCACAGAATAAGGAAGATGACGTTAAGTCAAAGAATTTGTAGAGAGAGAGAGAGAGAGAGAGGGGGGGGGGGGGTAGACCCTACTCGCAAGTCGCATTACGAGAAATTATTAATAAAATACGTTGATCTAGTCTCCACATCTCACCAGGAAATTCGAAGAAGGACAAAACTTTTTACCTTTTCGTCACATAAAAGAAAATATTGTGTCACTATTTTCAAGGCTAATCTTTGGTTGATTTTCGTAGAAAACAGTTCCTCATCGATTCTCTGCCAGTACGACATTGCCATATGCCGCGGTCAGCGAGACATTCGCACGTGGATGTTCGCCTCGCATACATATAGCTGTCATTACGTTTTGCCCAGTCAGAGTGTTCGATGATATCACCCTTCCGGTGGCATTGACAAGGGCAGGCGCAGTTGCGATAAGGACACGGATTTAATTGTGCCACCACACACCAGTAGATACGATGTCCAGTGCAGGGGCCCCTGATTTCAAATGTATCGGAAACGAAGTTCGACAGACTAGTTCAACAAAAAAATTTTATTATGACAGCTGTAAGAATGTTATACAGAAATTCTCAAAAAGTTCTAAATAGTTCGAAAACTTGATAACAGATGGTGCTGTAAGTAGCACAGTACTTATCAGGGTAAATAATGAAACTCGCCCGTCGCACGATGTCTTTGAGTCACAACAAACAATTTTCGAAATGCCAAATCAAATGTTCAAATGTTTGTTAAGCTTATGGGACTTAACTACAGGTTCATCAGTCCCTAAACTTACAAACTACACTTATCAACTACCTTATACTAGGGACGGCACAAATATCCATGCCCGAGGGGGGATTCGAACCACCGACCGTAGTGGCCGTGCAGACCGTGACTGGAGCGCCTTAGTCCCCTCGGCCACCGCGGCCGGCTTCGAAATGCCCTTCTCCCCCAGTTCGGAGCTGTGGCAAACGAACAAAGCAATTTTTCGTTATATCCACTAGTGTCTGAACGGAAACGGATGCCTTGAATATCACCCATTCAAAATCGCCTAGTGTCTTTCAATGTTCCACAAAAAAAGTACTCTCACGAAGTCAAATTGGGCGAATATTAAGGCTGAAACTGCCCTGCGCCACTAAATTAGCAATAATCCAAGCAGTAAACCTACTGACGAAGTATTTAACAAGAAAACTAAACACCTGTTTTGTGCAGTGTCGTCTGACACAATTTTGCATGAACCACTCCGTAGCTGGTCGATACCCCAATGCTGTGGCGACTCATTTTTTTTTTTTTGTTTCAAAATTGCAGTGTAATGTTCTTTACTGATCATTTCTCGCATGACGGATGAGCCAATAATGACTCTGCTGCATACAGAAGCGCACACAGAAGCTTTGGGAGAATACAGTGCTTTTTCTTCACACAAATTGGGGTTTTCAGACCCCAAAATCGCCAGTTTTGCTTATTTACATCTACAATTGGGAACCAACTGCAGCGAAAAACGTTATCAACCATTATGAGAATCTGGTTCGCAAATCAGCCTTCTGGCACACTGCTTCTTAGCCTACGATCATGGCCTTGTGGCATTGGATTTTGAATGGGAACAGGTGTAGGCTCAGTTTTTTCCGCATGCTAGAACGCTTCAAATCAGCCTTTCACGGAACTGTTCAGACGAATTTCCTTGGCTGTTGCTGAGTAATTCCAGAAAACGTAGAGGTATTTTCATCAGAAAGTACACTTCGCCTGGGGTCTACTTTACCCGCCAGATTATCAGCGAGGCTATCTGTCTTTGAAAATTGCCGAAGAGTTTGCAGATAAAATTCGCATCGTGTTCTTGTGACACGCTAAAACGCGACTGAAAAGTGCTCATAGACGCCATATGACTGTGTTGTACTTGGTGGGATTGTAGCACAAGGAAAACACGTAGTCAGGTGTGATACATGACTGCAACCTCCTTCTTCAGTACGCAAACCACCTTTAATATTACACCTATGGAACTGATCGCTCGGAGCTGTGCAGCATTGTTTGTAGGTTGATCCCTTTGGTGCGCAGAGCTCATATTATTTCTGACGAAGGCGGTCTGTAAGATGAATTCTCCCACTTACAGTTAGTGTTTGAAGACAATGGGTACTCTCCACAACAGATACAGAAGGTACTGCAAATGAAACCTAAAGAGGCCACTAAGAATGCAGAAGAAGACGAATAAACTGTATTATAATTACCTGACATCTTATTCGGGTTGTTTTATAGGAGGCGATATTTTAATGTAATGGCTATGAATCCCTTTATGAGATCTATATTTGCCATAGATCGCTTATTGATTTTATATGATGACTAGTTTCTACTCGTTAAGGAGTCATTATAAAATCTTACTTTTCCAGGCATGGTTAGAAATATACTTCAGATGAACCAAAATCATAGTGGCAAGTTATAAATGGTATGCACATCATCAACTGAATATGCCTTTTGGTCATGTTGTTCAAGACCCTGTGCTATGCTGTCCCTAATCATAGGCTAAGGGCAGAGTGAGGAGCCGCACAATCCATAGTATGACGCTTTACGCGGCCAGTCACATTTCTCAGTATTGTCCAACTGTTTGCTGATTCCAGAAGTGTTAAATCTAGAGAAATAATCCAATATTTATAAAAAAAGGTAAAGCAGTCAACAATCCGAAGATTGGTTTGAACACCACAGTGTTTTACTAGGCATGGTCCTGTTTGGAGGTGGTATGCCGTTGCCTTCCTCCGACCTTCGAACTGACTTACCCAGCCAGTTATAGAGGGACCTACAGTCTAACGTGGGATCCGAACCACGGTGCTACTCGGTATTTTTCACATCAGCAACACTGCCAGAGGTGAAAGAAGTGGAAAGTGACAGATAAAAAATTCCAGGACCTGGCGGGGATCGAACCCGTGTTGGATTTGTAGTCTGGCACTCTACTACTGTGCAACCGAGCCGCACTCCATATGTTCGGGATATTACCATTTTTCAACTATTTTCAACTCATTTTTATTTTTGCAGATTACAGCGCCATATATCATTTAACACGTTGGCTGCCGTGTGGCCGCCGGCGACCACAGCAGGCGGCACTGGCACGCCTCTGACGCCATCTTGGCAGCCAACGTGTTAAATGATAAAAACTTTTCATACAAAAGTTATATTTTTCACTACCAATCCAAATCTGTGATAAGAACTATGGGTTCCTATTTAAGATTTCAAAGACACATCACCCCCCCCCCCCCACTCGACTTTTATGTTAATGGAAGTCCCTCTTGGAAGTGAACAACGTTTATTGGGTTCGCCTCCGCAGTCCAGTGGACAGCATGCTAGATTGCTACCCCTGGGGTCCGGATTCGATTCCCAGTCGGGTTAGAGATTTTCTCCACTCGGAGGGCTGGATTGTTGTGTCGTACTCATTATCATTTTATCATCGACGCGAAAGTCACCCGTGTGGCGTTACTTAAAGACTTGCACCAGGCAGGGAGAACACGATCCCAGCTGGAGTCCAACGGCTAACAACAGCACACGAAATAATCTTTCATTGGAACTTTTTTAATTAAAATATAAAAAAAATAGTTTAAAATGCCTCATACTGTACGTTTATATAGGAAAATACTATTTACACCGAATTTATACATCTAATATTACCGGGTGATCAAGAAGTCAGTATAAATTTGAAAACTTAATAAATTACGAAATAATGTAGATAGGTAAAAATTGACACACATGCTTGTAATGCCATGGGGTTTTATTAGAACTAAAAAACAGAAAAAGCATTCCTGGTCGCGTGAAAGATCTCTAGCGCGCGTCGTTTGGTGAAGATCGTGTGTTCAGCCGCCACTTTCGTCATGCTTGGCCTCCCAGGTCCACAGACCTTAGTCCGTGCGATTATTGGCTTTGGGGTTACCTGAAGTCGCAAGTGTATCGTGGTCCACCGACATCTGTAGGGATGCTGAAAGACAACATCCGACGCCAATGTCTTACCATAGCTCTGGACATGCTTTACAGTGCTGTTCACAACATTATTCCTCGACTACAGCTATTGTTGAGGAATGATGGTGAACATATTGAGCATTTCCTGTAAAGAACATCATCTTTGCTTTGTCTTAATTTGTTATGCAAATTATGGCTTTTCTGATCAGATGAAGCGCAATCCATCGGCCATTTTTTGAACTTTTTTTTTTTTTTTTTTTTTTTTTTTTGTTCTTTTAAAAGCCCACGTCAATCTTTACCTCTCTATCTACATTATTCCGTAGTTTATTATTTTTTTAAATTTATACTGACTTTTTGATACCCGGTATAAAAATGAATGTTTGTGGGTTCTTATTTTATGCGCGGCCATACCGTTCAACCGAGTGTGATGAAACTTTGTCAACATATTGCTTGCACTTTCGCGTTGGTCATAGGCACAATTAAAAGATTGTGCGATAAAAAGTTCACGATATATGACGTAATAAACTATGAAATGCGCGGAAAAGTGCTGCATATGCAGCGTCTGCTTCGAAACCACTGTAACGATTTCAACCAAATTTGGCACACATATTCCTTCCTTGAGGTAACAATTGACGTTAGGGTAAGAATTGCTTACGAAATATAGTTCAGGAGATATGACGTCATAAACAATTATATGGTTGAAACCCTGTGGCATCATGCGATATGCGAATAACGACATTTTATTCATCCTAAAATCTGAATGACATTATCGACACTTCACCTTCAAAACAGGTGGAAGGTCGCTGTCATATAAAATTTTCGATGGTGCATGACGGAGGATACTTGACATATGGACTTCGTCAGATTCTACAGTTGTATTCCGATCCTGATGAAATTTTTAAATATGATTGAACAATTCAGTTTATCATTGCAGTATTAATATATTCAGATTACCTACATTCGTTTCAGTTAATTATGGTGACTAAACAATTTTCAGATTTCGGCGAAGTTTCGATTGAAATAAAATATCTGACAATTCTAGCAGCTCTCTCTGTAAGTTACGATAAATTTTTCATGGTGATAATCGTCAAAGAAAAATTTAAAACATAAATATTGTTCACACCTAGTGAATTTTATGTAAGTAATTTTAAGTAAAAAATTATTTTAAAAAATGCTTCAGTGGAAAGCATACTTCATTCAGAATTTTAAAAAACTGTTTTTTGGCTGTCATCTTTGATGCATACCAAGCGTACCGAATCATTGGGGTGAAAACCACCAGCAGAAGGAATTTGTTGTTACCAACGTGTGGCTTTAATGCGAATTTGAAAATAAATCTAATATATAAAAATTAATGTTTGTTTGTATTTTAGTTCGCAATTTTATGCAAAGCCGTACCGTACAACCGATTGCGATAGAACGTTGTTAACTAATTGGTTGCACTCGCGCGAAGGTTATAGACATACTAAAATTAACTTCGTGGCGGAGGGTGGTTTACAATTAGTTAATTCGTTTCTTAAGCCTTCACGCAGAAATGGTCGGACGAATATGAATGATATGTGGAACAGAGGCAACTTATACCCTGCATTAATACACGGGCTACCTTTCGTAAGCCACCGTACGGCGCTTGGCGGCGGTACATTACAGTGGGGTAACACGTTTTTCCGCTGCACGCTGAAACGGATGGACGGAATTTAATTAAATGTGGAATAAAGATAGCTTATACCCCGAATTAATACATAGGATACCTTTCGTAAGCCTCCGTAGGTACATGGCGGAGTTTACGCTACAAAAAATCCAAATTTTTTGACTGGTCACCATAAAAGTCAGCACATAAATGTGTGTTTTCATGAAGGCAATTTTTTATAGTCTGCAAGCCAGTGAATTGCGCAGGGTACCTTGCGACATTGACACCATTTGACCAGGCACCATGACACTTGGCCCATATATGTATGTTTTCATATATAGGGTAGAGAGGAGTAGGTGGAGGAGGAGACGGACAGAAAGGGGAGGGAGGAGACGGACAGAGAGAGGGGAGAGGAGGAGAATGAGAGAGGGGAGATGGTGACAGACAGGTGAAAGGTGGTAAACAGAGGGAAGGGGAGAAGGAAAAGGACAGCGAAAGGGATAGGAGGAGACGGGGGAGGGGGGAGGGAGACCAGATGAACAGAGAGAAGGAAAAGGAGGAGGTGGACTAATGTAAGATTGGAAACTTCATAATTTCTGTCATTCGTAATTAAAAAAGCTACCACTTTCAAATTTCAAATGTTATTTGCACAATTATTTCTTCTGCGGTAGCAATGCGCCGGGTACCAGCTAGTATATTTACACAAAATATACATATTTTTAATGTCTTTGTGCACTGCAGATGCGACAGATTAGTAGCAAAAGTAGGAACTGTGCGCAAGCTGGTTATCAACCACAAGAGTGCTGGTTTTACCTCTTGAAATTATTAGAGCACAGTACCACTGCAGATGCAAGCGTGACCGATATTGAAACTTTGGACAAAGTTTCTTTCTCAAGGGAAATTTGTTTAATATCGCCCTTAGAAGCGGCGCCTGGTGATGCTGCAACAGCGGCTGCAGTGTGACCTGACCTCTAGGTCCGACTGCGCATGCGCGGCCCCGGACTAAGTGGGTCGGGGAACCCCCTCCTGCCTGCGGCGACCTCTGTCTGTTAACGCACGGCCGCGCACCACTCAGCGCGGCGCGTGACGCACTTGCGTAATGGCGGCGGCACCGTGCATCCGCGCTCGCTGTTCATTTAAATCAGGGGCGGCAAATGCGCCGACGCAATTGCCCACGAGCGCCAGCGCTGCTTGTCCAAGGGCAGCTCCCCCTGCTACAGTCACTGGCAAGGCGCGCAGCAAGACGAGCTTCACTAGTTTTGAGTTCATCCTGAAGTAGCAGCTTCATCAGCATTTCGGGCAAGAATCTGAGTTAATGGTCGGCAACTCCCGAGCCCATTGTGCCGGGCCGGCCGCAGTGTCCGAGCGGTCAGCGGCGGAGCACCAGTCACAGTCTGCACGGCCGCTACGGTAGAGGGTTCGAATCCCCCCCCCCCTTTCGGGCATGGATGTCTGTGTCGTCTTTAGTATAAGGTAGTTCATAAGTTACTCCACTCTTGATTGGCCTGGCGCAGCAACAGTAAATCCATTTTTGTAATAATGACAGTATCTGTTGCAAATTAATTCTGTTTATTAACGCGTTTAGCGCTTTTGGTGCGTCATCAGAATACTAACGGTCAGTAAGATTGCATTCCTTAGTAAAATACACGATGGTAAACATCATTAGTCATAAATAAAACAAAGGCTTGGGCATATCCCGCTGATCAAACGTCAAAATGAAAGGAAATTCACATAAACAGCAGTGCAGTGGATAGGTCCGCGTTCACATTTGAAACACATTACATGCACTGCGTTAGCCAGATAGGTGCTCGTGCGCGAACGGCTGGAGGCAAAGTGGTGCAAGGAGTTGACCCTGATGACCCTGCAGTTATGTCCCTTAAGCTTAACAAACATTTAAACATTTGAACATTGTGCATTTCATGGGCTTGGATGTTCCTTGATGAGTTCCCTTATATGAATCCAAGTGAATATGCTTGGTTTAAATAACCTGACATCTTATTCAGATTGTTTTCTAGGAGGCGATCTTTTAATGTAATAGTTATGAATCCCTCTATAAGAACTTTATTGCCATAGATCACTTAATGATTTCATGTGATGACTAGTTGCCACTCATTAAAGAGTCATTATCAAATCTTACTTATTCAGGCGTGTGTAGATGGACTGATATAGTTTTCACTGTGATAACACACTACCTAGACATGTGGACCAATATAGCACAGGGTCTTGAAAAACATGACCCAAAGGTATAGTCAACTGATGATGTGCATACCATTTATAACTTGCCATTATGATGTTGGTTCATCTGAAGTATAATTCTTACCATGTCTGAACAAGTAAGTTTTGATAATGACTCTTTAATAAGTCGAAACTAGTCGTTATATGAAATCATTAAGCCGCGGTGGAGTAGTCGAGCGGCCTAAAGCGTCTCGCTGCGGAGCGCGTGATTGCTCGCCGTGGAGGTTCGAGTCCTCCCTGGGGCATGGGTGTGTGTGTTTGTCCTTAGATTAGTTTACCTAGGTTTAAGTAGTTTGTAAGCTACGGACTGATGACCACGCAGTTTGGTCCGATAGATTTACAAACTTTTTTTATCTATGGCAATAACGATCTTATAACGGAATTCATAACTACAATATGCTTGGGATAATTTTAAAAGAGATGGTGTACGACATGTATAACCACGAAACATAACATATGCATTCTGTTGCGGACAGCCGGTGTGACTTTTTATACAGGCTTCCAAGACCTCTTATTTCGAAACAATTTATTCATTACCAGTTTCAGCAGAATTAGCTGCCATCCTTAGATGTTTCACTTCATGAAACTAGACGCAATTTGGTAAGATATTTTATCTTGAGAATATTCCAATTTCAAAGACGACGATGATACCTAGTTTTATGAAGTGAGAGCGTCTGAGGATATAAGTAAATTATTTCAACATAAACGGTCTTGGTAGTCAATATAATAACCGCGAAAAGTATAGAAGTTAAGCAGGACTGCCACAGTAGAATGTGATAATTTAGACCAGCAGTGCTTAAATAAACTCAAAGGTAGCGTGACTCGTAGGGTGCTGGTATGATGCAAAACTTTATCGAATAAGGTCCCTACATAATGGGATTGTCTCAAGAGAGGTGATCTTCGGTTATGTTAGACTACATTAAGAATCATTTGTTCGATTTCGTTGACAATTTATAAATTGGAAGTTGTATTTATAAATACCAGTTAACCACAATAAACAATATTATAGAATTCTAATTTTGTGGGTGATGAAAAATATTTTTGATGGGCATATATTCCTGTGTACCTCGTTCTATTTGTGTTGATGAATGTGAGCAGGCATTGTTAGGTCATATTTTCTTCCACGAGACTGACACATAGAGGTCTTCTTTCACATCCTCTCATGTATAATTTGGATAATATGTCCACACCTGGAGACAGGCTATCCTCCTGTGACCCTTTGTTGCCTCTCAGATTATTTCGCTAATCGTTGAATTTCTTATGTTGTCTACACGACCTTCTAAACAGTTATATTCCTATCAATTTGTTTTTAGATTTCTATTAGCGACCCACACAGCTACGCATGGATGATAACCGATGTATCTGTACGTAATTTTTTTCATTACTATGTTCTATGTAATATGATAAAACACAGTGCATACTATGATTATACAATACCTAGCATGTTTAATCTTATTTACATACTAAAGTCACAGTGTAAGGTATATTTAAAAGTTTACGGGCCGATTGTATAACCATCATTGCCTGGAGATCAAATCTAACGTCAGTTCAGAAATTAAACTATGTCCAGGGCTCCGTTCTATTGTATAACACTACATTTACATCCGTCGAAGCTGGTTCAACCTTGATCTGAGTCTACACGGAAAAGGTCTTCAGTCCGCAGACTGGTTTGATGCAGCTCTCCACGCTAACCTGTCCTGTGCAAGCCTGTTCATCTGAGAATACCTACATCCTTTTGAATCTGCTTGCTGTATTTGTCCCTTGGTCTCCCTCTACTGTTTTTACCCCACACACTTCCTTCCAATACTAAGTTGCGATATCTTGATGTCTCCGAATGTGTCCCACCAATCTATCCCTTCTCTTCTCCCAAATTCTGTTTAGCACCTCCTCATTAGTTACATGATCTACTAATCTAATCTTAATCGATATTCAATGTTTCCTATGAAAATTTTCACGTTGTAAAGATGAAAACAACAAACAGGAAAAAGAGCTATATTGAAACGTCTCCAAACACGAAAAAGATTTTCTTCTAGAAATGGTTCTGGGGCGATGTAAGGACACAACAGTAAGAAACTGATAAAGTTAGTAAGGCCTAGAAGGTACAGGCATGGAAAGAAGGTTGTTGATATAAACTCGAACAAAAACGGAACAGAACGTGACTGGAAGAATTTGGAACCGTGTTATGAAAATATTAAGAAAGGGACCACGAAAGCATTTCCACAACAGCAGATACTTTTTTAGACCCTCTTATTAGTGTAGATCTTTCAGTAAGCCCTGCTTACTCAAAACAGCTATGTGAAATAGATCTGTTGTCAAAAGTAGTCTAGAATGCTTTAAAAACTGACAGTGTGCTTGAATATTGCAGTCCGTTATGAACGGTGTAGTAGAGGTCCGCTTGTTGCGTACTCGTTAACAATAAATCTATAAAAACGTAGTTGTGTATTAATCGTTTGTGTGGTTGCAGTTGTCATCGTACCATGTGATCAGTAGTACAAAAATTATTACGAACAGCACAGTTACTGTTACTGCAGCTGAGAGAGCACGTATGGGATTTTGGATCTTTATTGGTTGCTTTCGTAATTCATATACCTATGTATTCACTGCAAATGTCCATGACGAACAATGACGGAAGCGACTGTAGGGCTACAAGTGGCAGCACTACAGTTACAGGAGAACGGCGGTTGGCTCTTTTTACGCTACGAGAGCTACTGTCTTTCTAATCGCTAGACGTGTATGATAACAAATATCTTTATCCGATCTCTACCAAACTTCACTGGATTACCCGCTTGGTTAATCTGAAGATTTCCTGAGGATTATATCAAAATGGTTCCAGTCGTCTAGGAGTCTGTAGAGAACTACATACAGGCATAGACATATCCATTTTATAGATAAGATACGAGTATATTCACATATTTTATATTTCTTGTCTGTTCGCAACACTCGTTACAGGGTTCACATCAGTTTTGTATAAAGTCTTCTTTACTTTCTACCTTATTTTAGAATACAAACAATACAAATAAATGTGTTTCTTATTTTTGCACTACGTGTTTCAACTGGTGCTTCCGACTCCTTTATCTGGAGGACTGTTTGTTTATTTAGCTGTTGCCAGTGTAGCGCACCACGGACAAAAGACTATGTTGCGTCTTTTACTGGTGATAACATTTGTTTCTTTTTTTAGAAACGGTACTTTAAGAGTTTAAACACAAGAATTTTGGAGACAAAATAGCAGGTACAGACGTCGTCGAATGGTAAATGTATAGTCTTACGAGTATATGTTTTTGTAACTTTACTGCTGCGGATCTAAAAAGAAAAAAAATTACTGGCCTCAAAAGACGGAACATAACCTTCACCGTCCGTGGTCCGTTACCGTGAAAAGATATCTGTGGAATAACACCAGCCGGCCGCGGTGGTCTAGCGATCTCCGGCGCGTCAGTCACAGTCTGAACGGCCACTACGGTCGGGGTTTCGAATCCCCCCACAGGCATGGGTATTTGTGCCGTCCTCAGTAGTAGCTAGTTCATAAGCAGTTTGTAAGTTTAGGGACTGATGACCCCCTAGTTAAGTCCCATAAGCTCTACAAACATTTGAACATTTGTATAACACCATTTATGTAAGTAAAGAAGTCTCAAGACGTTGAACTACCGAAACGCAAATATCAATTGCCGTTTCCGGATTCTACACCTTGTCTCACCCTACATTAAAGCATATCATATACACGTAAGCACATGTTGACAACAATGGTCCTCTTCAGAAACCACCTATGGTTTCTAATTAGCATAAATTCAACCTCCACCCCCATGAACCACAGACATTGCCGATCGAATATTGATTTAAGCCCAGGAGGGAAGTCCTTTCTGAAGGAGTGTTGCCTTTTATGGGAGTGAAATATGGACAGTAAAAAGTGCGGACAGGAAGTGGATAGAGGCTTTTGAAATGTAGTGCTACAGAAGAATGCTTACAATTAGGTGGGTGATCATGTAACTAATGAGGAGGTACTGAAAAGAATTGGGGAAAAAGGAATTTCTAGCATACCTTGATTAAAGGAGGGGTCGATTGGTAGGACCCATTCTTAGACATCAAGGAATCGTGAATTTAGCATTGGGGGGAAGTTTTTGGGGTAGAAACCGCAGAGGAAGACCAAGAGATGGATAAAGTAAGCAGATTCAGACAGAAGTAGGTTGCCGTTCTTATATGAAGTTGAAGAGGCTTGCTGAGGGTAGGGTATTGTGGAAGGCTTCATCAAACCAGTCTCCGGACTGAAGTAAACAAAAACAACCTAAATTCAACCTTGGACACACCACACGGTTTCGATTCTGATCGTAGTCGTGATCACGTTAATGGGGTACACTTGTGAAATATAAGCTGCTTACAAACAAGATTCTGTGACACACTTTCGAGACGCACAGATTGAAATACTCATTTCCCTTCTTACAGACGCTTAAATATTTCATTTACATTGTTGTATAATTCATAACCTACGCGTTTCAAGTGTTCTGCAGAATACTTAATGGGGATTTTAACTGAGCGTTTAACACCGTAGTAGGCTGGTATCAGTGGCCTCTATTCTTATGCAAATTGCGCGTCTGTCCTTGAGAATTCTCAGATTCTTGTAGGGCTACGAAGGTCACAGCCTTCTTCTGGGACGTTCTGTCATCTGAAGTCGTCGGCGGTTTCCCTCCATATGGATATATCTTAGACTAGTGCAAGCGTGAAGGTTACCTAGGATTTATCTAGAGGGCGCCCGACTCGTGACATGCAGCTAAAAGTAGATCTGCAGCTTCCTCACCTGGTTACATTTTTATGTACCGAATTTAAAATTAACTACAGTTGCACATTACTATACTTCTTGGGTCAACAAGTTAATACACAACGCAAAAGTCAATTGACGCCACTGTATTGCGGGTATTGGCCATGGAACGTGTGACGACCAATCCCCATACTGTGGAATTATATATTTTTTTGTCGACGTTCCATCGTTCCATGAATGAAATAAATCTCAATTTACGATCAGTTATGGCTTCACTGTACTAGGTTTAGATGGAATACCAAAGTGCGGCAAATGGAAATTTATGCCCGCCCGAGATTCGAACCCGGGATCTCCTACTTACTAGGCAGACGCGTTGACCACTCCGCCACCGAGGACACAGGGACCAGCCCTACTGCAGACGACTCTTACCTGTACGTCTCCCGCCACACACAAATCTCCATTCGCCACGCTGTCTCTTTCCTATACCACAGCCTACTTGTTCTGTAATGCTCGCAGACACAATACTGTATTCCCGCATCATGGAGAACAGACCAACGCGTCTGCCTAGTAACCAGGAGTTCCCGGGGTCGAATCCCGGCCAGGCACAAATTTTTATTCGCCGCACTTTGGTATTCCATCTAAACTTAGTACAGTGAAGCCCTAACTGATCGCAAATTGCGATTTATTTCACCCATAATATGGGGTGGGGGGAGGGAGTTAGTAAGACAGCGTAGGTACACTAACACAAACGATCGCACCACTTCACTATCATGTGATATTTATTAAGACGCATTACTTATTTTAGATACAGTACTAATGGTGAACAATGTAGCATTTAGATTTTGAACAAGATCCTGAACATAACAGCTTACTATCTGAACACCTAGAAATTTGAACTGTTCAGTCACACCTATCACGTGCCAGTCTGTGTTATCAAAATGTCAGTTTTTGTTGAACTGTTTGTTAGAACTTCTAAGAGTTCAGTCTGTTTATTTAACATCAATTTATTTTCTAGAAGCTATTAACTTATTGATTTATTTGATACTGCATCAGCATTGCAAACATCCGTCGCTATGAAGCCGGTGTCATCAGTAGTCAGAAATATTTTAGAATTAGGTGTTATATTAGAATGCATGTCATTTACATATATGAGAAACAACGACAGTCCAAACACAAATCCCTGCGGCATCCCCCCTCCCCCAATAATAATAATAATAATTAATGACATGTTTAAAAAACCTCGTAGAACACAGATTAAAAGAAAATACGAATAATATCCTAACGGCGAATACAAATATATAAAAAGGTGCCATTGGCTAATCATTAATTTCAGGTCAATGGACATCTTTTGAAAAAAGCAGTTACCGATTTGTTCAGTTTGCCTGCTCTTAATTTCAGATTGTCACTGAAACATGATACGCCATTTATATTTCACTCATAGAAAATTCTTTGCTGCCTCCGGCAGACTGAATATGTCATTCATGACTTGCTCAATCTACAGATTGATTAGCATAGGGAAAAGCTACAACCCTTCCCTATTCCCTTGCCAATCACTACGTCCGTCTCATGCATACCGACTCTTTGCCATCTGGTTTCCATACAACTTCTAACTAGCTTTTCGATTCCTGTAGTTTGCCTCTCCCGTTTTCTGAATTTGAAAGATGGTATTCCAATCGACAGGACGTAGGGCTAATTAAACAAGAAACTTTTCGAAGAGCAAATTTTATAAATTTTGACCTCATACGCAGGCTGTAGCCTTAATTGACAGCACAGTATTTGAACTGTGTTGTCAAAAGCGAAGGATAACTTTAAAAATTGAGAAATTTCCCTGAAAAGATTCAGAGACGCAGTTTCTTATGAGAAAAAAGGGATAGTAGTATTACATGTACCATTGATTTATGCACGTAATAAAAATGTATGTCTTTGTGGTTTCTGAATGTGTGTGTTTCACATCTGCTCCGAAACTAATGGACCGATTTCAATTAAACTTGGTAGACTCACTCCTTACTGTCAGACAATTGTTGTGGGAGTAAGCACCCTATACAAAACACAGTTCATGATCCGAGGCTCCGTAAATAATGAGAGGCAAAACACTTTCGCGTGAGTATCGAGACGTCATTCATCTATTATCTGAGGTTAATAGCACTTAGTGACTTGTATCAAGTCTTCCAAATTATTCCGAACCTTTATGACACTTTTCCGCCCTGAAAGCCACAACAAAATGTAGAAATAAGATTATCTTACTACTTTCCGATGTTCATGCAGTAAAACTCAAAAGCAATTATTTCATAATCAATGAATTATTTCATTAGAAATGAAAAACCGACCCATCACATGTGTTGTTTCTATTTATTGCGTGTTTGTTGCTAACTCAGTGACATATTTATTTTGCAGGCAATATGCACATGTACTACTAAAGGTACTGCGTAAATTATAGTTCAGAAGATGTGACGTTATGAATAATGAAATGCACGAAAATGCGCCTATAACAGATCTTATTTGTTGCAATTTTACTACCAACGATATTCTCAAAATATTTTTCAGGAAAAATTGCTAATATTCCAACCCATGTCCCTGGATATTAGATTATTATAGGACGTTCTATTCAGAAGATATGACCGAGATATGGGTAGAAATCAGTACACAGAGGGGGGAGAAGGACTAACGTAAGGATGCAACAAATAAAGACGCGGACTATGCCGGAAACTAACGCTAAAATGAATACAAGTTACACGACGTATATAGCTCTTTTGTCCATGTCTAATAATTTTCAAAAGTGAAACGCCAAGACTGCAAAATACTCATTTATTTAATGACGACCATCTGGCCATATCGAATTTTACTACTTGCTCAAATTATTTAAAAATGGAGATCAACATAGCACTTAGTCTGAATATAAAAATACAGAAGCTAAAACATCACAGCTTGTGATGATTAAATAAATATTTTGCGATCTTGGCTTTTCACTTTTGAAGATTATTAATCCATCATATCACCTTCACAGCCTGCGATGTCAGCCAGTGTCTTTATCTATGACTGTTTATACATTTGATAACGTCTACATTTCTGCAGACGAGGAACTTTCTCCTAGTTTCATTTGTTGCTGATGTAGTACATCTTGGAAACCTGATGCCATCCGGAGGCATTAGATGCATCTAACGCCTGTCTACCCTAGAACGAACACTACGCAGAGCGTGCGATGTCTTATGCAAACGGTTAGTGAAGTAATAGACCTCTCAACTTAAACGCTAGCTGCAATTAAGATAAGGTTAATAGGCGCGGCCCGATATGCAGGCTTAAAGCGGGTCACAGCCTCAGCCTCAGCCAGTCAGCCGCTCACCTGCTGGTGTGGGGCCGCCTCACTCAACTGCAACTGCAGGCTGCCTGCGTACTTCTCACCCAGTCAAAGAAGCTCACAGGACCTCATTCACAAACAAAACACAGCGTGCTTCTGGTGCAATCTAATACATACAAATTAATGATCGTTTGTTCGTCTCTTTGTTCGTATTTTATACACGGCCATATCGTACATATGACCGCGATAAAACTTTGTCAGCTCTTGCTTGCACTCGCGCGAAGGTTATAGGCAAACTGAAATTAACTTCTAATATTCATCTCGGGTTTGCAGCCGGATACCATCGTCAACTAAACACGGTATTTCGGCAGCCAGTTGGTCTGCCGAAATATCGTGTTTATTTGACGATGGTAACCGGCTGCAAACCCGTGATGAATATTATCAGTTACTAGCTTAAACCCGCGGCTCCGCTCGCGTGTTGGTAGATCAAATCACACGTAAAAATGCACTCGTTTCGAAGAATCCAATCACGAAATTCAACAATAATGATTGTAATAATATCACAGATTGATCACGTGATGTAATGCGCGAAAAGTCAAATCGATTTTTTAAAGAGATGTATTAAGGGCAATTTCTGCTTTATTTACTTATTTCTAAATTTCCTTATTCGAATGCTTATCCTTATAGAGAAAGAACTGAAGACATTGTAGCACGCATAAACCAAAGATATGGTTTGTAGCATCACGTTTCGTTGTCTGTAACCTACTTGTTATACAGTCGCAAACGTCATCGCTTCCCTTCAGTCCGAATTTTTTTTATAATTTGACGACTGCCAGCCACCATATATTCCACCCTTATAGCTATCGGCATGCAACTGCTATGGTGTACAACGGGAGACTTCGGACAACAATTACACACAGACCATGCGTTTGCGTTGTGTAGTTTTCGCTGCAGACCGAAATATTAACACACACATACACGTAGAATTTTATATACACCGATAACTTTCCATCCCAATATACTCCACCCTTTTATTATTATCAACCCTGAATCAACAATGCAACCTATAAAACCATTTTCAAAGAGTAAATATAATTTTCGAAGTGTAATTATTGCTCCGCATTTCACGTTATATTCTTCAAATTACCAAATATCTATCAGATCGCTATAAAACCATACCTAAGACCTCCCTCAGGTATAGATTAGTAACTGTACAAATATTTAAGTCTCTGCGTCTTGTGCTCGGACGTGATAAGCGTACACCGAACACACATTCACATTAATATATATATATATAATCGCCATAAAACTGTAGTAACTGTACAAATTTTTAGTTCTCTATGTCTTGTGGTTCGGACGTGATAAACGTACACCGAACAGACATTCACATTTATAGATATAGATTACGCCGGGAAAGTCTACGCAACCACATGAAATTAACTTCGTATGCTGCATGGCAGAGGGTGCTTTATAATAAATTAATTAAGTTCTTACGCCTTCACGCTGAAATGGATGGATGGATACGAATGAAATTTGGACCAGCGGTAGCTTATACTCTGATTAATACATGGGCTACGTTTCATAAGACATCGTATGGTGCATGGCGGACGGTAGGGGAGACCGGGACACGTTGGCCATAGGGGCAGGATGGCCCAATCGAATTACTTCATACAAAAAGCCGCTAGATCGTCTTATGAATCAAGCAGAAAGTCGGTAGCACTGTCCCTCTCCTTATACTGGGCCAGTATCGCAGGCGGCGAAGTTTTGGACAAGCTGTAGTCGTTAATTGTTTTTGTGCGTGTTTCAGTAAAATTCTACTCGTCGGTTAATGTGTGTTATTTATGTTTTGCTCGCTTTAGGCGCAACAGTGTGAGTTGTATAATAAAATTCCGTACTTTAATGTTATTTCTATATGGCATACAGAATTAATTGCTTCGGTGAGTTTTCTAAAGAACAGAATTTATTGTAAAGATGGCAATGGGGCAGGTTGGCCCAGAAGGACGGGGCACGATGGCCAGCCGAGACAAATTCTCACGTCCTATAGGAGCTGTACTTCTTTAAACTTGATGAAAGGTTTTTTACTTTTAATGATAACAACGTTTATAATTCTTCGATTTTTTAAAAATTATTAATATAATTGCCTAAGTTAAACATATTTTGATACGTTTCAAAGGTCAAAAGATCGTCATATTCACGAGATAAAAGGCGTTGAATAAACGCCAACCAGTAAATTTTATTTTAATCTTGAACAGTGATCTGAGAAGTCATACTCTCTTCTATTTCCTTATTTCCAAAACATGAGTTACGGCTTTGCTTTAAACCTTTCTTTTCTTTGTGGTATCATAAAAATGATCCGAAATTATAAAAGTATTAAAGGGGAATGATTTCTGAAGATACCATGCTAAAAGCAATTTTAGAAGTAAAAGAAAAGGAAAGATCTGTGAGTAGTGTTAGCACAGTACCTTCAGTACGATTTTCTTGGAATCCCAAAGTCTTCGCTAAGTACAGACAGACCTCATGTCAGTTTTCACAGGTAATTGAAACATAGAAATTGAATTTCAACCCTTCCCATTGCACCAAAGCACTGGAAAGAAATACTGAAGAAAAATTAGATCACAGGCTAGAAAAGCCTTTTCTCAAAAATGAAAGATGATAATGATGACGATGAGGAAGAGTCACAGGAATTTAGTTCACGAACTGTAAGCGTTGGGCTCATCGGAGATGCGTGAAAAATGAAAAACGTTAACTATTTTATGAATGTTAAAACTGTACTGATACTTTGGAGCTGGGTATTGATTAAAGTTGAATGGTTTGTATTAAGACACTATAAATCGTAATAAGTTTAACCTGTCCTTTTGTTATAGTCCTCAATGTTCAGCATTTAACTCAATATTAAACTTGATATTATGTACATTAATGTATATTTCTTGATAACAGTTTTATTTTGATTTCCTAATTATACTTACCAAAAAACAACATGGTGAACGTGCCCCGGCCTCTAGGCTAACTTACCCCGACGTAGGGGCAGATTGACCCACTTGACATGTGTCCAGTAACTAATTTTTTTTCTAATACTTCTCCTGATATTTTCAAGCTTAATAACTGCCATCCAGATGTAGTAAAGACCTATCGAATATTTAACAATAATTTCATAAATTTAAATATGTCAAATAAATTAATATTAACAAAAAAACGGCCAACGTGCCCCGGTCTCCCCTACCTTACAATCGATTAATATGTTTGCTTCTCCTTCATCCTGAAAGGGTGGACAGATTTGGATGAAATTTGAAATGGTGATAACTTATACCTTTCGTAAGCCACCGCACGGTGCGTGGCGGAGGGTACCTTAAAGTGGGTTAATACTTTCGTATCTCTTCATTCTGAAACAGTTGAACGCAATTGAATTAAATTTGGAATCCTGATAGCTTATACTCTGAATTAATGCCTAAGCTACCTTAAGGAAGCCACCTTACGGTGCGTGGCGGAGGGTAACTTACAGTGTGTTAACACGTTTGTTACTCTTCACGCTGAAATGGAATTGCATGAAATGTGGAATGAAGGTAGCTTATATCCCAAATTAATACATGAGCTACCTTTCTTAAGTCTTTGTAGGTGCATGGCGGAGGGTACAAATTGTTTGACTGGTCACCATGAACGTTAGCATGTAAATGTCTGCTTTCACGAAGGAGATGACAGTCCACAAAATGGGAACAAGAAAGTAAGAAACATCATGGAAAACTCATTTAGTACATGGTCTTAGCACAGAAACTTTATGTTAATCACATGGTAAAGTACAAAATGCAAAACTGAATAGCTAGTTCAACTGGAACGAGAGAACAGCTTACGAAGGACACGGGAAAGGAAACAATTCCAAATTTCGCAGTCTCAAGCGTCTAGTTTGCTCCCGTCACTCGCCTTGGACTCGCGTGGCGCTGCTGTGGGCGACCGAGTGGCGAGCGGGCGGTGTGGACGGTCGGGCCGGTCGAGCGTGCGCCGCTCGAACGAGCGCGGAGGAAGTCGAGAGCAGCCACACGCCTTGCCGCAAGCTGCAGTACCGACACCTATCGGACTGTCATAGAACGACTTGTACCACGCGATTCGAGCCAGCAACCGAGCGAGGTGCAGACCTCTATGGAGCACATTGCGCCTCGTGAATCGACGCCACGAGTACAGTTCCATGCCCAGTCCCTTGGGGCGCTGTGCTTTTATGTTTTGTGTATCTCTGTTCCTTGATATTCATTATTCCTTGTTTTATAGTATTTTGTAGTTCTGTGCGTCCTGTGATCAGTGAATTAGTCTTATCTTTGTTATTTTAAACTAAAGATTCTAGAAATCATTTCTGACGGTAGAACTGTTGCAGTGTTGCGTTAACTGCTAACGTGACACACATGGAAGATGAATTGCTGTATATGGGCTTGTTTCTTGGCTACCAAAGTCCCCGGACCTTACCGTTATGGATTTCCGCCTGTGTTGATGGTAGAGAGGCAAAGTTAACAAAAAGGAAAAGCCAAACTCAATGTACGGATTGTTATAAATAGTGGAAACCTCATAAAAGAGGACACGTGGTGTTATCAAGAAAAATCAAAAACGTACCATAACGTGGATGATGGAATTTCTGAAAATCGTTTGGATGGCCTCATTTGCCTATGCTTTAAGTTCGTTTGTGCTAGATCTGCATCTCAGTACTCAACAAACATTGGACGTATGTTATACACCACTTTTAATTCCAGTTCATCTATAGCAGTGGGGGTAGCAAACTCTTTCTCGATGGGGTCGCTGTCACTATAGGAAGTTCTTGCAGCATAAAATAACCAGCCCAGTGCATGTCTTAACACTAGTGATTCAAAAATATAAAAAACAGATATAATAACATTACATTAGAATTACGTAATTTTCAGGAATCAGTTGATAATAGCTGGCCAAGTAGCAGCAAGTTATTGTTGATATATTCAAACAAACAAAAAAAGCTGTACTTCTTTACAAATTGATCACACAGTGAGATATTCCATTGTGCAAAATGTATTTCTCTCGAAAATTATGTAAAGGTAGAATTTGTTCTATTCAAAATAATAATAGTAATTCATTCTATAAGATATAATACTGTAAATTATTTTTTAGGAGAAAGTAGTATTAACAGAAAGAATATTACATTCGTTGGTTTTGAGATTAGTAGGGAGTGGGGGGGGGGGTTAGATCGCCGATATTTATTATTAGTATTATTGTCAGGGGGTCGCGTAATTTAAAAGTTTGGGAAACACCGATCTATACCAATAACTACTAAAATATTTACTATTTCTCCTTAAATACCCTGTGAAGTTGTGAACAATTATCACAGCATTTCTACTAAGAAAATGAGGTCTACCTAAACATGATTGTGACAAAAAATCAGAAACGATTTATGATCTGGTTATCAGTCAACAGTTGCAACTGTTCCTTTTTTCTTAAACATTTAGAATTGTAATAGTCGTAACATAGACGAGACGGTTTGTAGTCGTAATTATGAATATTCTGAAGATGATCCATGATCCTGAAGGTTCGAAACACGTTAAAAAAATCGTTCCAACTGTTGACTGACAATTAGAAAATAAATTATTTCTACTATTAGTGCAATTGCTGACTCTCGCAGGTCGATTGTGTCGACTATAGTAAAAAATCGGTTGTAATCAAAAAAAGTAAAACTATAACTTCCGCGCCCCTGATATAATTCAAAACCAAAGAGAAGAATACATCTCGAAAAGGCTAAAATCATAGTGCCCTTTAACGCCTTGTATTCGCTTTAGTACTACCACATGTATGTGTGCCTGTCGCTATTCCAAGCCTTGCGTCGACTCATTTTAAAACCGTACGTGAGCAGCGGTCGCGTGTGATATGTAACACTTGGCGCTCAGTGCAGTACCTGTGTTATGTTTTGCCGTGTTTGTAGCTGCGCGCCACGGCTCGGCTAGCGGCGCTTCCAGTTGGAGCACGCGCACTTTCCCACAACAGCGACCGTTTAACCGCCGGCCGCGGCCGGTCTCTGATCTCACGCTCAGCAAGGCAGGCACTCAAGGTCGCGCGGACGCAAGTAGCCTACCAGGCCCACACACGACAGCGCCAGCGGCACGTAACAGGCTGCTGGGAAGCAGCGAACGGCGAGTCGTGTGGCCGTAACAAGTGTTGTGATCCGACGGAGAGGCCGGATGAAAGACGAGGAAGCAATGAGAAAGTTAAACAGGCTGATGCAAAGGTGGCAAAAGGGTTTCTATAGTATCTCGATAAGCGAACCAGGCAAGCTACAAAGTCCATCTTTGTCTCAGTAAATAAAGTAGGCCCGGTAACCATCAGCTATTTTCGGAAGGCCTCTACATCCACATCTACATACATACTCCGCAATCCACCCAGAGCTGCGTGGCAGAGAGTACTCTGTACCACTGATAGTGGTACTCCCACACAGAAGGAGGGAAAATCGAATACTTGTAAGCATTCCTACGAGAGCTAATCTCTCTAAACTTATCCTTGTGGTTTTACGTGTCTAAGGCACCTCGCTGCGGAGCGCGCGGTTGGTCGCCGGCGGAGGTTCGAGTCCTCCCTGGGGCATGGGTGTTTGTGTTGTCCTTAGATTAGTTTACATTAGTTTAAGCAGTTTGTAATCTACGCATTGATGATCACGCAGTTTGGTCCTATAGATTTACAAACATTTGACCATTTTTTGAGTTTCACGCGAAATGTTGGTTGGCGGCAGTAGATTCGTTCTGCAGTCCGCCTCAAATTCCGGCTCTCTAATTTCCCCAACACTGCTTCTCACTGCTTGAACGCCGCCCCTCCTCCAGCGACTAACATTTGAGTTCCCGAAGCATTTCAATAACACTCGCGCACTGATCGAATCTACCTGTTACAAACCTTGCCACCCGCCTCTGAACTGCCTCCGTGCCCTTCTTTAAACCGATCTGGTGGGGATCCCAAACACTTGAGTAATATTTAACACGAGGTCCTACAAGCGTCCTATATGCGGTCTTCATTACGAACGAATCACATCTTCCCAAAATTCCCCCAATAAAGCGACCATTAGCTTTCCCCCACGACTGTCCTTGTATGCTCTTTCCATTTCATATCGCTGTGCAGCGTTAGGCCTGGGTATTAATGGACGCTACTCTGTCAAGCAGTATTCGAACATTACGGGATTGTTTCTCCTACTGATCTGCATCAGCTTCATTTTTCTACATTTAGCGCTAGTTACCATTCTTCACATCATCTAGAAATTTGTCCCAAATCTTGCATCCTGCTTTCAATGACGACACCCTCTTGTACACCACAGCATCATCAGCGAATAGCCACAGATTGCAACTCACTCTGTTCGTCAGATCATTTATAAAGAAAAACGGTCCTATCACACTTCTCTGGGCCACCCATGACGATACCCTAGTCTCTGATACTCGCCATCGGGGACGACGTACTGGGTTATATTACTTATGTCCACTCATATATTTGGGTACCTATTCCATACGCTCGTACCTTCTTTAGTAGAGCGGTACCGTGTCAAACGCCTTTGGAATAACGAGAAATATGCAGGCTGCCTGATGCCCTTCATCCATAGCACGCAAGATGTCACGAGAGAAAAGGGCAAGCTGGGTTTCACACGATCGATGCTTCCTAAAACCATGCTGATGCATGGATAGAAGCTTTTCCGTCTCATGTAAACTGGACACTGTATCTCACAAGCGAATTCTAATCAAATTGCGCACTTATGAAATAGCGTCTCCGTTGTAAGAAAGGACACCGTAATAACTGACGGAAAATTATCATATCCGACATTCTCCAATGACGTGATTTCTTTAAAAACGATTTAGGAAACAATCTGAGCAGCTCTTTTAGTCTGTTTGCAGATAATGTTGTCGTTTATCGGTTAATATAATCACCACAATATCAAAAGAATATGCTAAACGATTCAGGTAAGATATTTTAATGGCGCGAAAATTGGCATTTGACCCTCAAAAAATTAAAAAGACGTATGAAGTCATCCGCATCGGTATTAAAAGGAATCCGTTAATTTTCATTTACACATTAAGGCAGTCAAATTTAAAATCGTAAATTCGACTAAATACATATGAAATAAAATTACGAACAATATCAATCGGAAAAAATATGTAGAAAATGTCGTAGAGAAAGCGAACCAAAGGCTACAAATGTTCAAATTTTTGTTAAGCGTAAGGGACTTAACTGCGGGGTCATCAGTCCCTTAGCCTACAAACTACTTAGGAACTAAAGACGACACAGACATCCATGCCCAAGGGAGGGATTCGAGCCCCCGACGGGGAACGGCCACAAAACATATGAAGACCGGTCAGCCTCATCCATACGCCAAATGTCAACATTAGCATAATGTACACCATTAATAGTACATGGAAAACAAGTTATAAACACACCACAAAGAAAACTCAACAAAATAAGGAGTTAAAAAAATAGAACCGCAAGTAATACTACAAAAGACGCTGTTTTCGAACTCAAAATTGAAAAAGAATAAATATAAACTGTTTTGGTTTTCATTGCAGATGATAAGTTGTACAAAATTATTACAAGAAGTAATAAGTACTAAACTGATTGATTTTAACGTAGCCTAATGTAATGGTAAACATTCAGAAATGCAGCTCATCGGTTGCAAAGCTACAGGTTGATTACTTTACCACGATTTCGGCTTTAACTAAGGAATCCTTCATAAGAAGTAAGAAAAATTTAGTTACCTATAAATAAAGTCAAAATTATTACAAAGGAAGCCGTAAAAATTCCATATTTTAAGATTTGAATAAAGAAATTTGACTTAAATGAAATGGACAAAGATTCTTAAGTAACAGAGTTCACAGTTACAAATGAAAATTTTACATTTTTAATTTGAACGTGAGCTCTGTTAGTAAAGAACCATTGTCCATTTTATGTAAGTCAAATTTCTTTGTTCAAATCTTAAAATATGGAATTTATACTGCTTCCTATATAATAATTTTGATTTTATTTATAGGTATCTAAAAAAAATTACTTCTCATGAAGGATTCCTTAGTTAAAGCCGAAATCATGGTAATTAGCCTGTAACTTTGCAATAGACGAGCTGTATTTTTGAATGTTAATCTTTCACGAACGGTTGCAGTTTCAACAGCCATTTTTGAAATTGTAAAATTATGTAAGATATGTATGAAAACTGTGAAACTCGTATTTTTGGGCCTAACTTTCGAGGAAACCAAAATAGATAATTTTGGCTGCAAACTCAAGCCAACAATACAATGAAAGATATTCTGAAAACATATAGGTTTATATCAAAAGACATTTGTACAGTGCTAATAAAATTTTCAGAGAAACAGTAAACAAACCCCACTGATGATAGCTCATAGTATACTGAAATGCAACAAAAATTGAAGTGTCTTGCACAGGGCGGAATATCCTCACCATTATTTAAGCAAGCACGAATAAAGAAAGGAATTAATATCAAACAGATGATTAATATAATTTTCAATGATTCCAAATCGCTGCATAATATTTTACATTTATTATCAATGGCTATTTCGGCCACAAAGCCATCATCAGGTTAACTGGAATCGTGTAATACAAAAGTCGTAAGATAATATAAAAGTCACATGGTACGATATTTACATATAGTTTGATTACAAATACTTCCTGTAATGTGGTTTTCCATATAAGATCGTTGTCATGCCACCAATATGGTACAGTTATAATAAATTGCTATAGCTAGCTATAATAAATTGCTGTAGCTGTCATTTGTTGGTGTATGTCAACGACATTCTATGGTTTCAATAGCTTGTTTATACTTATACCAATGATATATTAAACAGGTCAAAGTGTGTATTAAATTTTGTTTGGTTTGTTTACCAACGATATACGAAAATAATTTAGAAGGTGCTCTATGATGTAATATGCGTTAAAATTTAATACTGGGTGTGTTGTTATTAACCTGGTTCCGCTTTGAATATTTCAATAAAATTTTCGAGGAAACTGTTATGTTTTAGATCTGTTTGTTCATTAATTACGAAAAGTGGTTCTTTTTCGAGGTGTAAAAGTATCTCCAGTTCTTCCAAGATGTTCATTGTTGGTCCTTTGGGTGTAATATGTAACACTTCAATAGCGATATATATACATGTGGCGTCTGTTCGGAAGCTGAGAATTTGTATCTGACGGGAGGCGTGCATGGGTAGTCCTTGCAGGTGCGGTGATCACTGTGTCCCCAGTGGTGTAGGGGTCAGCGCAACTGCCTAGAAAGCAGGAGACCCGGGTTCGAATCCCGGCTGGGTACACATTTTCAGCTTTGCCCAATAGCAGTTGAAGTCATATATTCTACGAATATTAAATACTTCAATAGCGCTTTGAAGATCGTCTACTGTGTGATGTTCAGTTTTCAGATGGTGAAAGAAAGTTTATGCGTTGTTATCAGTTTGTCTAACATGTTCACGAAAACTAACTTCGAAATTTCTCCCGATTTGTCCAATATAGTATTTCTCGCAATTTTTACAGTGAATTTTATATATACCAGGGTATGAGTAAATAAGTGGTTTGCAAATACCTGATTGTATTTTTGTTCTAATGTTGTTTTTGGTAAGCGAAGGATATGCTAATGTTTTTCAATAATTTGTTTATTTTGTCAGAAATATCACCCAGATATGTGGTAGGAGTATATGTAGGTTTATGTGTTTTTGGATTATCGCTAGTGAGTGTAATTTCTTGTCGTGTGATAGGTAATTTGTGAGAGGTCCTTTTGTTATATAATTTAATGATTATTTGTGGGTGATACTACTACTGTAGTATCTGGATTTCGATTTGGATGGAGTTTTGGTCTAGAGGAAGGTTTATCAGTCTGTGGAAATTGGCGTATTTGTGTGATTTTGGATAGCATGAATATGCATTTATAATATTATCTGGAGTAGTTGGTTTTCGGTATATGTCGAATTTGTGTGTGTTATTAATATTACTTTTAATCAGGTCGAGGAAATTTATCGATTTGTTTGTTTCACGTTCTATTGTAAATTTCATATTAGGGTGGAGAGCATTATATTGGTGGCATAGGAAAACCATATTAGAGGAAGTATGTATAATCAAAATTTATGTAATTATCGTAGCATGTGAATTTTATATTATCTCACTACTTTTGTATTACACTATTGCAGTTAACCTGATGATGGCTTCGTAGCCGAAATGACCATTGTTAAATAAAAATAAAATATTACGCAGCGATTTGGAATCATTGAAAATTATATTATGTCTTTAAGTGACATATTTAACGCTGCAGGACCCAAATATTACAAACAGATGATTGAAATAAATCGCTATTTGCGATGTTATGACTTCACCGTATTAGGTTTAGATGAAATACCAAACTGTGACGAATGAAATTTTTTGCCCGGCCGGGATTCGAATCCGGGATCTCCTGCTTAAGGGGCAGACGCGTTGACCACTCCGCCACCGAAGACACAGTGATCAGCCCGACTGCAGAGGACACATCCCTGCACGTCTCCCGCCACACACAAATCTCCATTCGCCACGCTGTCTCTTTCCTATACCACAGCCTATTAATTCTATAACGCTCGCAGCCACAATACTGAGCCGCGGTGGAGAAGCCGAGCGGTCGAAAGCGTCTCGCTGCGGAGCGCGCGGTTGCTCATCGTGGAAGTTCGAGTCCTCCCTGGGGCATGGGTGTGTGTGTTTGTCCTTAGGTTAGTTTATCTAGGTTTAAGTAGTTTGTAAGCTACGGACTGATGACCACGTAGTTTGGTCTGATAGATCTACAAACATTTGAATATTTTTGAACACAGTACTGTATTCCCGCATCAGGGAGAACAGACCATGAGGTATCGGGACACAATTATACAAATGATTGTTTTCAGGAGAAGTAAGCACACAGTGAGATGGCTTACGGAGTGTGGGTGTAGATGTAGCAGAGTCAGCAAGTGGAACGGCAGGCAGGGCGGAGTGCGGTGGAGTCACGCGGCTTGATTGGCGCGGCTGGTAATGAGGCGATGTGTAACCCGCGGCGCCCAATGGCCTGGCGTCAGAGGGCGCGCCGCCGGAAGTGCTCCGAGTCCGCACTTCCGGTGGCTCGCAAGGTCGCGCTGTAGCGGCTGGCCGCTCTGCGCTCACCGCTGCCGGGTGCCCGGGGTCGCTTCCACTGCCCGTACACGACTCAGAGGGCGCTGTCTGCGGGGAGACACACCACACGACAAGCTGCCTGCAACTGACTACGAGGCCAGGGCGTTACGCAGCTCCAATATCCTCTTTGAAGTAGTTGCTTCGCTTATTGTGAGGCAACCAAAGACGCTACAACAGTATCGTCAGCGACATCGTCAGGCATCGACTAAAACAGAGGTGATATCGGGCGTTCCACAGGGCAGTGTTTTTGGTCCTCTGCTGTTCCTTATTTACATAAACGATTTGGGAGAAACTCTAAACAGCTCTTTTAGATTGTTTGCAGATGACGCCGTCATTTACCGTCTAGTTATATCATCTGAAGATCAAAAACAACTGCGGAACGATCTGAATAAGATATCAATGTGTAAAAATTGGCAATTGAATCTAAATAATGAGAAGTCTGAAGTCGCCCAGGTGAGTACGAAAAGAAATCCGTTAAACTTTGTTTACAAGATAAATCAATCAAAAGATGAAGGCCATAAACTCCACAAAATGCCTAGGAAAGAACACATAGATAATGTCGTGGGAAAGGCGAACCAGGGACTGCGTTTTATTGGCAGAACCCTTAAAAGATGCAACAGAACTACAAAAGAAACTGCATACACTACGCTTGTCCGTTAATATTTGGAGTATTTCTGCCCAGTGTGGGATCCTTATCAGGTGGGTTTGACGGAGGACATCGAAAGTCCAAAGAAGGGCAGTCCGTTTTGTATTGTCGCGATACAGGGGAGACAGCGTTACGGAAATAATACAGGATCTGGGGTGGAAATCATTACAACGACGACGCTTATCGCTGCGGCGTGGGCTACTGACGAAACACCAATCGCCAACATTCTCCTCCGAATGCAAAAATATATTGTTGACTCCCACTTACATAGGTAGAAATGATCAATAGAATAAAATACGAGAAATCAGAGCTCGAACAGAGAGATTCAGGTCTTCTTTGTTGCCGCGCGCTTTTCGAGAATGGAATGGGAGATGAATAGTATAACGGTGGTTCGATGAACCCTCTGCGAGGCACTTAAATGTGATTTGCAGAGTATCCCATGATGACACGAAAATATTGTCAGTTGGCAGCACGAGTTTATAGACCCCCGCCTGAGGGAGCGCATTACAAACACTAACATGACGGCCAAGCATATTTCAACAGTCGGCTTATACCGCCTTTTGTGAGTTACTTGTCAGCTAAAGGCAACTAAGTCTCCTGCCATATAGAGCAAAATTGTGAAAATTAACATCCTGGAAAAGTATTCAAACATCATTACCGGACCACAATAATATCTGGCTGAACACTTTGGCCTTAAGCGGAAACGCTACACAGAGCTGAAAGTCCTCCGCTTAGCACATAAACCTGACACCACCCGCAACGAGATGGAGCCAACGCCATATAGAGACAAGGCCACACAACAGTCCGTGTCTCGTGACAGTGAGTACGCCGCGATCGCGAGCTGACTGGCTGGCTACTACAAGGCAGTTGGCTCCGCCCCAGCAGCCAGCCAGTCAGCTAGCGATTGCGACCTACTCGATGTCACGTGACATGGACTTGTGTGGTCTTGTTCCTAGATTAGGGCTATTCAAATGCTTCACAGTGTGCTGCGTGCGGAAGTGCTGCACAGCGATCAAAAACGACATCTGTTTATTAGACACAAGTACACAATTTACGGTGGCGGTTCCACTTCCTGGTTTATTGGTACAAGAAAGAGCGCAACATACCCAGTCTCATCTACTTTGGCGACCCTTGTGGGTAGAAACATGCACTGCTTGGACGGAGATGGCTGCAGAACTCAGGTTGTGACATGAAGTTGCACGTGTGTAGCACATTCCTGCAGTGATCATTAGAAACACAGATAATCTCAATTTTTTGTGAGTACTCAACGTGAAATTGTCAACAGTTCAAAACAGTTCAAGTTTCTCCACTATCATTTCTGCACTTATAAGTTCGTGTGTAAAAACATAAACACGTATCAGCTGCACTGGCGCACACATATTGTCGCCAAATTTAGTCCCGAAAAGCGACCGTTTGCTGCGCAAATTTTAAAACTCTGCCCGATCGTATCACTCCTATTATTTAGGGGGGTCCTTCTTCAGCCAACACTAGGCATGGAGATCCTTTTCCGCGCACCCTTCGCTCACCTGCTCTCTCTTGAACACAGTCTTCCCACCAGTCCTGTCCGTTGGCCGCTTCTTCATTGGCCGATAGCCATCCCTTCCAAAATCGTATACATCTTAACGTGAGATGCAAAAACTCACCGTCTGAAACCACTTCCTTATTAATATAACATTATTTATGTTGTGGTGTAAAGTCAGCGTCACACGCCAGACGTAAGAGAACGATCGTGGAGAAGGCAGCGGCCGACCGAAAGCCAATAGCAAGCAGGCGCTGCGCATTCTGGAGGAAGATGCGCGCCCTCTACAAGCGGCTATATCTGGGCCGACATACGTCTGGACGGCCCGGCAGATACTAGTGAGAACTCGTCAGTTAGTACTCAGAACTCAGGCAGTTACTAGGCAGCTACGACGACAGAAATAGGACAGTACTAGGTCAGAACAGGCTACGAACTTAGCAGTAAATAGGTCACAGCGCAGCTAGCATCATACAGACGATGCCGCGAGAAGCGAGAAGAGAGAAGAAACAGACATTTATTATAAAGATGAGTATTGTAAATTTCAGACAATAAATATTTTGTAATACTAACTATATCAATGTTTTGGATGTCAAAGGATCCTGCAGCAATACCTTTATTGACAACTAGACTGGGACGAGTACTAAACAAAGTTGGCCGCAGTGGCCGAGCGTTCTGCAGCGCGCCAGTCACAGTCTGCACGGCCACTACGGTCGGAAGTCCGAATCCCCCCTCGGGCATGCATATTTGTGCCGTCCTTATTGTTAGCTAGTTCATATGTGGTTTGGAAGTTTAGGGACTGATGACCCATAAACTCTACAAACATTTGAACATTTTTTACTAAACAAAAGGCGACGAGGTACAATGCTATGCGATACATAATCTTTGCCAAAGATGAAACTTCACAGACTTAAGTACACATATCGATACACACAGTAGAAGCAATATTATACATTTTCTTGCAAGCGAGTTACTCGACACGAAACAGGAGGCACAATATTAGACATATTCTTACAAATTCAGAAATAAACATTTTCTATAGACACGTTTCAAACTGTGACTCTTCCAAGACGATAGCGAAAGACAGTAAGCTATCATTTCATCCAAAGTTTGTTTAAATTCAATGATGCATTCAAAAGTTGGTTACTTTAGCTTGATTTTTCTATTTTTTGATTTAGTAGTAATAAACATATGTAATTTTTCAGATATAGAAATTATTTTTATAATCATGAGATGTGCGTAATTATTACGGCACGGTAAATAATTTTATAGATTATTTTATTTTATTCTGAATTACTGGAGTGTAGTACTCACAGATGTCCACACACACAAGAAACGCTTGGCTAACAGCCTGTATGGCAGCTACCACAATCGTTTGCCGCGGTCCACTGTCGTTTCTTTATATTTCTAAACAATACCATTACTTATACTAATTGTGCGACTGTACTGACATTACTTCCGTAAAAACATACGCCTTGCGCTTTTCAACACAGGTCCTACACCAGTTATTATGGTTTCAGGTGGTATTGGATTCCACTCTGGCAGCTAGTACACTAAGCAGCCAGTATTAATTACATCTCTGAAGTGTGAAACCCCTTTCTTCACATACCTTCGGAGTTTGCTGAGACCCACATTGTAACACGATAATACGGGACAACTCCTGGCAACCAATGTTCAATATTACTTCAAATAATGCATAAATAATAAGCGTGTGAGATATGATGTCTGAAATATAAAATCAACTAGTACTGAAAAGAGTACATGAGCAAAATATATGGAAGAGAGTTTAGTGAAACTTTTCACATGATTTCGAAAGATGGTTAACAAGACAGAGAATTTGACTGGAATATGTAAAATGAAATATTGGCTGCAGATAGACAAAATTGAAAATCCTAAGTATCAAACCAATCGAAGGCTTCCCAATGAAAACAGCAGCGGGCTTATCGTGTATGCTTTCGGTCAGTCTAAATTACACTCTCTAATACCTTACAACACCAACTACGATACTTAAATGTACCTCAAAAATTATATCGCTATTTACTGCAGTGTTTATCTCCTGCTTTCACGTTTTGCTTCGGAATGCCACACCGAATCCTTAATGTTTTTGATGTAGAAACCTTCAATTTAGTTGTCAAGAATAATGACGAGTTCGTTAGCACACTGAAGAGGAGCCTTTCACGATTATCGCTGTTTCCACTTCAAACTAAGAACCTCTCTGAGACTAGAGGCTCTGATTGCCTTATCGCAAACATGACAAAGAGTTGTCAGAACGTTATGTAACAAGGCGTGTGATGAGGAGAACGGAAAATAAATACTTCAACAAGTCTGCATGAGCGTTCTTGTTAGCACGTACAATAGATAATATACTTCTGTTGGCGTGTTATGAAACGTCACAGGGATTTCCACGCAAGCACTGCGGATAGCCTCTCTTAATGAAAACGAGCGACTGCTAATGAAGTTTTATGGACATCATCGTTGACGGGATAAGTAGCGATAGTATATCATGGCGTTACGTCACTATACACTAGAGATAAATTTTTCGTTCCCTTAGAACTTAAAAAATCGTCATACTAGCGCTGTTAAAGCAGTATATTGTGACGTTACAATTGGTGCTACTTAAGTATGGCACAATATTCACAATATGCACATCGACTTAAAACTGTAATAGTCATTTTATTTTTTCCCTGCAACAAGTGTTTTTAAAAGTATTTAGGCCTCGCGTATTCCTGTCCATAGCTCTCTAAAAATTGCATCGTCTCTCTCTCTCTCTCTCTCTCTCTCTGAGACATAGTACAGATGTAGTAGCGAAGTAAGGAGGGAAAGACTGGGATTCTCTAGGCAAGACAATGGTCAAGGCAATGTGTTTCCGATTAGCTAGATGAAATAGGTCCAAGACAGTTTGAGCTTCCAAGGAGTTAGAGAAAATGCGTTTACAGAAGAGAAGACTAGGTACAGTGAAGTGAAAATAATGGACTGATACCAAGATCAAAAGAAGGCATTGGAAAGACAACCAGAAGGAATGACAGAATGGAGAATGTATTGAAAACAGCGCTTACAGACCTAAAGTCTAAAAGAACCGAAAAAAATTTTCATAAATATTCAGTGGTATCTTGATAAGATTTCGAAGTGCTGTAAATTTTTTAAAGTCTTTTTATATGTTCAAAATGTAAACTGACTCTCTTACGAGGGAACTATTTGCAGCCGCGGCGGAGTAGCCGAGCGGTCTAAGGTGTCTCGCTGCGGAGCGCGCGGTTGCTCGCCGTCGGATGTTCGAGTCCTCCCTGGGGCATGGGTGTGTGTGTTGTCCTTAGGTTAGTTTACCTTAGTTTCTGTGTAAGCTACGGACTGATGACCACGCAGTTTGGTCCGATAGATTTACAAACATTTGAACTTTTTTGAACTATTTGCACATAAATTTGCACATAAATTTGTTTATTGGTACAGATTCTCCTGTCGGAGAATCGTTTCCTACCTCGGGCGTGTGTGTGTGTGTGTGTGTGTGTGTGTGTGTGTGTTGTGCTTGCCTGTCTATTGGTTGATATCCTCAGCAGTTTGGTCCCTTAGGTTGAAAACATTTGAACATTTTGTATGTCGTTAGTACCCAATAGAAATACTAATCGGTGCCGTATAAATATAGAGCCGCGCGAGAGTATCCGAGCGGTCTGGAGCGCCACGTTACGGATCGCGCGGCCTCCCACGTCGGAGGTTCGAATCCTCCCTCGGGCATGGATGAGTGTGTTTGTACTTAGGTTAGTTTAACTTAGTTTAAGTAGTTTGTAAGGCTAGGGACTGATGACTAACGTAGTTTGGTCCCATAGGACTACAAACATTTAAACATAGTATAGAGTTGGGGAATTCTACACTTAATTTCCTAGGCGTCAGCTTACAGATAGAAAACAGCAACTATAAATTTAAAATTTGCTGTAAAGTTTAATTTAGTGACATATTCATTCCAGCCTCATCTTAACATTCCACAACCGACCTGTCAATTTTCCTAGAATTTGTCAAGCAGATCTAAGGTTCTTAATTTGCATTTTGTACCACTACATTTACTAAATTCTACATCTACGTACATACTCCGCAATTCACCCAAAGGCGCGTGGCGGAGGGCACCCAGTACCACTAGTAGTGAATGCATGTATGCATTCGTACGAGCCCTAATATTTCTGATCTTAACTTTGTGCTATTCACGCGAAATAAGTCGCCATAGTAGAATCGTTCAGCAGTCCGCCGTATTCACTTCACGTAATCCAGGTGTGTTCCTAATTTTCATTTATTTATTTACAGATCTGGGTACTGAATTTAGTTCCTTTAATGTTATGAGGTTTACTACTGGAACTGTCTTTTTTCTGTTCATTCACTTCCTCATTATATCACAGTGTGGTACACGGTAAGCCGAAAAAATGTATAAGAAAGAAACGTAAGCAACTGCGCTTAACTTGTCTGTCTGTACTCTATTTCTGTATCACTCAATTATTGCAAATAACAAGCAGTAGCATGATTTTAGTCCTTCTGTGTCAGAAGGAGAAGACAAGCGAAGTGGTCCTTCAATGTGATGGCACTTGTAAACTGTTTTGTATTTCCTGTTTCATATGATTTGTTTGTAAGGTAATACTCGAAACTAGTGAAAAAGAAAACCCGACAAAAGTATCAATAGCTCACACATAAACATAGGGAAGGGTACGGAAACAAGTTTGAGAAGTCTTCCGTTTTCACAGCAAAATGTTCCAAACACTGCCTGGGAAGCATATTTACCTATTGTGAAGTAACATCTTTGAATCTGTAAGGTGATAATACTGAAATGTACCGACATATACTCAGTATACCAAATTCACCTATGGGAGTAAAACTTAGTGGTACTTTTACGTACCGTCAGTGCTTATACCATCACTGACAAAATGAACTTCTAAATATGCATTGTAACTTACAAAAAATGCAATACGACGAGTACATCTACATGGATACTCTGCAAGTCACAATGAAGGGCTTGGCAGAGGGTTCATCGAACAACTTATGATTTTTCTCTATAGTTCTATTCTCTAATAGCTCGCGGGAAAACAAAACAAATAAATCTTTCTGTTTTAGTTCTGATTTCTCTTATTTCATTATTATGATCGTGTCTTCCTCCTAAAGTGGGTGGTAACAACATATTTTTGCATTCGGAAGATAGAGTTGGTGAAAGAAATTTCGCAAATTCATCTCCCCGCAACGAAGAACGCCTTTCTTTTAATGATTTGACCCCTCGCTCTTGCATAATTTCCGTGACACTCTTTCCCCTATATTGCGATAATACAAAACGAGCTGCCCTTTTCTGAAATTTTTCTAAATTTTCTAAATTTTCCGTGAGTCGCTACTGGTGTGGATCCCTCGATGCGCAGCAATACTCCAAAATATGACACAAAGTGTAGTGTAGGCAGTTTCTTTAGTTGAGTTGAACTGTTGCATCTTCTAAGTGTTTTGCCAACGAAACGTGGTCTTTCAGTCGTCTACCTACAATATTTTCTATGTTTTCTTTCCGATTTACGTTATTCGTAATCGTTATTTCTAGGTATTTAGTTGAATTGACGGCATGTAGATTTGAATGATTTATCTTGTATCTTTAGTAGGGTCCGCTTCAAAACGTTCCAGCACGACTTCTTCTAAATCGGGTGTGCCAGCGATCTCGTGTTTCCGGGACCTTCCATTCCACTTTCCAATGAACCACACTCCCGCATTCGTCGATCGAGAGAAATAAACCCTCGTCGTGAAGGATGATTCCGGTTAAAAAGTCGTTTCCTAAACAGCGATTCTGGCAACTTCTCTGAATGGCACTGTATGACTAATGGTATATATATTTGGTCAGCAAAAAGCTAACGTTACTCGAAGCAGACAGAATATAAAACGCAGACTGGCTATAACACAAAACGTAATTACGGAAAGCAGTATTTAAGTCTAAATGTATTCATAAGGAATTCTTTGCTGAATGTATTTCTTTGAAATTACCTCTATATAGAAGCAAAGCGCGAACGATAAACAGTCTCGTTAAAAAGAGGATAGAAGCTTTTAAAATGTCGTGCTACAGAAGTATGCTGAAGGTTAATTTCAAGTGTTCAAATTTTGTTAAGCTTATGGGACTTAAGTGCGGGGTCATCAGTCTCTAAACTTACAAACTACTTATAAACTAACTTATACTAAAGACAGCACAAATATCCATGCCAGAGGGAGGATTCGAACCTCGAAGCGGAAGGCCGCGCGATCCGCAACGTGGCGCTCCAGACCGCTCGGCTACTCCCGCGCGGCCAAGAATAAGAGGGTAGGTCTCTTAACTGATGAGGAAGTGCTGAGTAGAACTGAGGAGGAACGACATTTATTGCAAAACTTGAGCGAAATAAGGCAACAGTCAAAAGGATACTTCCTAAGCATATAGTTAGAGGATCGATGTACGCAGAGCAAAAATTATACGGAGAGACCAAGGAAGGAATACGGTAAACATATAACCCGTCTTCGGGCTGAATTCCAAAACATATATTCAGAAAATGCAGACGGATTACGAACAACAACCTGCAAAATTGGAGAGAACACTGAGGAAGTCGCAAGTTCTACGTCATGAGGAGATGACATCATTCGCTACCTCGTAATACAACGCTAAAATGTTTCAAGGCTTTCATGCAAAACAATGGCTCCAAAAATTATGAATACATGAATACCTTAGCAACGATCAGATAAAAAACTGCGAACAATACCAGCAATTAGAGACGAGAACAACTTCCGCTCCGTGGAGGAACTGGGAAACTGCACGGCTGTTGAGCACGAACAGTGTCTAGAGGAAGTGAACCTACCTCCCTCAGTAAAAACTAAGTGTCTGGTTAGTATCATATGTAGTATTTTCAGCATAAAGAGTTGCTTTTTTCTTAGAGTCATTAAATTTCCCCTCAAATTATTAAAGTTATCCAGCTCAGGCAGGGCAGGAAAAGTATATTAATCCAGCAAAACAGACATCTCCTGAAGTAGTTATCGGTTAATTACAGGGGAAAACGTGACTAATACTCTGAAGAATGCTTGTAATTTTTAACTGTATGGCTGCCGAATTATGACACCGGAACTTTTAAAGTAAAACTATAATCTTTCTCTGTAGCCTTCAAAAAATATGCAATGGGCATAGCATGCTGGCAATGTAATTCAAGTAGTAGGTAATACAGCCGCAACCCACTTGTCTAGGAAATAGGACAAGAGGTCGGACATATGTGTTCCCTCCTACAACAAAAATTATCATACGCGACACTCAGTCACGGTTGGCGTGTTTATTATTGAGACTGTCGTATCAAGTGCTCAACATACTGACTTTGAACGTCAAATTTCGACTAACAACGTGAGGGGACAAGTATGTGAGATACACAAGTAAAATGCAAACCACCGACGACAAGACAGACATGTCACAAGAAGGAAAAGTGTTTGCCATCCAATATTAGCCCTCGCCATACCAAAGTATTCTTCGTTACGTGCATTAGTAAGGGTAGAGACGGGTGCATTATGGCCAACTCAAAAAATTTCAAAAAATACGAAATTTGTTAATCGAGGTTAAATCACTACAACAGTATACTTATCAAAATTACTTATGTGTAAATAGGCTCCAGAACTTGAAAATATCTTCCAGCGCACTCGAAATAATACCGATACATTTTCAAAACGTGTACTACCAAGAGGAAGTACCACGTGACCACCACAGAAAGAAATTTTTAAAATAAGATTTACGTTTTGCTGTTATTTACTCACAATTTAGTTTTAAAGAGGCATTGTTATTTTAATACGGAGCTGAAAGTAAACATATTGAATGTGAGGATAGCAGTTATTATTAAAACGTAAATTACTCAATTTTGCCCATTGTTTACTGTGTTTATTTCATGACTGTTTTACTTTAGTAAAATGAAAAGAACTCTCCGGCAGCCAATTTATTAATGCAAGATGCATTTCGATCCCTGGGAAATCATCTTCGAGTGCCTATTTACCAATTTAATTTCTATTTAAATAATTCAGGGACTGTTAAGACCAACTACTAAAGGTGACAGCGTGTTATATTGTAGATATAAGTTTTCAGATTTTACGAAATTGAAAATTAACTTAGTCATTTACAGTGCTAAACAGAAACGTCACGTTCAGCAGAAGAGACATACGTACGCTGCGTGCTTTGTAGCACATTTTCAGATACATGTACGCTGCGTGCTTTGTAGCACATTTTCAGATACATGTACGCTGCGTGCTTTGTAGCACATTTTCAGATACATGTAAACTTTCATACAGCTCGAGCTGCATAGTGTCAGTAGTGAAACATGACCGTGACCAGGCGAGATCTTTTAATTTTACCAAACTGGCTAAAAATTATAATAATTTATTGAATCTGGTAAAAGACTTCACTAGAAATAATAAATAATGTATTGCGTGTATATTAATAAAATAATGGCATGATTACCATATTTTCACAAGTTGAGCATATGGAATTGCCCCCATGTGCATATTAATCTAGGTGTTACGAGGTCATTTTATGAAGGTATGGGATTTGCGTGAAATATAGGCCTGTACGAAAATCGATCAATTTATCGTGGTTTGAAAATATTTCACAGTGCCGCACGGACATGACGGAGCGCTCTAAGGCGCCTTACTGCGGAGTGCGCGCCTGTTCCCCGTCGGAGGTCCGAGTCCTCCCATGAGCATGGGTGCGTGTTGCCTTAGGCATAAAGTAGTTAGTAAGTCTGGGACTGATGGCCACTGCAGTTTGGTGCCATAGCTTTACAAACATTTGAACGTTTGATTTCGCTGTCAACTTTGGCTTTGAAAGTTACGAAAGCGGCCATCAGAAAGGTAGTTCAGAATGAGTTCGCCAAGCAGGTGAAATAGCAGTGAGCACTGATGCAATGAAGACACCAGTTCGATAAAACAAGGTGATCTGCATCGTGAAGAAATGTATGTCCGCCTGAAGAACCTCCTCGTCTCACAGGAAGCGTCAACCCTTTTTCAATGAACTGAAGGCATGGTAATAGCATGCGAAGGAAGGTTCGAGTGAAAGATGCACTCTTCGTTTTTCAACCAGTCGCAATGACTAGATCCGTTCTAACATTCACGATATTATGTGTATGTGGCGTCTCTTATTTAGAACATGTGAAATTAAGGTCATGATTGTCAGCCATCCCTTCAGTGCCCAGGCACATCTTGTTCCAACTCTTACGGGAATCAGCGAAATGCGTGGGTAATGAGTAAAATGGGCGTAGGCAGTACATCAGTAGCGGGTAGCAGAGATAAGAATTTGCGTCTAACAATGAAATCACGTGGAGAGTGGATTTTAGAACTTCTTTATATTTATCGTACGTGTAGTTCAGAACTTACATAAAAATCAGCCAAAGCCATTCGACGCAACTCTAAAAAATTCTCGAGAAAATCGACATCGAAATTTTGCAAAGTGCACGTAACTACCAAATATGAAAGCGATTGCAGCGACTGAAAAGCAAGAACGCTAACATCTTTTTTTTCTGACCTGGGATACACTGACAGATGCTGCAACAGTTTTAATTATAGATATTTACGTGTACTTTTCAAAACTTCAAAGTCAATTTTCTAGTGCATTTTTGAGAGTTCTGGCGAATGGCTTTGTCTGATTGTCATTTAAGTTCTGAATTAAACGTACCACGAGTATAAAGAAATTCTAAAATCCGTTACCAGTGTGGTCTCCTTGTAGGACGCACTCATTGTGCTTCAACCCGTCGTCATGTCTGGGTCCGATCTGATATTCTCCTTAGTATATTCTGTCCCTTCTTTAGAACATGTGTAATTAAGGTGATGACTGTCTGCAATCCCTTCAGTGCACATGCACACCATGGTCGAACGCTTACGGGAATCGGCGAAATGCCGCGTGTAGCGGATAGCTAAGGCAAGAATTTGCATCTGAGAGGAGGCATGCTAGAGTAGTCCGTGCAGGTGTAGTGCCCACTGTGTCCAGATGACGTAGTGTTCAGCGCACCTACCTAATGTACAAACCATCGGCGTTCGAATCCGTAGTGACGTAATTGAGCGCCTACTGCTGCCTCTCATTCCTCTCAAGGGTTCGCAAATCGATTCCGTATTTATTGATTTGCAGAAGGCTTTTGACACCGTACCTCACAAACGGTTTTTAATCAAATTGCGTGGTTATGGTATATCACCCCAAATTTGCGACTGGATAGAGGATTTCCTGTCATAGAGGACGCAGTTTGTAGTAATCTATGGTAAGGCATCGACTAAAACAGAGGTGATATCGAGCGTTCCACAAGGTAGTGTTATTGGTCTTCTGCTGTTCCTCATTTCCATAAACGATTTGGGAGAAAATCTAAGTAGCTCTCTTAGGTTGTTTGCAGATGACGCCGTCATTTACCTTCTAGTAAAATCATCTGCAGATCAAAACGAACTGCATAATGATATAAAAATGATATCACTATGGTGTAAATATGGAAATTGACTCTAAATAATGATAAGTGTGAAGTCGTCAACATGAGCACGAAATAAAAATCCATTAAGCTTTGTTTACTAGAGAAATCAATCAAAAGTGAAGGCCGTAAAATCCACTAAATGCCTAGGAATTACTATTACTTCAGACTTAAATTTGAAAGAACACGTGGATAATGTCGTGGGAAAGGCGAACTAGTGATTGCATTTTATTGACAGAACCCTTAAAGTATGCAACAGAACTGCTATAGAAATTGTATACACTACGCTTTTTCGTTCTTTTTTGGAGTGTCGCTGCCGAGTGTGGGTTCCTTATCAGGTGAATTTGACGGAGGACATCGAAAGAGTCCAAAGAAGGGCAGCTCGTTTTGTTTTGTAGCGATACAGGGGAGACATTGTTACGGAAATGGTACAGGATCTGGGATGGGGAATCATTTTAACAACAGTGATTATCGCTGCGGCGTGGTCTACTTACGAAACTCCAATCGCGTTCATTTTCCTCCGAATGCGAAAATATATTGTTGACTGCCACTGACATAGGTAGAAAAGATCATCAGAATAAAATACGAGAAATCAGCGCTCGAACGGAGAGATTCAAGTGTTCTTTCTTCCCGCGCACTATTCGAGAATGGAATGTGAGATAAGTAGTATAAAGGTGGTTCGATGAAACCTCTGACAGGCACTTAAATGTGATTATCCCATGTAGATGTAGATGTGCGTCGGTCCCGCCTGCTGCTGCTGGCTACACAGCATGTTCCGCCTGTGTGTTCCAGTACTACACGCTGCTGGAGAACTGCTGCACCGACGAGGACATGGCTGAGGAGAAGCGCGGCCTCGACCTGGCGCTAGAGCTCAAGGAGCGGCCTACGCCCGCCACCCCGGCCGCCATAGTGCCCGCCGACCAGCACGTGGCCTCCACGTGAGTAACACCACAGAGTAACATGTACAGAGAAGAAACCACCTCTACACCACTGTCCTACGCTGTCCTAGTAGTTCCTTAAGATGCTAGCAGGTGTCAGGCGGATCGCTGGCTTAGGGTGCCTCTCGCACGTCAGAGGGTAGCGTGGAGGGGAGGGTGAGGGGAGAGCTCGTGCCGCCTGCCACGAAGCCATCATGGGCCATCATGGGACATCTTACGGAACTGCTTGAAAACCTCCCTCCCCGCACCCCTGAGCGTAGGACTGGGCCCTTACGGAGGTTTCCCGTCTGTATGTATTTGTCTGTGGTAACACGTCGCAGCACACGCTGTTCTCGCTCTAATGGTATCAAACGGTGTCTACTCACCACTCCGGGTCTGTATTGGATGTGATTAACGCCATGCTCTCTCCACCACGCCACACTATACACATCTATACACTAGCTGAATACCTGGCGTTGCCCAGGTACTTTTTAAATTTTTCCTTAGTACTTCTCCTAACCTTCTCTCACTCTCCCAATCTCCTTTTTTCTAAAAACATGATATTTTTATCGGAAAATATACAGGGTGATTCAACACTTGCACCGCAAATGTTGCGTGAACTGAAAGTGTGATTGATGTGCGATTTTCACAGAATGGTTTGGTAGTCAAGGACTCGTATTGTTAGCCAATAAACAGATTGTAAAAATACCTAGGAAGAGTATTTTTATGCAAACATACATTTTTCAAATGGAAGAATGGTTGTTTCTATCAAGCACTGTAATTTTTGACACCAGATGTGTACAAAGAATTTGGAATGACATTTTTATCACATTTAGTTTGGCAGCTACAGCCATTCAGAGTTTTGGGGACGGAGGCTACGACAGCGTAGCTGACTGGCTGGTGGTGCGCCGTGCCTCGGGGGCTAGCCACTCAGCTAGTCAGCTACGCTATAGCAGCCTCCGCCCCCGAAACTTTGAACGGTTGTAGGTGCCAAACTAATGTAATAAAAATGTCATTCAGAATTCTTGGTTCACAGCTGGTGTCAAAAATACCATAGCATGATAGAAACCCATTGTTCCACTTAAAAAATTCATGTTTCCATAAAAAGTACACTTTCTAAGTAGTATTCCAATATGTTTGTTGGCTAAAAAAATACGAGCCCCTGACTACCAATCCATTCTGCGAAAACCGCACATCATTCGCACTTTCCGTTTCCGCGATATTTGCGGTTGCAAGTGTTAGGTGATTTACCCTTTGTAAGAATTAAGGCTGTCTTGCAGAATGTACAAAATTATACGTGCAGTATGCAAACAAAGAAAGATAGAAATCAAAATGCAAATGTCATATAAAATTAGCACGATATCATGTTTATTGAGTTATATATTGTACAATTGTATAATTTATATAAGTGCTATATGACTGTAAAGTCTGTTGCGAATACAATTAGTGGTAAAGATGAAAACTTGATGCGTGATAGGTCGGTTTTCTATTAACGTTACCGTTTATGTGCTCATATGTCATGAACTGCGTGTCATATTGTAATACAATTTCGAATGAACATTCAGCTATATGTGTGTATACCGCCTGTAAAATTTCCTGAGGCTACAATTTGTAGTGTAGAAATTATAAACTGTAACGTCATACCAAATGCCGTAAACAGCGGAAAAATAGTAAGAGGGAAACTTTTTTACTTTCTTAATTTTGCTATGGTTGTCAGCGACAAAAGTTCAATAAAGGTTTGAAATTATGTTTAAAGTTGGTTGCAAGTCGCTTAGTAGTGTCATTCTTATACATTGTGTGAATAAAGTCTCGACGCATTAAATGGCAGTTTCTTGCAACTATATTGTTTATCTCCTGAACCATATGTCGTATATGGTTCTTACTCCGACAGTATTGTTATCTGATGGTAAGGAATATGTGTACCAAATCTGGTTGAAATCGGCCCAGTGGCTTAGGAGGAAATGTGCAGCACTGTCGTTTTATGCAGCAGTTTTTCGCGCATTTCATTGTTTACTACGTTCAATCTCGTGAACAAAGCGTTGTACGTGATCCTAACACTTACGTCAACCGTCCTCATGGATTGAAGCTTACGTGTGCAAAATTTCATAAACACTGGAAGAAAACTGTGGGTTTGTATACAATACGTACACACAAACGTACGGACACACTGCTTTATATATAAAGATATGGTGAGTCACGAGAAAAGGTAGGGGAGGGAGGGGGAATTAGACGCACGGGGTAATCTCACGCAGGCTGAATTACGCAGTTTGAAAAGAGCAGGCTTTGCCCAGTTGATGATACACCTTCTAGGCAGGAGTAACAACTATAGTAACACACACGCCAGATATTTTCGATTTACTTTGTTTCAGTAGTCAAGTGTTGTTTATTTTCATTGTGTTTGATGCAGTTTCGGTCAGCTCTATTTTGCAAGGTAATTGATGTTGTAAGTTGCTTCATTGTAATGTTTTGCATATCAACTACTACCCCTTTTGTAATCTTTCATTTAATCGTGAATTTGTGGAGGTATTTCAATTGAGAATCAAGTTATGCTAAGATTAGTTACCGAACTTACTGTGGGGTAATGGAATGCGGTGTGGACTTCCCCCTTGATAATAAAAGTGGTAGGTTATGTTTTAAATCCTAACATTTATTTAGATGACTAAAGAATATAAATGAAAAACGCAGGAAGCAAAATGGACCCAAGAGAAAATTCAGAAGGGTCTTGATGCCATAAAATCAGGAAGGAAAATAAGAGAAATATCAAGGGCTTTTGGGCTTACAAAAGCTACTCTCCTATTTCAACAATTGCAACTTGTGGGGCTGTAATTGACAACGTTATTTCTTCTATGGCATTTCATAACTTCAGTCGTGAGGTCAAGGGTATGTTTCAAAAATTTACACCTTATGAGTTAGCAGAATTTTTTAATAAAGCAATAAAACATATATTAATGGTGCTAAAAAGGACAAAGGATAGTCATGGTTTAAGGCAAGAGGCCTTTGTTCTTTTAATCTAGACAAATTTCAAAAAATAAATCTATTCATTTTTACAAAAAAAGTTTAAAAAAGAAACAAATGTAATAACTATGCCTAGAAAATAATTTCGTTTCAGATTAAATAATCATCAGTGTCATCAAAGAACGCTCTGAAGACACACGTGTTCCTGACTGTATTCCGAAGTTCCTAGTCTGTTATTATATCCTCAGTGACAGGTCTGCTTCCGCTGCCTTCGTAAGTATACCGGTGAATGTTCTTATGCCTAAAATTATATGAAATTTTACGAAAAGTTGTATTAAGTAAGCCCATACTGCCACAGAAATCCAAGTGCTGTTTATCCTTCCTGTTGGCGTCCATATCATCTCCAAAATCCCACCCTTCTGTTCGATCTCCTACCGTGGCATTGATCAACCCATGAGTAAAAAAACTATCTGTGTCCTTTGCTCATAAAATCTCATCTTGAACGGTCCCATCACAGGGCGAATAAAGTGACACAATCCTAATTCTCTTGCTGGAGCCTGACAAATCTATCCACATAAGTCCTTCATTTGCATACCTAATTGCAATTATGCTGGGTTGAACTGCTATCCTGATGTAAATTCTTACGCCCTTGAGTACCATGTCTTTTTTGACTCCTGATATAGTAGACTTTGTATGTCCGTCTTCTTTCCCTCCTTTCACCCGAACATCACTAATGGCTAAAACATCTAACCCCATCTAACGTGCAGTCTCTGCTAGTTTTTTCTTCCCAGACCCGTTCATTTTGATAGTTCCCCATGTGATTTCGGACCATTTGCCAACGTTGCTATTACGAGCGTCAAGAATTTGCACATAAAAAATCAAAGGCCCTTTTATTTTCATGCCAGCCTCGTACATAAAACATTAACCAGAGGGCCGTTTATGTCGGATTTCACGTTCTGCTGTTTACAGAACAGAGGTGTGCCACTGCTAACTCAATGTAACGCTCAGTTGCAAGATTGGCCTCTAAACGCCTTTACGGCACTGTTAAAACTGCTCGTTAGTTTTCAGAGTCGTCGGAATAGCCTTTAGAGCAATTTGACATGAGCGTTTGAGACGCGAACATTTGGAATTGCTGCATACATAGAAATATGACTGCCCTTCTAAGAGGTGTTTCTGCCATAACAAAGTCGGAGGGGCTATTGTGTCAGATTACGAAGTAATCTGCCTCAGTGCACATTCCCTCAACACAAAAGGCCCGAAAGCTACACCGCACGGTCGACAGCAGAGTTCTGAATGCTGGCCTCAGTTAAAATCTTTTACACGGCCATTAAACGTTTTTCACACAGCACGCTTCAACCTTACGCAGTGCTCTGGCTGTGAAAGCCGAAACTGGCGACCGCGTATCGTGTCAGGCGCACTCGAGTCGTTAACTCTCTCCCGATAAGCCGCGTCTTAACCTGACACACATAGTTTACACAATGCGACTCATGCTCACTGCCGGTCTTAATTCCGGCTTTAAAAATGCCTCCGCGTATTATGTTTCAAAAGGTTTCTGATGTCTTGTTGGTTATTAACAGTACGCGTTGCAGTGGATTGTTGTTGATCCGATGGAAATTAAAGGAAGAGAATGCAAGCATTTCTAATACGTTTAATTTCACAACACCTTGTGAATGAGAAATGTAAACACAACCTACACTCCATGCTTCCCCTTCCCTCACTCGCAATGCCCATCTGCGCTGTCCCCTCTCTCTGCCTCCTCCACGCTCCTCCTCACACTATGCATTTCCTCCTCCCTCTCTTCCTGTTCATCTACTCCATCCTGCCCATATCGACCCCAATCTGTCCATCTGCCCCTCCGTCCCCGCTTCCCTGTCCATCACGTCACCGTCTGCATGTGCATCTCCTCCGCTTCCCCATTTTGTCACTTACCTTTTCCTCCTCTATCTACATCTACATAGATACTCTGCAAATCACATTTAAGTGCCTGGCAGAGGGTTCATTAACCACTTTCATAACTTTTCTCTACCGTTCCATTCTCTAATAGCGGGAAGAAAGAACACCTAAATCGTTACGTTTTCGATCTGATTTCTCTTATGTTATTGGGATGGTCATGTCTCCCTAAGTAGGTGGATGCTAGCAAAATATTTTCACATTCAGAACTAAAAGTCGGTGATAGAAACTTCGCAAACAGATCACGCCGCAATGAATAACGTCTTTCTTTTAATGATTTCCACCCCAAATCGTGCAACATTTCCGTGACGTTTCCCCCCCGTAACGTGATAAAACCAAACGAGCTGCCCTTCTCTGAACCTTCTCAATATCTTCCGTCAGTCCCACTTGGTGAGGGTCCCACAAGGGGCAAGAGTACTCTAGGAGAGGACGCACAAGTGTGATGTAGGCAGTCTCTTTGGTGGAGCTGGTGCATCTTCTAACCGTTCTGCCAATGAAACGTAACCTTTGGTTCGCCTTCCCCACAATATTTTCTATGTGTTCTCTCCAGTCAAAGTTGTTCATAATTGTAACTCCTAGGTATTTGGTAGAATTTACGACCTTAAGGTTTGACTGATTTATCGTGTAATTGAAGTTCAGCGGATTTCTTTTAGTGGTCATGTGTATTACTTCACACTTTTCTTTATTTAGTGTCAATTGCCAATTTCTCCTCTTACATAGTTTAGTACTATGTTCAATATCGCGTATCTCCGAAACTTCTTGACCAAATTGTTTTAAATTTTGACATAGTGTTGCAATAGAATACGCTTACACTTTCACCTACTTAATTTAGGTTAAGATAGTAAAAGTGAAAGTGGGCCTTTGCGATCGCCTTTTCTCAGCTCGAGATTTAAATGAAAATAACGACTTAACCGTCCATCTGTAAAGAAAATTGAGTAAACTAATTTATAGAGGAGAAAATTCTCTACAAATTTGCTCTCTTGCAGCTAACATTGTTTAATAGATATTTGCAGAAATAGCAGCTATTTGACAATGTCTGCAGCCTATCGGCGCCAAATTTTACAGACGTAATTGTTGTCCAGCGTCCAAAACCTCCCTTTTTCAAAGATTTCGTTAGTAACGCTAAAAATAAGCCGTTTATGATGGTCTTTTGACGGCAGGAAATTTGATTGCAAATTATGCCTTAACCGTTCAACTGAGGCGAAAATTGAATAAACGGGGATGGAGAGGCAGATGGAAAAAAGTGGGGGAGGAGGGGAGGGAGAATATATGGGCAGGATGTATTAGATGAACAGGAAGAGGAAGAGGGGAAAATGTATAGTGTGAGGAGGGGAGGCAGAGAGGGGACAGAGCAGATGCGCACTCAGAGAGGGGTGGGGGGGAGGGATGCATGGAGGGTGTATGATGTGTTACAGTCTTCAACTTTTCTCTGCTCTATTATGTTATTTCCATAACTCGCGCCGTTTCAGAGGTATTTGCAAAAATGACGGCGATCTGATACTGTGACTTGATTTTACGTAAACCAGACAGACAAATAAACCTGAAAAAGAGGACAAACTACCACGACGATAGAGGAAATAATATTTTAACGTAAAAAATGAAAATACGGGAGAGTATTAAAATAATAGTTTAAAGAGGTGAAATTTAAACAAAAACAGTGTATGTCTGTCAAAACTGAACTCAGATTTGAAACAATTTTGGCTGTTTGGTAAGGTAATGCAGAGACAATATTACCTGTTCAGGGCATATATATTATCACAATAGTAGAGTCGTAATCGTATCGTCTAATTTTGTCCGAAATGTTTGTAAAAAATCACAAAACTATAGGAAAGCCTAAAGGGGACGTAAACATACCAGTGCGATTTTTAAAACATTTCTTTATATAACTTTTATAAAGCAGAAATGTTGTTACAAACGTATACCAAGAGTTACTAAGATCTAGGTAATACATGAGGTGTCACAAGCATAGGAGTATAAGCACACTTCTTCAAATGTTCAAATGTTTGTTAAGCTTATGGGACTTAACTACGTGGCCATCAGTCCCTAAACTTACAAACTACTTATCTACTACCTTATACTAAGGACGGCACAAATATCCATGCCCGAGGGGGGCTTCGAACCCCCGATCGTAGTGGCCGTGCAGACCGTGACTGGAGCGCCTCAGTCCCCTCGGCCATCGCGGCCGGCAAGCACACTTCTTGAGAAAACTGAAGTTGAGTTCACAAAGTTTGATAATTGAGATAAAAAAAATGGAAGATCAATTTTTACATGTTTTGCATGTTAGAATAACAGATTAATGTAACCACAATTCGTAAAAGTATATATGTAATTTTATCCCCTGGAGTCCACAATATTGTGAATTAAGATGAATGTGATGTATTCTTGTTTTCACTTTATCTGAAGAGCCCTCATCTGTAGTAGTGTTTAAGGTTTCAGATTCACCACTTTTCATCTACCAAAACATCGGATACTCAAATTTCTGATATTTCTGCTTTTGTGAACGATGAACCTTGTTTATTTTTTTTAAATGTAAAGAAGCATAGGGTGTCCAAAATCGCTGTAAAATATCGTTATTGTTTGACCGGCTTCGGCGGATCAAAGCCTTCGTCATTAGATACGCATGGAAGTACAAATAGCTATTTGACAGAAAACACGTTACTATTATTAGGTTAACCTAAAATAAATATAACATTCCTTCCATCAAATAAAATGTAGCAAAAAGACTTACTTCCTTGCTCATCTAAATATTTTAAACTTATTGGAGTCAATGATATTGATATTGATAACTGAAAAATGTGTACACAACAGATTTACAATAAATTACTATAACGCGACGACACAGTAAATACGGGGTAGATGATTTTCATGTACTGCTCAGGGGCAATCCGACACAGACACACTTGTATCTCTGTGGTTCTCTATGACTTCCTGTAACTAGTTTTCATTTTAATCACTGGAGAGCAACATACACAGCGAGCCTCCTTGTATCTTTGCTTGAATAATTTTGCCCGTTTTACCATGCTACAGATGCACTTACTTAATTATTCTAGGAAATGTCGCTTGTACTTCTTTGGTTGTAACTAGAGATGTAACAGAAGTGGTTATATTGGGAAAAATTCTTTCATCGGAACCGAAATCGGAACTGGGGGCAGAATAGAGCCATATTAAACTGTTAAGTGTAGGCTTAACAAAATAAAATTACACACGTTATTCATGTTATGTACTTATTATTTAGTTCAAAAGTAATACAGGTAGGTTCATACTTTATACCTAGGAGTTGAAAATACAAACAAAAGTCTTAAACACTATTCTATATCTATACATGTGAATGTCTGTTCGGTGTACGTTTATCACGTCTGAACCATAAGGCATAAAGAGCTAAAAATGTCTACCCGGGGAAGGCTTTAGGCACGGTTTTATGGCGATCGGATAGCTATTTATATATATTAATGTGAATGTCTGTTCGGTGTACGCTTATCACGTCCTAACGACAAGACTTAAATATTTGTACAGTTACTAATTTATACCTGAGGAAGGTTTTTGGCACGGTTTTACAGCAATCTGATTGATATTTAGTAATTTGAAGAATATAACGTGAAATGCGGAACATAATTACTCTTTGAAAATTATATTTACTCTTTGAAAATGGTTTTATTGGTTGCATTGTTGCTTGAGGGTTGATAATGATAAAAGAGTCGAGTATATTGGGATGGAAAGTCATCGGTGTATATAAAATTCTACGTGTGTGTGTGTGTTAATATGTCGCTCTGCAGCGAAAACTACAGAACGCAAACGAATTGTCTGTGTGTAATTGTTGTCCTAAGTCTCCCGTTGTACACTATAGCAGTTCCATGCCGATAGGTATAAGGGGGTGGAAGATATGGTGGTTGAAATTCGTCAAAATATAAAATAATTCCGACTGAAGGCAAACGATGACGTTTGTGACTCTATAGCAAGGAGGTTACATACAGCGATACATGATGCCAGATATATAACTTTGGTCTATGTGTGCTACAATATCTTCAGCTCTTTCTCTGTAAGGATAAGCATACGAATAAGGAAATATAAGAATAAATAAACAAAGCAGAAAAAAGGTAATTTCTTTTAATACATACATTTAAAAAAAATCGATTTGACCTTTCGCGCATTAGCTACCATAATCAAACAACACGCGAGCGGAGCCGCGGGTTTAAGCTAGTAATATATAGACCCAAATGAAGTCACTCCAAAAGAACTAAATTGTATTTTGAAAACAAAAGCTTCTTAGCTTTTTCTCCGTCCAAACTACTCCTTAACGGGTCATAAATTAGGCCAGCCCAAATATCTATTGTAAAAGAGATTTTCTCAAATTTTTGCAGTAAAACCTTTACCTTTTCTGCTAATTTTGCATATAATTCATCACAAATATATTTGGTAAAAACTGTCTGCCCCTTAATTGATAATTCGATGCTGTGAACTGCATAATTCACCTGAATCCAATACCTCCACAAAACTGAAGGAAAATATTGCAAAGCAATCATTTCAGAAACCAATCTATCTACTCCTTTTGATTTAGGATTAGAGCATGCATGGCCAAATACCGTCCCGCGGGCGCCCTCGCCTTGCCCGCGGGTGGCCTTTGCCGCGCCCCGGCCCCGCGCACTATGCGCACTGTCGTGTAGAGCACTAGCGACACACGGTCGTGGCCGGGGCGGTCAACTACAGTGTACTCCGGCCGCGAGGATTAGAAAGATACCATTTTTTTAATTCTTCATCAAAGTCTCTTTGAGAGTAATCTTTTTACCTCTTGTACATGTACCTCTTGCCTATTTAAGAACATGCCAGTGCCATAATCTTGCTGATCAGCTACTTCTTTATCCTCTGCAGACTTTTTCAGGAGTCTTTTTTTTTTACTCTGATCTCTTTAGTGGTAGCTTCCGCAGCACTTTCAGCTTCAAATAGTAGCTGACGATCTATGTCAGTCAGAGCAACTATCATATTATTTCCTAGTTGGATGCCTAATTTGTCTATTACTTCTGTCCTGCTTATTACATCATCACTGAAACATCATCAGCATTCATCACACCTATTTTGAGTACTGTCCATCCAACAAACACTGTTTTCGGTACTCGTTGCCACACGAAGCTGTTGAAACTCTCATTTTGTGTACGGCCATGCAGACATTTGCTAAGTAATTTATCTGCAAGTTCCCTGTATATTGGCTTTATTGTTTCCATGACTGTGGCAGGCATGGAATGTTTGGTGATATTCCTTGCCTGAATCATCAGTGTGGCCAGTGTGCAGACATTTGTTCCAACAGCGTTTAATACTATAATAACTATTTAAAAGTAATAAACTATTAATTTTTGGAAACGGGAGAGATCTGTCTTCAGATGGAGCCGATATTTTATTCTTTTATTTTTTTCAGTCATTTTCTGGTCCAAGTCCTCTTAATCACTAATACTGTTTTATTACAATAAGTACTATAAAGCACTATATGCCAATTGCCACACAGTAGCATATTTGTTTCGTCACATGAACAGCATTAGATTTTGAAATTAAAAATACGGTGTTTTCTCTTTCCTTTATTTTAACTTACCTCAAAATAGATATAAAAATACTTCAAATAAAATATCTATGGTTTTTATTGAACGTTATAACAGTGCATCAACTTTTATCGAGAATGCTTTTTTTATATTTTTCAAATTAGTACAACCTCCCCGCCCCACCCCCCCACCCCCCCAAAAAAATACCATTTGTTCTTATTTCGGCATTTGGTTAAGGTTTTGAATCCTCAATGCCAAATTAAATCGTACACATGAAAAAAAAAATCGCACTGACGTGTTTTACGGCCCACTTTAGATATGCAGTTTTATAAGATTTTGCAAACATTTTGGGCCAAAATAATAATCTAAATAATAAAAAATTAATTAATAGGTGTGTCTGAAACCCTTTTAGGGAAAAAAAATTAGGTAGTGGCAGGTTCCAAACCACCGACCTTTAGCGTCATACGCTAACGCCTTGCCCACTACGCTACGGCTTCCAATCAAAAGATGAGTCCTTTAATCACATACTATTGATAACCGTTGTTAACTGATGCTGATATGGCATTTGTAGACACTAGATTATCATTTATCGTACGAATAACGATGTGTTTTTGTTAATTCTTCAGTGAGCCATTGCTTTGAAGTGACAACGTGAAAGTTACAATAAGAAAATCATCAAATACGTATGCCAGAGATAGTTCTGGGCGAGGAATGTCACGTGACATCTCCTAACGGCTGGTTTTCGTTAATTGAATGGAGGGTGTCAAATTCCCGTTATTTTTGCAAATATGTCTCAAACGATACGAGATATGAAAAAAAACATAAAGGAGAAGAGTTGCAGAGAATTTCCTCCTCTACCAATTTGGTTATTTAATTTTCGTGTCAGATGAACGGTTCGTTTGCAATTACAATTATATTACAAACGGCTTTTTTTAGGTATTATTACCGTATTTTTTGTCCGAAAAATTTGAAAAAGGGGTCTCTGGCGGCCTACAATCATGGCTGTAAAATTTCGTGCGGATCGGTTGAACGGTTCGTCTTAAAACAGGGAACACGTTACGGACAGACAGACAGACATACACTCCAAAAATCGCCGTTATTTTTGCAAAAATCTTTGAAACGCTACGAGACATGAAAAAAACATGAGGGAGCAAAGTTCTAGAGAATTTTCTCCTCTACCAGTTAGGTTATTCAGTTTTCGTTTCACATGAATAGTTAAGCCGTTATTTTCATTTAAATTTCGAGCTGTCAAAAGACGATCGCAAAGGCCCACTTTTAGTGTTACTACCGTAACCTAAAGTGGGCCAATATTCCGAAGACGCATTCGTCAGAAATAAGCTATAAACATCCCCATATCGTTGTACGCGCACGTGTTGTGTGCCTGTTTCACTGTTATCAGTTAGGCTTGTGTACAGCGTCGACTTCGCATCCGAAGACTACAAGTTCTAATCCTCTCATGATCGATTTCTTATCGGTTTGGTAATATAATACTTCTAGTGTCTTCTCGGCGAATGGATTGAAGTGTGAGGAAATTTTCGTAGAGATCACACCTCGTTACTAAATTAAATCAGAAGGGCCGTAAAGCGAAACCGTGTCTCTTAATAATTGGGAAATTGATGTTTACTATTAGAAACTTGGCGCTATTGGAAATTATTGAATCTTCGGTTTGTGTAGGTACTGAATAGCGTCAAGGAGGAAAGAAATGTCTGGCATATCTTGAATAAAACAAGGAATCGATTGGTAGGTCACTGAGTGTACAAGCGATCGTCAGTAGAGCCTTGGAGGGAATTGTGCAAGATCGGAAGATGAGTAAGTAAACAATTTCAAAGGGGTGTAGGTTTCCGTTCCTATTCAAAGATGAAGAAGGGCAGCGTGGAAAGCTGCATCAAACCAGTATTGGAACACCACAGCAGCAACAACATTTGAAAAAGTTGACAGCGCCAATGACTCCATAGACCTTTTTCTCTATTTTTACATTTGTGACGTAATAAAGTTCCCTATCAATATCATACACCATTTACGCAATAAACCATTGCCTCATGGTCGGTTTCATTTTTAACCAATCGCGTAATTACTTTCCACAGTTGCCTTTTTCTCTTCTAATTTTCTTTAATCACGAATGTTGCTTCATCGTGAAATCTAGTGCTGAACTTCGGTGCATTTCGGCGTATAAACCAGTAAGAATACAACCTGCAGTGCTGTGAACCATCAACACTAAGATTTATGGTGATCCACCGATCACACCCAAAATACTCAATATGGGGTAGCTGAAGCACTTCAAAGTGCTTATGTCAGAATGTGGAGCATCCACTTGAACATACTGTAAACTTGGGCATTATCTGTTTAATGCGGGGTTGTATTTGAAGAAATTTTATTATTATTTATTTCTTTATTATGTTGCAGGCTGCAGTTGGCGCAGAATGCGGAGCTGCAGTCCCGCGAGAAGCTCGACGAATACGACCCTTTCGACAAGCGGGAGAACAGGAGTGTCAGGTGAGCCAGCGAAGCGCTACTGAGGGACACCCTTATACCAGAGAGTCGTTGTGCTACATTACTAAGAGGAAAAGACCTGAACAATCAATCAACTGAATCAGCAGTTTCGAAGACAATGCCCTCACATAGTTAATATTCTCTTATTCAGTAACGGCTGTGGCATTAAACTTTTACTTTATAGCCGCGGCGGATTAGCCGCGCGTACTGGAGCGCCGTGTTGCGGTGCGCGCGGCCGTCCGCCGTCGGGGGTTCGAATCCCCCCTCGGGCATGGATGTGTGTGTTGTCTGTAGGTTAGTTTAACTTAGTTTAATTAGTTTGTAAGTCTAGGGCCTGATGACCAACGTAGTTTGGTCCCATAAGAATTACAAACATTCATTTACTTTATAGTTTTGGTCATTATTGTGCATATTGTCATGACATTCCGAAGTAACGCTCTCACATGCGCAGTTGTAACTTAGTCACTGTTTAATTTTGTAGTAAATATTTCACTATATTTCATTTTATTGTACGTTCACTTGCATTCCCTTTGTGTGCTGAATTGTAATATACCTCATGTCGAAAGTTTCAATGTGACTCAGTTTGTTACCTATAATATTTCATTCTTTTCTATGTACGCTCTGTGTTTACTAATTGAATAATTCTGAAACGAAGTACAACTTAATGATATATGTGTGTGTGTGTGTGTGTGTGTGTGTGTGTGTGTGTGTGTGTGTGTGTGTGTGCTTTTTTGTGTGAGAGAGCTGCCAAACGTACATAATTAGCACGAGGCAGTTTAATGCAAGTACGCAAAAGGTAAAAATCATTTCCTTCCACTAATTTCTCATTACCAGTAACAAAATTTCGAAATATCTGTCAGCACCACGACCACAGTGGCAGGCTGCCATTAGTCTACATAATGTTTCTGCTACTGACAAGAAAAACATTGTCTTCATTTCTGGACGAAATCGATGAACTTTTCCCATTTCGGTGAATATTTTTGGCAAATTAGATGCTATATCTGTGTCAATTTCAATTTTCCTTTTTGGTTATTTGGGAAGTATTATTTACTTTTTTTCCCTTTAAGACAAGAATCTAAGTTTCTCTTTATAAGTTCTGACAGTTTTACTAAACTCAATGTTCTTTTGCCAAATGTAGTGTCCATTTTTTCCTTACTTTTTGCAGTTTTTGGTCAGATTTGGACTTTCCTTTTTCTCAGGTTTGGAGTATCTGTTACCAAGTTATTATTTGTTTTTTCCCCCAAATTCTGCGTTTTTACCAATTCTCTATTTCTGGAAGTTTTACTGCGTTTTTGTCAATTTCTGTTTTTTGCAAGTTTCTGTTTGCTTATTGTACATTTCGGTTTCTCTGTTGACGAGTTCTCTTTGTTTGTAGCTAACTTGGGTTCGTTTGTTACCGGTTACTGTGTTTTATTAGCAAAATAAATGTTTTTATTGCTGTTTTTTCCTGGTTTCAGTGCTGTTTTGTCATAGTTTATCGCACCTGGATTGTCATTTTTATATTTGTACAAGAACTATCCTCATGGAAAACAAAAATAATGCAATGTCTACCTACATTCAATAATTATCAGTTACGAAAATTAGTAAACTTCCATTCCCAGATAATAATATTTTTAAATGCTGAAGTTTCAAAGTTCGTGATATTTTGTAAAAATTTACAATTTCTGGTTCCCTAAATAACGAGAATTTAGCTTCATTTTTCACTTTGTTCTAGTCGAGAAAATATCATGTCCCTGAAAATAAAGAATCCATAAGGTTCTGAGTCTGCTGTGATACAACAATAGTTAATTATAAGGAAATAAATCGCTACCACAATTTAAATCACGAATGCAATTCGCTGTTCACGATCTATACAACGAATATATAGCACTTGCTGCTGCTGCTGGGTCTAGATCTGATGTATCTTAGAAAGTTTGTCTCACTCGGTGTTAGGAGGTGATCATGAACGTCAGAAGTCATGTTTCTGACACTTATCGCTTTAGTCATACATCTACATCTACATCTACAACTACATACATACTCCGCAATTCACCGTAAGGTGCGTGGCGGAGGGTACACTGTACCACTACTAGGCATTTCCTTTCCTATTCCACTCCCAAATTGAACGAGGAAAAAAAAGAATGCCTATGTGCCTCCGTACGATCCCTAATTTCTCTTATCTTGTCTTTGTGATCTTTACGCGAAATGTAAGTTGGCGGCAGCAAGATCGTACTACACTCAGCTTCAAATTTCGGCCCTCGAAATTTACTTAACAGAAATTCACGGAAAGAACGTCGTCTTTCTTCCAGCGATCCCCAATTGAGTTGCCGGAGCATTTCCGTGACACTCGCGCATTGGTCGAACCTACCATTAACAAATCTAGCTGCTCGTCTCTGAACCGCCTCTATGTCTTCCTTTAAACTGACCTGCTGCGGGTCCCAAACACTTGACCAATACTCAAGACGTGGTCGTACAAGCGTTTTATACGCGGACTCCTTTACAGGTGAAGTACATCTTCCCAAAATTCTCCCAATAAACCGAAGTCGGCTGTCCGCCTTTCTCACGACTGTCCTTACATGCTCGTTCCATTTCATATCGCTCTACAATGTTACGCCTAGATATTTGAACAACGCGACTGCATCAAGAAGCTCACTACTAATGCTGTATTCGAACATTATAGGATTGTCTTTTCTACTCATACGCATCACCTTACATTTTTCTACATTGAGAGCTAGCTGCCAATCTTCGCACGAACTAGAAATTTTGTCTAAGTCATCCTGTATGCTATTACAGTCAGTTACAGACGACACCCTCCCATACATCACAACATCATCAGCAAACAGCCGCAAATTACAACTTACTCTGTCCATCAGATCATTTATATAGATAGAAATTAATAGCGGTCCTATCACACTCCCCTGGGGCATGCCTGACGATACACTCGTCTCTAATGAACACTCGCCGTCGAGAACAACGTACTGCGTTCTATTACTTAGTCATATCTCACCATCTATCGGTTATATTGGCTCTGCACACACTATGTGTGTTGCCGTTTGAACAACAAAGTTCTTTCTCATATCTTTCCTTGAGTTTAGGATTTTTATGTGAGTAGCACATTGGAAAAATTAACTGCCATGAAAGCGAAATCTTGTTAGTCTGACTCCCTCGCAAAAGGCTCCTATAAAATCTCTCCAGTAGAAGGATAGCGACATCAGACGGATCTCCCTTGCTTTAACACAGCACTAAAAAACAAGAAAGGTCTTACAGCTTCAAGATACTGTCGCGATCCTGTTCGTACCCCAACCATCTGTTCCTATTTTTGTGCTCACCCTTATACAACAGTTATCCCCGTTTCTCCAAATTCTCGAGCAGCGTTTGCCTACCTTACTATTTCTGACAGAACTCACTATATCTTAAATCTGATAATAACCAGTGTCTCAGCCTTTCCTATAGTTATATATTTTACATTGCTAATTTTCTTCGTCTTCCTATTACGTTCTTTTCTTTTTCTGTCCTTTTTGTTCTACAGACGTTTAATTTTTTATTTGTGTAAACCTTCAAAGTTCAATACTATCTTACTGAAGTAGTTTATCTCTGTTATTTTCATTTTTTGTAAAATTTTTAGAGTTATTTTCTTATATTTTTATTATGTGCTGTTGTTGACTTCTTTTTTGCCCTACAAATACCGGATATTTTCCTTGGTCTGTTTTTTAATTTCCCACTTCCCTCTCCCCACCTCTCTCTCTCTCTCTCTCTCTCTCTCTCTCTCTCTCTCTCTCTCTGTCGATCTCAGTCTCTGTCTCCCTCCGTCCCTTTCTCTCTCTCTATGTCTCTGTCTTTTGCTCATTAGGTAAAGGTGTTTTACATTACACTTTTTCTACATAATTATTTTGTATATAATTTTGGTAACCTGAGTATAGTTTTGTAACCTCAGTGTAACTATCATTTCAGGTAAATTTAAGATAAATGCTGTAAGATTTTAAGTAAGTACAGAACGTAATCGTAAGGAGGGCGTTTATTTAAGTTTTCGTGACTGATTTTTGAAGACCTTCTAATTCACAGCCCCTGTCAATTACGACAGCTAAATGTTTAAGGTAGTATAAAAGTTGGGAACGAGAATGAAAAATTTCCTACGACAGCACAATAAAAAGCGAATATATCATCATCTCGGTGGAAGATGTAAAAGACGAAAACTAGCTTCCTGAGTTATCATGTAACATCAAAACCATTTAAAACTAGCGACCCGTCCGGCTTTGCAAGGGTGGATTTAATACCGGGTGATCAAAAAGTCAGTATAAATTTTAAAACTTAATAAATCACTGAATAATTTAGACAGAGAGGTAAAAGTTGACACACTCTTTTGGAATGACATGGGGTTTTATTAGAAATAAAAAAGTTCCAAAAATTTCCGACAGATGGCGCTTCATCTGATCAGAAAAGCAATTAATAACATAACAAATTAAGACAAAGCAAAGATGATGTTCTTTACAGGAAATGCTCAATATGTTCATCCATCATTCCTCAACAATAGTCGAGGAATAATGTTGTGAACAGCACTGTAAAGCATGTCCAGAGTTATGATGAGGCATTGGCATCGGATGTTGTCTTTCAGCATCCCTAGAGATGTCGGTCGATCACGGCGATTTCAGGTAACCCCAAAGCCAATAATCGCACGGACTGAAATTTGGCGACCTGGGAGGCCAAGCATGACTTAAGTGGCGGCTGAGCACACGAACATCACCAAACGACGCGCGCAAGAGGTCTTTCACGCGTCTAGCAATACTTTTTTTTTCTAATAAAACCCCATGTCATTCAAGCGTGTGTGTCATTTTTTACCTCTCTATCTACATTATTCCGCCATTTATTAAGTTTTCGAATTTATACTGACTATCACCCGGTATAGGTATAGGTATAAAAATCGGTGTGTGCATGTGTTTTATTCGTTACTATGTTCTTCGTAACATAATTAAGCACAACTGATACTATGTTTATACAATCAGCGTGTTTAATCCATGTTTTCAGACTAATATGACAGTGTAATGTATACGATACTTAAACGTTTACATCTGAGAATTGCAACGACAGCAGGACTCATGTCGTAACGGCACTGTCATCGCGAAGTCAAGGAACCGACACTAGCGTTGTAAGTGGCAGCGCTGTAGCTACAGAAGGATGGCGATTGGCTCTTTGTCCGGTAAGGAGGCTACTGTCGTTCCAAGTGCTCGATGTGAACTTTTACGTGCATGTTAATAAATATCTTGAGCCGATTGTTACCGAACTCCACAGGATCACCCCATAGACTTATCTGAACATTTTTTTAATCTTTAGGTATATAGTAATAAACATCTTTGACTTACCATGGACTTAGCTGAACATTTTTTCAACTTTGAAGTATATCTTAATAAATATCTTGATCCGAGCTTTACCAAAGTCCACAGGATCACCCCATTGACATTTTTTGAACTTTTACGTATATCTTAATAAATATGTCGAGACGATCGTTAGAAAACTCCACAGGATCACCCCATAGACTTATCTGAACTTTTTTTTTTTCATCAAAATTGCTCCAACCGTTTTAGTCTACAGAGAACATGCATATACACATCAATTGTTATAGATGTCTAAAATAGTGCTTCCTTAAGAGTTTGTCGTAATTTCCCGTCGCAGTGGGCTGTCCTTATGTTGTGCTGTGATAGGGCCACGTTTCGTTGTGGCTGCCTGTGTGTGAGCAGACTGCGCAGTGTGGGCTGTGGTGTTGCAGCGACGCGGGCGCGCTGGCGCACCTGCTCAAGGGCAGCCTGGGCACGGGCATCCTGGCCATGCCCATGGCCTTCCGCAACTCGGGGCTGGCGTTCGGCGCCGTCGCCACGCTCGTCATCGGCTTCGTCTGCACCCACTGCGTCAGCATGCTGGTGAGTCCGCCGCGCGAGGTGCGTCCACACCGCCCGTCCGACTCTCCGACAGCACGGGGGGCATGCGGCCGTTGCATGTCACGCTCACACTTTAACTGCTGCCGCACAGCACTCACCACACCCTAGCGGGTTCCACAAGTACACTCACGTTCAGAAGGAAAGAAAGAAAAAAGGAGAACACGAAATACTGGAGATAGGAATTCATAATCTCAGGACCTGTACATTAGAATAATCCGCAGAAATATTAAATTAAAAACTTTTCTGCGTTTTACTTGAGAATTATGCCGAGATCGTTATTAAGTTATAATTTTTAGACTATCATGGTTCTACTAAGTACAAATAGCTACGGAAGAAAGTGAATATTACTTTAGTATCTGCAGCGTTACAGGCTTGCTGGATTGAATATGGCTAAGCTAAGCCCGGCAGACATGGACTTAATGTGATTGCAGACGGCAAAAGTTATTGTAAAGTTAAATGCAACTATCTTAAAACTCAAGCAATTAAAAAAAGGGCATATTTATGGAATTCTCCACACAATCATCGCAAAAATAAAGATTGAAAATTAAATTCACTTCGATGATGTCTTAGGTGAAGGTATGTAAAGAATAAAATCGCAACAGCTGTCAAGATGTGTTTATTCCGACACTACCGGTTTCTCATCAGTAAAGATGCATCTTCAGGTGGATGAGAAAAGGAAATGATTACATAATAATTGGAACAGCATCCAGCTTTCAAGGTACCTTGTTAAAACATTCCCAAAACAGGGTGTGGTCGTCTTTAGGTAAATAATATTCCCGCTTTATCCTGACTCCCATCAGTGGTTTTCTTATAAAGGATGTGGGACAGTCATACACTACCTGATCAGTCGCACGCAGGTGTCGCCTGCTTCCTAAACTGGCATAGATGTATAGTGTATTATCCCACGTCTAGGATGAATACGCTTTAATGCCAGTCCCTCCTGCACACTTGGGAGAAACTCATAGGTCCTCCTGCCCGTTTCCTCTCCATCCCACATATGCTGCCGTTTCCTTGATTGAGATTTTGTTCTCTTCAGGGGTCTCCAGTATTTCATAGCTCGTGCTACAAGTCGTGGCCCCTGCCTTCTCCTTCTTGTGGGAGGGGCCTCAGGTGCCTGGTCACGGGGCGCAGTTGACTGCCGGCTTATCAGGCAGTTGCCAACAGGCAACGTAAATACCGACCCCTGCCAGGGACAAAGTCTCAATCGAAAGGAAACGGGAGGAACCATGTCACCAACTGTCGGATGGAGAAGAAACGGTCAGCAGGACCTCTGAATTGCTGCACAAATACTTCGCATTTAAACCATTTTTGCCTGCGTGATCAACTTGGCCAGTCTGGTGCAACACCACCTATAGGGACAACTCGCTGTCGGCATAAAGCAAAGGTAGTGCATCAGTGTAACTTGAGAAGACGTGCATACGTCCAAGCAGACCTATGCGCGATCCATACCGACAGATCAGTGTGTTTGGCGCTAAATAATTCCGCAGAAGAACGAGTGTGAGCAGACTGTATCACGGAAAGCCACAAAAACAGCGTGATGGGTCACACCACACCACTCCAAGAGAAGATCGACGCATCATCCAAATAGCATTGCAGGACAGACCTGCGTCCTCCTCCCACCTGGCGCAACAGTGGAACAGTGCATTTTATACTATCGGGAGTGCCGTTTATTGCGCTATGTGTTATGAGCCCGTCTACCTTTGAATAATTTACAGAATCATGATACATGGAATGACGTTGCATGGCGGCAGGAAATGCATTAGATAGTATTTTAAGGAATGCAGATTCTGTTTGGTTGAAAATGATGGACGAATTGTGGTCCACTGCACTCCAGGGTAACTCTACCAAAGTCACTCACTGCTTTAGGACAAGATCATTAGAGTCCGCATTTCCCCTCGTCCATCCTATCGTCACAGCTATCGGTAATCGAAAATGTGTGGGATACGGTGAAACTACGGATGCAGTGCTGTGACCCAACGGCCACCACCACAGATGAGCTTTGGAATGAGACGAAAGCAGCATAATGCCTATACCGCAGGACGTCATTCGCACCTTAGACGCGCCGATTCCATGACGCATGCAAAAAGTCACCAGACCCTTTGCCTAGTAGGTAACACATGCTGAACCGAGCTGATTGAAACGCTAATCGAGCCTGCAGAACGCACCACTGCGCATGTCGTGTGAACAACCACTTCCAATCTGTAGTCTCTCAAGTGCTCCGTTGTTTTATGAACAGGAGTGTACATCAGCAAGTCAATTGTAAATGGAAAAATATAATAAAAGTAACAAATTTCCAGATTGGTGGTGTGTTTGAAATATTTATTTTAAAAATCATGTGTCGAATTCTTTCACCTGAATTTTTAAAATAAATATTTCATATCAAACCAACAAGCTGGAAATTTATTATTTGTCTTTTTTAATTTTGGGGTCGTCATGCAAAAATATAAAATACAAATCAGTTTTTTCTGCTGTCTCACATTGTTTTCAACTTAATATCACCATGATGATATTAGCGAAGATCTACCTAAACAAGTCAAAAATATATTTGAATAGACAATGGTCGAGCTTGTTGTTGACGAATATGAAACAAATAAGGTTGTCACCTGAAGCTGTCGCCAGAAATACGAGGGGCGTTTGAAAAGTCCGAGAGATGGCATCACCGGCACATATCTAGATCATGCTTAGTTAGTATCATCTTTGGAAATAACGCACATCAAGTTTCAGCCATATTGGACTATTTCCTTGTGTTTGGCATTATTTAAAAAAATGTTTAAATGTCTGTAAAGGTTATGGGACTTAACTGCGGGGTCATCAGTCTCCAAACTTACAAACTACTTATGAACTAACTTATACTAAAGACAGCAGAAACATCCATGCCCGAAGGAGGATTCGAACTTCCGACGCGGGAAGCGGCGCTATCCACAACATGGCGCTCCAGACCTCTCGGCTACTCTCGCGCGGCTGTTTGGCATTCGTGTGAATCAAGGAAGTCGAGTGATTGTCAAACAATGGACTAAAAAGAATTTCTTGTGGTGATATTTTATGAAAGACAAAACGCCTTAAGAGAGTAAATAGAATCATGATATACATTATGGTGACTCTGCAGCTTCCATTAGAACAGTTTATAAGGGTTTCAAAATTTTCAGAGTGGCCATATGGGAACAAGTGACGCTGATCGTTCTGGATGCCCTGTGCATTTTACGACTCCAGAAGTCATTGATAAAATCTATGATCTGGTGATGGATGACAGAAGAGTTAAGGTGCGAGAGATTGCTAGTTCTGTAGGCATCTCTAATGAACGGGTACATAATATTTTGCTTCAACATATGGACATGAGAAAGCTGTCCGTAAGATGGGTGCCACGATTGCTCACGCTTGTCAACATACGGAATCGTGGAAAGTGTTGCAAGGAAGATTTGCAGCTGTTCAGGAAAAATCCGCAGGACCTTAAGCGTCGTTTCGTCACTGTGGATAAAACATGGATTCATTACTATAGTCCTGAGGCCAAAGAACTGTCTAAACAATGGGTTATTAAGGGAAAATCTGCACCAGAAAAGACGAAGACTGGTCCTTCGTCCGGAAAGGTTATGGCGACGGTCTTTCGGGATTCGCAAGATATAATCCTCATTGATCATCTGAAACAAAGTAAAATAATTGCAGGTGCATGCTATTTTTCGTTATTGGACCGTTGAAAACCGAGCTGCAAGAAAAACGCCGTCAACCGTCCACAAAGAAGTCCTTCTCCATCACGACAATGCACCAGCACACACCTTAGAAGTTGTGGTAGAAAAATTATTGGAAATAGGATTCCAAATCGTTCTACATCCCCCTTATACTCTAAACTTGACTCCCATGGACTACTATTTGTTCCCCAATTTGAAGAAACGGCTGGCGGGACGAAGATTTCAATCAAAAGAGGAGGTGATTGCAGAAACTAATAGCTATTTGGCAGACTTGGACAATTACTATTTTTCGGAATGGAGCAACAAACTAGAACAGCGTTGGATGAAGTGTATAAGTCTAAAAGGAGACTACGTCGAAGAATAAAAATGGTTTTCCCCAAACACGTTAGTAGTTTTCATTTTTGCCCGGACTTTCTAAAACGCCCCTCGCTTATAACAAAGCGTGTTAGTCGCCTTGCTGTATGGCCCTGATAATATGTGACTTTGCCTATAATTCTGAGCAGAGATTACAACAGTTTTCCGGCTTCAACTGATGAATGAAACCCAGACATAAGATATTCTTTGCCTTGTGCTATTCTTTGTCCAGTGCCCTGCAGTTCGTCAGTTAGTGTGAGACTAAGGAACATGGAGTTCTTGCAGATGTAAACATAATAATGCATTCGTTCATATCAAACCACTTTCTAGGAATCACGAATCGTAATGTTAATTTTTAGAGTCCTTTTGCGCATGCACTTCACGCTGTTTATTGCATGTCAAACTCGTCTTGCGATCATAATCAGAAAATTGGTTAGCACGAAGCAGTTCGGTGCGTCTGTGTTCGCAATAGTTATGCAAACCTGAAAAAAAAGACACTGTTTGCTGTTATGCAATAACCATAGCCAATTCCTCATTCACAACATATAATGGCTCTGCGCGAAAGACTTGATCCTTTCTTTTCTTTTAAGTGCTAAGTAGAATCAGATTGTAACTGCTTTCTAAGTGGAAGTATGCTGGCCTATTACGAGGCATTGAAAGTTATGAAAGGAAAGTATTACTCTCTTCCATTCAAGGACATATTGGTTGCATTTGACAGGTAAATTAACTGTTAATCGGTTTCGAGTCTAGCAATTCATCATCAGAGCGAACGGTCCAGTACCTTGTTAAGAAATTGTTATTTTTAAAAAATCCCGTCCAGTTATTTAACCTCAAATAAATCTCTACAGACGACAGAAGCGGATTTTTTTTCCGCAATAACCATACCTGTCAGTTTAGGTTCTCCGGATAACCAAATCTTGTTACGGAAGAAAGACGTCACGACATCGATTGTTATCACAACTATTGTTAAAAAATATCAAATGTTTCTGAAGCTTATAGGACTTAACTGCGGGGTTATCAGTCCCTAAGCTTACAATCTACTTATGAACTACCTTATACTGGACTGCCCGAGAGCGGATTCGAACTCCTGACGGAGAACGGCCTCACGCATCGTAAAACAGCGCTTCAATGCGCTCGGTCGCTCCACCTCGGCTAAGTAGTGTTCCCTAGGAACATGATTGTTATTTTTGTAGTACATGACATCTAGTTGTATGAATTATCAAAAAAGGAGTCTAAAGGGTGATTCATGAGGAAAGATACATGCTTTGCGGTGTGACAGTACAGGTGATTCTGAACAGTTCTGCATCCCTGAGCTTCGATCGACATCACAGCACCTGTCTACAAGTGCAGCAGAATGCATTGAAGTTGACGGTGGACTTTTCTAACATAATTCTGTGAGGAAACTTACACAATTTAACGAACAATAACAGTATCTTAATTTACTGTCACCTGCACTTTTTCCGTTCCTAGTTGTTTTCATTTGTTTGCTCGGAAACGGTTAAGTAAAGGGCATATGTTTATTAAAAGTTTTTTTGATCAGAATCACCACTAGTATCACACCTCAAAACATGTACCTTTCCTCCTGACTCATCCTGTATAATCCTACATCAACATCTGCCCAGGTCAGGAGTAGTACTTTTTTGGAATAATCTTTCTAAATATGTGTCAATGTCTATCAGTGGGACATACTTCGCAAGAGCCAATATATTAACTAACACGTTTAGAAGAGCGTACTTTCTTGGATTTTCAACATTTAACCTTACTAAATGAACCTGTGATACTGTTAGCTGCTCTTGTTTGTATCTTGTCTGTTTCCTGTATGAATACACTGTCAGGCGCATCGAATACTGACGCAAAACGATCGAGTCATCCAGTTTCAATTTTGTGGATTACATGTCTCCAGTTACAGCCCAAAAACTACAGAGAACAGGTTTTGAACCTCAAGGTTGCAGTCCTTGATGTCATTAGTTCGTCTGGGAAGTAAACTGTCGTGTAAAGCAAGACTGTATGCACTGTCGCCGATGATATCCAGGCAGTAAGTATATAGATAGGTTTTCGAACCTACCAATTATCGAATTAACTCTATTGCCACCAGTTTTGTACCAGACGAAATGAAGCTCGAGCAACTGCATTCCTTTTACACTTATTAAAGGCATATCCTATTTTATGATGAGACATAATTCGTGTCTGACTGTATTGCCTGCCGTTGATTTATCGCGTTTATTTGTATCTCCCGTCGTTCATGTTTCTGACATGTAGTATGCATTATCATTGCTAACGAGATGCGACTCGATGTGTCTACCTCCACTATCTGCTAAACGGACAACACGGCGAATAACTAACATACCTCCACTACGGTCGGGGGTTCGAATCCCCCCTCGGGCATGAATATTTGTGCCGTCCTAGTTCGTAAGTAGTTCGTAAATAGTTTGTAAGTTTAGAGACTGATGACCCCGTAGTTAAGTCCCATAGACTATACAAACATTTGAACATTTGAACTAACATACTGGTATATATGTGTGTACCAATAATTGTTAAGAGGCAGGGACCGAAGTAAAAGACCGACATGATGTGCGAGACACACTTGGAGCATGAGCAGCTCTCTTTCCTGTTTGCAGGTGATGCTGTCATTCACTCTCCCCAAAAGTCTCTCAGTAAACCGAAGCTTACCACTCGCCTTCTCTACTAACAAGCTCGTTCCGCTTTACATCTACACTGTGTCAAGCAGCTGAAAGTATTAGAAGAGATCGTTTTTTTCTACTCAGTTGCACCACCTTACATTGTACTGCGACATGAACGGTTTTCACCTATATTATCAAACTGTATTCCTTTAACTCTCCTACTGTTCTACTACAAACATGTATTAGGCCTAAATGAAATCATCAGTGGCTACAATTTTTTCTAGCCTAAGGGTCCAGATTGTTTAACCCAGCTCTGATCAGTATAATTTCAAGTCACAGACGCTGCCATCTTACCAACACAAACCTGAAGAAGATTCTGTATGGTTTCAAAATTATCAACCAAATGTTTTGACCATTACTCTAAAGTTTATGTGGCTACATAAGTTTGTTCCTATTTATTATTACTGTTTCATCCGTATATTAGTATTCGTTACACGTGCACTGGAATGGAAATATGGCGGCGAGTGCAAACTGCTGATTGCAGTGACACCAATGGTACTGTGTTCGGTCTTGCCAGTCTAGTACCATGTCTACTTTTCAATGGGGGAGCGGTCGCCTGTAAGGTCGGCAACCCGTGAATCTTCGGTGCACGGGGTGTTGCTAGACCTTGCAGGCCTTCGTGCTATATAAATCTCTCTAACTGAAACCTTTACGCGTATTTAAACTGTTGTTTTCTATTCATTACAGAGTTTACTCGTGCTGTACACCTTTTGGTAAGAGCAATTTAACTTCGGCTAAATGCGCAGAGCTTCTATGTATCTTATGCAATTAATTCGACATTTCTCAAAATCTGGGTAGAGGCACTTGTTACTCATACACGGGATGTCAGCTGCTTCTCAAAAGGTATAGCAGTGACAACCACACCCAACAGACGTTATGCTCTCAAATCAATTTTAAACTTCATGACATCTTTTGTGGACTAAAAGTCGGTACCTTAAGACTGAAATTCTGATCTCGATATTCGACAGACACGGACACAATGGTAGTCACCTGTAAACGTGTTCATGTTACACCTCTTAGCATTACTTCCAGCTTTTTTTAGGTATCGTAGCTTTATCGGCCAGAACCGTGATATCATTGAGTACTGTGCACAAACAACAAATCAATCCAGCGATTACAGGCCCTGCAAACCACGCGCTGTTTCCACGAACTGCCTCCATTCCTCCTGTTTTGTGCCGGGTTCCTCCCGGTGTCTTCAGTCCACAGAGCTGCCAGATCCTTCGCCAGTTCGTCCATACAGCGCTGCCTTGGTCGTCCAATGGGGCGTTTGGTATTTGGTTTCCCTGCTAGTGCCGTCTTCACCTGTCTTCCTTCTGGCATACTGACTACGTGGCCTACCAACTGTAATCTCTAGCTTCTTCTGTAAGGTATTTGGCTGTCACATCAAAAGGTAGATTTCCTTATACATCTTCCTCCTCATTCTCCGTTGTCTAAAATTAGTCCCCATATCTTCTTCAAACTTTTCTTTCAAATACTAATAGTGTTTCCGTGTATCGTTTAGTCATTCTCAATTTTTCTCGTTGAGAGCCGAGTGTTTCATTAAGGGAAACCATGCATTTCATTTCCACTGCTATTCTTTTCTTGATGTCCATTTCCATTTTGTTGTTCGTGGTAAACCAAGATCCCAAGTATTTGAATTGGCGTACTCTGTTTAATCTCATGCCCTTTGTCTCCGAAATTCTTCTTGCTCTTGTCTTCGTCCCAATTGCATGAACTCTGTTTTATTTTGGTTCAATTTGAGCCCAACTTTCTGCGCATAGCTATTCATTTTTTGGTACATTCTTTTCAACTCGTGCTTTGATTCACTTAGCAGGACTATGTCAGCCGCTTATGCAAGACAACTGTAGGTACTGTTCATCTGTATCCCAGCCCACTCCTGTTGCCTATCCGCAAGGAATTTCATAAATTTCTTAACTGACGCGATTATCTGCATATGCGTACAAAACTAATCAGCAATTGGCAGAGGCTTCATCGAGAAAGTTTCTCACTATTTCTCTACCGTGGCCAAGCGGTCTCCGGCGCACCAGTCACAGTCTGCACGGCCGCTACGGTCGGGGATTCGAATCCCACCTCGAGCATAGATGTTTGTGTCGTCTTTAGTATAAGGTAGTTCATAAGTCATTTGTAAGTTTAGGGACTGTTGACCCCGCAGTTAAGTCCCTTAAGCTTAACAATCATTTAAAGATTTATTTCTCTATCGTTTCATTCTCGAATGTCACGCGGGAAAACCGAAAACATAAATCGTCCCGTTCGAGCTCTGATTACCCTTACTTTATTATCATGATCATTTCTCACAACGATGGTGAGGATCAACAAAATATTTTCGCTTTCGGATCAGAATTCTGAAACCTCGAAAACAGAGCTCGCCGCAGCAAACATGTATTTTTGGATAAAATAACAGCCAATATCGCACAAATATTATTTGTGTCAATAAAATTATTCTGGGCACTGGACTGCATCGTTAATATATGAGAATCCACCGACGTTTCGGCCACTGTTGCCTTGTTCTGGGTGTCGTGTTTACTGCTGAAGGAACAAAACATCGCCTTATTACCATTTTATAAGGAGTCATCTAATACTCCGGCAAAATTCTTCGTTGAGTGGGCAGTGTTTCGCAGCCACGACAAAACAAGAAATGTTCTTGGCTTAGTGATAGATTCCATCGACAGCCGGAGTCTACAAAGTCGACTGTCATTGAGAACATACGAGAATCTGGGCAGCTAATTAACACAAGGATAGCCGAGCATGAAAGGTACCATGCTCAAAAGAAGCCAAACGACCTTAATTGCATTCCGCCCGATATGAATGCATGTCATTTATCGTACCTGTCTTGCGGGAATTCTATTCGCTCCGGGTTTCAGTCGCACGACTATACAAAATGGATCCTAAAACCGAACTATAGGGAACACCACTCTTTATGGCAAAAAATTCTAGTTGTAAGCAAACATGCCGTTATAGCAAATACAAGGAAACTGATTATTGATACAAACAAGTTCTAAACACTTCTACACTCAACGTTATTACACTAATCATATTTCAAAAGTATTACCATCTTCATTAGATTCTGAAAAACAAACTGTGTCACACAAATTATTCACTAATCCTCAGAAAAAAATTATATATAGTTTTGAACAACAAAATGTTGAAATGTTTGTAAATCCATCGGACCAAAGTGCGTGGTCATCAGTGCGTAGCTCACAAACTATTTAAACTGAGGTAAACTAACCTAAGGACAACACATACACCCATGCCACAGGCAGGACTCGAACCTCCGACGGCGAGCAACCGTGCGCTCCGCAGTGAGGCGCCTCAGACCACTCAGCTACTCCACCGCGGCTTTGAACAACAGATTTAACGACAGTGTTGGAACTCCTAAAGTCCTGTGGTACTACGAACTATTTTTGTCTCTGAATGGTTCTCTCACAGCAACCAAACGTCTTTTCTTTGGAAAGTAGTTTCTTGTATGAACCAATTGCTGAACTAAAAAGATTAAAAGAATGCGATTATTAGCGGTAAGCGCTTTAAGGAAACTTCCGTATTAATGGTGTATCGTTAATCTTCAGCATTCTTCTGTAACGCCACATTTCAAAAGCCTCTATCCTCTTCCTGTCCGCATTGTTTATCGTCCATATTTCACTCCCATACAAGGCAACACTACACGCAAATACCTTCAGAAAGGACTTCCTTAGTCTTAAATCAATATTCGATGTTAACAAATTTCTCTCTTTCAAGAACGCTTTCCTACCCATTGCCATTCTGCATTTTATATCTTCCGTACTGCGACCACCATTTGTTATTTTACTGCCCAAGTAACAACCTAATCTAATTCCTACAGCATCACCTAATTTTCTTAGACTGTACTCCATCACCCTAGTTTTGTTCTTGTTAATGTTCATCTTATACGCACCTTTCAGTACACTCGCCATTCCGTTCAACTGCTCTTCACAGAATTACTATGTCGTCGGCAAAACGTAATGTTTTTAACTCTACACCTTGAACTTTAATTCCCTCTCCATAATTCTCCTTGCTTTCCTTTATAGCTTGCTCAATGTACAAATTGAATAACATTGGAGAAAGGCAACAACCCTGTCTTACTTTCTTCGCAACCACTGCATTCCTTTCATGCCCTTCAAATCTGACAACCGCTGTCTGGTTTTTGTACAAGTTGTAAATAACCTTACACTCCCTATATTTTACTCCTGATTGCTTCAGAACTTTAAAGAGTTTATTCCAATCAACATTGTCAAAAGCCTTCTCCAAATCTACAAAAGCTAGAAATGTAGGTTTGCCTTTTCTTAATCTATCTTCTAGGATAAGCCGTAAAGTGAGGATTGCCTCTCGTATTCCTACATTTATCCTGTACCCAAACTGATCTTCCCCGAGGTCGGCTTCTACCAGCTTTTCCATCCTTCTGTAAATAATTCGTGTTAATATTTTTCAACCATGACTTATTCAACTGATGGTTCTGTAGTTTTCACACGTCTGCGTCTGCTTTCCTTCGAATGGGGATTATAACATTTATTCTTAATGTCTGAGGGTACTTCGCTTGTCTCATACATCTTACACACCAAGTGAAATGGCTGGTTCTCCCAGAGACTTCAGTAGCTCTGAGAGCTTCTTTGTCTCCTCCTCGACGGTCTCCTGCTTGCATGTCTTCGGATGGAGGGCTTCTGTTATCTGGCGGTTGCTGTAGCCATTTATCTTAAACACTTTCCGTAAGTGGCTCAGTTCCTTCTGCAGATGTTCGTTGTCATAGACTACTTCTGCTCTGTGCACCAGCGTCCTTAGAGCAGATCGTTTTTGCGGTGGGTGGTGGTGGCTCGTAGCGTGCAGATACAGGTCCGTGAGGGTGGGTTTCCGGTAGACACTATGGCTAAGGCACCCATTTGTTTTGCGCCTGACAAGTACGTCAAGGAACGGCAGGGCACTGTCTCTCCTTACCTCTATCGTGTATTTGATTTTGTCATGGATGCTGTTGACGTGGTCCAAAATTTCACCCATTTTTTCACGTCCATACTACCAGACAACGAACTTATTGGCAACATAACTATAGAAACAGCTAGGCTTTTCAGGAGCGGTGTCTATGGCGATGTTCTCAGAGTATTCCATAAACAGATTGGCAATAACAGAAGCTAATGGGCTTCCCATTGCGACATCGTCCATCTGGTTGAAGTATTCTCCACCATATGAAAAAGTATGACGACGTCAGAGTGTGTCTGACTAAATCCACAACAGTGTCTTCGAATAAGTGCGTCAGCAGGTTTCTGGAATATTTGATGGGAACGCTTGTGAATAATGACACCCCATCAAAGCTGACCATGATATCCTCCTCTACAAGACGCAAGGATTTTATTTTTCTGGTGTAGTCGGTCGTATTCTTGACATGATGCTCACAGTGACCGACGTTTTGCGAGTCTTTAAGTCGGCGTGCCAATGGTACTCGCCGGCCGCGGTGGCCGAGGGGACTGAGGCGCTTCAGTCACGGTCTGCACTGCCACTACGGTCAGGGGTTCGAATCCCCCCTCGGGCATGGATATTTGTGCCGTCCTAGTTCGTAAGTAGTTTGTAAGTTTAGGGACTGATGACCCCGTAGTTAAGTCCCATAAGCTTTACAAACATTTGAACATTTGAACAATGGTACTCACGATCGGTCGAAGGTGAGTGTTCATTTTGTGAACCTTTGAGAGGACATATTACGTAGGTGGTCGAGGTGCCTATGGAAGGAGATTTTTAATGCAACTTTCTTCCTATGAAGACCGTTTGAAAAGCTCGAATGTCTTCCTCAGAATTTTCGATGTTGGGTCCTTCGTTAATTTTTGGTGTGTCTCTTCCTCGAGCATCTCCCGAATCTTCGCGTCGTAGTTGGCTCGTTCCATAATGGTGGCTGCATTGCTCTTGTCGGCTGGCAAGACTACGATGAGAGGGTCATTCCGAAGTTCCGAAAGGCCAATACGTTCCTCTCTTGTCAAGTTCGGTCTTGGTTCCTTGGATTTTGAGACAATGCGACTTGTCTCACTACGACGTTTTTCCGCAGTTACGTTGGGCATCTTCCGAACTGCTTGTTCCACACCACTTATTATGTCCGTGAAACAGAGAGTCCCAAGTCCTAGGTGAAGGTGCGAAGTTCTTTCTTGAGAGCCGACATGGCACCCGCGTTGATGTTACTCGCAGTCATGTTGATAACGGCGTGTTCTGCTGTTACACTCTCTGCTCCATGCTGTTGCTGAGAAAGCCGGCTGAATTTCCTTTTCTGCCTTTCAGTGGTTTTAGTCTGACCTGACATTTGTTGTGACATTGTGGCTGTCTCAATCCAATCAAAATCCAAAACCGAAAGAGACTGCGTCAACTGAAGGTGAACGGCCAATGATAAGACAGTCACCACTTGACAATGGCCGAGGAGTTTTCGGCCCAAATCTCGTGGATATCAAACCACTTGACGCGGCTGGGAGCCCGAGAGAATTTTATCAAGGTAAAGTTTTTGTTTTTGGCAGAGGTACAAATGCCCAGATCAAAACTCAACAAGGAAATGTAAAGGAAACATCTCTGTCGAGATTTCCAGCATTCCTGCACGTTATCTCGAAGTCTGACAATGCTTAGGTTGATTACTACTTCCATATCAATAGAAACCAACGTGTTCCGAGTGAAAGATCCGAGTTTTCCAATCCGAATGCACTGCTTGGGCACTCAAACAGAATAATACTCGATCCATCCATCCATGTATTCTATATTTTCCTGTTAAGAAAAGACAACGGTGAACAATTTTCACTACATCAGATTTTTAACTGGTCTGAACAGTCGGAAGCTAACTGTGAAGTCACTGAAACGGATGTGGGTTTACCAACTGTAATATACTTTTAGTATCGTTGAAGTGGATACTAAAGTTAAACTTTACGAAGCAAGATTATACATTTTGAGATTATAGCTACCAGAGCATTTCACTTGCTGTATTTTCTTTCTCATAACACTAGATAACCGCTGCTAAACGCGAATGCTACGTGATATCAATTATCAAACTACAGACCTATTTCATTGACGTCTATTTGCAGCAGAGCTGTGTAACATATCCTGTATTCAAATATTATGAATTATCTCGAACAGAATGATCTATTGACTCAAGGTCAACACGGATTTAGAAAATATCGTTCATGCGAAACACAATTAGCTCTTTACTCATACGATGAGTGCTATCGACAAGGGATCTCAAATTCTTGAATTCCGCAAGGCTTTTGACACAGTACCTCACAAACGGCTCTTAATCAAATTGCGTCGTTGTGGAATATCGCACCAGTTTTGCGACTGGATAGGGGATTTCCTGTCTGAGAGGACACAGTTTGTAGTAATCAATGGTAAGTCATCGACTAAAACAGAGGTGATATCGGGCTATCCACAGGATAGATTTCTTGGTCCTCTACTGTTCCTTATTTACATAAACGATTTGGGAGAAAACCTAAGCAGCTCTCTTAGGTTCTTTCCACATGAGTACGAAAAAAAAATCCATTACACTTTGTTTACAATATAAGTCAATCAAAAGTGAATGCCGTAAACTCCACAAAATACCTAGGAATTACTATTAATTCAGATTTAAACTGGAAAGAACACGTAGATAATGCCCTGGCAAAGGCAAACCAGAGACTGCGTTTTATTGACAGAATCCTTAAAAGATGCACAGAACTACTAAAGAGACTGTATACACTACGTTAGTCCGTCCTTTTTTTGGAGCTGCCCAGTGTGGGATTCTTATCAGGTGAGTTTGACGGAGGACATGGAAAGAGTCCAAAGAAGGGAAGCTCGTTTCGTATTGTCACGATACAGGGGAGACAGCGTTACGGAAATGATACAGGATCTGGGATGGGGATCATTACAACAACGGCGCTTACTGCTTCGGCGTCTGCTACTTACGAAACTCCAATCGCCAACATTCTCCTACGAATGCGAAAATATATTGTTGACTCCCACTTACATAGGTAGAAATGATCATCAGAATAAAATACGAGAAATCAGAGCTAGAACGGAGAGATTCAGGTATTCTCTCTTCCCGCGCGCTGTTCGGGAATGGAATGGGAGATAAACAGTATAAAGGTGGTTCGAAAAACCCTCTGGCAGGCACTTAAATGTGATTTACAGAGTATCAAATGTTTGTAATTCTATTAGACTTAACTGCTTGGTTATTAGCCCCTAGCTTACAAAGTACTCAAACTAAGGTAAACTAACCTAGGGACAACACATCCATGCCCGAGGGAGGATTCGAACCTCCGACGCAGGAGACCTCGCAATCCGCAACGTACCGCTCCAGACCGCTTGGCTATTCCCGCGCAGCTGCAGAGTATCCCATAGATGTAGATGCAGATGTGGAAGTAATATCATTGTCAATTAATTTAGTTTCAATATAATCAACGACTTATTGAAAATGTCTGATATTATCTCGAAAATTTTCCCTTAGGCAAGGGAAGGACTAAACTGGTAACTGTTTCAGGGTATCCGGTTCTAAAAATGACCCGTCTACTAGCAGTGATACGATGCTAATAATAGAAATACTGAAGCTAAGAGCCAAATTACCTGGTAACTTCCGCTCTGCATAGGTATTTCTTGAATTAAGTGGTCTTACATGACAGTTCCGTTAAATGGGAAGCGTGCATATCGGGCGAAACGCAATTCAGGTCGTTCAGCGATTCTGCGCATCTCGGTTGTCGTTGTGTTAATTAGACGCCGAGTTTTTCGTATGTATAGTTGGCCACGCTGACAGTCGATTTTACAGAGTCCGACGGTGTGCAGCCTGACGATCGGATCCTTCATTGAACCATGGATATCGATTGTTTTGTCGTTACTGCGAAATATAGGTTTGATGCCCACTCGACGAAGTTTTTTGCCCACTCGTTCGGAGACTCAGTATACGAATGGCGATGTTTTCTTCTTAGCAGTTAACACGACACCTAAAAAAATGCCGCTTGCGATAATGACCGAAAATTCGGACGATTTAGGTATATTGACGATGAGGTAAAATACCCAGAAGACTTTTATTGACAGCGACAAAGACTGCCAAAGACTTCATTTACTACTTATGTAATCGTTATTCTCAGGAGTTAAAATTGCAATCCAGCAGCCAACACCTTTTAATCTAGTAGCTGCCAGCGCCAGCTGGACTGTGAATGACAGTTACATAGGTCGAAACCGATAAATAAATAATGTTATGTGCGGTCCTGTATTATTTTGTCCAATACGTTTTATCGCAGATCGCTGTTCCACCTGCGGACAATGTTTTCAAAATTGATAATAACACGCATTTTGTTTTCATAATTGCCCCTCCTCCCCTAAGTCGCCTTACCTGCATTTAATACTCACACAATTATTGCGAGATAAAACAAAAGAAGCGGCTCTTCTTTGTACTTTTCTATTTCTTCTGTCAGTCCTGTCAAGTAAAGACCCAACATCGTTTAACAATATTTTAGCAATGTGTATGCTGTCCCTATAGTGCTTTTGTTGCATTTTGTTTGTGTTTCGCAAAAAAAGCGCTGAGTTTGGTTTTCCTTCCCCCCATTCCGTATTACCTAAGTGGTCTTTACAATTAAAGTTGTGAATTTTTAAAGTATTCATAACAAATGTTCGGTATAGGAAGTACTGAAATAATTCGGAAAAATAGATCTGGAACAATTGGAAGGCGTGTGACAGAAATATTGCCTGTACTGAATTGACTGAGAAGTTATGACGACACGTATGACATGCCTAGGAGATACCAAGTTACTTAGTGGGTGGTTTTACTAGTCACCTCGTTATACACTCACAGTTACAGAGTCAGTCTAACAATATGATCAGTAGCGAGGAAGTACCTGGAGCATACAATATTAGTGGTGATTGACTAAACTTACGTCCTCTATATTTTCAGTGTAGGTGTTACAAACAAGCACTCTTGTGAACTACTGTGGAACATGCTTCGAGCAACCAACTCGGCAATGCATACGCAATGGAAATATTTTAGACCGTGTCGTTACATATAGGCCTGTCCTTATAAACGATGTCAGGTGTTAGTAAACATGTGGCCGTCATAGCGATAATGTTTTTTTTTTTTTTTTTTTTTTTTTTTTTTTTTTTTTTTTTTTTTTTTTTTTTTTTTTTTAGAAAGAGCTAATGACAAGTTATTAGCGACGCCCTTAGAGAAAGAAAGTAAATCATTTAGTTCCGGGCCGGCCGCGGTGGCCGCGGGGACTGAGGCTCTCCAATCACGGTCTGCACGGCCTCTACGGTCGGGGGTTCGAATCCCCCCTCGGGCATGGATATTTGTGCTGTCTTTAGTATAAGGTAGTTCGTAAGTAGTTTGTAAGTTTAGGGAATGATGACCCCGTAGTTAAGTCCCATAAGCTTAACAAACATTGGAATTTAGTTCCGGTACGATGGACGTAGAAGCATTAATGAAAGAAGTGTAAATGCATTGTAAATCAAGCTGTGTAAAAATATGAGTCGCCTACGTAGATTGAAGATGTAAAAGGGCTACCGTGACTAAATAAAGAAAAGTATGAAGTAATACACATGACCACTAAAAGAAATGCGCTGAACTTCAATTACGCGATAAATCAGTCAAACCTTAAGGTCGTAGATTCTACCAAATACCTAGGAGTTACAATTACGAACAACTTTGACTGGAGAGAACACACAGAAAATATTGTGGGGAAGGCGAACCAAAGGTTACGTTTCATCGGCAGAACGCTTCGAAGATGCACCAGCTCCACCAAAGAGACTGCCTACATCACACTTGTGCGTCCTCTTCTGGAGTACTGTTACCCCTTGTGGGACCCTCACAGGTGGGACTGACGGAAGACATTGAGAAGGTTCAGAGAAGGGCAGCTCGTTTTGTTTTATCACGTTACGGGGGGGAAAGCGTCACGGAAATGTTGCAAGAATTGGGGTGGAAAATCATTAAAAGAAAGACGTTATTCATTGCGGCGTGATCTGTTTAGGAAGTTTCAATCACCGACTTTTAGTTCTGAATGTGAAAATATTTTTCTAGCACCCACCTACTTAGGGAGACATGACCATCCCAATAAAATAAGAGAAATCAGATCGAAAACTGAACGATTTAGGTGTTCTTTCTTCCCGCGCGCTATTAGAGAATGGAACGGTAGAGAAAAGTTATGAAAGTGGTTAATGAACCCTCTGAGATAGGAAACGTTGTTGGACTCTCGATTGAAAAAGGATAAGCAAATAAAGACAGGCAAAAGATAGTAAAGATTTACGAGTTTATAAAAGGATCAATGCGCGAAGAACGAAATAAGTAACATCTTCAGTGCTTCACAAAATATCTTGCTGACAACCAGCAAACAAATTCTCCTTTATTAAAATAACCGGGTCTAAAGTCTCTATAGAGCCAATCGTTCATCATCCTGAGGAGGGGATACAAAAGGAAAGCTGAAGTTTTAAATTTCACTTTTGAGAAATCATTCACGCAGAAGGATCAAACAGACGTACCGGCTTCTGAAAATCGTTAAAACTGTGGAACGCAGGCATAGTAACATGCATCCCCCGTATTCCGGTATAAAGAAGCAGATGAGAGATCTCAAAATGAACAAGTCGCCACGTCCGGATGGACTCTCTGATCGGTTTTACAAGGAGTGCTGTAAACCATTTGTCCCTCAGTTGTATTCATGGTGATACTTGGGTCACAGGGGAGCGGAAAAATGCTCGGGTGACTTCCGTTTACTAGAAATGAAATCAACGTACCCGCAATCGTACAGACCCACATTATTTGCATCAGTTTGTTGTAGAATTCTTCACCATATTTTAAGTTCAAATGTCCTTGAGACAGAAAAGCATTAATATGGGCCGGCCGCGGTGGCCGAGGAGACTGAGGCGCTTCAGTCACGGTCTGCACGGCCACTACGGTCGGGGGTTCGAATCCCCCCTAGTTCGTAAGTAGTTCATAAGTAGTTTGTAAGTTTAACGACTGATGACCCCGTAGTTAAGTCCCATAAGCTTTACAAACATTTGAACATTTTGAACATTAACACGGCTTTAGGAAGCATCTGCGGTTTAAAGGACTCTGAAAACTCTGACAGAATAGGTGGGAACCACTGCCTCGTTTTCCACCTACCCCATTAAAATTTTTAGCATGCAGAGATCTTGACACGCTGTTTCGTAGAATAAAATGTTCAAATGTTTGTAGAACTTATGGGACTTAACTACGGGGCCATCAGTCCCTAAGTTTACAAACTACTTATGAACTAGCTAAGACTAAGGACGGCACAAATATCCATGCCTAAGGGGGGATTAGAACCCCCGATCGTAGTCTCCCAGTCTGCAGAAAGTCTCTTCATTCACCATTGTTTCTACAGTACACATCTTCTTGGAAACGATTTGTTCACTCTTGTAACTCCTCAACCGCCAAACTTTAACATAAGGGTGCTGGGAGTGTGACAAAGTGAGAAAAAAAAAAAAAAAAAAGTTCAGTGGATTGAAGGATCTAGACCCCAGAGCTCATTTATGGCTTCCACTCATCTTTCTAATTCCACTGCCATCTCTCTCATGCTCCCACTGCTATCGTCTGCGTTTTATTGCCACTCTCTCCCACTACGTACTCTCTGTCTGTCTCTCTCTCTCTCTCTCTCTCTCTCTCACACACACACACACACACACACACACACACACTGACACCTCTCTTTTTTTTTCCATCATCACTCTCTGCTGCTCTCTTTGAGAAGGAAAATAGTGCGAATATTTTCGCTTGCTAAGATTTTTCGTGAGGTATTCTGAATAAGGACTGTGGAGGCTGTTCTGGACTTTCATATCACATTCTTTTAAAGAGGAACATATTTGCCTTGTTGTGCTTTGACAACGGGTTTCCTTATTTTCATTTGTATTGCAAGGTGTGATCTCTAAATACGATGAATTCTATAGATCAGTAAAGATTTGGCAGTTACTTATTTTATTTTTCCACACATTTACATGTAGGGTGTGATGAACAGCAAAATGAAGTTTAGTCATCTATCGAGAGAACATGTTCGAGTACAAGATGTCCAAAAAAATTTATTTCACACTACTGTTTTTATTAAAATGGAAAGATAAGTATTTCGAAGCAGCTGCCGAGTCCGGTTGGACAGAGGTGGGCATAGTTCTCGAGCTTTCAAGAATGCAGTGAGATATCGACGACTTCTCAATATTCCATAAAATTTTAGATCTCCCTCCTGAATTTCGTACACTGCTACGTATGAGCTAAAAATAAAGCTATGGCTACCCGTTGTGTTTCTACTTCTGAAAATTCATTAAAAAAGTAGCAAAACTTTTCTTTAATTTAATGCTTCATTGTAGCAGTGACGAAACACGAAAATGAAATATCATCTACAGGGAGCAAAGATGGCGAACATTAAAATGTACAAAAGTTACTTTTATACGTCGAGTACATTTCTTTAATTCGTGTTACTTTCTTACTGTCTGGAACACCATCGCTCAGCACAACAGGCACTTCATCGACTGTAGCTTCTAAATGGATAAATATTTTTGAAAACGGGAAGTAGCGTTTTTAGATAAAAATATTGTGTTCAAATTCGCGAACTACGGTACATATAAATAAGTAAAAACGCATGCTCGGAACATTTTATGTTTTTTTTTTTTTTTTTTTTTTTTTTTTTTTTTTTTTTTTTTTTTTTTTTTTTTTTTTTTCCTTTGGTGTAAAGATGCCTAAAAATTTCAAAAATCTGTTTCATAATATTTTCGTCATGAACGTACGGAAGAATTTGGATGTTTTGTTATGAACAGAAACAGAATTCCTAGTGATTCACACATATTCATTGCCAATTGCGAAATTTTACATCTGATGCTCTTCTAAAAATTCCTAATCAGTCTACAACACATGAATATTTGTGTCGGACCCGAACTCGAACCCAGGTCTCCCGCTTTTAGCGAGCGGTCTCCTTAACTACTCGGCCATTCTGCCCGCCAAGACCCAAACACCCGCATGTTACACTTGTCTCTATCCCTCAATATTGTTTCAATATTTACCACTGCTATGGACCACCATAAACGTCTGTTCCTAAAGAACAGAGAATTAATATTAAATAATTCGTAGATTTGACAAGCAGAAAACAATAGCCGCTCATGAACAAATATTGTTTTACGAGATGTATGAAACGCACCTTAGACCACTCAGTCTACAAAAACCAATCGATTTTTTCAGTTTGGCTAGGCTGCAGGTAGGTGTAATTTTTAATTTTTAAACAGTTCAAAGTTTGCTTAGGTGAGACACCACGTTGCTAGAGTCATCGATCCTTGGCTTACATACTACTTAAAGTAACTTACAAACATACACTACGTACAAACACACACACATACACACACGCACACACACACACACACACACACACACACATATATATATATATATATATATATATATATATATATATATATATATATATATATATATATATATATATATCAACACGCCAAGACTACCCAAAGCATTTCACCCGTTTTCAATAGGACTAGAGAGATGATCCCCTGAAGAGTCGGATTTTTACACGTTATGTTTTGGAACATATTAATACATAAGAATGATTAGTGAAACTTACCAAATCACCTTCCCCCCCCCCCCCCCCCCCCAATCCTCGCTCCTGACTCTGATAGAATGAAGCCAAGTCAAGTCGGCTTCACTGGCGCGACGACCAGAGCCCACGCAAGGATCACATGATTAAAAACAGGTCCCATACCCTGAAGAAGTTACTTCGGTGCTAGTGGCGACTCATTCCCTGAGGTCTGTGTCTCGTGTGGGAATAAGACTGTCGCTATGCTCGCTACGAGACTGTCACAAAGGTTCTCCTGTTTCTGGAAGCTTTTTGTTCATTTTAGAAATTTTATAGAATTCTGTCGCAAATGAATTTTATTTTGCGTCTCCGAAGGAACGTGAAGGTTTTACCTTTAGATCAGATTGCAAGACTGAATATCCCTTTTGGGTCATTTTGAAATTCTTCAACTAAAGTCAGTAAAAACACTCAGTCTTCAGCTAGTGAAACTTATTTTGCAATTAAAAGCCCTATTTTGTCAGATAGCGGTGTAGGTGTTGAATACCTTGAGGATAGTAAGTGGATTACCCAGTGAATAAATGGACAAGTGGGACAAGGACTCGGACAGCAAGAAACCTGTACAAACTGAATTATATATGTAGATAGCTTACGTATCCCAGCAATTGAGAATATTGACGATTTCTTCACATTATCATAAATGGCGTGGCTGATGACCAAGTGTAACCTTTTAACTTTCCAACTGTACTTTATACGAAGTCAGCAGGGATCTCATATTTTTCTAGGTCTGAGCGTCCACATCGGTTAACTTTGGCCTGACATGCGTTCTTCCGCAAGGTAGCACAGTCGCCTGCTCGGTAGGCAACCCGCAAGTCTCTGCTGCTGGCGTGTTGCTGCCGCAGCAGGCTGAATCGTACATACACTTCTCTACCTGCAATTTATAAGCGTATTTAAGCTGTTGTCAGGGACAGGTCAAAGTCTATAATTTCATCGTGGTGGAGAGCGATGCTCACTCTGATCGCCGCACTATCTCTCCTTGGTTCTGCCCTCATCACTGGTCTTTCCTTGGTTCTACTTCGGCTAACTCCGCGGTGCTTCCATGTCTCTTGACCAGTAATTCGATGTTTCTCAAAGTCTGGATAGTGGCAACAAGCTACTAATACAAATCATCTGTCTGTGTTATGTTGCCATCTGGACCTGGAAACATCAGTAGCGTCAAAAACATCCAACAGTGGTCGTTTATTTAGATCTATTTCCAACTTCGTGCCCTTTGACGGACGAACCCAGTGGTATCGTAAAAGTGTTCTCTGTGGTATTCTCCTATGACGTTCTTTTTAAATGTCCGTTACACAACATTTGTTCTTCCATAAAATCTTTAATCAACTTTATAAAGTCAATTTTCTTCCGTTTCTGATTCATTCTTGCCTAGATATCCACGCGGATCACATCCAGAAGTTGATATCATTTTCCATTTACCTTTTCATACTTCTGATCCATGTTAAATAATGTTTCTAACGTTTGTATTGAAGATTGTTTCCGTTTTTATCTGTCGGTGGCCTAAAATTCTATTTACTGTTTTTGTAGCAGACTATCCATCACATATTATTCTTTAAATTTCCGTTTTTAGCATCTTGTGTGATATTGACCAGTAGATACGTGTACTCTTCAGTGTGTTTAATAGCTCCCATTCCTTCTTTCACAGTCATATCTTGATTTGTGTTTCAAATTACCGTTTTTTTTTTTCTTGTTGACCTGAATTGCCCACTTTTTATTAATTTCATTGTAAAGTATTATATTTCTTCTTTAACTTGTGCCAAATTGTAATGAATACGTTATAATATCGTTTACTGAGATCCTCATATTTTTACATTTTCTTCTGCGATTTTCCAGTGCTTTTTCTGTGTATATTGTATAAAGAGTTTGTGACAGAGTACTCCCTTTATGTTGTTCAAATGTTTGTTAAGCTTATGGGACTTAACTACGGGGTCATCAGTCCCTAAACTTACAAACTACTTATGAACTACTTACAAACTAGGACGGCACAAATATCCATGCCCGAGGGGGGATTCGAACCCCCGACCGTAGTGGCCGTGCTGACCGTGACTGGAGCGCCTCAGTCACCTCGGCCACCGCGGCCGGCTCCCTTTATGTAATATTGTCGTAACTTTCTATTCAAGTGAGCGATAATTTTGGGATTTTATTTTTCCTATAGACTTTTCGTTGGTTCCAAATTGCTTTAATTGTGAGATGACTAATATTTAAAATCTTTCACTAGCTAAATAAATGAGCATTATCATACACTGTATCCGTCTACGATTACTAAATGAAGAGATTTGCAGAACTTCTTTCTTTTGAATAATTTGTAAGAAGCAAAATATAAAAATCTACAACTAATCTCTCTGCTGTAAATCCACCCTGTTCATCGGCCTCCATTTTCTTAAATTCGATTTCAAAGTTTAATAATCCTGCTAAATACGTTAGTTACAGTTATTCCTCTGTTGCCCTTGCAGTCATCTTTTCTTTCTGTATTGTGGATTATCGATGAAATCCTACTTTCCTGTCTTTTGGTATGGCTTCGCCACTTGAACATTTCTCAAAAAGGCTTCGCAGAAGTTATATGTACCATTTTCACCGGCGCCAGTGGTATTCCTTTTTTAAGTATCAGTAGAATATTTTCTTTTTACTATTTTTATGTGGAATAGCTTGCTGATTTTTACTTACTGTTTCACTTATATCGTTATTAATTGTAGCCAAAAAAACTTCCGTATTATTCTTTAAACTATTTTTGTCAAGTCTAGATACTAATATAGTTCATTTGTAGAGTTTCTTTAGAATTTTTGTTTTCAATATCTGATGTTTCGTTCGGAATGGGTATTACATAATTTTCATTGACTCTCGACACGTCAACAACCTTCGTTCCTCGTAGTAATACAACGTCTGCGTCGCTCGTGTTCGTTATTGTTATTGGTCTCACCATTGCCTATACTTCTGGCGATGTAACAGTACATTTTGTCTAATTACTCACAATTCTCTAATAGATCGGCCAACAACAGAGCTCTTTCTATGATCTGCGATGACTTCAATAAGGATTCTTTTTCCTGCTCCCTGGGGAATTTGGTGAGGCTGAATAATTTGTACTTCGACTCGGAGGGTATGAATTCTTGTCAAGTTCTCAGTAGTGCTTTTATCCGCACTTTAAGCGGTGGAGGTCTCATCTTGTCCCTTTTGTCTATAGTAAACCACATCAATGAGACCAGTCATTAATTTAATGCTTCTTTCGCGATAAACAACACCTAAGAGATATGATCGAATGATTTTGAATGGAGCTAACAGGAATCACAGCCTTGGGCTCTTAAGTCTGTCTTGTGCTGGATTCTTCCATTAATATTTACTTCAGTCGGTTTGTCTCCGCAAGAACGGAAAATGAAATAACTAATAACTCTGAGATATCACTGCAGTTAACTCAGTTACTACATTTGTAAAAAAGGGATAAATACACCTTCATCTATCAGTGCATTGCATTTACTTCATGATCATGGAAAAGCAAAAGCAAGATACCCCTCTAAGAATTTCTGAGCCCTCATTCGAGTGATTATTATTGCCTGTTTAAAAATTTCATAAAGACTGGAACAAAACTGTAGATTTGTATGCAACACGTACACACAAACATACGGAAACTCTGCTTTATGTATTAGCTAGATTATTGCGAATCTCTAATCCAAGCGACTGAGAAAAGGCGCAGTTAACTCCAGTGTATAAGAAAAGCAAAAGAATGGACCCACAAAATTACACATCTATATCATTAACCCATCAGTTTGCTGTATAATTCTTGAACATATTCTAATATAGTAAAGCTCATTGAGCGGAAAAGCGTCTGTGTACGCATCAGCACGGATTTAGAAAGCATCGATCGTGCGAAACTCAGCTTGCCCTTTTCTCTCATGACACCTTGCGAGCTATGAATGTAGGGCAACAGGTAGATTGCGTATTTCTCGATTTTCGAAAGGAGTTTGACACGAACTACAGACTGCTAACGAAGGTACGAGCATATGGAATAGGTAACAAAGTATATTAGTAGCTCGAAGACAAGTAACAGAGTCTGCGGCTGTTTGCTGATGATGCTTTCATGTACAGGAGGGTGTCGGCATTGAATGACTGAATAAGGATGCAGGATGACCTGTAGCAAATTTCTCGGTGGTACGAGGAATGTAGTTAGCGCTAAATGTAGAAATATGTAAGGTGATGCAGAGTAGCAATGGAAACATTCCCGTAAGGTCCAAATACATCGTACAGCAAGTAGTGTGCTTCTTGACAGTCGTGTCAATTAAATGCGTAGGCGTAACGATTCACAGCGATATGAAACGGAACGAGAATATAAGGACAGTCGCGGGGTAGCCGTATGGTCGATTTTGGTTTATTACGAGAGTTTTGGGAAGGTGTGATTCGTCTGTAAAGGAGACCGCATATAAAACTCTTGTACGACGCCTTCTTGAGTATTACTCAAGTATTTGGGATCCCCACCAAATTAGTTTAAAGGAGGACACAGAGGCAGTTCAGTGACGGGCGGCCAGGTTTGTAACTGGTAGATTCTAGCAGTGCGCGAGTGTTACTGAAAAATACGAATGATATCAATATTACAGAATTGTGAAATCATACATTTACCTAATGATGCAGTGATGCTTAATAACATAAAACTACCATAGATAGAAATTGTTTCCATATTATTACAGCTACTGCACAAAAACTAACCTGCAATGTATCAAATGCAACTGTCACAATTAAATTGCCGTTTGTGCTGTCTGTCATCACAGCAGAGTAATGCACCATGCTCATTTCTGCAACAGTTATTTACTGCACATAATGAGAATTAGACGCACGAAAGCATGACGTTCCACCTGCACTCCTTATTTTGCCACGTAATATCCGTCCCGTTCTGTGACCAGAACAAGGATTGGTACCGACAGGGCATAGACGCCTTGTTTAGCTTCGGAGGAACACAGGGAGATAAGGAGACTGCAAGAACTACAGAGAAATAATTAACTATAACTGATGTTTTTACCTTATGGGAGGTATCGTCTCTCACTTCCGAACAAAGCAATAAGCCCCGCGATATAAGCCCTATTTCGAACTTGAATCATAACGCCCCATCTCGTACCGCCCTTCTTTCCCTCCTTCCCACTCCCTTCCACTTGAAGAGTTTTAATAGTTACTTGCGATATCACAGGAGGCCACATTCATAATAACTATCATCATACTATTTTGACAAATGACAGTTCCTATTTCCAAATTATAAGCGTTTCGCGCTTATGGAGCAGCAATCAGATCATTATTTATCACCAGCATATGACACCGTGGAAGTAGTTTCACTATCATCTATGACTTAGTTATTATCGGTGATTCAAATACATCTGTATTATAAAATCACGATAAGTATTAACATTATCTTTTGTGAAGTTAAACCTATGTGTATTTAAAGAAACTTCACTTGTCATGACCTATGTTTACGTAAAAGTCGTAAATGTCATTCATCAATATGTTTAACAAAAACAGGTATTATTATCACCGTTTTAAACAGGGTGGTGAAAAAATGAGTCACGAAATTGTAACGCTGGATTGCTGATGCCAGTAGGAAATTATGCACGTGTTGGGGTGGAAATTATTAAAACAAAGGAGTAACTCGTTGCGACATTTCCTTCAACAACTTTCTCTGCCGAATTCGAACATATTTTGTTAGCACCCACCTATATAGAAAGACGTGATCATCAAAATAAAATAAGAGAAATCAGATCAAAAACGGAAAGATTTAGGTGCTCAATTTTTTCCTCGAACTATTAGAAAATGGAACTGTAGAGAAACATTATAAAAGTGGTTCTATCAAGCCTCGGCCGTGCACATGAATGTGACCTGCAGAGTATTTATGTAGATTGTAAATTAATAAATAACTAAACAAGTATGTCTAAAATAATAAATCAGTTAAAATTAACTCTCTCTTTAGACTCAATGAAATATAAGAGTCTCTGGTCAGGTTCTGATAAAATGCTGCAATAATTCTGAAAGAGAACTGTTTATTTGTTTCTTACCACCACAGGCTAGATGTTGTGGCGTCGATGTAGGTCGCAGATACTCGATTCATGATCTGCAATTGTGTGAAGCTGTAAAACCTTGTATTTTTCCATAAGAGAGAGAGAAAGTCGCAATTGAGTCTCTGACCGAACGGATAATCCACTACCCAATCTGGAATTACTAGCAGTTCTGTGTCTAATGTAACACTAAATTTTACGATCAATTCCCGTGTATATAATCTGCAGGTTTTTAATACCAGATGAGATAGTGCCGTAGGCTACCTTTGTACTCAACAGAAATTGCATGTCCTAGAGATTAAATAACTGTAGACGAATACAGAACTTACTTTTAGAGTTGAAACGTACGTATATTGAGCGTTCGTGATACATCCAATAATTCCAAATCAAGATATGATAATCCTAATCCATAACTAGAATACTCCAACCTCGACCAGCAAAGAACAACCACTCTCTGTCTCTACCAATTACATAGAGATTTTATATGTTCTGAAAAATACTTTACATTAAATCTGTGATTAATGATCATATTTCTGATACATATTGTATACTGCAAACTTCCTAATTAGTCTTGAATTTAATTCACAACATAACAAAATCTTTTATTGATAATTAGGTGATTAACAAATGTACCTATGTGACGCACAGTACTGACAGGTATCTTACAAGATGTAGATGTACATGAAATTACTAAAGTTGTGTAGCTCGAAGTGGCAGCACTTTTTATGTAGGGAAACGGTGCCACGCGCTGCAATTGGGCGCGGTCGTGTATTGTACAGAGCAGTCGGAAACAGGGCACTCTCTCTGGCCGATCATTGCGAGTAACGCCGAGTTTCCGTAGTTTAAAACTGCTGCGTTTTCGAGCTACACAACTTTGGTAATTGTGATTCCTACTGGCATCAGCAATTCAGGGATATAATTTTGTGGCGCAATTTTTCTTCACTGTGTATGTTTGAACCGTGACTTCATGTAACGTTTGACTGAACAGTCGTGTTCATTCGCTGCCAGTTGGCTCCTTTTTGGGGAATTGGCATAAAAATACATGGAAAAGAACGAGTTAGAATCGGTGAGGTTGTGCAGCAGATGTGTCAAGATGGAAGACTACTGGCCTGCAAGGTAACGTGTCCAAGCTGTTTGTTATACTCCCTGAAGTTGAGTCAATTGACCCATCGGCTTTGAGCAATGACGTCATATCTGTGTTAAAGACTACAGTTTGTCCACAATCAAACATAGATTACGATTTTGTATTTAAAAAGTGATCTGTAGCTTCTCTCTGATAAATAGGTACAGGTCAACAAAGAGTTTTTTTCCACAAGTCAGCGCTGAAGGTACATTGTGTTCTGGTAATTTGTAATTTACGAGGGAGGATAATCACAGACTATTTATTATCTACAATACATAAGTATTACGATATTATCCCGTATCTCCATCTATATAAAAGCAAGAGGACACTCATTAATTCACTCAGTCACAGACTAAACACGAAATTTCGAAAACTACTTCACCTATGAAACTGCAATTTGGCAGGAATGTAACTTACAAGACGTCAAATAAGAAAGGATTTTGCGACAGGGCAGATACGTCAAGAGATATGACATCATAAACAATGAAAAATTCCCCGCTTTGCGTCACGCGATAGTGTGACTTTATCAGTCCATGGTTTGAGAAGGAGAGCACTTAGCGGCTTGCAACAAACTTTAAACATACTTTCAGACCTGTAGGAAACTTTTTCTAACTGACAATCCCAGCAATATGATGAAAGAAAAAAAGGTTTGTCACTTACTACTTTTTCGGCGTTCCTGCAGTAAAATTACGGCATTTGGCATGACGTTACAATTTATTACTCGTACACTATTAATTGTATTCGCGACAAATGTTACAGGCACTACACACACACACACCACTGAACGTACCTTTAAAAATTATCATAGTGCGATACACAGTTCATGAGATGTTGTTGTTGTGGTCTTCAGTCCGCAGATTGATGCAGCTCTCCACGCTACCCTGTCCTGTGCAAGTCTCTTCATCTGAGAATACGTTCGGCAACCTACATCCTTTTGAATCTGTTTTCTATATTCGTCCCTCGGTCTCCCCCTACGATTTTTACCCCACACGCTAATGCTAAGTTGACAATTCCTTGATGACTCAGAATGTGTCCAACCAATCTATCTCTTATCTTAGCCAGGATATGCCAGAAACTCCTTTTCTCCCCGATTCGGTTAAGCATCTCCTCATTACTTGCATTATCAACGCAACTAATTTTCATCATTCGTCTGTAGCGTAGCACCACATTTCAAAAGCTTCTATCGTCTCTTCATCTGAACTCCTTACCGTCCACGTGTCACTCCCATACAATGCTACACTCCAAATACTTTCAGAAAGGACTTCCTAACATTTAAATTAAAATTGGATGTTAACAAGTTTCGCATCTTTAGAAAGGCTTTTCTTCCCATGAGATATGGAGTCATAAACAATTATGTTCATGAAAAACAGCCTCATCACGCATGACGTTTTGATTTATTACGTCTTTCCTACTAACTCCATTCAAGACGTATTTTGAAGACTTTTACATATACACCACTGGATGTACTTTCGAAATAATATCTTATTACTACATATAGTTCAGGTGCTATTACGCCAAAAACAATGAAATGCATGAAAATTCCTCGTAATAAAAATAAGGGTGTAAAATTATTACGTCTTTACCAGCAACTCCATTTAAAACACTTTTCGTAGGCATTTTCTTAATATTCTACTCTACGAACCTGGTAAATAATGTTTTTGTAGGACACATAACTTAGGATATGTTTGAGTGAGTTGCATACAAATGTACAGTTTTGATCTAATCCTCATGAACTTATGCACACATGAGCTTCACTCCATGAGGGTAGGGATCACGTACAATTCGTAGTTCACGAGATATGACGTCATAAAGAATGAGTTGTGAGAAAAACTGCTGCAATACAGGACAATGTTGCACATTTTCTCGTAAACCACAGCACCGATTTTAACCAAATTTGGTACACATATTCCTTACGATGAGATACAAATTCTGTAATGGTAAGAAACACATGCGACACGAAAGAAATAGGAGTTGCAGGAAACTGCCACATAATGCGACGAGACTTTATGAATACAGTATATGAAACCAAGATTATTCAGCAACTAGCAAGAAACTTTAAACAATTTCAAAATTTTATAGAACTTTTTCTCGCTATAATCATATCAAAATTCAGAAAGGAAAAACGTTTCTCGCCTTTTACTCTTCTGCTGTTCATGGACTGAAACTACGGCATTCGGTATGAAATTACAATTTATAATTTCTACACTACGAATTGTAGCAGCAGGTAATTTTACAGACAGTATACACACATATAGCTGAATGTACCTTCGAAATTGAATCACAGTACGATACGTAGTTCAGGAGATATGAACACATAAACAGTAACGTTAATGGAAAGTCGCCCCTTCACGCTCCAAGTTTTAATTTATTACTTCTTTAGTACTAATTTATTGTATTCGTAGCCGATGTTACAGACATACAGCTCTTATACAAATTAATATTTACGTGAAAAATTGTACAATTGTACAACATATAACTCAATAAATATGAGATCGTACGAATTTTATATGTCATTTGTATCTTGATTGATTTATTTCTTTGTTTGAATACTGAACCTATAGTTTTATATCTTATGGAAGATCGCCTTATTTCTTATACATTATCCGATTAATATAACATGGTTTAGAAAATAGGCGATGGACATAGAGAGAAGAGATGTACTAACTCAAGACAGGAATAAATAAGTTTTGGTTAGGTCAGTGCTAACAGCCGTCCTGTATTTAATAAAATGCATCTTTCACCATCAGCCGTTTTATTAAAATACTTAAAATCGACTAGTTTCGGTCCAGGACCATAGATAGAGAAAAAGGTATTAAAACAGGTTTGTCAACAGCATTAAATGAAATATTTTGGACTGAAAACAGCAGGGGTCATTGTGACTATGATAATCTAGTATGACGTTTGTAATTTTATTCGAAGTGACTCCTGATTTTTTCAGCCAGATCTATTTTATTTAATACTTGACTAACCTTTTTTAATACCTTTTTATCTATGATGATGGTTCTGGACCGAAACTAGTCGATTTTAAGGATTTTAATAAAAGAGCTGTTGGTTAAAGATGCATTTTATTAAATAAATAAATACCCGGGCAACGCCGGGTTTTGAGCTAGTAAGTTTATATTTCTTGTTAGTGTTTGTTTTGCTAGTTGGTATACTTACGTAGCGTATCTTGTGGAACCCAGATATGACGTCGCTGGTCAAAGCCGGCTTGTTGTATCGCGGTCTTCAGTTATGGCCTGACGCTTGAGGAGCAGTGTTGTCATCATTGACGTCAGCAGTGACGTGTGGTGTGTTGTGTTGTGTGTGCAGGTGTCGGTGTCGCAGTCGCTGTGCCGGCGGACGCGCACGCCGTCGCTGGACTACGCGCAGACGGCGGAGGCCGCCTTCCTGACGGGGCCCGCCGCCACCAGGAGCTGGGCCACCGCCGCCAGGTAACACAGTAACTGCACCAGTCTGCATCGCAATATGATGTTTATTTTATTTTATTATAATGAGCGGTTTGGATCAATAAAGATCTTCCTCAGGTCATGCCCTTGGTGAGGAGCTGGCCCGTCTCTTGATGAGCAACACCTCTAGTAGAGGTCTGCATGTGGCATGATGCTCGCTCGTACTCGGTCGAGTGCACCGACTCACACATAACTATTCTCATGCCCAAAAATTACGGATAATGCTGATTCATGGTGAAACAACGCTCTGGTGAGCAGTTTGCGGGTTTAAATCACCTCGGTGTATGACCATGCGGTGCATTTGACCTGCGGTTGTCGCACGGTGGCGCTGGCAGCAGTCCACATACGCAGAGGTCTGTGGTGCATGTCAGAATCATTTACACTCCTGGCCATTAAAATTGCTACACCACGAAGATGACGTGCTACAGACGCGAAATTTAACCGACAGGAAGAAGATGCTGTGATTTGCAAATGATTAGCTTTTCAGGGCATTCACACAACGTTTGCGCCGGTGGCGACACCTACAACGTGCTGACATGAGAAAAGTTTCCAACCGATTTCTCATACACAAGCAGCAGTTGACCGGCGTTGCCTCGTGAAACTTTGTTGTGATTGCCTCGTGTAAGGAGGAGAAATGCGTACCATCAGGTTTCCGACTTTGATAAAAGTCGGATCGTAGCCTATCTCGATTTCGGTTTATCGTATCGCGACATTGTTCCTCGCGTCGGTCGCGATCCAACGACTGTTAGCAGAATATGGAAACGGTTGGTTCAGGAGGGCAATACGGAACGCCGTGTTGGATCCCAACGGCCTCGTATCACTAGCAGTCGAGATGACAGGCATCTTATCAGTGTGCTATAACGGATCGTGCAGCCACGTCTCTATCTTGATGAGAAGGTTTGCAAGACAATACCCATCTCCACGAACAGTTCGAGGACGTTTGCAGCAGCATAGACTATCAGCTCGGAGACCATGGCTGCGGTTACCCTTAGCGCTGCATCACAGAAAGTAGCACCTGCGATGCTGTACGCAACAACCAACCTGGGTGCACGAATGGCAAAACATCATACTTTCGGATGGATCCAGGTTCTGTTTACAGCATCATGATGGTCGCATCCGTGTTTGTCGACATCGCGGTGAACGCACATTGGAAGCGTGTATTCGTCATCGCCATACTGGTATATCACCCGACGTGATGCTATGAGGTGCCATTGGTTACACGTCTCGGTCACCTCTTGTTCCCATGGACGACACTTTGAACAGTGGCCGTTACATTTCAGATGTGTTACTATCCGTGGCTCTACCTTCATTCGATCCTTGCGAAACCCCACATTTCAGCAGGATAATGCACGACCGCATGTTGCAGGTCCTGTACGGACGTTTCTGGATACGAAAAATGTTCCACCGCTGCCCTGCCCAGCATATTATCCAGATCTGTATCTGTACACGCCATCCAAGCTCTGTTTGACTCAATGCCCAGGCGTATCAAGGCCATTATTACGGCCAGAGGTGGTTGTTCTGGGTATTGATTTCTCAGGATCTATGCATCCAAACTGCGTGAAAATGTAATCACAAGTCAGTTCTAGTATATTTGTCCAATGAATACCCGTTTATCATCTTCGTTTCTTCTTTATGTAACAATTTTATGGCCAGTAGTGTAGTCCGTATGCAATGAACAATCAATCTTGTGAGGATTGGAAAACTATAGGACGGTGTACTGATTTATATATCAGGCAGTGTAAAAATGTCTTCTCTCAAAGCACGGAGAACAAGCCGCAGTTCTATACAGGTCCCTGCTGTGTGCTTTCAGGATGATCACCAACGGCAGCCTGCTGGCCACCTACTACAGCACGAGCGTCGTCTACGTCGTCTTCATCGCCACCTCCGTCAAGCAGGTGCGTACATCAAGCTGCCTTACCTCCTCAGTGGACAATTAATTAAAATTTGCGCCCATTAACCGGAAATCTGGTTTCCAGCTTTTATAATGTAGCTATACTAATTGTGGCCATGTCTATAATTTGCTGTTGCTGATTATAGTTGTATAATTATTTTATATGAGACACACTCGACTGCACTCGAGGATGGATAATTTTAAATACTCATTGTACTTACTAGGATTGAGGAGCTTTAAAAAGAAGAAAGTAATTACCATTATTATCTGAAACAATTTTTTTTATTCACAGCTTAATATTTTATGGAATTTTTTTTTAAACATGACGGGATACGTAGTAGTTCTGTATAATAGCTATACATGACAATAGTCCTCACCTCTCATACATAAATGACTTGCCATTCTACATTGATCAAGATGCAAAGTTAGTTCGTTTTGCTGATGATACAAATATAGTTATCACACCCAAAAAACAAGAATAAGTGATGTAATCGTACTTTTTTTTCACAAAATCGTTAAGTGGTTCTCTGCAAATCGACTCTCATTAATTGTTTTTTAAAACACAGTATATACATTTCTGCACAGTAAATTGCACATCTACAGTAATAAATATAGCCTTTGACCAGAAGTCTGTAACTAAGGTAGAATTTTGAAAATTTTTTGGTGTGCATTGATGAGAGATTAAAGCGGAAGCAACACATAGATAGTCTGCTGAAACGTTTGAGTTAAGCTACGTGTGCTGTTAGGTTTATTAAAAGTTTTGGCGATAAGAATCTCAGTAAATTAGCTTACTATGCCTATTTTCAGTCACTGTTTTCGTATGGCATCATATTCTAGGGTAATTCATCAATGAGTAAAAAAGTACTCGTTGCACAAAAACGTGTAATCGGAATAATTGCTGGAGTCCTCCCACGATCATTCTGCAGACATTTATTTGAGGATTTAGGTATGATCTCAGTAACTTCACTGTACATATACTCACTTATGAAATTTGTTGTTAATAATACAACCCAGTTCAAAAGTAATAGCAGTGTGCACAGCTTTAACACCAGAAGAGAGGATGATCTTCACTATGTAGGACTAAATATGAATTTGCCACAAAAGGGGTAAATTATGCTGTCACAAAAGACTTTGGTCACCTAACAAGCGGCATCAGAAGCCTGACAGACACCCAAATAGCATTTAAAAATAAATTAAAAGAATTTCTGAATGAGAACTCCTACTACTCATTGGATGAGATTTTACATATAAATTAGTAAACCTAATAATAATAATAATAATAATAAAGAAATAAATAAAATAAAATGTGTCACGTAATATTTTGTGTAATGTAACTTCTTGTACAGACACCCTAAGAATTGCTCAAAGTAGTGAAACGTTCAATAATGTGTAGGATTTTGAGGTAGAATGGGATAGGAATGATGGTGGAATCAGGGTCACATTTGAGGAAGTGGAGAAAATGGTCAATAGATTGCAGTGCAATAAAGCGGCTGATCCATATTTTCTGTCAAAGAATATTATTGGTGATGCGTCATGGTTCTATAGTTAGAACCCATAATCAGAACAACAGTCAAGTAAATGGAAGACGTTATCATCACCCCAATAAATTAGGTAATTATGCAAATTAGAAGATGGAATATACTCAAATTCCACTACTCCACCAGCATCGTTTGACGTTGAAATTGGGAGGTAGGATGTTAACATAGGTCGCCATTACACATATGCAAAACTTAAGTCCAACCAAAGTATCGACGAAATGTGAAGTAAACGACTTCTGGGACCAAGTTGTCAAAGAGACCTTGGAAAAATGTTCACGTCTTGAAAACTGTAATGGCAGTATTTCAGCTCAGTGTAGGAGATGATTTTCTAGGTGAGGAAACACGATAGGGAGAGAGACTGGACAGTGCTGCGGCCCCCTCCCCACCCCGACCAGCCGGTGGCTTGGCGCCCCCTTCTGGAGGAGCTCGATTATCCATTTGCAGAAATGAGCAGCGATGGAGGCTTTATAGATATCTGGAACGCACCATACCGGAAATACCTGTATACTATGAGTACAAAACATATCAAAATCTTGTGACAAGTTCGGTCACCATTCAGATGATCACAAGTTTCTTTTAAATGCAACTTCTTTCTGTAAAGAAACTCTGAAACTACTGCTTATTCTAGCTGTAATCTTCGTGCAGCATTAATTTTTTTTTTTTTTTTTTTTTTTTTTTTTTTTTTTTTTTTTTTTTTTTTTCAGAATGACGACTCCTTGAATCCGTGGCCACTGCTAACGCTTCTTTAGCAGTCCGTTGATTTTCGTAGTACTGAAAAATAACCATGTCTCATACAATGTTACAATCGATGACGTGAGAGTCCCATTCATGCTATCCTTACGCAACACCATTTCGACAACATGCCACGCACACAGCCTTGTCGTCATCCATCATCATTCGCGGCACCCACCTGGAGGAAACTTCTACTACTTTCAGGTCCTCACGCAGGTTTGTTTGCACAGACCTCACGTAGACCCTAACTCTAGAAGCGATGTATTCTACAGTCCTCTGACTCGATCATATCATTAAGCTGGTGCGAGTTGTCACATGACATTGTGCCTTCTCTCAACAGTTGCATTTACGAACGCACATTGAACATTCATGACACCATTACCACACTTCTCACTCGACTGGTTCAGCACGCAAGTGAAGAAAACAAATGATTAAATTCTGTTCTTGTTCTAAGAATATCACAATTTTAAGTATCACTCCTAACTCTCTCTGCCGCCGCTACAGTTGTATGTGCCATACAATGACTGCACGAGTATTTTAAAGCAATCCACATGCTTTTATCAGTAGCTAGCCCTGAAAAAATGCGGTGTTACGACTTGAATGCACCTTCTAATGGCGCCAGTAGACTGCAGTCAAGACTGCAGAGTTTGCCTATAAGTGGGACAACACGTCTGGTTGAGCCTGACGGCAGGTGTGGTGGCTGGTGGTGCCGGCAGGTGGGGGACCACCTGTGGCAGGAGCAGGACGTGCGGCTGTACATGGCGATGGCGCTGCCGCTGCTGATGGCCATCAGCCTGGTGCGGCAGCTGCGCTGGCTGGTACCCTTCTCGACGCTGGCCAACGTGTGCATCGTGGTCAGCTTCGGCATCACGCTCGCCTACATCTTCACCGACCTGCCGCCCGCCGACCAGGACCGCGCCATGCTCGCGTCGCCCGCGCAGATCCCGCTCTTCTTCAGCACCGTCATCTTCGCCATGGAGGGCATCGGCGTGGTAGGTACAAGGGGAACCCTACCAGCTTCAAGACTCGTTTCAAACCTACACTTACACGCAAAGCACAATATAAATTACATGACAATACCTTTTCTTACTGCCCAATACACCTACCCCGCACTTTTTATTCCAGTCTTGTTCTCCCCAGTCAAAGGCTGCGACACATGTGAAAGCAGACGGGTAATTTACGATTTCTGCTGAAATCACTGCACAGCTCTTATATTTGTTACTAACCAGCTGTTCGTTAGGATGTATGGCCACCACCAAACTGTGACCAAAAACAAGGTACACCACCAGGTGACACACAATGCAGTTAGAATACACTGATTTCAACAGCTGCTAACAACTGCTTCAAAACGATCCATCTGGAACCTTTCGTCCCCACTCCCACTCACATATACACACCCAGCTTTCCTGAAGTACACAAGCGAGTTTTCCTTGTATTTCGAGCCTAAAACTACCCAGGCCTAAGACTACGATAGCCTTTTTCCCCCAACAGTTCCATCCTCCCTCCTCTATCTAAGCGCGCGCGCGTGTGTGTGTGTGTGTGTTTTCTTCCCTTCTCTTCCCCCCTCCCCGCCCATCCACCCATCTTGTACATCAATGCTCCCCACCAACACCTTGGAACCTTCCTCCCCTCCTCGCCCCACCCTTCCTATACCCTGTATCCTCAACGCAGAGCATGACTTCGAATGCAGTGGCCCCGCATGTTCGTTCGTGTGTCTGTGTGATTGTGTGAATGGCGTATTATTTCAGATTAAAGTCAATGACCGAAAGCTGAAGTTTTGTGTGTTATGAGCGTTTCACATGCCTGTGGCAGTTGGACGTAAGTCTTTGCGGTGAGTAGCAAGTATATTTGCAATATATCATTGATAGACGAGATGTGAACACCAACTGTCTAATTTTACCCTCTGATAGATGATATGGAAAAACCAACTGTCTACGTATGATATTTTATATGTGTGAAAATGTAAAAACGTTTCTCTGAATACTTTTGACTCGTGTAAGATAAAAGTTGGGTACGATTCCTGAATCCATATAGTGGGATGTGGGGAACTGCCGATAAATCACATCTAGCCTGCCCGTAGGTCGCACTGGCATGATTCGAACTGCTCAGCAGTGTCTGACAAAAGGACAATCAGTATGATAGCAATGCCACTTGAGTGTGAGCATGTGTGTCTGTGAAAAAAAAAATCCCAGAACAAACAACATAGTTCCGATACTACTTCACACAAGATGACTGGGGGGTTTATATTGTTGTTGTTGTGGTGGTGGTGGTCTTCAGTCCGGTGACTGGATTCATGCTGCTTTCCATCAGACTCTAGCCTGAGTCTATTTTAACCTACTTAATGTATTAGTCCCTCTCCGTATTTCACCGCACACACTTACAATGGTAACTTTACGATTCCTTTATGTCTAAGAATGTGCCTACCAATCGTCCCTTTCCGTAGGCAAGATATTCCAGTAATTTCTTCTCTCACCAATTCTGTTCAGTACGTCTTCATTAATCAGACATATACAAGCCTAATCTTCCGAATTATTTTGTATCACCACATTTCAGAAACCTCTATCGACTTTCTGTCTGCACTATTTATCGCTCATTTTTACACTACCTTACACAGCGATCAGTTATCAGAATTAAATGTAGAGTAACTTTGGTTCGATGTTTTTTCTATATTTTGAATTTGAAAGGTGGTACATACGCATGAAGAAATATTTCTTGACATAACTCTAAAGTAATATTCTTTTGCCATAAGCCATTTATCGGGGCTTCGAAGGATGTTTTGCGGTTGGTACATATGTTGCGGATGATAATATCACATGAGAATACCTTTTTGAAAAGAAATAAAAATATTATTAAATAAAGCACTGGCCTGGTTCACGACGTACTTTTGCAAATATTTCGGAAAAAATAATAAAAATATAAGTAATACAAAATTATAACAATGGAAAGTGTTATGCCCTACATCCCCCCTTCGTTTCCCACCCATTATTCTGTATCCATGGTTTCCTTACAACGGTGTATTACCACTTACAATATCCCCCTAATTTATTATTTTTATTTTTTCCTAATTTTCCTAACTTTATTTTTTCCTTTTTTGCCCAACTTTATTTCCATTTTTTCCCAACTTTGTTTTTCCGAACTTTATTTTTTCCTATTTTTCCGAACTTTACATTTTCCTTTTTTCCCAACTTTATTTTTTCCCTTTTCTTCACTTTTTTTCCTTTTTTTCCTGACTTTATTTTTCTTTTTTCCTATCTTTTCTTTTTTCTTATTATTCTTATCATTTCATTCCCTCCCCACACTTCTCTACACGTCCCTCTTAACCTTTCCCGTCCCTTTCCTTCACTGTATTCATTGCCGCAATTCAAATTCCGGCCTTTAAAATCCATCATGCAATTCGGAACTTTCCATCCCCACCTTTACCCAGCATACTTTCCCCTCTACTCCCCACCTCACTCACAGTCTAGCTTGTGTTGCTGAAATCGCCCTTTGTGATAGTTGTGTTTGTGTATAGTTGTATCAGTGATTGCGTGCATGTATGTGATTCTTTTTTGACAAAGGCCATGGCCGAAAATTTAATTTTTGTGAATGTGACAATCTATTTTCGTGTCTGTCAGCAGCTTAGCGAGCCTCTTTACGGCGAGTTGTCACCTATCCTCTATTATTGATAATACAAAATTAAATATATAAAAATATATATTATACTATTATTTTATATATCTAATTTTTTATTATTTTATTCCATATAGTATATTATATTATGACATTTATATAATTAATGTAATTGATATTTGTATTACGGTTTTGTCTCCACGATTCTACACAAGTCTGTGCGTATCGCTATCCCTTTAATTTTGGCTCTCAGATATACGCTTATTTCTACCTTATTTCTTAGCCCGGCAGCTAATATGTCAGGCAGAGAAAATCATCCCGGCTGAGTATGGTCGTTTGCGCGGTGTGCGCAGGTGCTGCCGGTGGAGAACAGCATGAAGACGCCGCAGCACTTCCTGGGCTGCCCTGGCGTGCTCAACATCGCCATGGTGATCGTCATCTCGCTGTACGCCGTCATCGGCTTCTTCGGCTACGTCAAGTACGGCGACGCCACCATGGGCAGCGTCACCCTCAACCTGCCCGTCGAGGACCTGTGAGTAGCTCAGGGAGACAGGGGACTGATAACGCAATCTACGACACCGGCTTACATTTCACATAGAGTTGCACTATAAAGTACAGAGGGATCAACTCCGTGTGTAATACTACATCTTGTTGTTAATTGGCGCCACTGGATACGCGTTAACTCTGGGACATGACTGCAAAGCATATATGACGTACGAAGTCTTTCATCTTACTTTGCACTACCTTATACGCTTTGATCTGCGTCGGTCGAAAGAAATGAGCAGTGAAATGGGTAATATGTCAAACTTTCTTCAAATTTCTCCTTGCCTTTAATCACAGCTTGCTCAATTCACCGATTGTCCTTCGGTTCTTGTAACACCTATTATTATTATGGTCTTCAGTACGGCGACTGGTTTTATGCAGCTCTCCACCCTACTCTATCCTGAGCAAGCCTTTTCATCTGCTCATAAGAACGGTAACCCACATCCATTAGAATCTGCTTACTATATGCGTCTCTTGGTCTCACTCTGCGATTTTTACCCCACACACTCCCCTCAAATGCTAAATTTACGATTCCCCGATGTCTAAGAATGTGTCCTACCAAGCGATCCCTTCTTTAATCAAGGTAGGCCATAAATTCCTTTTCTCTCCATTTCTGTTCAGTACCTCTGCATTAGTTGCGCGAACTACCCACCTAATCTTCAGAATTCTTCTGTATCACCACATTTCAAAAGCTCCTTTTCTCTTCTGTCCGCACTGTTTATCGTCCATGTTTCACTCCACACAAATGCCTTCTGAAAAGACTTCCTTACACTTAAATTAATTTCTATGTTAGCAAATTTCTCTTTTTCAAGAATGCTTTTCCTCCCATTGCAGTTCTGCATTTTATATCCTCTGTACTGCGACCGTCATATGTTATTTTACTACCCAAGTAAGGAAACTCATCTACCACCTTGATTGTTTCGTTACTGAATCTAATTCCTTCAGCATCGCCTGATTTTCTAAGACTGCATTCCCCTATCTTTGTTTTGTTTTTGTTAATGTTCATTTATACGCTCTCTTCAACACAATGTCAATTCCATTCAACTGCTCTTGGCAGGTCCTTTGCTGTCTCTAACGGAATTACAATGTCATCAGAAAAACGCAATGTTTTATTTCTTCACCCTGAATTTTAATCCCTATTCCAAATTTTTCCTTGCTTTCCTTCACCGCCTGCTCGATATACAAATTGAATACCATCGGCGAAAGGCTACAACCCTGTCTTACTCCCTTCCCAACTAACGCTTCCCTTTCAAGTCCTTCGAGTATAATAACTGCGGTCTAGCTTCTGTACAAGTTGTAAATAGCTCTCCCTGATGACTTCAGAATTTGAATGAGTGTATTCCAATCAACATTGTCAAAAGCTTTCTCCAAATCTACAAAAGCTAAAAATTTAGGTTTGCCTTTCCTTCTAAGATAAGTCGTAAAGTGAGGACTTCCTTCCGTGTTCCTACGTTCCTCCTTCATCCAAAATGAACTTCCCGAGGTCAGCTTCTACCAGCTTGACCATTTTCCTGTAGATTATTCCTGTTAAAATTTTGCAACCATGACTTATCAAACTGATAGTTCTGTAATTTTCTCACCTGCCTGCGCCTGATTTCTTTGGAATGGGGATTATTACATTTTTCTTAAAGTTTGAGGTATTTGGCCTGTCTCATACATCTTACACACCAAGTGAAATAGTTTTTTCATGGATGACTCTCCCAGAGACTTTAGTATCTCTGAGCGATTGTCAGCTACTCCCGGGGACTTGTTCCGACCTAAGTCTTGCAGGTCTCTGTGAAATTCATCTCTCAGTACAGTATCTCCTATTTCATCTTCATCTACTTCCTCTTCCCTTCCTACAACATTGATTCCATTTCCTTTGTAGAGCTCCTCTATGTATTCTTTCCACCTTTCGCCTAACTCCTATCAAGTTGTAAATAACCCTCCGTCCCCTAAAATATATTTTGATATAATCTTACTTCTGAGTTTTCCAATAACATTGGAGACAGAAAAGGACCTAGAGTAATTGAACGGAATGGATAGTGACTTGAAATCAGGGAATAAGATAAACATTAACAACAGCCAAACAAGTGGAATGTAGTCTAAGAGAATGATGTGACGCTGATGGAATTGGATTAGGTAACGAGACAATAAAAGTATCACATGAGTTTTGTTATTTGTGTGGAAACATAACTTCTTGTGGTGGATGTATGAAGAATTGAAATTAGAATGACCATGGGAACAGACATTGTAGACAGGCTTCATTCCATGGTGGAACTTGTGTTCAACGAATGTAATTTCACTTGTAGAATTTTTTTCAGCAATCAGTAGTATCATTTATTAACAGATCTAGATTTCGACCACTGTGTGGTCATTACCAACGCTTAAAATAAAACGATTAAAAACACGTAAAACATTTCGACCTCGATGTTGGAGGGTACGCTTGTACGACCGTAACCTTCAAAATTGAGATCGAAATGTTATGCGTGTTTTAATCGTTTTATTTTAAGCATCGATAATGGCAACACAGTGGTCTAGATCTGTTAATAAATAATACTTACCACTGATTGATGAAAAAATTCCACATTGTAGACATGTAATATTGATTTAAATGTTAGGAAGACCTTTCTGGAAGTATTTGGAGTGTACCCTTACGCGGGAGTAAAACATGAACGATAAGGAGTCCAGACAGAAAGAAACGTTTGAAATGTGGTGCTACAGACGAATGATGAAGAGAAGATGGTTAGAAGGAAGGAAGGAAGCTATAGGTTTAACGTCACGTCGAGAGACTGAACTGATGCTCGGATTATTTGGTAAGGATGGGGAAGGAAATAGGCCCTGCTCTTTCTAACGAACCAACCGGAATTTGCCTGGAGTTCATTGAGAAATCACAGAAAACATAAATGAGGATGGCCGGAGGTGAATATGAACCACCATCCGTCCAAATGCGAGTCCAGTGTGCTACTATTTCGCCACATTGCTCTATTTAAATTGTTAGACCAATTAACTAATGAGGAGGTGCTGAACGAAATTGGAGAGAAAAGAACTGTCTGGAATACCTTGAGTAAGAGCAGGGCCGATAGGTAGGACACATTCTGCGACATCAAGAAATCGTAAATTTGGCGTTGGATGGAACTGTGTGGGGCAAAAATCGCAGGGGGAGAAAAAGAGACGAATACTGTAAACAGGTTCAAAAGGATGTAGGTAGCCGTTCTTATTGAGAGTTGAAGAGGCTTTCATAGGTAGCATTGAGAGCTGCATGAAAGCGTCTCTGGACTGAAGACCACAATAACGAGCAGAGTCCATGGCTCACGTAAGTTACTTGTTTTAAGATTAACACTTAAAAGCAGAGCTCATCGGTTGCAAAGCCAGTAATTGATTACTTCACCATTAACCATGATTTCGGCTACAACTAAGAAAGCCTTCATCAGAAGTAAAAATTGATTTACCTATTAATTAAAGTAAAAAATATTTCAGAAGAAACCCCATATCCTAAGATATGATCGACTAAAATTACTTACATATGATGAACAGTCAGAAAATGATGTTTGAGCAACAGAGCTCACGTTAAAGTTACAAATGTAGTTTGTATAACAAAATCTAAAAACAGAACTTACGTTTAAACGTGGCTAAACGCGCCGCTACGGGTCGAGTGTGCGGCCAGCACTGTTAGTCCAAGCATTCTGTGACGGCTTAATGTTAAATCTGCAAAAATTATTACCTGAAAACAAAAATGTAATCGTATACAAAATTAAATTTTAAACAGAGTTTCTATTTTGTGAAACTTTTAGAATGTTCTCGGCGGCCCCTCACTCGTATTCCCGCTCCCCCGCTCTACCGCAATGCACCATGAAACATAAGGCTGTAAAATGTTAATTTCCTCCACCAGGTTTTTTTTAAGAAAGATATTTATCTCAGCTACAGAAAGTCGTAGAGAAATATTTTTTGTTTTATAATCTATGAAAACTGGCAGCAATACATTTCTATAATAGCTCTATTCGTTACATAAAATTAGAAATAGTCAGCTGAAAAAATCGGGCCCAAAGAAGCACAAATTTTTCAAAGTTGCTCTTTGATACTTATAATTAACAAAACGTAAACAATTATTTAATAGTATATGATTAAAATTCTTCTGGAAGAAAAGAGAAAAAAAGCGTTACTCTATGTCAATTCCCTGAGCAACAATAGACAATACTGGAGTAGGCCATTATAAAAAATCAATACATCTCGAAAAATACTTTAAATTTTTATGAAAAGTATATTGATTTTTTAATGGCCTACTCCAGTTTTGTCTAGTGTTGCTGAGGGGATTGACATAGAGTAACGCTTTTAGTCTCTTTTCTAAATAATTGTTTACGGGGTCATCAGTCCCTAAACTTACAAACTACTTATGAACTACTTACGAACTAGGACGGCACAAATATCCATGCCCGAGGGGGGATTCGAACCCCCGACCGCAGCGGCCGTGCAGACCGTGACTGGAGCGCCTTAGTCCCCTCGGCCACCGCGACCGGCTCTCTTTTCTTCCTATATATATATATATATATATATATATATATATATATATATATATATATATATAAGCAATCGATACGTACAAAAATGAAACCGATAGATAATCGTAGGGCCTATAACTTTTTAATTTAACATATTTCCTTAGGAGATATCGTCTTATACATATTTAAGAAATAAGGTTTCATGTAATATTGCACATTTTTTGGCGAAAGTTCGCCATATTGGCTCGAGTTTCTTGAAATAGAAACTGTTTAACATTTAATTTTGTATACAGTCTTTTTTTTTTCAGGCACTAAGTTCTGCACGCACTTCTTCCTAATGCTTGGATTATGTAGTGGTATCAGCCTAAAGGCAAACACGCTGTCGTTCTCGAAGGTGGACACGAAATATCGCGGCATCTGGTACTAAATAGTAGTAGTTTACATACAAAGTAGTTTACACATATGTAGCCAAAACCAGGGTGAAGTAAGCAATTACTTCCTTTGCAACTGCCAGTTGACGGCTCGATAGTTGAGTGGTCAGTCTGCGTCAGGCAGCGACGCGGTGAGGACGGGCGTGTTTACGTCCCGCCGCAGAGCTTCTCGCGCACGCGCTTGTTTACGTGTTCGGCCGCTCTCGCGGGTGTAGTATTTCCTATTATAGAATGGCTCACTCATGGCGCAAGTCGACGATAAAGATCAGCTTTTCGAACGAATATGCCCGACCTAAAGCTCACGAAATCGAACGCTTTATACGAGAAGAGGTTAAAATCGATCCACAAGATCTCATAGGCATACACCTCTCTATCTTGAGTAGTGTTGTCTACTTGAAAATGATCAGCGAAGAAGCATGTGAAAGAATAATTCGAGCTAATAAGCATGGACTCAAATTTAAGCACGCAGACGGCCATGTCGGCGATGTGGTTATTGATCATGCAGGACTTGGACTACGTACAATACGCATTTTTGAACTCCCATTCGAAGTGCCATCTGAACTCGTGATTGAAGCGCTCCAACCTTATGGTACGGTGCTCAGTCATGTTGCGGAAAAGTGGTCCACTTTTACGACGTACCCAGTTCTCAACGGGGTTCGGCAAATCCGGATCGAACTTACCAAACACGTCCCGTCCTACCTGTTCATAGGAGGTTGCAGGGCCGTAGTCATATACGACGGCCAGCCGAAGACATGCTCAGGATGTGGTAAAGAAGGACACGTTCGCTCTGAGTGCATGCAGCGGAGGATCGCACAAGTACCAACAGGAGAAGCTGTGCTAACGCCCGCGCCGACGTCACTCCCACTGTCATACGTCAATGTGCTCCGTAGAGGCGCTACGCCGAATATTGACCCACCCATTCCACAAGAACAGATACCAGAACCGTCAGAATTGGTGGCCGCTGACACAAATGTGCTTCCGAACAACCAGAGCACAATTTCTCTGTCGACATCGACGGCTGAAGAGAAAGAGCCGGAAGCACGAATGGACGTTGACATGGCAACACCCACACCCGCCGTCGCTCTTGAAAGCCTGGATTCGCTGCCACAATCTGATACAGAGATACACACACGCAAGCAACGATCGCCGAAGCGGCACAAGAAACGCCGTCTATCGCCGTCGGACACCTGTTCCACGGGAGACGCTGCAACACACAGTGAGGATAATGAAATTGAAAGCACAAACGTGGAGTCCCTTCTCACCGCACAACAGAACGACGCAATCAGCCCAGTACACGAGAAACATCTGACGTCGTTCATCGGAGACCAACAAGTGGGTCCGCCGACGAACCTTGATACAGATCCACCGCCATTGCAAAGCCACGCGGGGATATCTCAACGAGATTTGCCTCATATCGTCTGGTCTGAGGATCATGATGATGATGACTCAATGAATGACGACACGGACGCGGCAGCGGCCGCGACCTCACCCAAACACTAGTCACGTAGGAGATGCGGAAGGTTCCGAAGGACACGACAGCACTCAACAGATGTTCAACGCCACACCAACAAACTCCAGCATCATGAACGCTTTTCAACGTGCAGTGCAGCAACAGGCATATCGAATAGCATCCATCAACATCAATATGATTAGTGCACACGTCAAACTAGAGCTATTAAAGGACATGTTGAGGGCGTCGGATGTTGATATAGTCCTCCTACAAGAAGTCAATGTAGACAGTTTTCCCGCACTGTATGGGTACAACACATATATTACACCAACGCATGACAGCGCCAGCGGCACGGCGATACTTTTACGTGACGGTATCGATGCTGAAGACGTGGTATATCTGCCGTCAGCACGGGGGCTTGCGCTGACAGTACTTGGGCTCCGCATCATCAACATATATGCTCCGTCAGGTACAGACCGAGGGCGGGATCGTGCCAGATTCTATGCAGAGGAGATTGCTCCTCTTTTCTTGGGCCGATATAATCACTTTTTACTTGGAGGTGATTTCAACTGTGTGCTTGACCCGAAAGACCAATACCCACATTACACCTCGTGTCAAGAGTTACGACTGCTGGTGAGAGATATGAACTTGATCGATACTTGGGAACGCGCCCATGGCAACCGGACCGGATACACATACTATACCAGTCATTCAGCAAGTCGTATTGATCGAGTTTATGTTACACGTGGTCTCACAAATGCTGTTCTTGATGCTGAATTGTGGCCCGTTGCCTTCTCAGACCATACCGCATACATATGCACGATCGAACTCCAACGCCAGAAAGTGTGGAGGAGTCGAGGTACCTGGAAAATGAACGTCGCACACCTCGGGATCCGGAGTGCAGACGCTTAATAGAAGACGCTTGGAACACCTGCGAGCGACGCCTACCGTCATTCCCCACGACACTACAGTGGTGGTTGGACTGCGCCAAGCCTGCTATACGCCGAGCGATGATTGCATACGGAAGAGAACAATCCTTGTGGAGACGGAACACCGTGGACTTCTATTTTACGACGCTACGGGAGCTCTCAACACAGGCACCTTCACCAGATCGGCAATCTGCAGTCAAACGGGTACAGGCTCAGATAACATCTATAATGCGCCGCAACCTAGAAGGCACTGTCGTCCGAGCTAGAGTTTTTGACCGAGTACAGGGAGAACCACCATCGATGCACCACGTCATCAGGGAGAAACGACGCAGTCGGAGAGCCTTAATACATGTCGTCGACTTGCCGGATGGCAACAGACTAACATCGCAAAAAGATATTGCCACAGCCTTTCTGGAACATTACCGACACCTATACGACAGAGTGGAACACAATGAGGCAGCTTTTGATGAAGTTCCGCAAACACTGTCGGGTACCCTTGATGTGACGGCTGAAGGATTACTCATGGCAGAGGTTACGGAAGATGAAGTGGCAGAAGCTCTGGGGAAAGGCGCAGCAAACAAATCACCTGGACCGGACGGACTCCCGTTAGAATTTTATCGGACACTCAAAACTCTCATGCTGCCTCGGTGGACTGATATGTACCGAGAACTGATGTCTCCACATACCCCTCTTCCATCAGCCTTTGTGGAGGGAATGATAATTCCTGTCCCCAAACCGTCAGGTGGGAAAGGAATACAAGACTACCGGCCGCTGACACTACTCAACTCAGATTTTAAGACCTACACAAGGATACTTGCAGCTCGCATCAAACGCGTCCTCCGCCAAATTATCTCCCTTGATCAAACGTCACTCGGTGGTGACAGCAATATACAGACAGCGCTCAGTGACTACCGCGACGTGATAGCATTGGCAACAACCTGTCGTCTCAATGCTGTTTTGGTGTCCGTGGACTTTGATCGCGCTTTTGACAGAGTGATCCATGCGTACATGACAAAAGTGATGACGAAAATGAACTTTCCACACGACTTCGTTACCGTAGTAATGCGACTACTCCACGGTGCTTCCTCCACAGTGCTCGTGAACGGACGTGCGGTAGGACCAATCAAAATCTTCAGATCTGTGCGGCAAGGGTGTCCACTGTCGTCGGTGCTCTACGCCATAGCTATCGAGCCGTTACTTTGTGGTCTTAGGAACAAGCTAACAGGAATACGTTCAGGGGCCACACATTCATCTGCAGAACATATGCAGACGACCTTACCTTCCTGGCGCGGTCGGGGGACGAGATTCGAACAGCACTACGCTGGATTGATCTGTATGGTTCGGCTACAGGAAGTCGCGTTAATATGGCGAAGTCTGGGGCTATGAACATTGGACGAGGGCTGCCAGATAACAGCGTGGCACCGTTAAGATTGATGGACACAATGAAATGTTTGGGAATTACATTCACCAACGACGTCAGACGCACGGCAGCGCTCAACTATAGACGGCTCCTGCAGTCTATCAGAACGAGTGTTCGAGATAACATGTTAAGAACATTAGACATGATGCAACGGGTCACTTTTGTGAACATTCACCTGGCATCGCGCATTCCACACTTGGCGCAAGTGCTCCCGATGCCGGTGGTTATGGCACGCTGCCTCCTAGCGGCCTTTGGATACTTTGTGAGCGCAGGTCTCATTTTCAAAGTCCGATACGAAACTCTCACCCTCCCCATTAAGCGAGGGGGCCTCGGACTTGTCCACGTCCGCGACCGCGCTGTGGCTCTTTATGTCAGTACGATGGCCAAGATGTGGCGTCGACACCAGTCAAGTCTGTTTGGCACTTTGATAGAGGAATTAGCACCACCTTCTCAAAGAGCGCCAATTTTTGTCGGTCACATATCACCGTCTCTTGCCCATATTCGTACCTTTTTCGTCGAATACAGTTATGTACAAGCGGACCTGCCGACTACCAGGACCACAACAGCACGCGACATATATTGCTTACTGTTACGAGGACGACCAGGCAACGTGATAGAGAGACGGCATCCGACAGTAATGTGGACAGTGGTATGGCGGGCAGTGCACCATGCGTTTCTTGACACAGAGACACGTACGCTGTGGTATCAGATCGTCAATGGAAAATTCATGACGCGTGCCCGATTACATGCTATACATAGAGTGGACACGCCTCTGTGTACTCAGTGCAATGAATTGGATAATGAAGTACATCGTCTGACATGCGGCACTTCCGCAGAAGCGTGGAGCTTGGCGCAAAAAATTATTGCTTTTTTCCTTCGAGTTGCTCCGGAAGATATCGAACCACGGATATTACTCTACCCGGACGAGACATACTACCCCCGAACAAAGACCAATGCAGTAACTTGGATTCGAGGATTGACAGTCCTCTACCTTTTCAGAGAAGGCCCCAAGAACGCACTTGACTTTTGGACATTTCTACAAGAACGGCATTCTACAAACTTTACTTTGCTAACTTTATAGGAAGTGCTATGAGCGATCCCCCGCGCAGTTGGGGAGTACCGGGTATGAGAAGTTAATTTCTATATTCGCCGACTTAGAGCTAGAACTGATCAGGTCAATGGAACTTACTCTAAAATCTATCGAGAAGACGTGCCCGACTCCAACGCGAGGCGCGTTGGGGATCGGCAAGGTGCACTTCTAATATTAGTTTAGCAGCCAGCAACAGTGCAATACAAGAACTGAGTTACATAGAGCTATTACTTTCATTTCAACTATGTTTGTATGATTTTTGTTTGAAGAAGACATTTAACTTTAATTTCTGTGTTTAGAGAAGTGCAAATTTTAATTTTCTTATTGAGAAGACTAAAACGGCAATGAAGCCAGGCCGAGAAGGCAGAAAATGGCGAGCGAAAGGCGGGGCTGAAGGGGAGGAAGGAGGCCCTAAAAAAAAAAAAAAAAAAAAAAAGTGGTAGAGTGCCAGACTACAAATCCAAAGATCGCGGGTTCGATCCGCACCAGGTCCTAGGATTTTTATCTGTCTCTTTTCAGTTCTTTCACCTCTGGCAGTGCTACTAATGTGAAAAATATCGAGTAGCACCATGGGTAAGTCAGGTCCGAGAAAGGCAACGGCATACCACCTACAAACAGGACCATTCCTAGTAAAGCACTGTGGTGTTCTAACCAATCTTCGGATTGTTGACTTCTTTACCTTTTTGAGCTGTGTTGTGTTATTTATTTATATTTTTATAAGTGTTAATCTTATCTCACAAACGATTGCTGTCTCATACAGCCATGTTTAAATCTGTATTACTTGTGTTTGGTCGTGAGAGTTAAAATCTGTTTGTACTATTTTGTTGAAGTTATGGAAGCTGTGAGCCCCCACAACGGCTGAATGACTGAAGGTGACAGCAAGTGTCGTATGGAACAGTACCAAAGCTCTGCACAAGGCTGATTGTTTGTGTGCTCTTCCTGAAGCAAACGATGATGCTACAGGCTGTCGCAAGCTGCAGTAGCCAAGCTGTTCATGTGCGGCCTGCAGCTGTTCCAGAAGTAAACGATGGTGTTACAGACTGGCACAGACGCTGAAGCTGCTGATCTTAGGGCCATCCTGTTCACATACGGGCTGCAGCTGTTCCTGAAGTTGACAATGGTGTCGCAGGCTGGCGTCGGTAGTGAAGCTGCTTATCACGGCGGCCATAATGTTCACATGCAGCCTGCAGCTGTTCCTGATGTAGGCAATGGTGATGCAGACTGGCACAGGTGCTGAAGCTGCTGATCTCAGGGCCATCCTGTTCACATAGGGATGCAGCTATTCCTGAAGTTGACGATGGTGTTGCAGACTGGCGCAGGTGGCGGAGATACTGATCTCTGCGGCCATTATGTTCACGTACACCTGAAGCTGTTCCTGAAGTAGACGATAGTGTTGTAGGCTGGCGCAGGTGGTGAAGATGCTGATCACGGCGGCCATTATGTTCACGTACTCCTGCAGCTGTTCCTGAAGTAGACGATGGTGTTGCAGGCTGGCACAGGTGGTTAAACTGCTGATCGCAGAGGCCATCCTCTTCACATATGACCTTCAGCTGTTCCTGAAGTTGACAATGCTGTTGCAGGCTGGCACAGATGGTGAAGCTGCTCATCGCAGAGGTCATCCTGTTCACATACGAGCTGCAGCTGTTCCTGAAGTTGACAATGGTGTTGCAGGTCAGCGTCGGTGGTGAATCTGCTTATCGCGGCGGCCATAATGTTCACATACAGCCGGCAGCTGTTCCTGAAGTAGATAGTGTTGTAGTCTGGCGCAGGTGGTGAAGCTGCTTATTGCATTGGCCATCCTGTTCACGTACGCCCTGCAGCTGTTCCTGAAGTAGACGACGGTGTTGCAGGCTGGCGCAGGTGGTGAAGCTCCTGATCGCAGCGGCCATCCTGTTCACGTACGGCCTGCAGCTGTTCGTGCCCACGCAGATCGTGTTCTCGCCGCAGCTGCGCGCGCGCCTCGGCAGCCGCTGGGAGCTGCCCGCCGAGGTCGCCTACCGCCTGCTCGTCGTCCTGCTCTCAGGTCAGTACTCACTAGCTCTGCTGATGCCTTTAAAAGCGTCAGCAATCAGATTTATAGATGTCTAAAAATATCTTTTCCGCCTTCTATGCGAAAGACGGAAGAGAGTATGCACTTAGTATTTAAACCCTTATATCTAGTAGATGAGAAGGTTAAAACAAATTTTTGTTATACAAAATTATTGCTGGTTTATTTATTAACAACGTATATCAGTTAAAGATGTCAACTACATATCACAAACCTTAAATATAAATAAATATAAAAGTCTGCTCATTCGTACTCTTACCCGCAATGTTAGGAAAGAGTATACAAGATCTGTTCAGAATATACACTAAAATAAATCACATAAAATCTTGCCATGTCCTCCGTAACCCGCGCATTCTTCATTTCACTATTTCGAGGCTCATTTTAGAATTCACCACACTCTATACAGCACAACACATTTGAAACTCGTTGTTCTGGAATTGGATGGGATGGATCAATCCAGATTACGCTTAGAGGTTCTGTTTTCTCTGTAATTGTACTTTGTCTCTTCTTATTTTTTGTCTGACTTCGACAGTTTTTCTAATATCGCATTTTTAAATGCAGATGCAGACAAAATCATGGTTCCTTTGTCAATATATATATTGGATAGCCCTAAGCCTAAATCTGCCTGCACATCAGAATTGTTTTCATTTGTGTTTTGTGATGACTGCACGTGCACATCATCTGTTACTGAAGAGCAACATTTCCCATTGGTGTCCTTTTGAGCTCCTTTGTCTTCTTCAGTTTTCAGACATTTCGCAACGTACGTAACTAACATATTTCGGTCACACACACGTATGCACTGGAAAAATTGTTTTGATCCAAATAAAATTACAAAGAGAGCATGTTAGAGACACAAATGGTGGCTATAACGCGTATTCTTCCCTCTCCCATGTAGTGTACTCTTAACCGATGGATCAAAAAGTGCAAAAACCAACAGCAGATCGCTCTGACTGCTCTTTTTTGCAGTTTGTCGTACCATGGGTTTTTCCTCCTGAACGGTTATTCTTATGGCAAATTTCGCTATTTTCCGTTCATACAAATGTAGTGCTTATTGCTTATGACAACGTAAATATTATATCATTTGAAATGCCATAACTATAAACACGACCGAGATCCACAATATTCCACGTGAGGTTGCCGGTATAGAAATAACAGCTTAATGTAGTATTCCATTGTCGCTCAGTGCTGTCAATGTACAGAAAATAACACTGCGTACTGTTACCAGACGTGCACTCCCACCCGCCCTTAGAAAAATTAAGAAAAACATAATGTACAATAAAAATATAGGACTTCAATACATTTTGATATCTAAATACAATAATGCCATGATAATATGTCGATATTTATAGCCAGCGCCGACTCCGACACGAGGCCCAACAGCTTGAGGGCAGCTCTGGGTCTGAGTGTTTGCTCAGGCCACGAGTGCAACGCAGGAGGACCGTCTTGATGTAACGGCTCTTGTTGGGAGAGCGTAGCTTTGTCTGCAGCCGTAGGTAGAGATAGAAGCGGCAGTTTCCAATTGTATCAATCATTAGCTGTGCGCCGGCACGTATTCTTGAGGTTTGTTACAGATTATAGTGAAAAGAAATATTTCTAATATCTGTAATTTTATAACGCTTCGTCAGTGGCAGCTGCATAAACATTCTGCACATTCTGCTCTTTACAAGAGGATTGGAATAGTGATAACTATTCATTCATAACTGATAGAAAATCGTTACACGTTTGCACCTGTTACAGTCCTTCAAAGTAGTCGCCAGCATTGTGTAGAACCCGATGCCAGCGATATGGAAGGCGTAATATACCGTTATCAGAGCCTGTTCTGTTGATGGTGCGAATGGAGCGGTCTACTGCCTGTCGGAGATCCGGAAGAGTTGTGTAGCGAGTGCCGCGAAGTGCTTCCTTCATCTTCAGAATCAAATCAAAGTCACAAGTACTTACGTCCTGGGAGTTACTGTACTTCCCAGCCCCATCGACCGAACAGAGCAGTCTCAGCTTGCGCTTTATGTGCCCGCGCATTGTCGTGCTAAACGATGGGTAGGTTGCGCAGAAAGAGTTGCCGCTTTTGTCGTTTATCACTGACCACTGACGTGGTAACAGTATGCTCTTCTTCTTCAGAGACGCTAGTATGACCTGCCCAATGCGTATCTGCCACAATTTTCCTACCTTTGTTGAAGGCTTTTGCCAGCGTGCTACTCTTCTATACGGCAAGGCCGATTCGCCGCACGCCTCTTTAAGACCTTGATGACACTGTCGTGCTGTACGACCTGTGTCACATTCAATCTTGATCCAACTCCGTTGTTCCTGTTTCGAAAACATAGTGACACCGTTACGTTAGACCGCTCTCTCACAGGTGACTGTTTTTCCCTCGACTGCGCGCACGCCGGTGACGTGGCACAGGCGAGTCCATTTGCTCGGAGGTAAGGCAGGTATGTCAACAACGCGTGCTATCAGCGACAATAGTAGATTCCATTGTATAGTGTCTCAACAACAGTGTTTCCACTATTTAAGTTCCAACCAACTCCGTAAATCACATTTAAGTGCTGGATGATAGCTTTCATAATATTTCTCCAATGTTCCACATCCTAATAGCGCGAGGGAATAAGGAACACCTAAACGTTTACGTTATAGATCCGATTTGTCTTACATCATTATGACAATCACGTCCCCCTGTGTAGGTGGCTGCTAACAAAACTTATTTCCATTCAGATGAGACAGTGAAAGATATTTGGAAAATAGGTCTTGCCGTTACGAATAAAGCCCTTCTTTTAATGATTTCCACCCCCAACTTTTGCATCATTTCCGTGAGGACCCTACAAAGCGCAGAAATAGTCCAAAATATGATGAACAAGTGTAGTGTACGCAGTTTCTTTAATAGCCGTGTTGCATCGTCTAAGTGTTCAGCCAATGAAACGTGACCATTGGTTGGCCTTTTCTCAGTTATCTATCGAAATAAAGTTGTTTGTCATTGTAATACCTTGATATTCAGTTGAATTAATGCTTTGTATATTTCACTGGTTTATCGTGTGAATTTAGTTTAACTCTAATGCAGATGACTTCACACTTTTCATTATTTAGGGTCAGTTGCCAGATATCTTATCTACATCATTTTGCTCCTGTTTATCATCCGATAACGGCAGCATCGTTAGCGAACAGTTTGAAGGGAGCTGCTCAGATTGTCTTGTAATTCGTTTATAAAGACAAGAAGCAATAGGGACACTATAAACCTTACATTTACAAAGCCAGATATCACTTTTGTCTTACTCGATGACTTTCCGTCAATCAATACATGCTGTGTCCTTTCTTACAGGAAATCGTAAATCCAATCGCACAACTGTGGCTCTGTTCCAGGAGCACTAATTTCATTAGAAGCCCCGGCAGCCATTACGTTCTTACGTGCTGAACAACGACTTCGGGAAACAGGCAGCTTGGTAATGCGCCGCAGTAACAGACGAAGACGTGCAAGAAGTGAGGAGACGGAGGTGTTTGTATTAGCTGTACTACACCACGATCCTCATGTCAGCTTACGAGCCGTTGCTGCAATCGCTGGTGTCAGTCTCACATCTGTGTGGCGTATAGTACACGGCCACAGGTTTCACCCGTACCGCCTGTCACTGACCCAGGAGCTGCATGGGAACGATTTCCGTGCAAGAGTGACATTCTGTGTGTGGGCCATGCTTAATTTCACGCTGGAGTCTTTACAAAGTTTTATGTTCTCTAATGCGTCAACGTACACAAATTATGGTGCAGTTAATCGCCATAACATGCGCTACTGGGCCGCAGACAATCCTCGGCGGGTACGACCTGTCGACCGTCAACGTAGGTGGTCTATTAACGTGTGGTGTGGAATCCTTGGGGGATGAAATCATCGGTCCACACTACTTCCCAGGTACACTGACAGGTGAGTTATAGCCGACAGTTTGGGTGGTCTCCTTGAACATGTGTGTCTACACACGAGAGTCCATATGTGGATGCAGCTCGATGGTCACCCAGCCCATTCTGCGCGTGCTGTTGTGGAAGAACTAAACAACAGGTGTGCAGGAAGATGGTTGGGGCGCCATGGTCCTCATTCATGGCCCGCAAGGTCGCCCGATTTAACACCAGTAGATTTCTTTGTGTGAGGATATCTAAAGGATCGTGATTATGTCACTGAGCCCACATCGCCAGATGATGTAAAACGGCGCATCGAGGACGCATGTCGCTCCATCACATCGGCAATGTTAAATCCGCAGATCCTTTCGACGGCGCATTGCATTATGCATTGAGGAACATGGACACACGTTTGAACATCTCATGAAAAATCAACTCCCCACCGCCATAACATCCATCACCCACCACACAGCCATGTATTATGTACAGCGTGTGGTATCTGCTCCTGAAACTGTGAACTGTTGTAGCTCCGAAACTAACAGTGATAGGAATGTAGTTTAAATTGATTTGGACGCAGCAGGTTTCAACGAATCCAATGCACGATAAAAGAACTATTGTTCCATTTAAAAAATTATATCTTTTGTGCTGTAACTCTTTGGAAAATGATACAATAAACTATGTCCATAGCTCCGCAGAAAGTGTTACATTTCTTGTGTTGACCTATCGCATTAAAATTTCCCGTCATCTATTATTTTATAAGTTACAGAGGCAAACAAAATTAGTGAAACACCCTGTATATGAAATATAGATGTTGTTCTTTCATATGAATCATTTTCCACCGTCTTTCTTTATGTCTGCTTCATCTTCTTAATTGACTGGCACCAGGTACCTAGCTCATCATGACGTGTAGACACTACTAATTTTGGGCTGGTCGGCCGCGGTGGCCGAGGGGACTGAGGCGGTCCAGTCACGGTCTGCACGGTCACTACGGTCGGGTGTTCGAATCCCCCTCGTGCATGGATATTTGAGCCGTCCTTAGAATTAGCTAGTTCGTAAGTTGTTTGTAAGTTTAGTGACTGATGACCCCGTAGTTAAGTCCCATAAGCTATACAAACATTTGAACATTATATATATATATATATATATATATATATATATATATATATATATATATATATATTTTAATTTTGGGCTGTTATCCTAGTTTGAGTGTTGCCAGCCTGGCGGCAGTCGCTGGCATGCCCCCCTCACGCCCCCTCCTGTGTTCGCAGTGGCGGTGGCGGCGGCGCTGCCCAACCTGGGCCCGGTGATCTCGCTGGTGGGCGCCGTCTGCTACTCGACGCTGGGGCTGCTGTGGCCCGCCCTCATCGAGACGGTCGCGCTGTGGGAGCGCGGCGTCGGGCCCGCCTCCTGCCACCTCTTCAAGAACGCCCTCATCGCCGTCTTCGCCGTCACCGCCCTCGTCTCCGGGTCCTACGCCAGCATCCTCGAGATCGTCGAGGCCTACGGCTGATGACGTCACCGCTGCTCCACCGCGCCTGTGCGTGTCCGCTTGTGTCTGGGGCATCCCAGTGCAGTGTAGTACATTACCGCCAATTTGCCCCGTCTGTCTCATTACAACGCGAAATCCCCTCAAAGGGGACACAAACAGGTAGATGATACTGAGACAAACGGTGCACCAGTCACCAATTATATAATTTTTTTGTGAATACTGCGTTTCAAGACTACCTTATCCTATTATCAAGTACTGAAAAACGAGGAAACGTATATCAAAATGTAGGTGGCGTCAGGTTTTAGTACTGCCCATCTATTTTGTAACGTATTCTGAATGTTGTGGGATTTTATTTGACAGAACCCGGCGTCGCTCATATTTATTTCAGTCTCAGGTTAACCCCTCTCGCTTTCCCTTTCGACTCTCTATCCACATTTTTGCTATCCATCTCCTCTCTCCCTCTGTCTCTCTCTCTCTACTTTTCATCTTCTCACCTTCCTTCTTTCAGTCCATTCCATCATTTTGTCTCACTGCCGAATTCTTCCTCCATCTTATCAGTCCATTGCATACTCCGTCAAATTGTATAAATCTGTTACCTGTCATAGTGATCCGTGAAGTGGTGTCTTAACTTCAATGTACCCTCCGACATGCGCCATATGAACGTTTACGTAGAGTGGTGCTCCTCTTTTAAAGATGAAGTGTTAAAAGTTCCAGCGTAATCGTATTTAAGGTATGGTAGCACATAAAATAAGAACAAAAATACAAACATTCCTTTTTATTTACTTTCACTTGATAGTATTATCGTAGGCCATCATTAGCTTTTTCCGTGAATATGTATTATCTTTGCCATGTGAGAGAAGCTGTCTTACAGTGCGTAAATGTGCCTCATGATATCAGTATGTTTACCTTTAGACAAGTTGTTTAGAATGACAAAGCACGTTTACTGTGCTTATCTTACTGATGACGTTGCTTAATGGCAGGTTATGATTTTGTAAGGTACGTTATTCTATTAATTGCATATCGCTCGTGGGTCGTCAAATTCGTGCGTCGAATGTGTGCTTCCATTTTTTTTTTTTTTTTTTTTTTTTTTTTTTTTTTTTTTTTTTTTTTTTTTTTTTTTGTTTAAATCGGTACTTGACAATGGGATTAGGTAGTTCCTAAAGACCCAAAGCACAAAAACATTTATATAGTTGGCAACTGGTGTGTCATTGGCCTCAGTACTTCGATACACTGATTACGATGGCGTTAAAACAGACATTGAATCTAATCTTAGAAAGGAGACCGCTAAATAATTCCTGCAAAGTATTTATTTACATCAAGCTCTACTAAAGATCTGAACATACGTGTGATCGATAAGTCTTGCACAAGCGCAAGCATATTTACAACGGACCAGTTGTTTAAATCATCTAATTTGCACACGTTGCCTAAGATCGCTGAACAAATCTTTATTGCCTGGATTCGGCAGATCTAGAAGACAATCATCAGACCTTGCATATTACTGAAAGTTCATGACTCATAGTTCAACCTTTGGTATCGCGTCCTCTCATAACATCAGGGTGCTAGAAACATCGACGTGTCAAGACAGAAACAGTACCAAAATAAGATGTGAAACACTTTTTTGTGATGTGCCCAAGAACTATTTCATTTATCACATTTTTGTCTCAAAATTGTGTTATTAAGTGATATAGTACGTGAGAACACATTTTTTTAGTTCGGAGTTTTCCATTATCCTGCTATTATGAAGTAGTACTAATGGTTGACCTATCAGTAATAAACATTTAGTTCTATGCAAGACTGAACGGGCCAATAAAGATTTTTGAAGAGATCTTAGCCAGCCAGTGCTTTTCTGCAGTTTATGATTATTATTTATATTTTTATATATATCTTTCAACCAAAACTTCGTGAAATGTACATACCATTCACAAAAATACCTTGGTCGATCACTTGCTGAACACTTAACTTGACTAAAAAGCTTTTTGTGAACTTGACATAAGATAACCAGTAGATCCTTCCAGCAAAATATCTTCCTACTTTAGAATTGCTTATCAATCGTCCTTGCCAGTGTCAACCTTTCTCTGTGCACTTTCGCTTTATCAGAACATTACTGCTTCTAAATCGTTAACCAGTACAACTATTTATAACAAATATGTTGGTCACTGTGCCACACTATTCAAATATTTTCATCATATTTTCCCATCACCGACAATTTTTTACTTTTATGCCATTTTAAAACCTACACCTAGGATTTGAAAGAAATTTTACAACTCTGTAGAAATATATCAATACATATACTACCTGGAGGACGTCTTGGTCCAAGTGTTTGTATTTTAATAGTATTGGATAACTGTATTTTTAGCAACAGGTAACTTTTTGTAAATATTTCCACTTCATTACATCACAGCCAAATAATCTTCCACATCAATCTCTGAATTGCAACAGAAGTTGGTAACCACTGGGAGCGAAATCAGAAAATCTTCCATTATAACTTTTTATTATTCCTGTTGTGTGCGTATCTGTGATCAATTTCGGTAGCAGTAACAGCAGTATTTATTATAACTCAGAGTTTCAATCTTGATGCTCAAGAATGCTGCGTTGCATATTTCATGATTTGATGGGAAAGCATGGCGTATTTCTAGAAGGTATTCTTTTCCGCTTTACATTTTACATATGGCTTTCAACAGAAACGGCTTTTCTGCTCGTTATTAATATTTCAACGGCCTATCTTCAGTTATCGGTACTACACCACCACTTTTCTTTCACTGATTGTGATACCCCTATATTTCACATAACTGCTGGAGAAATTCACTAGAATTTTCGAACCACATAACGATTTACTTACTAATTTGAGAGGGTACACCCCCAACAGCCTACATTATTTAAGTTTCCTATGGGAGCAGGGTAAGTTTACTATGGTTGCAGGAACGAGTATTTTCTTCAAACCATTCTGTGTTATCAGCATTTAATTTTCAACTATGCCTCTCATAAAACCCAACATAACACCTTCATCTAGACACAATCATGGCATGAAATTGTGAGTTATCTCGTAATTTATATAATAGTAAAACGTAAATTATTCACCAATACGAATATTAGTTGAAGACCTCAGTGCATTCCTAGGCACTGTCCTACCAGAGGTGGTATACCATTGCCTTCCTCTGACCTTTGTACTGGCGTTCGTAGCCAGTGGATTAACTTTGATTCCAAACTTCTGTGCAACAAGGCATTTTTGTCATTAACCGTCACAGCAAAGGTGAAAGACGTAATAAACATTGTGTAGAATACCACTGATGACCACTGGATGACATGAAATTTGCAACAACCATTTGCCGTCACACTGAATAATAACTGCTTTTCAAGTCTTCTAAAAGGAAGAAAGTTCCAGTTAGCTTCCTTCATCAAGTTGAGTTACCTATTTTATGGCGTATTGAATATCCAGTAAGGCCAGTTTCATCTTGCCATCACTGTAGTAGTTAATTTATTGTGTACATTTATGGCCATTTGTACTTATTGCAAAAGAATCACTTACAAATGCTTGTGACATTTAATTTTACATGTAGCTACAATGTAATGTTAAGATAAGAGGACGTTTTTCTCGCAAACAAGTGGTCGAGGCATTATGAGGTTGCCTAGTTCAACATAAAATATGTTAACATTTCCGAGAATGTGAAAGTATTTAGCATACCTTAAATTGATTTACTGGTAATTATTATGATTAAGATCTTGTAATTTGTGTTAGTGCTTGTTGGAACGGACTTCTTCACTACTAACCCTCCACACAACTGAATGTTAAGTCACTGTTGAAACGGGAAGAATTCTGAGAGATCTGAAATCATATCATGGGAATAATGTACGCTGGCTTCAGTTAGTGAGAAAACCTCGTAAGTTTTAAATTGATCAGGGGAATGGTTTGACGGGTCTATTATCATGAAGGCTGTGTGTATCGTGTGATATTTTCCCTGTACAAATTTTTGAAAATGGTTTGTTACAAGTAGGCATCAATGGTGAATTGGCTTGTAGACTCTGTGATAAAATTTTATAGGCTACGTGAGCTTTTTGTTCCTTGTTAAATAACGTTTGTACATACGAACAAGTGCTTTTTTTGCATCTGGTACGACACAGTGAAGATTCGACTATGAGGGATAAAATTATAAAGTAAATATTTATTGAAAATAATAATTTAAATTTTAATATGTTGTGTACCTGAGTAGCAGCTTTACAATATAAACAAAATAATTTATTTGCAATGTTTCACATAACTATGTGTTATAACTAATTAAGTACGACTACCAATTACAGTAAATTTGAAGTTGTTAAAACATATTTTCAGTCACGTTATTTGCTTTTTGCTTCAAAATGATGGAGTAATATATGTTTGCGTAGAAACGACAATGTAGTGCAAAACTATAAAGACTTTCATGAATGGTTACTTTTTTGTGATTCATAAATATTTTTGTGAATATACTATATTTGTGTTAGAAAAAAATAAATATATAAAGTGCAAGACCGATGTCTTATTTATCCCTTCATCCTCTTTCTTGCTCCACTCCTCTTCCATCACCAGTTGCTGTTGTCTGAGGTATACGAGAGAAATCAAGAATGTTTGTGGTTTGATTCCATGGTGGAATTTGTGCTCAACGACTGTATTTGACATGTGGAAAGTTTTTCAGCAATCAGTCCTAAAAATATTTATTTATTTGCAGATCTTGACACTAGCGCAACAGCAAGCGAATGTTTGAGTTAACATCACGTATGTGTAGGCAGTGTTACCAACCTAATATACATAAAGTTTCAAAAACTTGTAGCCAACGTACTCTTTGTAATACACAACACAAATTACGCTGTGGTCCCTTGGACTCCAGTGTGCGGTGCGAGGGTTAATACAATAAAATATATTGCCAAGGTCAACAACTACCTCTTCCTATTTTGTTGACAGCATGTATAACAATATGCTGGGCAAGAAACAGAATGAAAGTAGATCCACTGTTGTAAACGAAATGCATACTACAAAATAATTAGCGACAGAGTTGCAGAAGTCTTCAGTAAACAATAAGTTCAATACATGCACTGGAACATGCACTGGACATAGCATAAACATACCAAATAAAAATTTGTTTCTTTGTATGAAACTGTAAAGAGAGCACCTTAGTCGCAAATGACGCATGGTGACGTCAGCTGTGTAAAAATTGTAAGAGTGCGTCAGTACGAACGCAACCTCCAGATGATTGAAGTACTTCAATTGTTTTAAAGGTATTGTTTTTTTATCATTGACTTTGACTGACACTTGTACAATTGGAATATAACTTGACATGTATTTTATTCTAACTGGTTCTTTTGTATTAATTTTAGCACACAGTGGTCTAAATCTAGATTTGCAAATATTTTTACGACTGATTGCTGAAAAAATTTCCTCAATGTTTAAGGTATCTGGGGATATCTACAGAATCCTCGCAGAGAGCAAATTACACTTCATAAAAAGAATTTTTAAAACCATCGGCTCTTTATTAAAAACCCATAGTCTGTTCTTACCTTCTATAATGTGTTGACTGATAGGTTTTATCTAAGATGACCAGTACATTTTTAACACTTTTAGTTATATTGACTCCTGTTTGTCTCAACTAGATGTATTTTATTTGATGCATTTTACCATTCAGCTTTAACACCTTTTTATCCATGTAGATGGTCTATTGACCGAGACTGGTAGATATATAAGGTTTCTAATAAACATCCGATGGTTTTAAAAATGCATTTTATGTTATATTTTACGGCTGTTGACACTCGCCTCACCCTAGCGTCCAAATTACGCTTGTTTCCAGTTATTTCAACAACATCTTTTACACATAGGAACTCTGTTAACACTGCATGCCGCAAGAACGTATAAATGTTTATGGAAATGACAAAGACATATGATATAGTTCGTACGACGAAACTCTCACGCGAGCACAGTGTAAGTGAAATGCATAAGACATATAGGCCAACGATATGTATTTCGTGACATATTAGTGCAGATTGGTGTAGTGTCTGTTCTTTCGGACAAGTATATCACATGACATCACCCACTGGGATTTTTTGTGATCTCTCCAAGGCTTTTGATTTTGTATATTGTAGAATTCTTCTAGATAAAATATTGTGGTATGAATGGGACAGTGTACAAATGGTTTAAATCATATCTAAAAGGAAGAGTGCAAAAATTTGACATACGTAGTTCACATAATTTGCAGATAAAAAAACAGCGGATTTCTCAAACTGGGGAACAATCAAGAATGGGGGTAGTTATCACGACAGACAAGAACTAACTGAAGAAATTGTGAACGACGTCTTTCAGAAAATTATTGACTGGTTCTCAGCAAATGGACTATCTTTAAATGATAAAACACTGTACATACAGTTCCGTACAGTAATGGAATGACACCATTAATAAATATAGACTTTGATTAGAAATCTGTAGCAAAGGCAGAATATTAAAAAATTTTAGGTGTATGCTTTGATGAGGAGTTGAACTGGAAAAAACACATTGAAGATCTGCTGAAACGTTTCAGTTCAGCTACTTATGCTATTAGGGTAATTGCAAATTTTTGTGATACACATCTCAGTAAATTAGTTTACCATGCCTATTTTCATTCTCTGCTTTCGTGGGGAATCATTTTTGGGGTAATTCATCATTAAGTAAAAAAGTATTCATTGTACAAAAGCGTGCAATCAGAATAATTGCTGGAGCCCCTCCAAGATCATCATGCAGACACTTATTTAAAGAGCTATGGATCTTCACAGTAGCTTCACAGTATATACGTTCACTTATGAACTTTATTATTACCAATCCCACCGAAAGAAATAGCAACAGCAACACTAGGAGAAAGAATGATATTTACTATTCAAGGTTCAGACTGTGCTACCCGTCTGAGGTTCAAGTCCTCCCTCGGGCATTGGTGTGCGTATGTTGTCCTTAGGTAAATTTAAGTAGTTTGTAATCCTAGGTAATGATAACCACAGTAGGTAAGTCCCATAGATTTACAAACATTTAAACATTTTGAAAGTTCATGTACGTATTATTGCAGTGTCTTATTTCATTTATATTTCGTGAAGAGAACTAAAGAAGGAATGTAGAACATTAGTATATATAATGTTTTCATTAATTTGTGCATCTTTACGATATCTGTCTACATATTGGTTATCCTTAACATTGTTAACCGAAAATAAGCTCAAAAAATGTTCAAATGTTTGTAAAGCTTATGGGACTTAACTGCGAGGTCATCCGTCCATAAACTTACAAACTACTATCTTATACTAAATATGGCACAAACATCCATTCCCAAGGGGGGATTCGAACCCCCGACGGGGAAAGGCCTCGCGCAGCGTAACATAGCGCCCAATGCGCTCCGCCGCGGCCCAAAAAATTTCCAAAAACGTTGTGTACTCAGGGTCGACATGTGGCATATAGGTCATGTTGTTTTGTACTATAATGTGAAAGAACACTCCGTCGCTTTCTGTCCCCGTACTTTTTAGGTTTAAAATTTGCGACACCGAACACGCTGAGCAGCTGTCCTGATAGGTTAAGATAGACCGCTTGCAGCTCTGTTGCCTTCCTTTTTATAACTTAAAAACATACACCGAATGTCTTACTTAATATAAGATTAAATCCTTATCATTTGTGTAAGTAGCATTTCGAATGAAGTTTATGAATAAATATGGAGTTTGTTTAAATGTGCTAATCAGCGTTATAACAACCAGGAACTATCTCAATCATTAATATGTGTGCCGATGAGGCATTGTTTGATGTGGTTGAACCAAAATTATCTAAATTTCATTATAGGCATATTACAAAGTCAATTAAAAGTCACAATCCTCTTGAAACTTCCTGGCAGATTAAAATTGTGTGCCGGAACCGGGACTCGAACCTGGGACCTTTGCCCTTCGCGGGGTAGCTCAGTTGGTAGAGCGCTTGCCCGCGAAAGGCAAAGGTCCCAGGTTCGAGTCCCGGTTCCGGCACACAATTTTAATCTGCCAGGAAGTTTCATATCAGCGCACACTCCGCTGCAGAGTGAAAGTTTCATTCTGGAAACATCCCTTAGGCTGTGGCTAAGCCATGTCTCCACCATATCCTTTCTTCCAAGACTGCTAGTCTTGCGTGTTTGCAAGAGAGCTTCTGTGAAGTTTGGAAAGTAGGAGGCGAGGTACTGGCGGAAGCAAAGTTGTGAGGCGGCTTCGTGAGTTGTGTCGGGGTAGCTCAGTTGGTAGAGCGCTTGCCCGCGAAAGGCAAAGGTCCCAGGTTCGAGTCCCGGTTCCGGCACACAATTTTAATCTGCCAGGAAGTTTCATATCAGCGCACACTCCGCTGCAGAGTGAAAGTTTCATTCTGGCACAATCCTCTTATCTATCCCGTTCAAGCGGAGATAGTTGAAGCCAAATCTCGGTATGACCCACCAGATAACACATAACCAGTAGTCAGTCTACAAGCGCTTTTCAGTCACACGTCAGAAATATTTTTCTATGTTCAGAAGGGCACTATCAAATTGTTAGTACCAAAAACGTATTTAAAAAATCCAGATTGGTACTTAGATGGTTCTGCAGGGCACAGTGAGTACATACAAAGGTTTACTGATGCAAGTGATCGGACGCTAACGTTTTTAATGTTCATTGGTTCTACTGGTATCCGCAGATAATTTAATACAAAAAAGAAGTGGTGATTAGAAAAATTCAGCATCATTATTGCCTCGTTTTTTGTAGGCGTATCAGGCTACACTTTGTACTTGAAAAAGTTGTGTCTACTTTAAATGAGAAAGAATATGTTAACAATCAAATTGCATCTCTACTTCTTTTTGACTGTTATAGTGAGAAAATAATGAATTTTAAATGGTTTTTCACAAAGATGCAAACGTCTGTGACGCTGTATCTAACACGGATGTAACAGAACTACTAAAGGAACTGCCTTCACTACGCTTGTCCGTCCTTCTTTGGAGTATTGCTGCCTAGTGTGCGATCCTTGACGGAGGACATCGAAAGAGTCCAAAGAAGGGCAGCTCGTTTCGTATTGTCACGAAACAGGGGAGACAGAGTTACGGAAATGATGCAGGATCTGGGATGGGAATCATTACAACAACGACGCTTATCGCTGCGGCGTGGGCTACTTATGAAACTCCGATCGTCAACATTCTCTTCCGAATGCGAAAATATATTGTTGACTCCCACTTACGTAAGTATAAATGATCATCAGAATAAAATACGAGAAATAAGAGCTCGAACGGAGAGATTCAGGTGTTCTTTCTTCCCGCGCGCTATTCGAGAATGGAATGGGAGATAAATAGTATAACGGTGGTTTGAAGAACCCTCTGCCAGGCACTTAAATGTGATTTGTAATCCCATGTAGATGTAGACATCATCTATGCGCTCCTCCGGAACATCAAAATATCTAATAATCTCAACTTTGTAAAAATATACTAATCAATGTTTCTTATTTGTATTACGGTCTGTCAATTTTACTGTGCTTTTCTATTCACATATTTTGAATTGTTGCTACTACCAATAGTTGAAAATGTTCAACTGTAAATCTGTAGAACGTCTGTGGTCATCAGTGACTACGCTTACAAACTACTGTAACTTACGTTAAGGACAATGCACACACATACACACACATGAATGATGGAGGACTCGAACCTCCTACAGCGAGCAAAAGCGCGCTCCCCAGCAAGACGCCATGGGGTGCTAGGCCACTCCACCGCGTAGAAAGTTTGACTATGCGGATCATTTGAAGCTCTCGAAGACATCTTGTGCTGAGGGGCTACATTTGCAAGTGGGGACTGTAACCGAATCCAACCAAGACCGAAGTATCTTGCTTCCTCCGCTACAACCACTGAGAAAGAAGAGAGCTTAATGTTTGTAACTCGACTTCTTTATACTGATTTTGGTCTGGTGGAAATTCGTCGTGGATGAAAAGGCCCTAAATTCTTGGCTTGCCTGTATGAAATGTAGGTTGGTATGCCTGATAATCTTTCGTAATAAAATACTGTCTCTTACTTAACTTGATGCACTGCGTCGTATTTATCTTTTTTTCTGAGCCTATTTGTTAATTTCTTTTTCAGGGGCTTCTAATTTGATGAGATAATATTTTAAGCGTGGTTTTTTTTTCTTTTAATTTCTCTGTAGTTCATTTATGTCGAATCCAGTTCTAAAAGGAATAGTTTATGCCTGATTTTATCATGGGACTGACCTTGCAGATTATATTGTAGGTAACGTTCCTTTCACTACGTAGCTGATAAATTATTCTTTTACATTTAGCGATCTGTGGAAAACCAGAGATATTATCTATGTGATGATGGGTTCTAATTACTGATTGATTTTAAAACAATTTAAAATCTCACTCGTTTCTATATTCTTCAAAATAACACAGTTTACAATAAATGCACTTGCAGGAAAACTCACAGAGAGCCAAAGTTACAGAGAGCACTAAACTCATAGGAAGCTAAACTTACATAGAGAAAGTAACCCAACTGTGGGTATTATTTACACTAATATTCAGACAAAGGATTACCGTAATTTGATTATCTTATTCTATGGCCTTTATCAGTCTGATTTACATAGATGGTAATTGATTTCTTTAAATTTTAGAAAAAAACGTAATTTCTGCCTCGTAAAAATAATGAAATACTTACAAATGACGGAAAATGGCGATTCTGCACTGGACAGGACGCTGTCTTACAAGGATCACTGACAGGCTGCAGGTAAACTGAGGACGAGTAATAGTATCATCCAGACATTGTGTGGCACAGCTTGGGACCCTACAGCAAACACACTTGTAACACCAGCAGTTTGGCTAGCACACTCGGTGGCAGAATACTGCGCTCTTGTATGGATTACTAGCCCATATAGAAACGAGACTAATGTCATGGTAAATGATACCATATACAGAATTAAACCCACACCTACAGCAAGGCTGCCACTCGGCAAGGCTGCCAATACGGCGAAAAGTACAATAAACTAACCAACAACTCCCAGCGCCCCATACACAACGATGTAGCTGAGTAGGAATTCAGAACACTCAGCTCGAGAAGACGAGGATTACTCTCTGCTAAAGAGCTGACGAACCCCAACTTTATAATGTTACAGTCTCTGGAAACAACACTGCCCACCAAAATGCCAAAGTTTCTTCGCCACCGATAAACCCCTGGCTTCGACCAACCACTCAAAGTGTGGGCAACACTGAAACTGAAAGTGTGGGCAACACTGAAACGCATACGTATTGGCGGTGGCAGAAGAGCTGACGTCCTACACAAGTGGGGAAAGGTACTACAGCCAATTTGCGACTGTGATACAGACAACAAACGATCCAACACATAGTTTGAGTCCACAAGGGATGCTTCACCGATTTCCTAGCTTCAACAAGGGTAAATTGATTATATTCAATGTCTTAATGTCATTTTGTAGTTACTGTATAAAATTATGAATGTTGACTATGTATTTCATCTATATATATAAAAGAAAGTCGTGTTAGTTACACTATTTATAACTAAAGAACGTCTGAAACTATTTGGCTCAAAATTGGTGGGGAGGTAGCTTAGGAGACGGACATAGGATACTTTTTGTCCCATTCGACCGTGTTCCCGTGTTACGTGACATAAAACTAAAAGTACGCTTCCAGATCGTATCATTTTCTAGATTCTCCAAGAATCAACTTATTCATTCGTTATTCGCATAGCGACAAAATACGCTGCATCGGTGCAAACAAATACGCCAAGGAGGTTAGATTAAAGGGAGACGGCGTTATCAATGCTGAGAATACATGAGAAACATTATCTTCCTCAGTACGTTTAATGTGTCTGAAACTAAATTATTATGCTGATTATCAAAATAATATTATTTACTATGAAGAGAAAACAACTGTTCCCATCTAAAATTTCATTGGCTATCTCAAGCTTTGCTGCGATTGGTCGACTTCATTCCCACGATCCAGCAATTGTTGCCGACATAGTTATACCACGCCTTTCTTGCGGATTGTAAAATTTTACCTGTGTATAGGAATGTTGTTAATCGTGTTTCAATTAGATTCCTAATAAGAGTTCATTATTCACTTACAGGTCAGGAAACAGACGAATATTGCTGCCAATTACAAAAACCATACTATCTGGTTGAGCGAACTAGCCATTTTGGCAGCGAAAAATAAGGACGTAGTCACGTAGACGATATGAACATGAAAATTCAAAGCCAGATCGCTGGACAATAACATACATTTATTAACATTGCCTCAATGAAATGTATTATTGTTGACATTTGCATTCATTTACTTCGGTGGTTTCCATTTCCGATCCTGTTGAAGTCGTCAATTATCGAACATAATTCTTGAATTCATTGGATTTGCTAGAAATGCCACCGCACGATTTGCAAATCAAGGTTAGGTCTGTGATAATCATGTTACGCAATGTAAGCCAACCGAAACTATGCAATGGAAAAAAGACTCTCTGTGAAGAATCTGATGAACATTGTCATTGAAGCAACGATAAAGTTCAAACGATAGGATGTTCTGATTCCAAAAATACCACTGATTCCAACCGACTTGCCGTTTCATATTTTACCGTTCGCCTTGCATTCGCAATGACGATTAATAAAGCGCATGACCAGTCGTTGGAAGTTTGTGGATTAAAACTTGAAGCGCCGTGTTTTCCACATGGTCAGTTTTACGTGACGTGTTCGAGAGTTGGTAAAGCATCTGCACTCTTCGTTTTCTCTCTGGATGGAAAGACAAAAAAAAATATCGCTCATTAACAAGCGTAACAATGATCGCAACACTAAGAATTCCGAGACGTATGTGTATTTTAGTTAATATTTTTTATTTTGTTTCATTAGGACTTTCTTTCATTAAAGTATGATCATGCTATAATTACTTTGTTTTCAACTCATAGGCTCTCAAGAAGGTATAAACAAAAAATAAAAAGAATTTTTATTCTGCCTGCTGCGAGAAAAACTCGCTAAGCTGTGCAGTAAAAATTTGCGATTTTGTTTTCCTTTTCCCAGTCATTTTAAACATGCAAGAGGAAAGTTTTTTTATGCTTAAATGTATAATCACGCCTGTTCGTACAATAAAATCATTAAAAGTTCGGTCATTAAAGCTACTAACCTCACAGATAGAGGAACTGGAAAGGTTTCTCTAATAACCCGTTTCCAATTGATTTACCAATCCATTTTGACTTATATTGCTAATCGGAATCCCAATAACAATAAATAACATCAGAGAGAGATGGAGGAGGAGATTAAGATTGGGAATGAAATAGATTTAAAAAAGGGGGATGATATAGACGCAGACAGGAGGTGGAGGATATGGATATGGTGTGGGATAAGTGGGAGTGGTGTGAAGGTGATGGAAAAAAGGCAGGGAGAGGAGGCGATATGAAAATAAAGGAGGGAGGAGGGGATAGACATAGGGGGAAGAAGAGGAGAGATTGTGGTATATAACCCATACACATTAGCTATTGCGAAGCGTTGCTGGGTTTGCTAGTATGATAAATAAATAAATCAACATCTGTGGTAGCACATATTAAGGGATCATACAACTGCATACACTAGCTACGTAGACCAGTAAACGAGGCTGCTGACTGTGACAGGTTGTGTTAAAATGACCATTGGCAGCGTGAGCACATTCTTCCAGTCTGGTATGGATAGTTGTGGCACATGTGCTAGCATTTCAGTAATACGATCTTGCATATCTTCTTGTTAGTTGGCATGTCCCTGTAGACAGCGAATTCAGCTATCCGCACAGCAAAATCCCTGAAGGTATAAAATGCAGGAACGGGCCAACCGAGGTAAAAGCCAATTTGACTACTTGCATATAGTCAAAACATACTGTAGTAATTCATGTAGCTTGGGCTGGACATCCATCAACTTCATGCCATAGGTTACTGCTAGTCCCACACTACACGTTTACACTCCAAGGTCTCAACAGTTACAGTTGATAAAGACATTTGCGATTGTCGACATTAGTTTAGCTGACCATGACTGGTAAATGGCTTTGTCAGGAAACAAGAAACATGATGTATCAAGTCTTAATGCCCAAGTACAAAAGATGAAATGATTTTAATATTTATTTTTATGCGGCTTTTGTTGGAGACGTGACAGTGATGGAAACTATGTCGATGGAGCTTACGTATGACATTTGCCGTATTTCTGCCACTCCCTTATAGGACTGTGCAGGAACTAACGTTCAGATGAAATGCAAACCAGTCAAATCATTAGTTGCCCTTTCTTCTTTTGTCACTTGTTTCCTTTTGTTGCGTTGCTGTGTGATACACACCACTTTCAAGTAACTCGTTTATGACCTTGACAAATAATTGGCGAGACGGTTGATTTTTCTAGGAATACATTTCCAAATATGCAATTAAAAAAAACTGCATTCTTCCTACATTCGGCGTACACTGTGAGCATGTCGTCATTTTCTGCATTTGTAAATCCCATCGTCCACTCACTAGCTACTGCTTGGACTGCCACATACTAACTGACTAGCAAGTCATAATTCACACAAGGAACACACAAACACCTTCTCCATTAAATAATTTTTAAAGGAAGCACCATTTTGTAAATAAGTAAGACATGCTTTATTTACGACTGTAAACTGTATGACAAACTACAACATGCAAATATTTTCACTTTTTAACGTAGTCACCTTGAACGTTTAAAAAAGTCGTGGCACCAGCTTCATTAAAGAACTCTGCCACCCGAACATGGGTGACGGTCAGGTGGCGAAATTCTTTCATGCCGGCATTTAAAAGCTGACAACTTGATAAATGTTAAAATGTTCTTCGTTACTTATTGAAAACTGTAAAAAATGTGCATACTGTGATTTGTGACCAAGCGAGGTGGCACCGTGGTTAACACACAGGACTTGCATTCTGGTGGACGGGGTTCATCTTTGGGCAATCAGATGTAGGTTTTCTCTCATCTCGCTCCAGTCAAATCCCAGGTTGGTTCCTTTCAAAGGGTACGGATGACTTCCTTCCCCCTTTCATTTCTGAAAAATTCTAGCCTGAGCTCCAATGTATGTATATAAACCCTAACGAGCCGAAAAAACTTGTATAGGCGTTCGCATTCAAACACAGAGGACGCCACCGCAATCGGAAACGCCTTTGTAAGACGTGTCTGGCGAGGGCTTTAGCTGCTGCAATGGCAGGTTATCACGATTTAAGTGAGAATATATCGAGCCATATTTCCTTAGTAGAACCGTGCATGGTCCAGTATGCTTCAGATGTGTTTGGCCCGCGTCGGGGGTTCGAATCCACTCTCGGGAATGGAAGTGTGTGTTGTCCTTAGCTTTGTTTAACTTAGTGTAAGTAGTTTGTAAGTCTAGGGACTTATGACCAAAGTAGTTTGGTCCCATAAGAATTACAAATATTTGAACATTTTTTTGTGTTTGGCCAACACAGATTAGTTTGGTCAAAGTCGCAGGCCGGTAGATATCCTGTAAGAATGGGTCCAACGACAATTAAGGAGAATCGCATTAGTGTATCGCTTCCGTGAATTGGTACGGACTTCAGTGCTGGGCCATAAACAAATGTCAGCGCAAGAACCATTCAGCGGATCATCATCGATTTGGGTTTCGTAGCTGAAGGTCGACTCTTGTAGCTTTGGTGACTGCACGGCACAAAGTCGTACGCTTTGACTGGGACCGTCAACATCGGCACTGGACTGTTGATGACTGTAAACTTGTTGCCTGATCTGGCGAGTCTCGTTTCCAATTGTATGGAGCGGATGGACGTATACGGTTATGGAGTCAACCCCATGAATCCATGGACCCTGCATGTCAGCAGAGGACTGTTCAAGCTGGTGAAACCTTTGTAAGGGTCTGAGACATATGCAGTTGGAGTGATATGGGACCTTGACACACATCATGGTATGGCATGAAGGGCAGGTTCCGCTGCCTAATTGGAAAGGTTTTCCCTATCCTTCGCCCCCGCAGGCACCTTTCCTTCGCGAATTGTGAGAACTGTGTGCTGTAGTGTCTATGTTAAGTGTAGGTGACTGTAATGGGTGCATGTGTAGTGTAGTGTCGCGTACGTGTTGGAGATTATGGGAGAAGGGAGAGGATGCCAGTACATACCTTACTTCTCTCGAAAAGCACCAAGGGCTCAACAGTGTCCCATGCACGCACTCCATGAGACTCTGTGGAGATGTTTGGAATTTAATCCAGGACATTGGTGTAAAGAGTGGTGATCAAGGACTTTGCACCACCACCAACCTGCCTATCCCCTCTGACGTATGGCACAGGGAAAATAGTCAACAGCGAGTGACGTACCCGGAAGGTTACCCATCCGAGTACTGGCCAAGCTCGATGGTGGTCTGGCGGGAACCGCTGTATCCACCGCGGCACGGCCGTTGGCACTCTGACAAGTTATGCGTACATACGCATACTAGCTGATCACTGGCACCCATTCATGTCCATTCTGCCTTCTGACAGCCTTGGGCAATTCCTACAGAATAGTGCGTAACCCCACATGTGAAGAATTGTTTCAGAGTGGCTACAGGAACACTATACTGATTTAAATTCCTACGCTGTCAACCAGACTCCCCAGACACGAACATTATCGAGCATACCTGGGATGCCTTGCTACGAGCTATTCAGCAGAGGTCTCCAACCCTTCCTACTCTTACGGATGTATTGACAGCTCTGCGGGATGCATGGAAAACAGCCAAGATCGCTTATAATGTTTATTCAGATGACAAGTTTCGGCAGATTAAACTACCATGATGGGATCTTTCATTTCATTCACTTGATGATGGCAATTTTATCAACCGAAACCAGTGATCTGAAAAAAGAAGTATACGCGATCTTGGCTGTTGTCCATAACAAATTAATCGAACAGATCGTCCCCAAGTATGACAAACTTTTACTACTTCAAACATTAGTCGACCCCATTCCACGTCGTGTAGTGGTAGGGGAAGGTAGGGTAAGATGACGAGGAGTCTAAGATGACGAATCATTAATTTAATGCGATTGTCGAGACAGCAGCAAATTAAGGTGTGGCCTTGCTAGCGATTAGCACTCAGAGTGCTGCAGTATGTACTGAAGCCCACTGTCATCATTTAGCACTGACACGCTTACACTTATGTTTACGCACATATTGGTTTAATTTTCAGTGGATCGAAATATCATCTGGAACGTTTGGTAAATTTTTTCAAAGCTGGTTTCAGTTTTTTCGTAAACTATAAGGGATGCTGTCTCTCTAATTTGTATATTAAACTGCAAAGAGAGTTTAGTGCAGTATTTCTCTTAAGATTAAATTATGAATGGCCCTTTCAGGTAAGTTGACGAATTTACTGGGCGGACTTATCATCTTTCCCAAAGAATTCATAAATCATTTCAATGATCTTATCGTACTATCTTGTAGTATTGATGCTGTGTAACGGTATAAATGAAGGGCCAACAGACAAAAAAAAAGGCCACAGCAATCGATGACCATTGTTCAGGACGTACAGAATGGTGTAGTGGTGTGTACAACTTCAAAGATAAAGTAGAGGAAAAAGCAGCTCGCTTTATACATCACAAACAGAAGGCAAACTTAATAAAAAATATATAAAAAAGCAAAAAAGTTTATGACGAATAGGGGACAAAGGGGAGAAGAAAAAACAAAACATATGTGACGAGGCATTTCTCAATTCCTCGATATCATTCATCTACAATGAAGACGAAGACGGCGATCATGATTTCGTTAGAGGAGAACTTTGTGAAATCAGTAATTACTGTGGTAAATTAGGGACTTTGTATGGTTGTTCACGCTGTAGTAAATGGGCCCATACTGCTAGTACCGAACTCACTGTAGCAGATACGAAGCGCAAAGGAAATGTATGCCACTTCTGCGCTTAATTTCTTTTATGTTTATGCAATTGTGTTTTACTTCGTCAAATTACCACCCGACATTCGTCATCTTACCAGCAAACGAGGGTAAGATGTCGAGTTTGACATCATTTGAAAAAAGTCAAAGTAATCGTCATAAATGTTACATTTAGAAAAAATACGAAATCTGTAGAAAACGAAACACTAATGGTTTCTCTGAAGTACTGATGTAGGCGTCAGTTCGAAAATAAGGTGATAAAAAAATTCTGAAGCTTACTGTCTTCATCTTACCCTCCTTTCCCCTACTTGTGTCTGCTCGCCGGAGCCACATTCGACATTAGGGCAGGTGTACCAGTTTCTTTGGCTCTTCAGTATATATACACGTGTATGTGTGTGTGTGTGTGTGTGTGTGTGTGTGTGTGTGTGTGTGCGCGCGTGCTTGTGTGTGTGTTTGTTTGTGTGTGTGCGTGCGTGTCTACATGGTTCTACATTTACAAATTGAGCTACTGAATTACAATTTTAACCGGTCATAAAATCTATCTATAATTTTATCATTTTATCTCGTGAAAGTGGATGTTATTGTTTTGATTATACTTTGCAGGTAAAGTAAATAGTTTCAAGCTTCTTTATGTATATTTCCGTGAAGGTCACTCCAGGTTTGATCGTGGGACGTCAGACAGATGCACACAACATCAGCCCTATATATTGACGCCAATCTGGTGTAGAATTTTGGGGCACATTAGAACCTCGTGTAATTATGAGTTTTTGGAAGACCAACAACTATTGCATGAAGGCAAGCTTGTTTCTTCATCCACGAGACACAGAAGGAGTTAGGTAAGTTGTCCAGGTTCATGCTGTCCTCCATGGCTTGATGAACAAAAACCATGGTGTTGTTTGCTAGTTGGGCTGCTGTTGGGCGTGTAGTGTGAACTGCTGGCTGACTTCTGAATATGAACCAATCACTTTACATAAAAAAGAAGAAGCTACATTGCGCGTCCAATAAGCAGACATTAATCGCAGATTCCGCCTGTATGTATAGTCTGCCCGCTGTACCAAGCAGCATTGCGATTTGCCTAACCATAAGGTTTTCAGCTATAGATATCTTCACTACCGGCTAAAAATGTGGGTGACCATGATACTCATATGTTATATTTTTTTATTCCAAGACTCAGACTTATAAACTTGTTAATTGCTTTCTGACTTTTTTTTATTTAACTTTCCCTAGTATTAATATAACTGTGAATGTGCTCCTTTAAAGAGAAAATGTGCACCTACACTGTGTCAAAGATAATATGAATACGAATATAATACGAATATGAAAGTTACATAACTGTAGGGTTTCAACTCCCAGAGTAGATGATAGCACTTATATTGATGGTAGCCCGTTCATTGAAGTAAATATTTAATTTAGTCCAGAGTTTTTTAACGATTCTATAGGATCATTTCCCCTCCCCCAACCATGAATTAATTATACTTTTTTGTGTTTTTTGTATTTTTCATCGTATGCTTCCGCTGGAACTGCGGTGGCGACGGTGGCTTGTTGGGAGGTGTAATGACAGAATGTCATTGACGTACTGTACGTAAGCAACAGGACGCCCTGAGATACCTTACCGATCCGCTGATGATCTTAGCTTCAAAAATTATGCGGAATATTGTAATATTTCTGACTTAAAGCCATCATATTAAGATAGGAGTATTGCTTCAGTGCAGCCGGTTAGGACCAGTAGGCGACAGATGGTAAAAGCTGGTGAGAACCACGACAGGTGTACAATAGGTCGGGTTCTCATGGGAAAGAGCACTGGCAAGTGTCCCCGAATTCTAGGGAAGTCCCCGAGCGACAGTTAACTTTCAGTTAACAAATGTTCAAATGTTTGTTAAGCTTATGGGACTTAACTACGGGGTCATCAGTCCCTAAACTTACAAACTACTTATGAACTACTTACGAACTAGGACGCCACAAATATCCATGCCCGAGGGGGGATTCGAACCCCCGACCGTAGTGGCCGTGCTGACCGTGACTGGAGCGCCTCAGTCACGTCGGCCACCGCGGCCGGCTTCAGTTAACACAATGTGTGTCACGTGTATGTTATTATGTAATTTACTGGTTTTCTGCGTTATTTAAATAAATCAGTTGGCACCCCGAGGACGTCAGTTTTATTCAGTAATTAGAACAGTTCCTGCCAATAGTATAATAATTTCAGCCTCAATCAAGAACTCCAACCTGCGTGCTATCATATACGTGGGGACGACATCTATAGAAGACACCAGGTTTGTGAACTTTTAGAGATTCTACTCTTCACACGGTGCAGTACACTGTCATTGCGGTACAAATGCCAACTGTTGTGCGTCATCCATGGCAACATGGAGGGAATGATATAGGACCGGTTAAGCACCACCCTCGTAGTCATTTTCCCGTGATAATAGTCGCACTGGTAAATATGGTCGGTTTTCCACCTCCCAAGCAATGCCGTCGTTTGGCCTTAGGTCCATCTGCACACTGGTACTCAAAGAGTACTCCTAGCACTTCTTGGCCATTGTCAACTGATGTGGCTGCCTAGTGGCTGCTAGTACGGGCTTATATAGACCAGCTGCCGGTGGGCATGCGTTGAGTCGGTGTTCAATGCGCCCGCTTTAACTCCACGATCGCTGGATCCTACGCCGCGCTGAGATGTATGCCGCCGTCTCGGTTATGATGTTGTCAATTGATTCAATTTAATTTTTCCATGGTAGGACGGCGATTTTCTTACTTTGAAGTATTAAAATGCCAAGATCGCAATTAATTAATTTTTTTCTGGCGATCGGTTTCGATCCATTTAGGGTATCATCATCTGAACACTAGTGTTCTATGTTTTCATTTCATGAAGGCGCGTGACATTGAAATGGTACGTCAATCATAAAACATTTAACTTTGACCAATGGTACGTCACACATAAAATGGTTAAAATACTTAAAACACATTCTCCATTGTGTCATGTTGACGGAACGCACTGTCACCATGACCCAGTGGAGAAGGTCACGGCCAGTTGTAAGGCCTTGTCTTCTAGGTGGTGTTGGTTTGACACTATCACACAGTCAACTAGTAACCTAGATACACCGTATGATTTAACACACACAGTGTGTGTGTGTGTGTGTGTGTGTGTGTGTGTGTGTGTGTGTGTGGGTGTGGCATCTGTTCTGTTCCTGCAATTGTTATTCTTTCATATTCACAGAATATATGACAATTGCGATTGGGCAAAGCTGAAAATGTGTACCCAGCCGGGATTCGAACCTAGGTCTCCTGCTTTCTAGGCAGGCCGGTGATCACTGTGTCCCCAGTCGTGTAGTGGTCAGCGAAACTGCCTAGAAAGCAGGAGACCAGGCTGGATACTCATTCTCATCTTTTTCCAATCGCAGTTGATGTCATATATTCTGTGAACACAAAGAATTTTCTCGATGCATTTAACTATAAGTACAACTCACACCGAAAGGCGAATTTTCAACAGAAAGATAAAGCTGCAAACAATTCTGACCTTATCAGCGATATGAGTGAAGAAACAGTGGATACTGACTATGGCGTGGCGGAATAGCCGTGCGCAATAAGAGTCCTTGCTGCGGTGCGTGCGACCGTTCGCCGTTGGAGGTTCGAGTCCTACCTCGAGCATGAATATGTGTGTTGTGCTCAGGCTAAGTTACTTTAAGTAGTTCGTAAGTTTAGGAAAATGATGAACACTGCAGTTAGATCCTATAACTTAACAAACATTTCAACATTTGATAGTGATTGTGATTTCGTCATAGTGGCAACGGTACCTAAGTTAATAAATCAGTGAAGATGGCTGGAAGGGTGTTTTATGCTAAAATCAGCAGATAAACATTTGATTTTGCATGCGTCTGGAGTCTCAGTCATATATATATATTTTAAAGAATTCACCGCTATTTGACTGATAATTATATATTTATTGCCACAACCATGTTTCAGCCTTAGGCCACTCTCAAGTCCTGTGCATATCATTTAAAAACATTATTAGAATTAATAAAGTAATATGAAATACAAATATAACGCACATTAGAGTGGGATAAGTTAGTTACATAAAAGTTGTCAGCCAGGTTTTCCTATGTTGTGGTCTTGATAATAAAAGAAATAAAAACATTTGGAGTTGAGTCCATGTCAGAAGCATAAAATGAGTAACACATTTGTCCCCGCATCTTAATTTAAAATAATAACACAGATATGTGTTTGCCATAAGATCATAAAGGCAACTGGTTGATGAGGATAGAGGATATATCAAAACTATCACAAAGACAGTTGCAAAGATATGCTACCATTCAGGTATTTGGATTGGTATCTCTGGGAATATATTGCTGGATAGATGGATTTCTGTCACATCTATACGTCTGTTTTTATAAGTTATATGCAAACCTGACATGCACTTTATTGTACTTTGATGTTCTATTTATCAATTTAATTACTGATCCATTATCATCATTTATTTCATTTGTGGATCTTGTAATCAAGCTGCGTAAATTGTAGGACATATGAATAGGTATTATTTAATGCTGTGTCATTTATACTAAACTGGCACATAGTGACTGATCATTATGGTATACACAACTTCCACAATTATATGAATGGATCTCGCCCACTTCCTCCATCCTAATTGCACGCCCCCATAGATTCATATCATTTAGTATTAGTATACTCCAAGAGCATAAAAATTGCTAAATGAAGCCCCGCTCCTTTATTACCACATGTACAGTTTAAATGAATATCACACTTATCTGCCACATATATTTGTCTATGCTGCATTAGTTTTATATCTAACTGCTATATGGTGGAATGTATCACTTCCCAATAATTTTGTAAATGTATATTTAAGATATGTAACACTTACCCTTCAATAATTGACTCCATGTATAGATGTAAACTTTTCCATTTTACCGAGGTAACTTACTGAAATTGTACAGTAATTCATAAGTTGTTATTGTAATTTGATGAAAGATTTTTTAAATATTATGTTGTCTTCACCATAAAATGATATATCCTAGATTCCTCCCCCCCCCCCCCCCCCGATTTCCAACCGCGGGATTGGTCCTGTTTGGCACATTTTACAGTACTCACGTATTTGTGGCGATGCAATGTGGTTTATGTATTATTTAGACAATATTTTATATTTTGGAATGTTTATTGCTTCACAACGTATATATATATTCCATATCTCTATGATTGTATTGTGATATAATGACTTACAAGTTTGTAGCCTGTAGGTAATCTAAACATAATAATCCATCTATTCACCGTAAACAACAAAACTGTAATCATTCTCCAAAGACAATCCATCTATCAGCAATATATTCCCAGATATACCACTTCAAATACGAAAATGCGTAGCATATTTTTGCAATTGTCTTTGTGATAATTTTGATATATCCTCTATCCTCATCAACCAGTTGCCTTTGTGATCTTATGGCAAACACATACCTGTGTTATTATATTAAAGTAAGCTGCGAGGACAAATGTGTTACCCATTTTATGCTTCTGACATGGACTCAACTCCAAATGTTTTTTATTGCTTTTACTATCACGACCACGACATAGAAAAACCTGTATGCCAACTTTTATGTAAGTAGCTAACTTATCCCAATGTAATGTACCTTATACTAGAGAATGGCCTAAGGCTAAAACCTTGTTGTGACAATAAATATATATTTATTAGTGGAATGGCGCTCAATTCTTTAAAAGAAAAAAAAAAGAATTTAAACATTTGTTTGCATTCCACTTACAGAAAGCTGAATTCAGTTTTTAAGCACACAAACTTCAGAAGGTATCAAAGAACGCTGGTGCACATATCTCACACCCACTTCAGTTCCATATCAGGTTGGTCTGTGCGAAGGCACCCCTTGGCTGATACCCTGTTATGACCTTCACTGCTATCTGTAGGAAGCAGGTTTCGGCAAGGAGTGGGGATGGAAAGATGCAAGCTACAATAACATCCTTTGCCAAGGACTACAATAAAGTCGTCCTATTAGTTATATAGAGGCAAAACCACAAGAGAAAATGAAACAGAACATAAATATTATGGCAGATATCACAGTTCACCAGGACGCTACTTATGTTACATCCAGTGCTGATATGATTGACCTTCCGTCTGTGCTTGTAGTGTCTCGGTATTCCATTAATTTGATTCCTTTATCTATTTTGTATCATCTAGGCAGCCACTTAACACAGTCAGAAATAACTGTTATCTGCGCTGCTTATATAAAGTCACACATCAGATTATGCCTAGTAACATAGCGTGTTGTTTCCAATACACTTCAGTAATAAGTCGCAAAGGTAGCACTTTATGTTTCGCTGCAAGTGATATAGTTCGTCATAAGAAGCCAGAAAGCACCGGTCCACAGTACACATTGTCACCATGTTGGCATCAGGAAAGTCACACCAGTCCAGATAGGGATGGGATCGTGCAATGAAGGCTGTCTCTAGCACCTGCTGGAGAATATGCTAGGTTGTGTGCTGATGGTTCCTCAAACATTTCTCACCTAACACTTCCTCTGAAACTGCGCTGGACATTTTGAGGTGTTCCGCAGTCATCCACAGTGAGACGGTCCAAGAGCATATCTAATATTCGCTGTATAAAGGACAGCTATTGATTAGTACCACTATTATGTAGGAGAAGTTCAGATCAGCAAATTGCCGTAAATCACTTGTGGATTCTCAAACTGGCCTGCAAAAGCATGCGCAAGATAATGCGCATGCGCACCGCACTATTTCTCCTTCTCACTAAAATATTCACTTCATAAAATATTGTACTTACTCAGTGTAAAATAAACCGTTTAAATCTTATCTAAGAGTAGTGTGAACCTTCACAATTAAAATTAAGAAATAAATTTATTGTGAAAGGTATCGGGCAATATCACATTTTTAAAACAGTTACCATAATCTGATCTTGGTGGAGATTAATGAAAGCACCAATCAGAGCTTCCGTTAACTTATAGCGAGATCGGATGATAGTAAATCTTATTTGCCGTAGGCATTCATCGCAAATAAAATTTTACAAATGTGATGTTGGGCGAGACGTTCTTTCAAATGAGACAATAAATAAAGACTTTCAAGTCTTTTAACAGGACACCACTTCGGCGATTGTATTTCCCCAACTTGTCACATGCCACAGATTACGAGTAATTCAAACCACGCTTCGTTTTTGACGACTCCTTATACTGCATACAAGTGAAGGACCCTCAGTTTTCAGTCGAGCACTTTACACCGAGATCATCAAGCCCGACAAATCTCTATGAACAGGTTAAGAATTAACTTTATTTGTGATGTCTTGTCACCATGACGTTACTGTGCTTACAATTAGTTCACATCCAATATTTAACGTAGTTAGCTTGTGCGTAACATTTAAAAAGCCTTCTTCTTCTGTTATTGACCTGCAGGATTCGTTTAAAAAGTGGTAACTAACGCGATAGTGAGAAAATACTCAAAGTCTTGTACTGTTCATATATACGCCAATTTGAGAATTTTGCCTAGTTTCATTGACAGAATAAATTTCTTGTAATTAAGTTCCATTGTCATGATGTCCTACAGCACTGATGTACCTTGTCAAAAGTTATTTTTGAATTTCCGCAGAAGGAAGACACTAGTAGATAATTAACAGCCATCAGAAGACGTCTTAATATTTGCAGTACCATAAACAGCACAAGCATCTCTGGCTTAAATAGTATGATGTGATGTGAGATATTTTCCTTACCCTGCAATACGTCCAGGGGCATCACTAAAATCGTTCCTGCTGAGACAGAAGCGGGTGGTTTCCTTCGTAAACGCAAATATCAGCGGTTTCTTTGAAACAGTAGGTGGTTGTCTACATGACAGAGAACTTCGCAGGGTGAGACACTACCTATTGTCAACAAGAATAACTCCGGAAGTATTACTGGAGCTGAAGAGTTTGTGGGGCAAAAGTGGCACGGGACAACAGGGGCCGCAATATGGCGTCGGTCTTTTGTTGCTAGTTGGGGTCGCTTCAGAGATCTGATGGTCAACTACGTTTTTAGTGGGATACTATAGTTTGGTACTTTGTTTATGATAGCGGCTGTCGAGACGAATCCATTGATGTGTAAAAGTAATTTCTTTGAAGGTCAGCGAAGGTCAAAAAGGTGTCAGCAGTAAGCATCGTGAAGCCACCCAGCGGTTCTGCCGCACTAGAATGGCGACAAGTGCTTGGCAAGACGGGTCGCTGGCGACATTATGGGTAGGGAAAATTTCATTCTGATTGTCCTGGCAATGCGTGAAACTGCCGAAGTGACACGAAATACCACTCATTCCATGGTACGATGATTTCAGCGCTGTTTTGATACCAATGCTCATCACTTCGAACACCTTCTGTAAATGAACGTTAATGATACCTTTTTCAGCTTTGTTGACCTTCAAAGACCTTACTGTTACACATCATTGGATTCCTCTCGATAACCTCTTTCAGAAAATAAGTACCAAACTATAGCATTCCATTTAAAAAGAAAGTTGACCTTCATATCTGTGAAGCGACCACTCCTAGCAACCAAAAAACCAACTTTATATTCTGCCCCCTCCCCCCCCCCCTCCCTAATGTCCCATGCAACTTTTGTCCAACAAACTTTTCTTCTACTGTATACTTTTGGAGTTATTCTTGGTGCCAATAGTAACTCAACATGTACAGGGTGAATCCAAATTCGCGCACTCGGGCTTCGCAGCGCGATTCCTCACATGCTAGCAATAAAAAAATCTCTCTCACAAAATTTCGTCCTGCGCATATTCCCCGCAGTAAATGGACGTCGAAGATTGAGATGGGTGTGTGTCCCATGCGTCAGTGTGTTTCAGAATTACACTGCTACACGAACAAACTTCTAGGGGATGTGGGAGGTGTCTTGAGGAACAAAGCGAGCATAGAAACCCATGCCCGAAATCGTCATCTAATGACGCTACAGAGCGTCGAAGTTGCTGGAGGGGATGTCTAGCTTCGTTGAATGGCGTTTTCGGGCATGGGTTTCTATGCTCGTTTTGTTCCTCAAGACACCTCCCACAGCCCCTAGAAGTTTGTTGGTGTAGTAGAGTAATTCTCAAACACACTGACGTATGCTACACACACCCATCTCAATCTTCGAGGTCCATTCACTGTCAGAAATATGCGCAGGACGAAATTTTGTGACAGACTTTTTTTGTTGCTAGCATGCGAGGAATCGCGCTGCAAGGCCCGACTACGCGAATTTAGGATGAACCTGTATAACATTATCCATCTGTACTAGTAGCGTCGTTTATAAACTGGCTCCAGTTTCTTTTGTTGTCTCACGAGCAAGCCTATGGGGAACACAATTCATAAAGCACAATATTCACTGCAGGTCCACACAAGCAGTTCAGTGGCACACCACGACTGCCATTTAGTTACATGCCACACCATGACCGCAGTCCAGTCAAATGCCACACCATGTCATTGAGGCACGCGGTACATCACTGTCATTGATCCAAGTTCATACCATACTGCTGATCATTGTGGAACACCACGACTGTCGTTGATGTTGAGCCACAAGTCACACCATGACTGCTGTTGAGCCACATGGCACACCACGACTGCTATTGAACCACGCAGCACACCATGCCAGCTGTTGAGAGTTGGTAGGGCATGCGGCAGCAGCAGCAGCAGGTGTGGTGGGCCCGGCTACCCCCTGGTGGGGCAGCAGCGCAGCCAGGTAGGCAGTCAGAAGCCGTCGACGCTGGCCAGCGTGGTGTGCGCGCCGCCGCAGCTGTCGCTGCTCCGAGAGTGCGAGCGCGCGCCGCCGCCTCCTCGGTACTTGTCCGACACCAGGTTGTACGACCGCCGCACCGCCGTGTGCACCTGACACACAGGGGACCAATTCTGTACCATTTCATTACATACTAGCTGATCACCTAGCATTGCCAGGGTGGTTATTTATTTCATCTACATCTACATCTACATAGATATAAATTAATAAAATTCAGCAACCAGTTGCTTGTTATTATTTATTTTAGACGACCGGTTTCGGACGCTTGAGTGGCCTTCTCCTGGTCTCTAAACAGGCAAACAAGTGGACTGGTATACAGTAAAGACTATAAATGTACAAAAGTCGGTTACAGAAATTTGAAGCAGTTTGGAACCAATTCGATTGTAATAAGATATGTTCATATAATGGGGTAAAATTGACACTTACATTTTAGTATTCTACCTTCATGAATGTAGCAATGTAAATGTGTTAATTTTATTCCATTATATGAACATATCTTATTACAATCGCTTTGGTTCCAAACAGCTTCAAAATTCTGTAACCGACGTTTGTACATTTATAGCCTTTACTGTATACCAATCCACTTGTTTGTCTGTATAGAGACCAGAAGAAGGACACTCAAGCGTTCGAAACCGGTCGTCTAAAATAAATAATAACAAGCAACTGATTGCTGAATTTTATTAATTTATAACCTGAACAGATGCTGAAATGGATAAAGTACTTCTACATAGATACTCTGCAAATTTTCACATTTAAGTGATGTCAGAGGGTTCATTAACCACTTTCATAACTTTTCTCTACCGTTCCATGCTCTAATAGCGCGCGGGAAGAAACAACACATAAATCGTTCCGTTTTCGATCTGATTTCTCTTATTTTATTGGGATGGTCGTGTCTCCCTAAGTAAGTGAGTGCTAGCAAAATATTTTCACATTCAGAAGTGACTGAAACTTCGCAAACAGTTCGCGCCGCAATGACTAACATCTTTCTTTTAATCATTTCCACCCCAATTCGTGCAACATTTCCGTGACGTCCCCCCCCCCTCCTTAACGTGACAAAACAAAATGAGCTGCCCTTCTCTGAACCTTCTCAATGTCTTCCGTCAGTCCCACCTGGTGAGGGTCCCACAAGGGTCAACAGTCATCCAGGAGAGGACGCACAAGTGTGATGGAGGCAGTCTTTTTGGTGGAGGTGGTGCATCTTAGAAGCGTTCTGCCAATGAAACGTAACCTTTGGTTCGCCTTCCCCACAATATTTTCTATGTGTTCTCTCCAGTCAAAGTTGTTCGTTATTGTAACTAGGTATTTGGTAGAATTTACGACCTTCAGGTTTGACTGATTTATCGCGTAATTGAGGTTCAGCGGATTTCTTTTAGTGGTCCTGTGATTACTTCACACTTTGCACACTTTTCTTTATTTAGTGTCAAATGCCAATTTTCGCACCATGTAGAAACTTTGTCTAAATCGTTTTGCAGTTGCTTTTGATCCTCTGTTGACTTCACTAACCGATAAACGACAGCATCATCCGCGAACAGTCTAAGGGAGCTATTCAGATTGTCTCCTAAATCGTTTATAAACACGTGGAACGCCAGATATTCTCCTGTCACTTCTCTCTCTGACCAACTCCTCCTTTCTAATAACGTGTTACATTTATTAGAGAATTCCCAAGTAAACTAATCAGACTGGTACAAATGACCCTCACCAGCACAAAATGCCAAGTAAGAGTAGAAGGAAAGCTTTCTAAAGAATTTGAGGTCAGCCAAGGGTTAAGACAGGGTGATGTACTATCCACGCTACTCTTCAACATAGTGTTAGAGTAATACGAAGGGTGGAAATTGATAATCGGGGTGGCACTCTGTTTAACCGCATGCACCAAAATCTAGCTTATGCCGATGATGTCTGTATGCTCGCTAGAAGCTTGAAAGAACTGGAAGAAGGATTTGGCAGACTGGAAAAGGAGGCAGAACAATTGGGACTTAAACAACACCAAAACACAGTATGCTTCCAGGAAAAATGCTCTTTCTAAAGAGAAATATATTAAGTTGAACAGAGGTAATTATGAGAGATGTGAGAAGTTCCAATACCTTGGAGTGCTGGTTACGGAGGATAGCAGGATAGAGGAAGAAATCAAATCAAGAATTGCTGCCGGAAATAGAGCTTACTGGGGCCTGATGAAGATCCTTCAGTCACGTATCCTGAGTAGAAAATCGAAGGTGACTGTCTACCGAACAGTCAGAAGACCTGTGGTAATGTATGGCTCAGAAACATGGACAAAGGCTGTAGCAGAAGAAGAGATTTTGAGAAGCTGGGAGATGAAAATATTAAGAAAGTTTTTTGGAGCCGTGTTTGAGTCGGGGCGGGGCAATGGAGGATAAGGAGAAACAAGGAATTGGAAGAACTGTGTGAAAATCCTGACTTGGTGACTGAAATGAAGTATAAATGATTGAGATGGCTGGGCCATGTAGAGCGAATGTCGGAAGATCTAACTGCCAAAAAGGTTTACACAGGAAATCCAGGTGGCAAAAGAAGCAGAGGGAGGCCTCGGATACGATGGCTGGGCGATGTAGAAATCGATTTGAAAAAGATAGGCGTCAGGAGATGGAGGAAACGAGCAGAAAATCGTCAGGATTGGGCTGCGATTATCGGAGAGGCCAAGTCTATAGCGTCAAAGAGTGACTAAGTATTTATCAGAGAATGTATAAGAAATCAAACTGTCTTGCACAATATACAAAATTTTAAGTGCAGTATCCAAAGAAAGAAAGACAGTAATCAAAATACAAATGATATTTAACATTCATATAGTCATTTAATTCACGACTTTACTATAAACATCATTTCTTGTTACTTGTCCACGATCTAATATGAATAATTTCTTTGATGAGACCACCCTTTAACAAGTGACAAAGTTCTCCGTATGAGAAACATGGGCATGTCAAATCCACTCGATTGTATTTAATAGATTGCCCTGTGGTTTATTAATCGTAATAGAAAATGCAAGTCTCATCAAGTTGAAAGCCAGAACTGTCGTAAATAATGGGTACTCTGTTTCATTCTCTTCCTTTCCTCATAATTCCATAGATGTCTATTGCTGTTGTCTGCATCCGTGTTTGCTTCAGAACTTAAAGTTGTCAATACTTCTGTCAGCTTTCCAGGAATTTCCTTAACCTGACTGGAATACGTGTTGCATGAAGTGACAGGCTTTTTCCCCATCGCAGTATATATGATCTCATATATACAACTGTACAATTTTGTAGTTATATATTCATTTTTATAAGTGCTGTACGACGGTAAAATCCGTTGCGAACAGAGTTAGTTGTAAAGAACTAACAGATTAAAACCTGATGCATGATGCAACGGCTTTCCATGAACGATACTGTTCTTATATCTCACGAACTACGTGTCGTACTGTGATGCAATTTCTATACTACATTCATCTGTATGTGTGAGTACCATCAGTAAAATTTTCTGCGACTACAATTTGTAGTGCAGAAATTATAACCTGCAGCGTCATACCGAAAGCTGTAGTTTTGTTCCATGAACAGTAACAGTAAGCAGGAAATTTTTTTCCTTTCATTATTTTGATAGGTTTGAAATTATGTTTAAAGTTTGTTGCAAATCGCTAAGTACTGTCATTCTCATATAGCGTATTTATAAAGTACAATGTCATGCCTGATGCGACAAATTTATGGCATCTACAGAGAACTGTTGTGAGCGGTACACTTCATCATTTTGTGGGGTTGGGGGGAGGGGGAGGTGTTCAGTTACAAAACGCTTCATAAACGTCCGAAATTACATGCAAACTTTGTTACAGGTCCCTAACTACTCCCATTTTCCAATATTTGACGCATAAATCCGGGTATTCTCACGAGGTGGCCTATATTTATAACGTTATATCTCCTGAGCTATGTGTCGTGCTCTTTTGTTTTTGGGTCAGGAACCTTTGTGCGCTTACGGTGAACAGTTCACCGAATGCAAACGTAGGCTTCCGCGGCCGTTGTCACTACCAATGACATTCTTCCGGGTATGAGACCGCATCGTCATTTTATATAGTCTACCGACGTTTCGGCCACCGTTGCAAGCGGCCTTCATCAGGTTCTGTGTCTGACACAGACCCTGATGAAGGCCGCTGCAACAGTGGCCGAAACGTCGATAGAGTATATAAAATGACGATGCGGTCTCATACCCGGAAGAATGTCATTGATAGTTCACCGAAGTTTCATTGCAATCGAATTACTGGGTTATCAACACATAGAGGACATGCAGTCAAACATATATATTGTAACCTCCAGTATTGTGATATTTGTTGAGAAGAAGAGTGTCAATATTTGTCTGAGGTTGGGCACTAATTGCCTGAAACCGGTAGATAGTTGAAAAATTGAATATAAAATCTTCACTTGAATTTCCGGGATAATAGGCCATGATTGAATAATAACATTTCCGCCTTCAACTGCGAAAGACACTGAAGACGTAGCGGCGAACTGCATGTATAATCTTTCATGTATTGTACTTTTAAAGCCCCCAGAGGAGCAGGCCGGCAGCGGCGTGGTACGCCGCTCTTCAACCAACATAATTTACAAGTGACAAGAGATGAATAATGCAACATGGAGACAAAAATTACGAGTATCTGAAATGGACATAGAGACAATAGAGAATTTATAAGCCATGAGTTAGATTTATAAACAGTATGCACAACTAAAAAAAGACACGCTGACACATGAAGATTGACACTGGACACGTTGAGACGAGATGGAGACACTAGTTAACACACTGCAAACACTTGTTCTGCAAATAGCGGCGGTTGCAACAATCTAAAATCCTAAAGGTTTACTGTCTGATTATAAGTTGCAATTACTTTATTTATTTATTTATTTCATTACATGTTTGGATCCATCAGGATTATCTTCAGAATCTTCCTAGATACGACTGCAACACATCTCGTCTATGTCATGACCATTACTGTGCTTTGTAATTCTGAAGATGATCCTGATGGATCTAAACATGTAAATACAACGAAAAAAACCTTACAACTGTGCACTGACAATTAGACAATAAATCATTTCAAATATTAGTGCAGTTGCTGACACTCGCAAATCGATAGTGTCGACTATAGCAGTAATCTAAAATCCGTTTAACTATCCACAGAGACACAGGTAGCGCTGAAGTTAAAAATGAAGTCGTGTGGGCCCTGCAGGGAGGGGAGGGGTGGCTAGGGACGGCACTAAAGGGGGGGAGGGGGAAGGATGCGCAAGGACTCCGGAGAAGAGAGCGTGAGATGGGGAGGAAGCCAAGCCGGGAGTTTGATGGGGTGGGGGAGAGAGGGCACTGCATCTACAGGGAAAAGGGACTGGGAGGGGATTAGAGCTGCTTTTATGATGTTTCTCTACTGTTCTATTGTCTAATAGCTCGCGGGAAAGAGGAACATCGAAATCGTTTGGATCTGATTTCTCTTATTTTGATGATCATGTCTCCCTATCTAGCTGGGTGAAAAAAAAATCTGTTCGCATTCGGAAGAGAAATTTGGCGAAAGAAATTTCGCAAATAGATGTCGTCGCAACGAGTAATTCCTTTCTTTTAATGATTTCCACCCCAATTCGTGGATAATTTTCGCGAAACTGTCTCCCCTACATCGCGATAACACAAAACGGGCTGACTTCCTCTGAACTTTATCTAAATCGTGTGTTAGTCCCACAATGCGCAGCAATACACCAAAATAGGACGCACTAGTGTAGTGTAGGCTGTTTCTTTAGTAGGACTGTTGCATCTGCTAAGGGTTCTGCCAACAAAACGGCGTCTTTTGTTCGCTTTACCTACAATATTTTCTTTCCAATTTAAGTTGTTCGTAATTGTTACTTCTAGGTATTTTGTTGAGTTTGTTGTTGTTGTTGTTAGGTTGTTTAAGGGGGACAAAACTACAATGGTCATCAGTCCCCCATTCCACCTCTAGGCGGCAAAAGTAAAACCATACACGTGAAAGATATCACGCACAGAGTTTAAAATTGCGATGTGGGAGAGGAGTCCCACCGAGTCCATAAAACATAATCAAGAATAACAAGACAAAACGAAGAGACGGTCACACAAACACAACTTACAACAAATAAACCGATGGCCGTGGTTGACCGACCATAAGAATAAAAAAAAAGGAAAAGTCAACCACTCGGTAACACACAGAAATCTCCAGTTAAATCGAATGATAAAAACCCCCTGCTCGTATAAAACGTAAAACTGTATCTGCCATTGCAGCATCGTCACCTAAAACATCTGATAAAACAGCAGGCAGGTTAAAATTCCGCCGCAAAGCAGCTAAAACGGGGCAGTCCAACAATATGTGGACGATTGTCAGACGGGAGCCGCACCGACATTGGGCTGGGTCCTCACCCCGAAGGAGATGTCCATGGGTGAGCCACGTATGCCCAATGCGGAGGCGACACAAGACCACTGAGTCCCGTCGTGAACCGCGCATGGAGGAGCGCCATGCAACCGTCGTTTGCTTGACCACCCGGAGCTTGTTGGGCGTGCGCAGGCTACGCCACTCAGTATCCCAAAGCTGACTTACTCGCTGGCGCAACAACGAACGGAGATCAGAAGCCGGGAGGCCGATCTCTAGACAGGACAGACCGACTGCCTGCTTGGCAAGCCTTTTGTTGAGTTTACGGCTTGTAGTTATGACCGATTTATCGTGTATATGAAGTTTAACGGACTTAAAATTTCCACTTCACTATCACGTCAGAACCCGTGGCCCTAGGGATGTTTAGGAAATCTCGCGTGCAGACTTCTGACAGGGGACCCCAATCATCTGACCACGTTCTAAGTCCGTGAGTTCCGCGGAGCAGCCGATTCTGCTCTCTCACGATGATATAATTGATAAGAGAATCTCTAGTAAGTGGCAGCACAACGCACCTAATCTGAAACACGTATGTTTTTTAGGGGTGTCCGGATATATTTGATCATAAAGTGTACGTACAGGCAAGCAAACAAAAATTCTATAAGTGTTTCGGCTTCTAATGGTGTTATAAAGACTGGTCACATTAAGAAAATTAAAATACACAATTTTGTGTTTGTTCTACAGGTTTCTTTATTTTGAGAATCGGTTTTCGGCTTATTAGGCCATCATCATTTACTGAAGTTCAGTCAAAGAACTTGTGTTGTCAGTAAACCAGAAAAGTAAATTAACTTCTTTGATGGAGCAGTTACAGTGTAAATAAATATCTGAATGAAATCTGTAAATTAATAGTACTGGAAAAAGGTAACATAAATACCACACATAGAGAAACAATGTAAACATAAATTCTTACAACATGACTACAGAGAATAAAAATAAAATTAAACACGATTCTAATGTTTTAAAGGTTGTTCAAAACACAAGGTGACACAAATATTAGAAACATGGTATACTATTATAACTGAATAAACAAATAGACAAAAATATAGGTGTTGTATAGGATGGTATCGGTGGGGTGCATTGGAGAAATGAGAAGGTTAACAAATCGGAGGTATGCACTCGAACTGAAATACGCTGAAAATAAACATATTTCAATTATAGTGTTCACAATTAAATAAAGAAGTACTGTAAGGACAGAGTACAGAATAATTTGGAATATTAGTACTAACAAAGAAAGATACAAAGCTGGTGTTATGCAATGGAAAGCTAGACTGGTATTAACACAGAAAGTAGATGAACAGTGCTTTACAACATTTTAAATCAGATTTGCAACTTCATATCAGTAAAGTAAATGTTAGACAAAAGTACTGGGAACTATTACAACCATATGCTGACTCCAAAATAGAGTAAGGTTAAATATGAAGATACAAGAAATGGAGGAATAAAATGGGACAGGCCTGGATATTCTGTGAATTAGGGTGGGTTCAGAAGTGTTGATGTATTGAGGATTGTTTTATCATTTAATATTAAACCTGGACTGTTTTTAAACGTCTCCTACTGTGAAATTACAGATACAGCAGAAAGCTGATTGTTTTCATGTGAAAGGCGAGTTTTGCCAGGATGTTGGGATCCCAGCCAGCTGGCTAACAGTTTGGACCTAGTGAATAGAATACAGGTCGTCAGGGTTTTCCTAAGCTGCTCGGAAACCGGAAATGCTCTTGGCTGAGGGAGGGCGGCAATTCCAGATTGCAACTGAAATACTATACAGCCACAAACATTATTCTAAAAATCCATATAAAATCAGAGAATGATGATGTGGCATATATAATTATATGAATAGATTCAGGAGACTTGGGAGAATCAAACGCCATAATTATAATTTAAATATCCCTTACAGATAAAAAGCCGATAAATCTCAGTACTATAATAGTAATATTGTAAGACTTATATTTACTATTATTGATACATAGTGTTTATCAGTAACAGATTAAGAAGCAAATGGGCAGCATTGCACCACGCTATCTATCTTACAAGACATGCCACGTTATTTCCTTATTCTTTCAATAAACTTTGTTTTACTCTCTTGTTCTGCTTTTCGTTGAGGTAATAATATTCTTGTGTCAGAACATAGATTCCACCACAGAAACACAAAACATGAACCCAGCAAAGCGCATTACATTTATATATGTATTTTATTACATTTAATATCATTCTTAGTAACGTTCGTTTTTTTATGTTGTAGACTGCCACTTAAATATTTCATGGCCGACTAAAAATAGTAGATATGCAGCAGATAATTTATATATAAACAATTGTAGGTATTTATGGACAAGAACTGAATATATTTGTATAAAAAGCCACGATAAATTGAATATTAATTGTGTAACTATATTTCGATGGCGGCAGTAATTTGAACAGTGAGACGCCACGCTTAATGGCTATCTGAGCAAAGAGCTTCAGTCTCAATCGTTTCTTAGTATTGTTAAATATATATTTGTTTGTTAAATGTAAAAAAAGAAAAAACATTTGTAGTGAGGTGGTCAAAGCATTTAATTCTGTGATATTCAAATGTATAATATTTTGGAAGGGAAAACGTATTTTAAAGACGAGGCGTTAGGATTCGCGGAGCTGGGAGAGCACGCTTTCGAACGCTTGGGAGGGGAGTCGTAACGTAGACATGTTGGTGAAAGGTTGTGACGCTGGGCGTCTGAAGCCGCGTTGCGATCTTGCGATTTGAAGAGATAGGCATGTGTGGACTTAGATAATTTACTGGACTGTGACTGAAGAACTTAGTCTCTGGTGAAAAGTGCTAAACTGTACACAGTAGTAAGGCTGTGGAACTGTGATAAATCCGCAATCGTGTACACGTGTAATGACAAACTGTGTTTTGTAACAAATACGTTAATCGCGGATTAATTTGGAAGTGCGGTGTTCGATGGACTACACTAATTTACTAGTGATAATTTGGAACTTTTACTCTCGAATGCGTGTGATACTTATTGTGCCTCTCATAATCAATAGTTGAAAAAATGGTCAGTTGTTTACCGATGTTTAAAGTAGGACCATCTCCGCATTTTCATATCCAAAATGAGTAATAAACTTCATTTATAATGAATTACTTCGTGAGTGAGTCACTTCTTCATCTTAGAATCCATTTTGATGGTTATTCAGAGGTTTAATTTATGTTTGTTTAAATATATTATCACGTCATCATATGCAGATTGATAGACTGGCTAAACTACAGATTAATTATTGATTTTGTTTAAACAGATTGGGTAGCTGTTTAGGGCATAGAAGCAGACATGCATAACTTCCCCCTATGGTGACAACAAGCCATAAACCTCTTACTGCCATGAGTGATGTGTCGCCCAATTGTTATTGATGAGTACCGATAGAAAGGTCGCAAATGGGGCTCGTCTGGGATTTGAAAGCGGGACCTCAATAGTACTGGGAAGTATTACAACCATATGCTGACTCCAAAACAGAGTAAGGTAAAATATGGAGGAATAAAACGGAACAGGCCTGGATATTCTGTGACTTAGGGTGGTTTCAGAAGTGGTAATGTATTGAGGACTGTTTGATAATTTAATATTAAGCGTGGAATGTTTTTAAACATCTCCTATCAACGGAGAGCTACAGTGTTAATGCAGGTCTTCACCCACAAGAAGCAGACGCGTACCTCCCTGTTGAGGAAGCAGAAGCTGACGGCGACGAAGGCACCCTGCAGGCCGTCCAGCAGCAGGCCGAAGTAGGCGTAGAGCAGCTCCCAGGTGCACGAGGGGTTGGGCACGCGGTACAGCGACACCACCACGTTCAGCCCGAACAGCGGCACCAGCGCCAGCGTGCCGCGCACTGCCTTCCTGTACAACAGCACACGACACCACAGCACAGTAGTCGGCTGCTTCTAGACAGCCACTCCCAGCATTCACTCCACAGGGGGCACACATGATACACATACCGCTCGCGCTGCCACACTCTACAGCAAGACAAGGCACATCCTGCAACAATTTAACCTCCTGCGTCCTGAAGGCACATGCATGTTCCTGTTTTAATGAAAGCCTGTTTCTGTGCTACTGTAGGCATAAATAAGCACAAATTACATTTCAATTTTCGATTTTTGCTATTAATAAAATTTTATACTCTCCTGACCATTAAAATCGCTACACCATGAAGATGACGAGCTACAGGCGCAGAATTTAACCGACAGGAAGAAGATGCTGTGATATGCAAATGGTTAGCTTTTCAGAGCATTCACGCAAAGTTGGCGCCTGTGGCGACACCTACAACGTGCTGACATGAGGAAAGTTTTCAACCGATTTCTTATACACAAACAGCAGTTGACTGGCATTGCCTGGTGAAACGTTGTTCTGATACCTCATGTAATAAAGGTCGGATTGTAGCCTATCGCGATTGCGATTTATCGTATATGATATTGCTGCTCTGGTCGCGATCCAATGATTGTTACCAGAAAGTAGATTCGGTGGGTTCAGGACGGCAATACGGAACGCCTTGCCGGATCCCAACGACCTTGAGATGATAGGGATCCTATCCGCATGCCTGTAACGGATCGTGCAGCCACGTCTCGATCCCTGAGTCAACAGATGGGGCCGTTTGCAAGACAACAACCATCTCCACGAACAGTTCGACGACTTTGCAGCAGCATGGACTATCAGCTCGGAGACCATGGCTGCGGTTATCCCAGCCTTCGATGGTATACGCAACGAAGAAACTTGCTGCACGAATGGCAAAACGTCATGTTTTTGGATGAATCCAGGTTCTGTTTACAGCATCCGTGTTTGGCGACATCGCGGTGAACGCACACTGGAAGCGTGTATTCATCATCGCCATACTGGCGTATCACCCAGCATGATGGTATGGGGTGCCATTGGGTGTGTCTGGGTCACCTCTTGTTCGCATCGACGGCACTTTGAGCAGTAGCTCTACCCTTAATTCGATCCCTGCGAGACCTACATTTCTGCAGGATAATGCACGACCGGATGTTGCAGGTCCTGTACGGGCCTTTCTGGATACGGAAAATGTTCGACTGCTGCCCTGGCTAGTACATTCTCCAGATCTCTCACCAACTGAAAACGTCTGGTCAATGGTGGCCAAGCAACTGTCTCGTCACAATACGCCAGTCACTACTCTTCATGAACTGTGGTATCGTGTTGAAGCTGCATGGGCATCTGTACGTGTACACGCCATCCAAGCCCTGACTCAATATACAGGCGTATCAAGTCCGTTATTTGGGCCAGAAGTGGTTGTTCTGGGTACTGATTTCTCAGGAGCTATGCACCCAAATTGCATGAAAATGTAATCATATGTCCGTTCTAGTATATTTGTCGAATGAATACCCGTTTATCATCTGCATTTCTTCTTGGTGTAGCAATTTCAATGGCCAGTACTGTTTAGTAATATCCGAAATAATAATAATTGATAAAATTTTAATGTACCTTTGCTGTGCCACATGTCTTTTCAGCGCAAAGTCCACTGCTACTAAACACGATTGGCTCATGTTGGAGGTCTTTGAGAATGCGACACAAGTGACAGATGGCAAGCTCATAGGCTATAGCATATGGTATTATTGTCCCAACTCTCGGTGAAAGAAAAAATAAAGACCTCCGGTATCATGTATGATACTGAAAGACGCAGGAGGTTAAAGAAGGAAATAAAAGAACAACGACAACGAAATAAAATTGAACCTTTTATTGATAACAGGTACAGCAATGTTACTTTGTCTATAACTGATATTACTAGTCCGTGGCTATGAACAATTGAAACGGTACTGTTAGTCCTTTTCCTGCCTTTTACAGTTAACAATCAATTTGTTTGTTTGTAATCAAATTTACGTAGTTTATGTATTTATTTACAATATTGAAGTTCATTACACGAGTTGCTAGAATTCTGTGTAATAACAAGGAAAACAAGGAGCCAGGCTCCACAGATAACACTTCCCTGTCCTTGTGGGAGGGTGAAAATGGAGAGATTCGTGGTGGCATGAGTGCGTTAGGATCAGCTGCTCAGAGGTAGTGCATGCATCTGGGGAAGGTTTGCCGACCTCTTGTTTATGAGAGGATCTGCAGAGAGGTTCCTTTGGGCGGTCTAAATCGCTAGCAGACAGTCGCAGGGGAGTGCACAGGTTGGTGGGAAGCCGATTTGGCGTCGAACAGTGAGAGCGTGGTTACTGGGCAAGTTGAAGGAGAAAGACGGTTGACCAAGGGATCGGCCATGTTCGACAGAGTTGGTCTGTACGTCGACTGAAGAGTTTGCAAGTATAGGGAGCTCTGAGGTAAAGGTGAAGAATGCGTGAAATTTGTGTTAACTTTGTATTTACTTAGAACGGATTGGATCAGATAATGTTAGCTATTTTTATATGAATAATATGGGGACTTGGTGTTTTAATTTGGAGCCAGCCACGAGACAAAGTACTCTTGTAGTCTATGTCTTTTTATGAAATCGTTTAGTAGGAAACCAAGGGGATAATGAGGATTGTGTAAAATTAAGTGGATTTCTTTTGTGTGCATTGTGTTTGGCGAAAGTTCGTTAATGTGTTAATATACAGTAAAATTAAATAATTTAAGAGGTTTCCAGCTTAGAAACGGCAAAAATGTTTACTTCTTTAAATACTATGATTTTATTTTTCGGTTCTTTGAACATGACGAACTTGTCTTTGTCCAGGCTACACGTGGCAAAGGAATAAAGTTCGTTACGATTAATAATGAGTTTGCTGAACGTCGTCATGATTATCGTTTGCTCAGAGTTGATAGTGTTAACTTTTTGAGTGTACTTTTTGGGGGTTGATAGGGTCCGTTTATACTTTGTTAGAGATCGTTGTTCCAAGTTCAATATTTCCATCTGGTTGTTTGTCTAAGTAATATGAATTTTTATTGAGTTTACGCGCATTCGTATTTTACTGCTCTCTGCCGATTCTCGTACTTTATATGCAGGGCAAGTAAACGCAGCATGCCAAAGAGAATAAAACAGGATATGTGTGTATTAGGATCAGTGTTCCTCTTGCCCCCAGCCCACATTAATTCTGTATAATATGTAAGATTGGAGAAATTTAGGGAAGATAGGATTAGAAGTCACCGAAGAATGTTGTCAGCTTTTTTTTAATTTTTAAATTTTTTTTCCTTTTTGAGATGCAAAAGCAATCTACTAATAAAAATAAATGTTCAAATGTGTCCTAAAAGCACACCCTTTCTCTTAATTAAACAATCCCGTTATCCCCTACATATCATGGTGAACGAAAGAATAATTACTCAAGTAACTGAGATTGAGATAAGAATTTTATATTTTAATTTCAATGAGTATCAAAGTAGCAGTAAATAAGGTACCTGAGAGGCGACTGGGTTCTGATTGGAAGTCGTTACCCGTTGTGCTATTCAAAATAAATTTTGTCATGTTATAGAAGAAGTTGACGTGAAAACCCTACAATAAACTTTGTCACATTTATTAATACGTTAGATGCAAAATTAGCCTAAAAATACCGAACCTAGGCGACTGATACGTACATCCAATATTACTTATCCAATTCACCTCTCACTGGAAAAAAGAACAAGCAGAAAGAAAAAGAAAGAGCGGAAAGTTCACCTTAAGGAGTAGCAGTAGAACCAACAAAAGAAAAGAAAAGAAAAGAAAAGAAAAGAAAAGAAAAGAAAAGAAAAGAAAAGAAAAGAAAAGAAAAGAAAAGAAAAGAAAAGAAAAGAAAAGAAAAGAAAAGAAAAGAAAAGAAAAGAAAAGAAAAGAAAAGAAAAGAAAAGAAAAGAAAAGAAAATAAGGACGTAATAAACAACATTTGAATCCAACGACTCTTCCGTTATTTCGTCCTTCATGTAGTGGAGTGTTGTTTAACCTGCCGGCCGCAGTGTCCGAGCGGAATGCGGCGCACCAGTCACATTCTGCACGGCCTCTACGGTCGGGGGTTCGAATCCCCCCCTCGGGCATGAATATTTGTATCGTCTTTACTATAAGGTAGTTGATAAGTAGTTCGTAAGTTTAGGGTCTGATGACCCCAGTTAAGTCCCTCAAGCTTAACAAACATTTGAACATTTGCTGTTTAACCTGATAAGCTATCATAGGTGTGTTGTTGGCTGTATCCCTTGTGAACAGCAAGTGGCGACTCACCTGAAGAAAGAGGGCTCCCGGCAGTGGTTGGCGCGCAGCTTGCTCACCAGGATGCACACGATGTGCGCCAGGAACACCGAGTTCACCTGCAGCACCAACAGCGCGCTTCACTCATCAGGAACACTATTGTACAGGAATTAATTCTACAAGAAGATATCAATACTGATTCCTTTCAAGACAGGCATATGTACGAAACAATGTTTCCGTTTTAAATTTACCTGCTCATGCACAATGATCAACAGTTTACAATATATGTATATAACTGAAAAAACTGGTAGATTCGACACATACCAGGAACGAGACCAGGCGGGGCATGTCCCACGACCATGGGGTAATAATAGGTAAGAAGAAATACCCATCAGCGGGCAAAATAGAGTAGACCTGTAGAGAGTTCACTCAGCCATGGGGTGCAGGTATGTAAGGAGGAGAATGCACGCCTCACATGTCATTTTGTATCTTAACCGTAAAAAAAAATTTAATCGGTGTACATGAGTCCACTGCACTTCATATTGCACTGAGAATGTTCATTGAATTAACGAAATCAGTGTCCCACATTTTAAAATAAATATTTTATATCATAAAGACCAAGCTACAATTTCTATTGCCATTATAATACTCTGATGGTTTGGGCACACGAGTCGTCACGGAAATCTTCATACAATAAGGAGAAGAGTAACACCAGCAGTAAGATCATTCTGGGAATGTATACAGTTGACGAAATGGTACAGACAGGTATGGAGAACTCATACACATAAGCAGGCTAACCAGCTCGGCTTTTAGATGACTTAATGCACCGTAGGGTGTGGGCAGGTAAGGAGAAGCATCCCACACTCTACCTGGCTGAGTGGAATGAGCATGTTGGAAATCCACTTGTGGCAGAGATAAGTAGGAAAAATAATACCAGCAGGCTGATCCGACTGGGAATATGGGCATATTTGACCATCAAGTGGAAAAATGTAAGGTGGGAACTGGTAAGGAGAAAAGTCGCCAGCAGATCGACCCTACCAGCCATGTACAGGGCCATTAGGCCACAGTGAGTAAGTATATAAGGAGAACATACAAGCAGATGGATAATATGGGACATGTGGAGCACCATCTCAAACATGGAAGGGATATGTAAAGAGTTCTTACCAGCAGGCTGACCAGTCTGGGGATGAAGGGACCCACTACACAAACGTTTGAGAAACGAAAGAAGAGAATTCAGCAGCAGGTCAGTCAGAATGAGAATATAGAGTACCCACTTAACTATGGAGATGGATAAGGAGAAAATAACATCAGGCTGGCCAAATAGGGCCTGTAGAGGACCCACTCGATTGGGGATAAGCAATGAGAAATAACTTAGCAGCTGTCTGACAAGACTAGGCATCTAGTGAATCCACTTACCATAGGGTAAGGACGTAAGCAGAAGATTCATACCAGACTGACCATGTAGACCAACTCAACGAACTCAACCAACGAACAAGTGACAAGTGGGAAGAATGACATTCATCAGCAGGTTCACCAGATTGGGCATGTAGAGAACCCAAAAGGCTACAGAGATAGGTAACGAGAAGGTACAGCAGACTGGGCAGAATGTTCATAAATGGGAGGCAAACGACCAAGGGTTTGGGATACTACAGGAGAAGAGTCAGGAATGCTAGCTGCTCAGACTGAAAACATAACCCATTTGACCATGTATTCGTGAGACATAAAAAGAGTAGCTAGATACACCAGAAAGCTGACCTGATTGGGCATGTAGTGGACCCAATATGGTGATAGATAAGGTCGATAAGAGTCATACCAAGAGACTGACAAGGCTAGGCATGTAGAGTACTTACACGACCAGTACTCACTCGCAAATGGGGTGGGGAACACGTAACAAAGAGAATCATACTCGTCAGCAGACTTGCCAGATTAGACAGGCAGTCACTCAACCATGGGGTGCAAAACATAGCTAAGAAGAAGAATCATGGTCACCAGTAGGCTGACTGGACAATGGAGTGGGATTAGGTAAGGAGAGTAGCCATACTCACCAGCAGGCTGACCAGACTGGGCACGTAGAGGACCCACTCGACCATGGGGTGGGGGTCCAGCCAGCAGGTGGGCGGCTCCCCCTGGGAGAGCAGGTGGCGCAGCAGCGCGTACACAGACACCGGCAGCAGCGGCACGCCTGCACAGGTGGCGAGCAGAGCTCACAATACAGGTCTGTGCACCCAGTTAGAACTTACCATACTGACACGTCTTTTCTGTGCACAATTCAAGAGTCTCCACCTCTAGATATTTAACCGTAAACTAGTCACTTGAGTCAGCTTGATATGCAAAATACTAATTTTACTTTACAACCAAACATGTCTCAGCACCTCTGTGCCATAATCAGTGGTTCATTCATGTATGGCTGTGAAAAACCAAATATATTGATTTTCAGAACTATGTGTAAATATTACACGTAAACTGTCGTGCTATTTTTGGTTACTACCTTGGTTTTACATTTCGTGAACATTTAGGACCATTTCTACTAAATACACAATGGTAGCGCTGTTATCTACAACCGAGTTATCTGTGTGAAATTGCGAGGACTTAAAATGCTATTACTAGTGTGAAAACATAAATTTGTTAAGTGGGGATGTGTGTTTTATACTCGACTAACTGACCCCCACATTGTGCCAAGTTTTGCTCCTACAGACTTTCAGCTGCTATATAAATCGAAACGAGCCAGCGAGTAAGTTTATCATCACTCGATAAAGGAGTGAAATTTTTATTGTAATTTCTTCACAAATTTGCACACACACACACACACACACACACACACACACACACACACACACACACACACACACACACACACCGCCATGATTCTGGATTTAAAAAGCAGCTCGCATTTTGGCCGGGACCATTCTGTAAGAAGTTTTCGTTTTGCAAATTTCATATATTTTTTCTTGTTGGAGGTGAAATAAACAAGAATACCGCCATTCAGTAATCTGACGAAATTTGGACTAGGGCATAGAACTTTATGCAGATTCAAGTGTTCCTGAAACGTAGCATATATCAGTATTTCATACCGCATCACGTTCGTTTTACATCACCACAGTTTCGATAGAGGCCACCTGATCTGTACAATTGAAAATGTACAGCGACATAAGTTTTCGGAACATTTATCTCCATTTCCTTGTGTCTGGGTGATTGCATGCTTATAATAACACTTCACTGACGATGCTATCTGCACTGAAATCCGTAACGAAGTAGTGTTTGTACAGGTAGTGGTTTGCAATGCATTATGTCAGCTTGTGACTCAACAACACAGTGACCACTACCTACTTACGCTATGTGTAAACCAGCTAGGTGTCGCTCAAGTGTAAATATTATTGGTTTAATTATTCATTGTCATATGTTATGTAATTGTCACTTATCTGTTTATTTGTATTGGTAATTGTGATGTGGAATGAGATAATGTCATTATTTATATATGTAATATGAATACAAAATCAAATATTGTGTGATGAATGTAGTAGACATGCTGGGTTAGTCAGGGTGGTTGCTATTCTATAGCCATCTTTGGAGTAGATAGCTCGCTGGCAGCGCAAGGGCGCGCGGCGAAAATGTTAGTTGGAGAGAGTTGCTCGAAGCGGCCGGTCTGTGTTTGTCGGTGTGGCTACAGTACGTAGGGCCTATGGAGGACTACAGTACGTAGGGCCTATGGAGAAATACATTGATTTGGCATAAAAATTACGGTGATTGGGCAATTTGCAAATAATACGGGCACAGCATTTACCCAGCAAGCTGTAATTGTCAAGAGGAAAGCTGTGTGCCCAAAGAGTTTGTATGTCAACAATGCCTGCACCACGCCACATCGTCTCCATCCGAAGTAATGTCGAGCCAGCTACTAGTTAATTAGCATGTACGACTAGTCAGCGTATTAGTGATAAACTTCAATAGCGAAAACTGTTCTTACGAAATACCTGATGTCGTCCAAATCACTCTCCCAGCTCATCAACCAGGCAGGATCCTTGTCCCACTCAATATTATTCCGAGACAAGCCCTGTTGAATTACAGACTGCATAATTGCTTCTATAACTTCATAAAGAGTGCAGCAGAAATGTTGTTTAGTTAAATATTTGTGTATTTCGACGTTACTGAACATAATTAAAGTCCAAGTGTTAGTGACCAGTACATTTTTTACGAGTTTTGCAAAGTTTAACAACTGAGTAATTGTAGGCTTCGTTTGTTGCATAACGGAAGTTCGGTTAAAACTTCATCAGAGAAATCAGACTATAATAATAAAAGGTTAATTATTAATAATATTAAATCAAAACTGTGCTTCGAGTCTTAATGATCTTTGTTTACGTACATTTGTGCTCAACCACGTAGTGAAATACTTAGATCATTGCAACTGCTTAATAACAGGTATAATAATTACTATTCATAAAGTTAATGAATCTATCAGCAATCAAACAAGCTTTAAGTTTAGGTATTTGATGTTTGATAAGTACTTCAGTTGCATCTGCTACCGCGCTTTGGTAATTGTTGCTCGCCGCTAATTTGCTGTTCAACATTTCATATAAAATTTTGTTGTTTTATATCTTAGTGTCTTTTGCCGACTTACCTCGTTGATCTTAGTTGTGTGTGTTTCATGCCCTTCCGTTAACAGAATTTTGTGGTTTAGTGATTTGTTAGTAATCTGACAGTCATTAATTCCCTTTGTTGTTATTTCTTCTATTGCTCGTTTCGCGAGCTAGCGACCGTTTATTTGCTTACCTGGTATATTGATTTGTCAATATCATACTATTTCCCCATTTTATTAATATAGTTATTTTCCAAACTGTTCCCCCCTTTTTTTTCTTTACTGGACGCACATTGCTACGAGAGTGCGAAAGTAAAAAAATATGTTCAAATGTTTGTAAATCTATCGGACCAAACTGCGTGATCATCAGTCCGTAGCTTACAAACTACTTAAACCTAGGTAAACTAACATAAGGACAAACACACACACCCATGCCCCAGGGAGGACTCGGACCTCCACGGCGAGCAACCGCACGTTCCGCAGCGAGACGCTTTAGACCGCTCGGCTACTCCACCGCGGCGCGAAAGTACAACATTGTCTCATTTGTAACTTCCACTACACTAGCGGTTTCATTTCCAATTGCTTTACCCGCACAATTAGAGAATTTCAGGCATACGGGTTTAATTAATTGTTCAGTATTGCCGATAGTTTGGGGGGGGAAGGTTACAAATTACTTGACAGTTCCCAAGTGCATGTGATGGCAGAAGGTGTTGGCCTTACCCCAGCCGATGACGTAGAAGACGAGCAGCGACCTCTCCGGCTGGAAGGCGGCGGCGAGCAGGCGGTGCAGGTAGAAGCCCTCGCAGAACATCCACAGGTAGTTGCTGCTGCGCCAGTACTTGGTCGCCACCAACAGCGAGTTGCACAGCCAAACCTCCTGCACCAGAAGGACCAATGGCACATATCCGCACATTTATTCAGTCAGTGAATGCAGAAGTCCTACATGTAGTTGCTGCAGCACCAGTACTTGGTGACCATTAGTAGCGTGTTATATAGCCTCACCTCATGTAGGCCACACAACAAAAGACATAGCTAATTAAAGGGGAAAAAATAGTACACCTGGAAAGCCGACGTCGATTTGGATCCAATCACGCCGGATGTCACCTAGGGGAAGCAGAGGTCACGATTTCAACGTCTTCCGACGACAGATACGGTAGTGACAAAGCTATCTCTGTGAACCGTTTAATATGAAATGTTGTCAATTATAAAACTCTGTGTGATACAAGCATATGAAGCGACTGGCACCAAGCCACGGTAGGACACTTGTTTTTCCTCCACCCAACTGAATGAGTTTTTAAGGGGTTAAATTGTGGCGAGATGGTCCTTCAGAGAATTCCGCACAAGTTAGATGTGCTGCGTCAGTTGCGCAACTATAATCGTTTTAATGATCTCAGTAATGTTAGCACACACATAAACGGGATTCTGCATGTCCACAGACGTCCGCCAAGATGGTCGCATTCTAAGGGCAGAAGTGGTAGATCATATAGCTGCCTCAGCATACGTAAGAGGGTTCGTGAGTCAACACCAGCTGTTGCACACCGGTTAAAAACAGTGGCATTATGGGCAAACTCACCTCTGCCCCATCTCCCACTCACGCCACAGCATAAAAGTGCACTGTTCGATTGGTGCCGTCACAAGATCTCTTATAAAACTGAAAAATGTTCACATGTTGTTATCTGAAGAGGCCAAACTGCTTGGGTCGTCGGCCCATAGGTTTAAAAAACTACACTAATGACCTTTAAAATTGCTACACCAAGAAGAATTGCAGATGATAGACGGGTATTCATTGGACAAATATACTAGAACTGACATGTGATTACATTTCCATGCAATTTGGGTGCCTAGATGCTGAGAAATCAGTACCCAGAACAACTACCTCTGTCCGTAATAACGGCCTTGGCCTTGCCTGTGGCAATTTTAATGGCCAGGAATATAGTTGCCTTCAAGTTTGGTCAAATGTAGTGTTCTGTCTTTTTGGAGGTAACATTCTGGACCATTACCTGAGGCATTACAAAATATACAGTATTATCATTATTACATTCGCTTGCCAGGCAGAACATATACACATAGGCAAAATAACAAGGTGTAAAAAGTTTGCCTCTGAATAAGGGATTGCCAAAGTCGATCTTACATTTCTTGCCACGGAATTAACCCCTGACTTTCAAAATAAAAAAGTAAAAGAAATTAAATTACTGTTCAAACTTTACTCATGATAATGTTATTTGTAAGATTTCTGCATTAAACTGACCTAGAGAACTAGATTTGTAAATGTCAGGAACCTTATACACATAGCAATGAAAGTACAAACTTAGCCGTACAAAAACGGGGGGTCTATTTTACTTTTGGTCTCATAAAACGAAGAATTTATTCCTCTATATCTTTTTATGGACCACGTTACTGATAGATGGGGTTAGTTTCGACGAAATTTTTTCAGAAACATGTAAAAGTGGTCCAATTATTAAGAGCACTATTATGGAAAAGGTTGGTCGAAAAAATATGCAGATGGTCTCATTCAATGTAGAATGTCATGCCCTACAACTTTTAATTCCACTATATTTTCGATATTTTGAGTCATTTAAGAGATATAATCACAAAACTGAAAAAATAGCCCTTTTCGGGTACATTTTTGCCCCCAACCAACTCTGCCAAGGGGGAAAACCTAGGATAGTCATAATTGGGCCACAAATAAAGCCATTAAAACAATAAAACCTTTTGTAGCAGTTATTTCCGATATGTACACACTATTGGCCATTTAAATTCCTACACGGAGAACAAAATTCAGATGATAAATGGGTATTCACTGGACAAATATATTATACTGGGACTGACATGTGATTACATCTTCAGGCAATTTGTGTGCATAGATCCCGAGATATCAGTACCCAGAACAACCACCTCTGGCCGTAATAACGGCCTTGATATGCCTGGGCATTGAGTCATACAGAGCTTGGATGGCGTGTACAGGTACAGATGCACATGCAGCTTCAACACGATACCACAGTTTATCAAGAGTAGTGACTGGCGTATTGTGACGAGCCAGTTGCTCGGCCACCATTGACCAGACGTTTTTAATAGGTGAGAGATCTGCAGAATGTGCTGGCCAGGGAAGTCGTCGTTCGTGTAGATGGTTTTGTCTTGTAAACGTCCCCAACTGTTGACTGAGGGAGCGAAACGTGGCTGCACGATCCGTTACAGCCATGCGGTTAAGATACCTGTCATTTCTACTGCTAGTGATACGAGGGCGTTGGGATCCAGTACGGCATTCCGTATTGCCATCCTGAATCCACCGATTCCATATTTTGCTAACAGTCGTTGGATCGCGACCAACGCGAGCAGAGATGTCGCGATACGATAAACCGCAATGGCGATAGGCTACAATCCGACCTTATGGTACGCATTTCTCCTACATACATGAGACATCACAACAACGTTCCACCAGGCAACAAGTCAACTGCTGTTTGTGTATGAGAAATCGGTTGGAAACTTTCCCCGTGTCAGCACGTTGTAGGGGTCGCCACCGGCGCCAACCTTGTGTGGATGCTCTGAAAAGCTAATCATCTGCATATGAATGCGTCTTGTTCCTGTCTTCTTCGCGTCCGTAACACGTCATCTTCGTGGTGTAGCAATTTTAATGGCCAGCAGTGTAATTTTTAGGTTTAACCCTTCTGGACTAGTGATACATGCCATGAAAGGAGAAAGCGTATGGTCGCAATGCAGACTGGGAACCCCAGGACGAGGGTCACCTCCGCCCCCGCTAGTGGCCTGCATGTAGAGCAGTGGGGGCGGTGATGGCTGTCAGGTCAGGCGGTCAGCAGGTAGCGGGGCTTTGCGGCTCTCAGGTGGCCGCTATCTAATCGCTGTGGCAGCGACAGCCGCAGCTGCCGGCCACGACCCGCGCCCCACATAGCCCCAACACCGGCCGTCCGTCCAGAGGCGGCGGCAGCGGCTGATGCGCGCTATCTCGACGCGACACCTAGCGTTCGCCTCAGCCTGACAGCGCCACCCCACTCCCTACAACGAGATGGTCTGACATGTGCGTCACCGATCTCGATCAAATTTTGTATCGACGTTCTATACTGAATATGAAGAAAGATGTGTTGTGGCTTTTTGCTAAGAGTAATTTGTGAAAAAAAATCGAGGTCAAATTTGATAATGGATAATCAAATTTTCAATGCTATACATCAAAATATCGTCTACAGATGAGTATTCACACATGCGGGATCAAAAGTTTATGAAGCTGGAGTAATTAACGTTTTTGTGTTTTCACTCGGTACCTTGGATACTCGTAAACATGAGCAACTTTCTGAGCGCTTTCACCAGTCGAGCAGTCCAGAGCTTGAACGGTCAAATCGTAAATCCATGTTCGAACCTCCATCATGGCAATTTGGTGTAAGATGTTTTTCGATGGATTGTGCAACTTAACTACGGGGTCATCAGTCCCTAAACTTACAAACTACTTATCAACTACCTTATACTAAAGATGACACAAATATCCATGTCCGAGGGGGGATTCGAACCCCCGACCGCAGTGGCCGTGCAGATCGTGACTGGAGCACCTCAGTCTCCTCGGCCACCGCGGCCGGCAATATTCAGTTTAATGTATTATCTGTTTACAGTTGTTTTATTGTGATACACGGTGTAAACCAGTGCTGGCCGCCGTGGCCGAGGGGACTGAGGCGCTCCAGTCACGGTCTGCACGGCCAATAAGGTCGGGGATTCGAATCCCCCCTCGGGCATGGATATTTGTGCCGTCCTTAGTACTAGTTAGTTCATAAGTAGTTTCTAAGTTTAGGGACTGATGACCCCGTAGTTAAGTCCCATAAGCTATACAAACATTTGAATATTTTTTTGTAAACCAATAAAAATAAGAAATACATAAAATAAAAGAATATTATTACTTAATTCCAGTTACTGGCCGTCAATTTGTCAGCGCTCTCACAGCCAGAAGGAGAAACGTATCATACAAACAAGCACACTAACAACATACTTACACGTTCACGTGTTGCCTGAAATATCGCTCGTGGAAAAGAAAAATCTTATTCATACAATACTGGCCATTACAATTGCTACACCAAGAAGAAATGCAGATGATAAACGGGTGTTCATTGGATACATACAGGGTGTCCAGAAAAGGGCTCCCTGATTTCAAAATTAAATATATCGAAAACGAAGATCGATAGAGGAATGCAGTAAACGGTATGTTTATTGCGAAAGCTGTAAGAAGTTTATACAGCAGTTTGAAATAATAGTTACAAAAGCTGCTAACTCATGGCGCTGTACGCTGTGCAGATCATATCAGCATACATAAGTGAAATAATCATATGAAAACACTCTTTGCAAACAGTCACATCACAATGTTCTCAAAATGTTCACCATTGTCACTACTGTGGAGGCGCAAACGAATAATGAAATTCGCCATCACATTTCGTAGTGTCTCAAACGAAAAGGATTCAGATGCCACAGAGATCGCCGATTCAAGCTCATCCAGCGTGACGGGATGCTTCGGGTAGACCATGTCTTTTCACTGTGCCCCACAAAAAAGTCACAGGGAGTCAAACCCTGCGAATATGGAGGCCAATCCATGCCTGCACCAGTAAATTTGGGATATTCCAAAGCAGTGACTCGATTTCCGAAGTATTCCTCAAGAAAGCGAAACACTTGTTCGATCCGATGTTGTCGGGCTCCATCTTGCATAAACCATTCAGTACCTGGTCGATCCTCCAGCGCTTGCTGTGTGGCGATAAATTGTTCCAAAATTGCAACGTTACGTGTACCAGTGACCGTTTCTCGAATTAAAAAGGTCCAGTAATGCCTCTGATGCATACTGCAGCCCAAACAGTAACTTTAGGAGAATACAGGGGTTTCGCTTCATACCAATATGGCTTTTCGGAACCCCAAAATCGCCAGTTCTGCTTATTCACGTATCGTTTCAGGTGTAATTGTGCTTCACCTGTAAACCAGATGCAGCCAACATCACATCAATCATTGTGAGCATCTGATTAGCAAAGGCAACCCTTTCTTGCACAGCTCGTACGGGTATGGCCTGGTGCATTTGAATTTTGAATGGAAACATGTGTAGGCTCTTTCTCAGTATTTTCTGCGTGCTGGAACGCTTCAAACCAGTCTCAGATGCAATTCTATGGACGGATGACATTGAATTTCGCTGAATAATTCCAGAAACTGTGGCGATATTTTCAGGCGTAACAGCGGTTTGCTTGCGGCCAACATGCCCCACTATGCAGTTACACTGCCTGTTCGTTGAAATTTTGCGGCCGGCCGCGGTGGCCGAGGGGACTGAGGCGCTTCAGTCACGGTCTGCACGGCCACTACGGTCGGGGGTTCGAATCCCCCCTCGGGCATGGATATTTGTGTCGTCCTTAGAATAAGGTGGTTGATAAGTAGTTTGTAAGTTTAGGGACTGATGACCCCGTAGTTAAGTCCCATAAAAAATAATAAAAAAAATATATAAAAAAAATTGCGAAGAGCGTACGAATAGTTTTCGCATCTGGTCGTTTTGGTACATTAAATCGTGCTTGAAAACTTCACCTTGTTGCCGTAGGACTTTTTTCTACCCTGTGGTACTCTAGCTCCAGAAAAACGCGTTGTTTCAATAGTGGAACTGATCGCTCTGGGCTTCGGATCACTATTTATACTACGCATTACGTATGGCGATTACAGCGCCATCTGTTAGCAGCTTCTGTAACTATTATTTCAAATTGCTATATAAATTTCTTACAGCTTTCATAATAAACATACCGTTTACTGCATTCCTCTATCGATCTTCGTTTTCGAGTTATTTAATTTTGAAATCAGGAAGTCCTTTTCTGGACACCCTGTATATATTATACTAGAACTGACACGTGATTACATTGTCACGCAGTTGGGGTGGCCGTCGCTTCCATCTCAAGGCAGGACGTCCATTGGTTTACAGTTGAATTCCGATATTGTGTGTGAGTTCAGGTGACCTACCTGGTAACGGGAAGGCAGCAGGACGGCAAGGGTGAAGGCGATCTCGAACAGCGAGTAGAGCAGCAGGGAGCTGAAGAAGTGCTTGTGCAGCGAAACGCGGTGGCTCTGCAGCTGTCTGCAACACACAAGGCAAGCACGCGCTGTTTCAAGGACAGAGAGCGAGGAATGGCAGATGAGAGTCATAAATTCAGTGGTTAACAAAAGACTGGAGATTGAAGGTGGCCTTGTTTCAATAGAAAGAGAGAACGTTGGACTTACAAAAATGATCACAGAATGTGCGCAGATAAAAAATATCGCCTAAAATTAGTCTGTAATTATTCTGTTTCACAGAAATGGAAACAAATAAGTAATAAAACATAATACATCTACAGGGTGAAAAGTATTTAAACCGACATACTCTGGGATGTTGTAGGGGACATCAAAACAAATATTTCTCCTTAGTGTCATTTTTTTCCTATGAGAAGTATTTAAACCGGTAGAGGAAGATTTCTCTGGCGGCAAATTAATTAAACCAACAAACACTTTTCCAATTTTTATTTATTACCAGGAGACAATACATTAACACAACCCGATTTCATTTATAGTATATTTTCAAAAATGCCTCCATTACACGTAAACAAAGGTTACATTGTCGGATCATGTTCTGTCTGACACGGGCAAAAACCCCAGGCGTATCCTGAATTGTTCCTGCTGCAGCTACTATCCGGGCAAGTTGCGTAAACAGGTTGTGCATCTCTCTCCACACAAAAAAGTCTAGAGGGAACATATCGGGATCGAGCAGGCCTTGGTACTGGACCATCTCTGCCAATCGACGCTTCTGGGAACCGTCGGTCCAGGAATTGACGCACACGACGAATGAAATGTTCCGTCACCCCGCCCTGTTGGAACCAAATGCGTTGTCTTGGATGGAGCGGGACGTCTTCCAACAAATCTGACAAAGCTCTGTCGAGAAAATTGTAATATTGCGTGCCATTTAATGCGGCCTCCACCGCTTTAAATACTCCTCGTATGAAAAAATTACATTACCGAAAAATATTTGTTTTGGTGTCCCCTACAATCTCCCAGAGTTTGGCGGTTTAAATACTTTTCACCCTGTCTACATCTCCCGTCGAAATGTGCAACACATTCACAGAAATTACCATCGACGACAAAGTCATAATGTAAGCTATATATCTAAGCTTGTGTTGGTACGTACGTGCTTCCGTGTCCGCCTACTGACGCCCACTCGTGGCTACAGTGACAGATAGCCCTCGATCTTTAATGCTGCCAGTAAGGGACTTTGCTCGCGCTGTGTGAGTGTGGCGAGCAAAAACACACGAAATATGAAGCAATACATACTGTTATGGCGAACTATTCTGTGATTAAGTTTACCGTGCATGTGAAAACGCCTTTGACATGAAACTATGACTTTAAAACGACGTGTGTTATCTAATACCTAGTTTTCAATCTCTAAGTAGGTTTTAGGCAGTCAAGCTGTACTGACGATCAATAGACATAGGAAGATATAATTCCAGGTAAATAAAATTACTGATATATATTTGTTTTTGACTCAAGCAAATCTAGAGTATTTTCTGGTGTAGATGAAATTTTCCTCACTGCCATATAAATAAGATGCCGTACTGTGCAAGGCGGAGAGAACCTTACGTCAGATTTCCACTGCGTTGGAAAGTTCACCATGAAAGTTGGCGAATCTATATTTCAATGGAGAAGGTTTTTATCCTACACAGCCGGCCGCGGTGGCCGAGGGGACTGAGGCGCTCCAGTCACGGTCTGCACGGCCACTACGGTCGGGGGTTCGAATCCCCCCCTCGGGCCGTCCTTAGTATTAGCTAGTTCATAAGTAGTTTGTAAGATTAGGGACTGATGACCCCGTAGTTAAGTCCCATAAGCTATACAAACATTTGAACATTTTTTTTATCCTACACAAGTCACGATATGGTGCATGCCAGAGAGTACTGTGCAATAAATTTCATCTCACCAGTCGAATGAAAGTTGACATTTGCATGTCATTTTTCATACGTAAAATGTAAACTTTCACAGCTGTAAATTCCTAAAATATTCTGGTCTATTGTGGTGTAGTCGGATGGATTTAATATTGAACCGCAACGTTTCGGTCCCATCTGCGGAGGATATTACGAAGGGGGATCGTAATTCCCTTGGATGTTAGAATCACACTCTGGCTCGCTGCTGTCTGCAGCCAATTTCTGTTTCCGCGTGCTCCCGCGCAGAGGCGTCACGTCACGTGTTTTTCGCCGTTGTCGGTTGCCGTCGTCCGCTGCTGCTGTTGCCCCATAGTGGAAGACTGGTGTACCTCTCCTTCAGAACCTAATCGCCGGCCGCGGTGGCCGAGGAGACTGAGGCGCTTCAGTCACGGTCTGCACGACCACTACGGTCGGGGGTTCGAATCCCCCCTCGGGCATGGATATTTGTGCCGTCTTTAGTATAAGTAGTTTGTAAGTAGTTAAGTCCCATAAGTTTAACAAACATTTGAACATTCAGAACCTAATCCAGATGTCCAGTTTCACGCCCTCTTCCTTCCTACTGAAATTGTTGAGGTGTTTAACAATTTCTGTGACTTCTCTGTACAGCCTTTCATGATACCCGTTTATGGCTAACAGTACCTAGGTTTATCACACAGAATATGATGCTAAGCATGTTCTGCATCTCACTCTTTCCCTTTCGCAACCGTCAATTGCGAATGGCGCTCCTCTGCGTGGAGCAATTAAGAACTGCCTGCAGTCAATAGCAAACCAGGGAGCGTTTCGAAGCTACGATCCCCTTCAAAATGTCCTCCGCAGATGGCAATGGAACATTGGTTTTTCAATTATTAATGCATCCGACCACGGCACAATAGCGCGGAATATTTTACCGCCGGCCGCGGTGGCCGAGGAGACTGAGGCGCTCCAGTCACGGTCTGCACGGCCACTACGGTCGGGGGTTCGAATACCCCCTCGGGCATATTTGTGCCGTCCTTAGTCTTAGTTCATAAGTAGTTTGTAAGTTTAGGGACTGATGACCCCGTAGTTAAGTCCCATAGACTTTACAAACATTTGAACATTTTTGAATATTTTACTATTCTTCGTATACACGGGACGGAGGAGAAGGGCTGATATACATGTGCTAGAGCCGAGGGTGGGGATACTCTACAAATCACATTTAAGTGCCTGGCAGAGGGTTCATCGAATCGCCATTATACTATTTATCTCCCAGACGAGATGAGACAAGAGGTAGACAGGCAGAGGATAGACATGGAGAGGGGCGACAGATGGATGTAGTTGAGAAGAGATGATGAGATAAGAATATTGTAATAAATAAATACCCGAACAATGTGGGGTTTTAATGCGATTTCATTGACAATAAATGACATCAGATGACCAAGTAATTGATATGAAACATCGCATACTTACAATTTGTTTCATATTCAACTAAGTACTGATAGGCTTTAGACAACAAGGCAGTGCTTATGTCAGAATAGTGAAGAAAACGTACATCAAATTATGTGCAGCTTTAAGTTGTGACTTCGCGAAATGTGTGTTTGCTGACATGTCTGTCATTTCGTCAGATGACAGGTGAAAATCAGGAATTAGGGAAATAATGCAACATGTCAAGTGCTCGATGCTAAATGTATTTGATATCTACTATTTACATCTGACCGTTATATAACTCTGATAGAACCTTCACATGACTACAGGTCTTTTACCTCTTCCCCTCTTGTGTTGTCTGTGTGGAGTATTCGTTGATATCATTTGAAACTGATGACAGAACTCGATAGGCACCTACAATCGACAAATCTCCCATGACGTTTAGATTTTCGTCTCCCTTTACATTCCAAGTTGCCATTTCTATATCGTCATATACTTTCTCTACCTCCTCAACTTCTACTTGTGACGTCACTTGTAAATATGCTGTCAGATTTCTGTCGAATCTCATAAGACCAACACTGTAACTGAAATGTTAACAATAGCCCACTCTCTGTCCTACTTTTCCATTCAGAACGAATGGCATAGTCGTTATACCGTCTTTCGTGCTGTTGAAATTAACCTGTATTCGTGTGATCAGAAATCCGTATCTTCTTTCGACTTCACTGACCCCCATTACGACTGGATGAAGCTTTTGCACTTTAAATTTCAAATTTTCCAGTTCCCCTATTATGTTAAAACTTATGATACAATATTTTTGTCGTAATCACCTCCTCCTTGGCAGTACCCTCCCTGAGATCCGTATGGGGGCCTATTCCTCAATCTTTCGTTAATGTAAAGATCATCATGATACCTTTTCAATCGCAGGCCAAGTGTCCTTTGGATACATAGTAATGCATTTATGATACAGTGATTTCCATTGCCTTTGCATCCTTATGCCGATAGTCATTACCAACTCTTCTGCGTTTTTGGTATAAACGCTCTGAACCTCTTTCCGCTCCTCCACCCTTTTCTACATTACCATTGGCAGATCAAGATTTTTATTATTCTGAACATCTTCAGTTGTCATTACTGATGATTTTCATCTTATTGGTACCAAGGTGAAAAGGAGGTAGATCAGATGAAGACTAATCGAGAGCAGTTAAAGATTTCGAGTGGTAATAGCGATTCAATCTAAAAATGACTTTTGAAGGAAATGAGATACTGAGGAATGAAGGAACGCATTTCAGTTTCGCTAAAGAGATGGATAATATGTTAAGGAATGCCAGTGAAGACATATCTGGAAAAAAAAAAAAAAAAAAAAAAAAAAAAAAAAAAAAAAAAAAAACAGAAATTGGGTTTTCAGCTAGTCAGCAATATACTCAGTTAAATAACATTCTTACGAGCACATTGAGATGGCGAGTTTGGATATGACGTATAAGCTCATGCTATCTACATCTACATGGGATACTCTGCAAATCACATTTAAGTGCCTGGCAGAGGGTTCATCAAACCGCCATTATACCATTTATCTCCCATTCCATTCTCGAATAGCGCGCGGGAAGAAAGAACACCTGAATCTCTCTGTTCGAGCTCTGATTTCTCGTATTTTATTCTCATCATCATTTCTACCTATGATGTTTTCTACCCGTGTAAGTGGGAGTCAACAATATATTTTCGCTTTCGGAGGAGAATGTTGGCGATTGGAGTCTCGTAAGTAGCCCACGCCGCAGCGATAAGCGCCGTTGTTGTAATGATTCCCATTCCAGATCCTGTACCATTTCCGTAACGCTGTCTCCCCTGTATCGTGACAATACGAAACGAGGAGCTCTTCTTTGGACTCTTTCGATGTCCACTTTAGATATCGCGCCCAAAATTATGTATAACATCCTTTAAGACCTTTAACAATATTCTGGTAAAATTTGAAAAAAAAAAGAAAATGAAGATGGTCGAGCTTCCACCCCTTGGTGATTTGACATGGAATGACCCTATGAAGACGTTGTGCTGGATGCTGCTGCTGCTGTTGTTACCGAAAAAGTGTTTGACATACAAGTTTGTAGCGTTTGTTACCGTTACATTCCGTTCATTATCTAACGCACGCTATTTCTAAGACGTTCGTTGTCTGTTGCAGACACAGTCTTAACTAAGAGATACATTTATTTTGCTTATAAATCTGAGGTTGGGGTCGAGTACCGAAACGGACCATTTCTTTCCTTTGGCTAGTCCCAAATGTTTGACTCTGCTTAGAATTGTTTTTAAATTATATGGACATCGAAAGAGTATTATGTTTGTTAAGATGGATACGGAAGTTTATGGCGTTCGCTACTGTTACAAAAAATGTTCAAATGTTTGCAGAGCCCACGGGGCCCACAAACCACCCATGAACCAGCCAACACTAAGGACGGCACAAACATCCATGCCCGAGGAGGGACTCGAACCCCGACCCCAGCGGACGCGCAGACCGCGACCGGCGCGCCCAGTCCCGTCGGCCACCGCGGCCGGCTGCTACCGTTACACCCCATTTATTATGTACCCTGCGCTATCATGAAACACGTCTGTCGGCTTTTGTATATGTAGTCTATGCGAAGAATGCTTAAAATAATGTTATGATATTTTGTTTAAACATTTAGTATCGGAATAATTGGCTCCGTTTTTCCAACGTTAGTTTATTTCGATAACTTTTTTTTTCTTTGTGGTGGTGGTGGTGATGGTGGTGTGTGTGTGTGTGTGTGTGTGTGTGTGTGTGTGTGTGTGTGTATCTGTGCGCGGGTTCGAGTACCGGACCGAGTCACACAGGGATGGCAATCTGTAGGGCTGTCGGTGTGGTAGAGGTGGGGGCGTGGGGGGGGGGGGGGTAGAGCGGGGGATGTGCTCAAGAAAGTGCTTACCTGTAGAGGCAGTTGCCCTTGTTGCTGATCAAAACATAGGTTGTTACAATGGAATTGATATGCAAATTTAATTACATTAATTGGGTGCAGAGTTCGGGCAATTGGGCGTCTGCTAGGGGTAGAGGCGTCCGAGTGGCCGAGGGCGGTAACGGTGCCTGGCGTCGATGACGAGCAAAACACGGGCGATGCTTATTCATCCTAACCCGCTTCACTATACTACTGCCGGCTAAATAGGTGTATTTGATTGCAAATGACTTGGCTGTCAAGTTCAAAGAGAACATAAAGAGGTCATTTCTGATCTCTAGTAGCCTACATAATAACACATGTGGAGAACACAGAGAATTCAGCACTCGGGTGGGTACAGCAATACTGTGAGTGGCAGCTGAAGTCTACATTAGGCAATGCTGGAACATCCTACTGAAATGTTTGCAGGTTGGGACAGTTATGCAGCTGGTGCCAGGGAATGCTTACTGACCCGTAGAGAGAGAAGAGCAGTATGGCAGGCGCCAGGCAGGCCGCGGACGTGGCCTGGGCCGCCACGGTGACGTACAGCCGCCGCACCAGCCCGGGCAGTCGGCTGCAGGGCGAGTAGTCGGTGGGCAGCCGCCACACACCGCCGGTCAGGCATTGCCGCCGAGACAGCTCTGCGGGCAATGGAAGCAAAGTGGGCGATCAGCTGCTGGTGAGAACACAGTGCACAGTACGGCTCTTCACTGCTAACTGCACAAGTTACGTTTGGCCCACACTTTCTAGTGGGCAGTCAAATGTAAACAAGAACATCCCCTGCAACAGAGTAATGGAAACGCTCCATTCAAAAGTAAACACGTGTTAAGACATTTATCACAGTGTGAGATGAGAAGATCAACACCATTTTTTTAGAAAGTGGTCAGCCAATAACTTATTTATAACAGTGTTCACTCTTGTAGTTATACATCCAGCTAAAAGTAACATTCCACACTCTTCCTTCAGATAGGTAATGATGGAAAAATAAGATGTTGACAGATTCTAAGAATGTTTAAATGTTTGTACAGCTTATGAGACTTAACTACGAGGTCATCAGTCCCTAAACTTACAAACTACTTATGAACTATTTACGAACTAGGACGGGACAAATATCCATGCCCGAGGGGAGAGACTTAACTACGGGGTCATCAGTCCCTAAACTTACAAACTACTTATGAACTACTTACGAACTAGGACGGCACAAATATCCATGCCCGAGGGGAGATTCGAACCCCCGACCGTAGTGGCCGTGCAGACCGTGACTGAAGCTCCTCAGTCCCCTCGGCCACCGCGGCCGGCGACAGATTCTAGCTATTTAGAGGAAGTTTCATATCAGTGCACACTCCGTTGCAGAGTGAAAGTTTCATTCTGGAAACATACCTTAGGCTGTGGCTAAGCTATGTCTCCACCATATCGTTTCTTCCAGGAGTGCTAGTCTTGCATGGTTCGCAGGAGAGCTTCTGTGAAGTTTGGAAAGTAGGAGGTGAGGTACCGGCGGAAGTAAAGTTGTGATGCGGCACCGTGAGTCGTGTCGGGATAGCTCAGTCGGTAGTGCCCTTGCCCGCGAAAGGCAAAGGTCCCAGGTTCGAGTCCCGGTTCCGGCACACAATTTTAATCTGCCAGGAAGTTTCAGGATCTTACAGTGTTTCCCAACCAGCTCACTTATAAACATTATCTTCATACAATTAGCAGTTTTAGTGGCAATTCTTCTGTTTGAATAAAAAGTTCTTGGGTTTCCGACTGCGTTAAGTGCTTAAAATTTCACAAGCTTTCAACCAAGCACTCCTTGGCCAGTGACAAGTGGTATGACTGGTGGCTGTTGGTGCGATCTTATATACGCTAGCTGCCGGTCGTGACTTCACTGGTGTCATCATCTCCATATATGGTAATATTTTGGCTCGGTGGCCAGTGTGTCTGCCACAACTTCACAATCGCCTAGTTCTATGGCACGTTGCACTGCAGGATGCCGCTCTATTGATAGTGTTACCACTGATTTAATTTCCATTGCTTTCTTAATTACACAATCACAGAAACCTTGGATGTGAGCCATGACTGAGGTTTCATCAAACTTGACAATGGCCAAGGAGTGCTTGGCCGAAAGCTCATGGAATTTCAACCACTTGACAGTTGGAAACCCGACAAACATTTTATTCAGAGTTGTCGCTGCAAGGTTCTGTATTCCTACATCTTCTGTGTTTGTCATTACCGTTGATGGCATGGTGATGCACTATTTCAAGCCTGAAGGCAAAGTCACATGTCTACCAACAAAGAAATGGCAAGCTGTTAGCATAAATTCCTGGAAGTTTATAATGATATATTTTTTTTACTGCAGGGCCCTCTGCTTATCAAGTGTTGAAGTGTTCAAGCAACTCCAAAAAAAGAAATTGCAAAAAGTGTGATGCACTGAAGCTTAGTAATACCTTGTTTCTCAATAATAAATGCACATGAAATGCGAAATGAAGAAAGGCTAAGGCTATACTTGAGCAATTTTTTTGGTAACACTGCATTATCCTCTGTAGGTTGTCTTGATATTTCACCATGTTGATTTCATATCTTTCATGAAACATAAGTGAATATATCGGTTTCAGTCAGACAACAAAGTGAAACAGTGAGTGCAACTGTTGTTCTGCCTGTGGCCAACTGTGATCTACGGTACTGATTGTCTTGTCTCCAAGTGGGATAAATGTCGTAACATATGTCTGTCCTATGGGATCATTCCATGATCAAGTTGTGCAAGTCTTCGGTTTCCATTTGACTGTCCGTCTTTGAAGGGGTTCATTTGCATTAGTGACATAAACATGAACACACACACACACTTCTTAATACGTCCGTTCATCTAGTTTTTATATTTCCGTTTTTCGTGAATAAAACCACAAGTCACACTAGAAAGTTTGTAAACATTTGTCCTCTATGCCTGCATTACCACAAAAAATAATAAATTATCTTAAACATGTACGTTGTACTTACATTTCATTGTGAATTTATGTGATGACAAGAAACACAAATGTTCTTCTGGCATCAGACTCAAAAGGGGCTCTACAGAAAACAATGTGGATCTATTAGCAGACATCCAGAAATAATTAAAATTCCATTTCCAAAACATACATTATTTTGTCACACGAAAAAGACCAAAGAACTGTTATAAAATATATCTAGTCTCTGACTGACCTGCTGTGAGAAAGGAGACAACAGTAAATTTTAATGTCTCATGGAAATCACAGACATTGGAGATGGAGCACAAGCCTGGTATACGATAGAATAAGGAAATGAAAAGAACCATCAGGGTTTTTTCATACAGCGATTCAGGAAAATCCAAGAGAACATGGATGGGTGGCAGGTTTATGAACCGCCCTCCCCCCAATGCGAATCCTATGGGCTTCATCAGCGCCTCTCCTATTACAAGTTTAGTTGGTACATAATAGTTTGCTGTACGATGCAGGTACGTCGTTAAAGTATTTTGTCGAGGACTGTAGTATGATTCTAGGGAGATGCTCGTACTGACGGAATTGGAGCACAGCAGCAACGGTAGTACGTAGGGAGGCCTCCATCCTCGAATACTCGAAACTGTACGAAAACATGCGCAGGATAAAATTAGATCATAAAGCCAACTGTGATCTTGCTGCTTCCTTGCAAAACGTTGCACTACACTACAAGTGACTTTCTAACATAGAGAAACAAACAAGATATGAAAACGATTCGAGGGGCGCTTTGCATAATTCATTGCCGATAGTTCATCAAATCAAGAATGCCAAAATCCTGTGCTAAGGATTATCATAATTGAGCAAAACACACACGTCGTATGGACACATGGTTGCGTTAGTCGTCCTAGTGCAGTTGTAAAATGGTAACAACGAAGTAAAAGAGATGCAAACTTCATTATGTCATTTAAAGAAGAGGGGATAACGTGGGACGTGCGCGGGATTATTCTACACCCACCCCTCCCTCCCTTACAATGCTACTTGGTAGTCCAGCTACAGATATTTTGGGAACTATTCTGGATTTACTACTTCTGCTGGAAAACTGAACCTCCATCCTCTCCCCCTCCCCTCACGCCTCGGACGGCAACCATTCCCTTTCACACACATAAGACAGCTGAAAACTGCCTCCCTCCCCAAGAAAAATAATTTAAACTATGCCCGATGTCATTTATAATCAATTTTCTGCACCGAAGTATAAAACTGTTTTGTAGTATGTTTTGCGAAACTCAGGTGACGACACTGACATACCCGTATCATCATTAGAAAATTTAATTAACGTGTCTTTCGATATTGAACTGCTTGAATGGGAAAGTGATTTTGAATACAAAAACGTGGCGTTATTGGGATTCGCAGAATGTTTTTCTCCACTGTCTTGTACACGCTGTATCATAGTCCCACAAGTGCAGTCTTAAGACTAATATAAGACTATCAGGTGTGTAGCAATTTATGTACTGCACTTTTATAATTAATTTAAGCTGAACGTTTTTGGCACTGACGATAAAAAAAGTAATTACACCCTAACGTTGTTAACGATTTGTCTTCGGTGGCGTTGATATTTCGCTACTGCCTTTCTACTGAAATGTTTCTTGTATCACAGACGACTGTTTCTTTTTTTCATGATCGGCTGTTATTCTAAGCATAGTCTCGTGATATTCCGGAGATCGAGGTAAAAAATGTCCTCCGTGTGAGTGGCAAGCCATATTAGCTTGGTTTATGTTTTACGTTCAACTCAGTCTGGGAAATATGTTGTTTGTTCAAATGTTTGTTAAGCTTGTGGGACTTAATGCGGGGTCATCAGTCCCTAAACTTACACACTACTTATAAACTTATTTATACTAAATACAGTACAAACATCCATGCCCGGGGGGGGGGGGGGAGTATCCTAACCCCCGACGGGGAACGGCCTTAGACATCGGAGCATAGTGCTTACTACTTTTTCGGCGTTCGTACAGTAAAGTTACGGCATATGACACAACGTTACGATTTATTATTCGTACGATATTAATTGTATTGACGAGAAATGTTACAGACAGTATACACACATACCACTGAACGTACGTTCGAAATTTTATCATAGTACGACCACAGTTCACGAGATATGACGTCATGAACAATGAGATGCGAGAAAAACTGTTACATCACGCGAAAATATTGCACATTTCCTCCTAAACCACTGGACCGACTTCAACCAAATTTGATACACGTATTCCTTACCGTGAGGTAACAGTTCCTGCAGGTTTAGAATCACATACAACATATGGTTCAGGAGATATGACATCATAAACAATAGGAATCGCAAAAAACTGCATAATGTGACGAAGCTTTATTTATATACTGTATCAGAATAAGAGTACTTAGCGACTTCCAACAAACTTTAAACATAATTTCAAACATTTATTATACATTTTCTCGCTGACAACCACAGTAAAATGCGAAAAAAAGGAAAAGAAAACGCTTACTACTCTTCTGATGTTCATAAAACTACGGCATACGGAATGACGTTACAATTTATAGTTCTACACTACAAATTGTAACGGTACGAAATTTTACAGGCAGTATGAACACATATAGCTGAATGTATCTTTGAAATTGTATCACAGTACGATACGTAGTTCATGAGATATTAGCACGAACAGTAGTGTTCATGGAAAACCTCCCTATCACGCACCAAGTTGTAATCTAATACTTCTTTACTACTAATTGTATTCACAAAATATTTTACAGACATATATCACTTATATAAATGAATATATATCTGAAAAATTATACATTTGTGCCACATATAACTCAATAAATATGAGATCGTACGAATTTTATATCTCATTTGTATTTTGATTACTATCTTTCTTTTTTTGGATACTGCAATTATAATTTTGTACATTATGCAACACAACCTTCTTAAAATATTCTCCCATAAATATAACATGTTTTTAGAAGAAAAAAAGAGACTGACAAAGAGAGAGAATGGATAGGAGAAGTACTAACTCGAGGCTGGAATAAATAAATACCCTGGCAACGTCGGGTTTTCAGCTAGTTATATTATAAAAACATAATAAATCGATTAAGGCAGAGATTTTGTACTTTATATGGTGTAAGGTATCGATCACAGACATATAGTGTTCGGATAGAGAGCTTGTCTTGGCCTTGGATGAAAGTATGGACACAACTTTGAATGTGTGCATAGAGGAAAACGTTGGATCCAGGTTACATGCAAAACTCCGGTCGCTTTCCGTCAGCCATTTGGCTACGAAACGCGTGTAATTAATAAAATGTTGGTTGGGGTCGAAGTCGTTTGTGAAATAGACTCGACCATGCAGGGTACAAATTATTTTGTAGGCAGTGCCGTTCCTCTTCATTTTAAGGTTAAGAGTGCAAGTTTTTAAAGCAGGTGGATCAACAGAATCTATTCTTAAATGGAAACCCAGTACAAAGTTATCAATTTCGCTTAGCCTATTTTTCCAGTTATCCTTATTTTTTTGCTATACCACCCCTGAATTAAGGTGAACAAGAAATAACCAAAATGACTCAAATGGGTCAATCCACTTCTGAGTTTTACAGAGGCTGACGCACAGCAACTGATTTTTATGTATAGAGATGTATCTGGCTACGATAAGCATTGTAACTAATTACGTTTGAATTATCTCTTTTCAAAAGAAACTTTCGTCAATAAAGTATTAATCTCTCAGAGAGGATATGAATGAGCAATGTTCCGGAATAGAACTAACGTGCTACTACCTGAGAGGAAGACGGCAGAGAGAGGTGTGTGATCGTTTACCGCGGACACGAGCTTACCCTTCGTCGCCAAAACAGAGCCCCGGCTACAAAAGCAAACCGCGGTGGAGAGCTGGCAGCGGAACACGGGCCGCCCACCTGCAGCTGAACCGCGCGCTTCAACACTGGAGGCCCCATCCGGTGTCGGCCGACCTTGTGCCTTGGGCTTCTTGAGCCGCACGAGCACTCGGGCGAAACACTGGACAGTGAAATTCCTGAACTATTTAGTGAAGAGGCAGTTAGCAGTGTAAACTACTTCGAAAGGCGCTCGACACGGAGCCGTACAGGAGACTACTAACGAAATTACACCTGTACGTAACAGGTACCCAAATATGTGAGTGGCTCGAAGACTACTTAAGTAACAGAACCCACTACGTTGTCCTCAACAGCAAGTGTTTGTCAGAGACTAGGGTATCGTCAAGAGTGACCCAGGGAAGTGTCATAGGACCGCTATTATTTCCTAGCTGTATAAATGATCTGACGGACAAAGTGAGTTGCAATCAGCTGCTGTTTGCTGACGTGTACAGGAAGGTGTCGCCATTGAATGATTGCAGTTGGATACAGGATGACTTGGACCAAATTTCTAGGTGGCAACTAGCGCTAAATGTAGGAAAAGAATGTAAGGTGATGTAGATAGTAGGAGAAACAATCCCGCAATGTTCTATTAAAGCATTACTAGTGTGGTGCTTGACAGAGTCACGTCAATTAAATATTTTGGCATAACACTGTGATATGAAATGGAACAACAGTCGTGGGGACTGTATTGGAGACCGCATATAAAACGCTTCTGTGACCCAGTCTTGAGTATTGCTCAAGTGGTTGGCATCCCCACCAGATCGGCTTAAAAGAAGGTCCAATTTATAGGCGAACCGCTGGTTTGTTACTGATAGGTTCGATCAATGCTCGAGTGTTGCTGAGATGCTTCGGGAACACAAATGGGAGTCGCTGGAGGAAAGGCGACGTTCTTTTCGAGATTTAGAGACCTTTCACCAAGAAAGCCTGTCAACTGCTGTTTGAGAAATCAGTTGGAAGCTTTCCTCATATCAGCACATTGTAGGTGTCCCCACCGACGCCAACCTTGAGTGAATGCTCTGAATAGCTAGTCATTGAACTCCGAAAGTACTCAAGTGATCTTAATGAAATTTTTCGCAGTGTGTGTCTTGTGGTCCAATTTAATAACAGGCGCTTTTCAGCTACAAGTCTGGGACAGCAGAAAAGTCCTTTTTGTGCGAAAGGTCGCAAGTTCCAAATTAGCTAGAATCACGGAGTTTTCAACAATGTGAGCAGTTGCCAGAAACAACTCTTTTTCAGACTCCACGCTGAACTGTAATTTCCTTTTCCCGTTTGGGTATTTAGGATAAGTTAGGGCCATGTTACTCGGAGAACTGGCGTGGTGAGTCAAAGTCACAGCCACACGAAACTATTATTACGGTCGATTTCGGACGTTTCCGTAAAACTACATCTTATTTCACATTACACATATTTTTGCAAATTTACATAAGGCATAAACATACTTTTTTAAATTTTTCGTGTATCTCATTCTATTTCAATTTTGCTGTGTATTATGAATCACAGACATTGCGGAGGTGGGGTGGCTTGAGTGCCTTAACGATACAGATACACGTACCGGAGATGCAACCACAGTGGCGAGGGCAAAGAAACGTGTGGTTCCTCAAGAGGAGCAGCAGCCTTTTTGATAGTTACAGGGACGACAGTGTGCATGATTGACTGAGCTGGCCTTGCAACATGTCTTTGCCATTCAGTTACTGGGAATGGCTGAAAGCAAGTGTAAACTACAGTCGGTACTTTCCTCGAGATATGGTGGGGATTAGTGAATTTCGGTGGCAGGATGAACGGGATTTTTGGTCCGTTGAGTACAAGGTTATAAATACAAAATCGGTTGGGGGAAATACAGAAATAAGTCTACTAATGAATAATAAGATAGGACTGCAGGTATGTTAGTATGAGGAGCATAGTAAAGGCCTTGTCGTAGCAAACGTAGACTCGAAAATAATATCGACGACAGAAGTACAAGTTGATATGCAAACTATCTCTGCCGATGACGAGGAAATCCAAAAAAATTTATCAGTAGGTAAAAAGAAGTTATTCAGACAAGAAAACTTGCTTATGTACTGGAACTTGGAATTAGGAAAAGGAACAGAAGGAAAAGTAGTAGGTGGATACTGACTAGGGAAAAGGAATGAAAGAGGATGACGAGAGGTAGAATTTTGTGCAGAGCACAATTTAATGATTAAAAAGGACGTTGTATTCGTGAAAGAGACTAGGTGAGACAGCAAAGTACCATAGTGATTTCATAATTATAAGACACAGGTTTAGATACCATGTTTTATACTGTAAGACATATCTAGGGGCAGATATAGACTTTGAACATAACTTACAGGTTGTCAACTGTAGATTAAAGCTGAAGAAACTGTAAAAAAGGTAGAAAAGTTAAGAGGTGGAACCTGAATAAATTTAAGGAACCAGAGGTTGTCCAGAATTTCAAAGAGAGCATTAGGCAAAGATTAACCAAGACGGGAGAAAGTAATATAGTACAAGAGGAATGGGTATCTTTGATAGACACAGTTGTGAAAGCCACAGAGGATCATATTGGTAGAAGGTCAACGCCTAACAGAAATTCTTAGATAACACAGGAGCTATTAAACTTGATTCATGAAAGGAGAAATATAAAAATGCAGCGAATGAAGCAGACAAAAGGCGGAACAGGCGGCTAAAAAATTGACAGGCAGTGCAGATTGGCTGAGCAGGAGTGGCTAGAGGACAAATGGACAGCCATGTATTACTAGGAAAATAAAAGAGAGCTTTGGAGACCAGGAAAATAGTTGCACGGATACCCAGAACTCATTCAAACTGGAAAAAATTATTTTCTGCAGGGTTGGCTTCTCTTAGAGAAGTATCAATATGCTAGATTCTACTACGTCCATTTTTTATTTTCATTTTTTTATTTCTTTTATTTCTAGTAACATTCATTTGAAGGCCACAGTGTTTTACTAGGCATGGTTCTGTTTGGAAGTGGTACGCCGTTGTCTTCCTTCGAACTTCGAACTGACTTACCCAGCCAGTTATAGAGGGACCTACAGTTTAACGTGGGTTCCGAACCACGGTGCTTCTCGATATTTTTCAAATTAGCAACACTGCCAGAGGGGGAAAAAAGTGGAAAGTAACATATAAAAATCCAAGGACCTGCCGGGGATCGAACCCGCGAGTTTTGGATTTGTAGTCTGGCACTCTATCACTGTCCTGTCGAGCTGAGGACCATGCCTAGTAAAGCACTGTGGTGTTCAACTCCATCTTCGGACTGTTGACTGCGTTATTTTTAAAATTCATTTAAAGCAGTTTTCCTCTATTTACAGTCTTGTCAAGAATTCTTTGAGGCGAAAATCGGATACTAAATGAAAATATCTTCCGACAGTCATTTTCGTATCCACTTTCTCTTCCTTATAGTTTATTTCAGTTTTCCACTGTACTCATTGCTGCACAGGTCGTCAAGCACCCGCTCTATTACAGCACGATGTTCTGTACCCCCCTCAAAAACAGCCATTACTTGGCAGCCGACTAAATCGTGTGCCCGCTTGTCACTTAGCCGTCAGCTAGAGCCACTCGCTCACTGAATTACTGGCCTGCCGTGAGCCGTCCCGCCTCCGTCGCGCTCGCAGATGTCGCCAGCTTGCTCGGCTACACTAGACGGCTGCGCCGTGTCTGGCGTCTAAACACGGGGGCGGAAACGACCGCAAGTCTGCCGAAAACAGACGCCTCTGACGTCACGAGGGGAAGGTCGCTACCGCACCGGTTTTCACAGTCCGTTCGTGGACGCATAGTTGCGAAAGCTTAAAGTGTAGAAGCAGCTGCTGCAAACTATCTCATTCTGTCGAAGATTACAGGTGCACCGCGGGAGAATCGACATTAGCATCTATACTTCGCACTCTAATTACAAAATATTCTCGCTTGTACCGTAAGAGTATCAAGCAGTATGGAACGTTCTATAGTAGAGGCGGGGCTACGGCTCACCACGCACCAGTTGTTCTGCTACACTGCTCATCATTACGATGTACAGTGTGCAAATAGCCCTAAAATTGCTAGAGTGTTCTATTTGCATATCACTTAAAAATGTTTAAACTCGTACGTTTCACACCTCTTAGCCTGAAGTTCCGACACGCGCAGAACTGCTTGTTTCTTCTTAACAGTATCCCTTATTACCATAAAACATTTTTGCTATGTGGTTATTGTTCTGTACTCTACCCAGGAGAACCGATATCTGCTTAAGTAATAACAATACAATATGAACTAGTCTAGGACGGAATCTGGTGTTACGAGGGTTACTCCAAAAGAAATGCACACTATTTTTAAATACTTTATTTCCTTCGTGTTTTGAAGTTTTACAGAGTGTAGCTACATCCTTTAGGAACAATATTTTCATTTCTCCACATAATCCCCATTCCTCTCAACTGCCTTTCGCCATGTTGGAACCAGCGCCTATATACCCGAACGCAGTACGAGGCCTGCCGCTGTGAGGGCAATTCTCAATATTGCTGTGCCCGCTTTCATCACGTAACGTGCTTACCCACCGACTAATTGTACTGCAATCGACAGCAGCATCTCCATACATCTTTTTCAACCTCTTGTGGATGTTCCGCACTGTCTCGTTTTCACAGCACAGTACAGCACGTTGCTTCTGACGAACGTCAAATGTAGCAGCCATCTTGAAGTCATGCTGTGACGGCGCCACTCACGGGAACAGGTTGAACTAAGTTTGAAAACAAGCGGGATGGATATATCTACACACCGTAAAACATCAGACATGCAGAACGAAAACTGTATTTTTAAAAAAAAAACTAGTGTGCATTTCTTTTGGAGTGACCCTGGTATTATCGCAAAAAAAAAAGAAAAAAAAATGTTGTTGGGCTGTGATGTAGTGTAAGTTACATCAACAATCACATGTATAGCAGCAGTGTTGGAGATGGTGTGATTACTACAACTCCAAAGTCTCGGAACCTTATATCGGTCATCAAACACTCAAATTTTCAAATGTTTGTATAGCTTATGGGACTTAACTACGGGGTCATTAGTCCCTAAATTTACAAACTACTTATGAACTAGTTAATCCTAAGGACGGCACAAATATCCATGCCCAAGGGGGGATTCGAACCCCCGACTGTAGTGGCCGTGCAGACCGTGACTGGAGCGCCTCAGTCCCCTCGGTCACCGTGGCCGGCATCAAACACTACTGATATGCTTGTCGTGGTGTAATGTGCTAGAAATCGATTGTACTGTATGTACCGGAAGCACACGGTGTAAAATTTAGATATCAAGGACATCAGTCTTCCTTCCTATGAATGGTTCTGATGGATGTGACGTGATTTCCTATGACCTGTTGGAGCAGGTATCCAAAAAAAAATATTAGAGGTGAAACTATGATGTGACGTAAATTTGAAGAAAGTCGTATACAAACACTCAACAAGGATCCTTGCGTCTGCAAGTGGTCGCTTTAAAAAATGGACATTACACATGAATAGCCAGAGAAAGTGGTACACCTACCTATTATCGTTTAGTGCCCCCATTATCACACAGACGTGCCACAACAGGACGTGGCATTGACATTAATGTCTGAAGTATTGCGGGAGATAATTTACACTGGTGAATCTTTCAAGACTGACGATGAGAGTACGAGTGCTGGACATCTAAGCAAAACGTTGCAAGGCATCTCAGACATGCTCAATAATGTCTGGGGAGATTAGAGGCCAGCGGAGGTGTTTAATCTCGGAGTCATTATGTAGCAATTCTCGACATCTGTGCTGTCGCAGTGTCCTGCTGGAATTGCTCATCAGAATACACACTGCGCATGAATGGATACAGGTGATCAACAAGGATGCTTAAGTACGTGACTCCTGTCAGACTAGTCTAGACGTATCAGGGACCCCAAATCACTACAACTGCACACGCCTTATGCCATCACACAGACGCCTCACCAGCTGAACGGTCCTTTTGCTGACATTCATGGTCCATGGACTCATGAGGTTGTCTCCATACCCGTACACGTCCATCCGTTCGATACAACTGGAAACGAGACTTGTCCATCATCAGTCAAGAGTCGGTCCACGCAATCCGAAAGGGTACACGAGTATGCTTTCGCCTCTATAAGCCTCTTTAACCCTTGTCGATGTTTCGTTGAATGCTTCGCAAGCTGACAGTTGCTGATGGCCCAGCATTGAAATGCGCAGCAGTAATCTGTGGGAGGGTCACACTTCTGTCACGCTGAACGATTCTCTTCAGTCGTCGTTGGTCCTGTTCTTGCAGGATGTTCTTACGGCCGAAGGTATGATGGAGATTTGCTGTCTTACAAAATTCCTGACATTCGCGGCACATCGTGAAATTGTACGGGAAAATCTCCACCTCATCGCTTCCTCGAAGATGTTGCAATTCAGCAACCTGGTTGGTTCCACCGAAAAACAGTCAGTTCATAGTTTCACTCACCTCGTGACGACACTCTTCTTCAGCAGTCCATCCAGTGCTGACCTGACTAAAAAAATAACCGTAATTCACTGCAAAAAGCTGTGTAGAAAAGCTAGGTGGAAATTCTAGTTTTCATTCAGTTGCATTTTTCTCAAATTGTTTATAAACGATGGGATTTATTTCGGTTAAATAATGTTAATACGGGATTTTGTACGATGTACTTATTATTTTTAAAGATTTCTTCAGGGTACATTTCATTGCCAAGCCCGTTCTAGTGACGCAATAGTTACACCCACACTCCACACTCACTGATGAAGCCAGTTTATGGTAATTAATTTATCCTGTCTCCGAAAACGTTCTTAAAAGAGGTGTTCACTTTAATATGAATACAAAATTCTATCAGATATATCTTCACACCTTCATGATCAGCATAACACGCCACGCGGTTTCAATATCGCATCATATCATAATTTTCACGAATAAGCAGGAATTTCACTACTCGACTGTCGACACGATATACTAGGCATGTTGATGTACTTTTTAATCCAATAAAAAAACACGATTCGCAAAATAGTTATAGTAAGTTCGGAGCACAATCTAGAGATGTTAACAATTCCGTGTATAAACTCCGACTACTCTCTTGCACCAAAACAAGAGTGAAAGTTCTCTAATGAACGCTCGCAATTGCTGTGATCTGATTGGCTAAAGATATTGGTAACCAATCAGATCACAGAGAAAGCTCGCGCTAAACCGTGCTTTTCATATACGTCCATCAAAAACTACGAAGTGCAGAAAAAATGCCTTTCAAACGTGAGACTATCTGAATATTTATCAAGTTCTATTTGTCAGCTCATTATCACATCTACCAAAAATTCATATACATGTACCTAAATCCAAAACTGTAATTAAATATTATTAACTGTCAAATAATCCAATAAATGTTCTTTCTATTCATTAAATTGTTCATTTGAATATTGCCTGGTCACACGTCTGCAGGGTGCTGGCCTCTGTCTTTTAAAACTCATACCACGTACTCAGGCTGCAAGACGGTAACAGGTGTTGCGCTCCTGCACACCTGACGCTAAGCGACACTCGGCCGTCCGCCTCACTCACCGGCGCAAAGCGAGCGAAAAAAGTAATATGTACAGATACAGGGCAGTGCATAGCCGCTACGCTACACTGTATCACACACTTAAGTCATGATAACCAGTCGTTGTAGCAGCATTAATCGATCTAGCGTCTGCACCAGACACCTTCTGTCTTACATAGGCCTTGCCGTCAGCGCACCATCCTCTGTTTATATATCTCCGTGTTCGTATACGCTTGCCTATATCAGTTTCTTTGGCTCTTCAGTCTAAATAGAACAGCCAAAACCCTTTAGAGTAACTTGAGATTTCGAAATTGGCGCCGATTTTAGAAATTCGCACGGAAACTGAGCAAATAAATAAAAATTATTATAACCATATTGCACGCTCTCCGGATTTGAAAATTCAAAGTTACAGTTAATAGGGGTGTGTGCATGTGGGTGTCCAGTCCCGGTGAGCTTCTCTCAAAAATTCATAAAAAAATTGAAAATTTCTCCAAGGTGTTCTTAGAAAAAGAAAGGCGGCGCCAGACCGGAAGAGTAAAGGCGCCACGTTGCGAATCGCGAGGCCTTCCGAGTCGGAAGTTCGAATCCTTCCTCGGTCATAGATGTGTGTGTTGTCCTTAGGTTAGTGTAACATAGTTAAGTACTTTGAATCCGATAGATTTCCAAACATTTGAACATATTTTCGTCATTGCATAGCATCCGGGTGGTCGAAGTGGAGGCGACTGGTGTCGGAACTCCCAGTGACATATGAGCCCCAGTGGCATCACAACCAGCCCCACCCAGTAACTTTATACATCAGTGAAATGGGGGGTAGGCATCAGTGGCCTTTAGATACCACATTAAACACTCCTATCCATTAAAATTTCTACACCACGAAGATGACGGGCTACAGACGCGATATTTAATCGACACGAAGAAGATGCTGTGATATGCCAATGATTAGCTTTTCAGAGCATTTACTCAAGGTTGGAGCCGGTGGGGACACCTACAACGTACTGACATGAGGAAAGTTTCCAACCGATTTCTCATACACAAACAACAGTTGACTGACGTAGCCTGGTGAAACGTTGTTGTGACGCATCGTGTAAGGAGGAGAAATGAGTACCATCGCGCTTCCGACTTTGATAAAGGTCGGACTGTAACCTATCGCGATTGTTGCTTCTCGGTAGCGATCCAATGACTGTTAGCAGACTATGGAGTCGGTGGCTTCAGGAGGACAATATGGAACGCCGTGCTGGATCTCAACGGCCTCTTATCACTAGCAGTCGAGACGACAGGAGTCTTATGCGCATGTCTGTAACGGATCTTGCAGCCCCTGAGTCAACAGATGGCGACGTTTGCAAGACAACAACCATCTGCACGAACACTTACATGATGTTTGCAGCAGCATAGACTATCAGTTCGGAGACCATGGCTGCGGTTACCCTTGACGCTGCATTACAGACAGGAGCGCCTGCTATGGTATACGCAACGATGAATCTGGGTGCACGAATGGCAAAACGTCATTTTTTCGGATGGATCCAGGTTCTGTTTATAGCAGCATGATGGTCCCACCCGTGTTTGCAGACATCGCAGAGAACACACATTGGAAACGTGTATTCATCATCGGCATACTGGCGTATCACCCAGCGTGATGGTATGGGGTGACATTAGTTACACGTCTCGGTTTCCACTTGTTCGCATCTTTGAACATTTCAGATGTGTTACGACCCGCGGCTCTACCCTTCATTCGATCCCTGCGAAACCCTATATTTCAGCAGTATAATGCACGACCGCATGTTACAGGTCCTGTACGGGCCTTTCTGGATACGAAAAATGTTAGACTGCTGCTCTGGCCAGCACATTCTCCAGATCTCTCGCCAGTTGAAAACGTCTGGTTAATGGTTGCCGAGCAACTGGCTCGTCAAAATACGCCAGTCACTGTTATTGAGAGACTGTGGTATCGTGTTGAAGCTGCAGGGGCATCTGTACCTGTACATGCCATACAAGCTCTATTTGACTCAATGCCCAGGCGTATCAAGGCCGTTATTACGGTCAGAGGTAGTTGTTCTGGGTACTGAAAATCAAATGGTCAAATATTTGTAGAGCTTATGGGACTTAACTACGGGGTCATCAGTTCCTAAACTTACAAACTACTTATGGACGGCACAAATATCCATGCCGAGGGGGTATCCGAGCTCCCGACCGTAGTAGCCGTGCAGACTGTGACTGGCGCGCCGTAGAATGCTCGGCCACCGCGGCCGGCCTGGGTGCTGATTTCTCAAGAACTACGCACCCAAATTGCGTGAAAATCTAATCACATGTCAGTTCTGATATAATATATTTGTTCAATGAATAACTGTTTATCATTTGCATTTCTTCTTGGTGTAACAATTTTAATGGCCAGTAGTGTACTTTTCTGAATGCTCTATTTCTTCGTTATTGATCACATTTCTATTGATAGTTAGCAAATAAAATTTGTGGGGTATGTGGTATGATATGATGGCGGACTACGTTTGATTTATTTCAGGTAAAGTATTGCTGCGTATTATATGTAACTAAATGAACGAAATTGCTGTTCACCCTGGAACCAAAGCTATGTCTGAATTGCGTGTGTAGGCAACAGCAGTTTGAGGGCGCTGGTGCCGGGAGCGCTACCGATGGCAACGCCTGGAGGTGACTCGCAGCTCAGATGTGGCTGCAGGACTGGTCAAGTAGTTCACTTTATAGAACTGCTACTTTTAGTTCTCCGTAAGTATTTCTACTTTTTCAGAATCTTGGAGCCGGCCGCGGTGGCCGAGGGAACTGAGGCGCTCCAGTCACGGTCTGCACGGTCACTACGGTCGGGGTTTCCAATCCCCCCTCGGGCATGGATATTTGTGCCGTCTTCAGTATAAGGTAGTTTATAAGAAGTTTGTAAGTTTAGGGACTGATGACCCCGTAGTTAAGTCCCATAAGCTATACAAACATTTGAACATTTGAGAATCTTGGAAGTGCGTAATAAATGGCCATATACCAATTTTCCTGAAGTTGCCGTTAAAAGTATTTAATAGGTTTTAATAATTATTTGTTAGCGAAAAAAAGGCCATTCTTTCACCCACTAATGGCCTGAATTTCGAGAAATACTGCGTATCGTATGCATTCTATTGCTGTCTTCCTATCCTAAGGTCTCTTTTCCCATCGAAACACGTAGCACTATTCCCTCCAAATAAGTGTCAAACTGGATATGGAGGAAACAATAGTCCTTCATATCATGATTGATTCGCAAAATTTATCTTAGCCTGATTATTCAACTATTTATTTCCCAATGTTAATTTGTATGTCTTTTTTTCATGCTACAGAATTTGCTATTTAATTTTTTGCCATCTCTGGTAGCGCTGGCAGATGAGTCATTTGAAATTTAGCTCCACTTTTCATGCAAGGTACAGTACAAAAATGTGGTATATTCTTAGGACAGAACTGACGTAGTGGGTGTCCTGTCCTATGATAACCCTTAGTGTGTTGATACAACTGGAAGTGCCTAATGTGTGCATACGGATTGGCTGATGTGACAGGAAGCTGTCTATGTTGTTTCTAACAACAGCGTCAGGGGGAGGAAGCAAACACAACCGGTAAGGGTGAGTGAGACATGTAATTTTACATGCCACGCATAATTATTCGCAGCGATGTCAGTTTAGTTTCATATTACAAGTTCGTATGTAAATATGGTACACGCTGACCACTTACCGTTTTTATATAGTTGTTGGTTGAAATTTCCTGGCGAATTAAAACTGTGTGCCGGGATCTGAATTAGCACCTGGAAACTTTGCCTTTCGCGGGCAAGCGCTTTACCGATTGAGCTATCCTGGCACGCTTCATGGTCCGTCCTCACAGATTTACTTCCGCTAGTACTTCGGCTCCTAGTTTTCAAACTTCACAGAGGTTCTCCTGCGAAACTTGTAAAACTAGCACTCCTATAAGAAAGAATATGGTAGAGACGTGACTTCGCCACAGTCTGAGAAATGTTTCCAGACTAATATTTTCACTCTCCATCGGAGTGTGCACTGATATGAAACGTTCCTGGCGGATTAAAACTGCGAGCCGGATAGCTCAATCGGTAGAGCGCTTGCCCGCAAAAGGCAAAGGTCCCCGAAACCTGGTTGCGAAACACAGTTTTAATCCGCCAGGAAAGTTTTATATCAGCACTCGCTCCCCTGCAGAGAGAAAATGTCATTCCATTTGTGCGTTGGTAAATATTACGTAGCACTTACTACACAGCAAAAAAAAAAAAAAAAAAAAAAAAAAAAAAAAAAAAAAAAAAAAAAAAAAAAAAAAAAAAAACTGGAATATGTAAGGTATCAATGGGAATCTTCTACGATTGGTTTCCAAAAATAACTTTGCTGTCTATCACTGCGTAACTAATCTAATCTTTTGGTGGCTGCAACAAGCTTACATTTTTGGGCCAAAATCAAAAGGTTACTGTCGTTTCCCTTTCTTTTAGTATTGTAATAATGTACATTTTTGATCTTGAAATCAATAGATTTTTTTTCATCTGAAAAGGCACCTTATTGAAGAAATAATTTTGTCAAAAACAGGAATCAAAATTGCTATGTAATATGTCCCTCAAGAAGTTGGATGGCTGCGGACAAGGGAAGACGTGCTCTAGTCACATACTAAATCTGACACAACACATTGAAGTTGCGTTTAAAGCAAATTAAAAACTCATCGTGTCTTTTTTGATAGTTATGTAGTGTATCATACAATACACCACACCGAGCGAGGTGGCGCAGTGGTAACACACTGGACTCGTATTCGGAAGGATGGTGGTTCAAATCCACCCCCGGCCATCCAGATTTAGGTTTTCCATGATTTACCTAAATCACTCCAGGCAAATGCTGGGATGGTTCCATTCAGAGGGCACGGCCGATTTCCTTCCCCAATCCTTACCCAAATGTTCGAGCGTGAGCTCCGTCTCTAATGACCACGCTATCGACGGGACGTTAAACCCTAAGAGTGCACGACACCACCTACGACTCAATAAAATTTATTAAATAAAGAAAAATATTAGACTGCCTTACACGTTAAGAGGCATCCTGCATTCTTGGCAGTAATATTAGAGAGGAACCATACGGCATATGGAATGCCGTCATGTCTTCTGAAACCAACACCGAAATCCTTGTCTCTTTCACTCTTGGGACGTACGCATAGCCAGAATTTTGATATACTCTGAAGACGAGTCATCCGAATCACATTCTTCCGTTCCTGCATAGTGCAGGTTTCATTGCTTCGGCGTTGCGTTTCCCACTTTCGCGCAATTGCATAATAACTTATTCCGAAATACTTGATCTCCCCACTGTTTTGGTAGCGAGAGGTTTCGTGAGTGCGACCTTCGCTTTTGCAGTAACTTTCGCAACTCTTGTCCCATTGTTTCTTTCTGTCAGCTTCCTCAGTGAGTGTCACGACCACCCAACATACACTTTTGGCCTGTGTCGTGTCTTAGAAGATGTTGTTTATTTGTTTTCCTATGCGCGTATAAACGTTCACTGCGGGACTTTTGAAACACCAAACTCCTTGGTTATCTTGGTCACAAAAAAGCCCACCGCATCAACACAAACAATTTGGGCAAGGTGTAATCCAAGAGGCGCCGCAACATGTGAAGGACACTGCAAAAGTTTTCGCCCAGACCACGAAGCTCTTATTTCTTACTACATTTTTTTGTTCGTGGTGTTCGTGCACGAAATAACAACGCCAGAATGATTATACTTTGCCTGACTATAGCAGATTTTGGAAGCTAAATTTTCTGATTAGTAGTTATTTCGTTTATACCATTTATAGATAATTTTAAACAACAAAGAAAAAAACTAAATAAAAATTCCTAACGCCAACTACCAGAAGAATCTGACACGGTGAATGAATAATCGTATGGTGTTTCAAATTCAAATTTCAAATTTGAAATTTTTGTAGAACTTATGGGACTTAACTACGGGGTCATCAGTCCCTAAGTTTACAAACTACTTATGAACTAGCTAAGACTAAGGACGGCACAAATATCCATGCCCGAGGGGGATTCGAACCCCCGACCGTAGTGGCCGTGCAGATCGTGACTGGAGCGCCTCAGTTCCCTCGGCCACCGCGGCCGGCAGGTGTTTCAAATAACACATTCGTGTTGTGTATCTGGTCACTTCAAGAGTTCTTTAGCTTTAGGTATTAGGCAAAACTGTTGTTGCTCAATCGAGTCAAACGTACACCCGGTAAATACATGGAAATTGAATACTATTGATTTTAGTGTTAAAGCTCATAAAGTGGTTCAAGAGTCATCAATTGTATACGTGGAAGAGACCAGGAGATACTGGAAGGTACCAGATATATTTTATATTGGTAAGGAATAGATTTCGTAGCCAGGTTTTAAACTGTAAGTCATATCCAGTTGCCGATATAGACACTAACCGTATCTTATTGGTTATAAACTGTACGCTGAAACTGAAGAAACTGCAGAAGGGTAGGAAAATAAGGAGATGGGACCAGGATAAATTGAAGAAACCTAAAGTTCTTGAGAATTTCAGAGGGACATTTAGGTAACAATTGACAGAAACGGGGGAAAATAAAGCAGTAGGAGTGGAATGGGTAGCTTTGAGAGGAGAAACAGTGAAGGCAGCAGAGGACCAAATCGATAGAAAGGTAAGACCTACAAAAAATCCTTGGATGTCACAGGAAATACTAAATTTAATTGACGAGAAGAGAAGATATAAAAATGGATTAAATGAAGCAGGCAAAATGGAGTACAGACAACTAAGAAATGAGATTGACAGGAAGTGCAAATTGGCTAAGCAGGAGTAGTTACAAAGCAAATGTAAGTCTGTAGAAGCCTATATAACTAGGGGAAATAAAAACCACCTACAGGAAAATTAGAAAGACATTTGGAGACAAGAAAAACTGCTGTATGAATATCAAGAACTCATATGGAAAGCCAGAGGAAACTTAGAAAGACTATAAATAACACTGGGTTCTGAATACATACTAAAAATGCATATTTTTAGTATGTATTCAGGATCCAGTGTTATTTATATTTTTCCTAAGTCCTCTTGTAGTTTGACAGATGTATCTCAATTGCAACTCCTATTTTATACCTGCTATTTTACACCTTGACTTTAGAAATGACTTTGTAAGTAAGTCAATAGTCATTTATTGAGAGTAATTTTAACGAAAATGTATCCAGCAATCAGATGAATTGAAATACATTATATAAAGCCTCAGGAGGCAACGGTATTTTAGTAACGACTGTGAACACTCTTTCATCACGCGACATGTTGCTCTGTACCTTCATAGAATTGGTATGTTTTCATAATTTTTTCCGTTGACTTTTTGGATTTTTTACGTTGTAAACAGTAGCTTACAATAAATTGTAACACTTAACAGATCTCAAGATGTACATGTGCCCCGAAACATATTATATAAAATAAATTCGATCTGCAGACAGATATTCAAGAATTTTATTCACATGACGATCGTAGAAAATCCTTCAAGACTCTTAAGTCCAGTTTTGATCAAGGCAGACGGAACTTTCCAACAAACGCTCTGATTTGGACGTGGATGTCTACTATTAAATGCTTTACACAGCAATCAAAAATTTAATTTTTTTCAGTTGATTAGTTACGTCAGCTGTGAAAGCTAAGTCTGATATCTAGTTCTAACCTTTCAGACTAGGTACTTTTAACCCTTTGATTTCGGAGAAAGAAGGTCATTTCCTCGATTGGCAGAGGAAACATCACTAACTTTTTTCCTGACTAGGACAGTAAACTGTGCATGTGTTTCAGAACTCCTTTCAACTTGCTGTTATTGCAGCAACGCTTTCAAAACATTTTCCGAATTCTCTTTTGAGGTCATTTCTGTATTATGAGATTATTAAGTCTCGCTATTTGCTGTGTGCGTGAGTCGCCATCTGGATCGTCGTAATATTTTCCGTGACCTCATGTATAAGACCGCTGTATTCTGAAACTCTTACCAGAATTAAAATACTTTACGACACAGAAGAGCGTGATGATGTTCATCTGTCTCAATAAATAGAAATGTAGCTCCCACAACCACAGCTCACTGAATCGCTAAATGCTGGGTGCCTTAAGAAAAGTAAATATATAAATAATGACAGCTGTGAGTTAACACGGGTTGTTAAGGACCTCAAGTCGCTGCAGTGAGCACTCGGTGTGGCCCTGTCGGAAAAGCCTGGCGGCTAGGCCGTGCTTCAGAGAGGACGACAACCAAACTTGCAGAATTTTTCATGTTTCAAAATTTCGTTTATTGTAATTTAATTTTCATTATCCATTTCGTGTGGGTGGTGAGCACTACCAAACAAATTCCTGAGGACTGATCGAGTAACAGACCATGCACAGTGTCGGCTCTTACTATGCATCAGAGGACAAATTTATTCATAATTTATCACTTTTTCTTGCTATTTAACTGAAACAGTACCTACACCTGTCGCTCCTACTGACAACTACTGTCTCTCATCCAAATGTATTACCCACTTACTTCCATACTCTCATCTAATCACTTCCATATTCTTATCTACTCACTCCCATACTCATACCTACTCACTCCCATACTCTCACTCGAAACACTCAAAACAACCACTCCCTTATTCTTATGGACTCATTCACTCATATCCACAGCACCTCACACTCGTAATCTGACCCACACATGCTCCTGTTCTCTCCCGGTCACGCTCGTACTCACTAACAAAATCTTACCCAGAAATTCACCCACTCATACTCTCATCCACTCACTAACAAAATTTCACCCACCAATTCACCGAGTCATAGTCTCACACAATCGTACTGTCACTCACCTGTATTCTCACTCCCTCTCATCATACTGTCACGCAGCCACTCTCACAGTCTCACCCACTCACCATGGGGCATTGACTATCTCGTTGTACTCACGTGGACAGTGCGGTAGCTGCTCACTAACTGTGGTCTGTGGAGGACAGGGCAGGTGCTGCTCAGATGGTGCTGGGGCTTCAGGCCAGCAACTCCATCCATCCCATGACATCGGGCACCGATCTGTAAGTCACACAGAATTTACTGCACACCACTCGATAAACATACACACTGCAATACCAACAGGAATCAACTTGAAACAGGTCGAAACCGGCCAACGAAAACTTGTAATTTTTGCGATCAAGACTTTTTTTGTAATATTAATCATACCAGGTAGATCACTCTTTCTCTCCTTTGACAATGTTGTCTAAATTAATGAGAAATTATTTTTTTCAGCAAAGCAAGGCTGATGTTCAATTCGTAAAGCGCTGCTCGTGTAACCACTAGCCAGTGTGAGGATATTTTTAGGGACGCTAACCCATGATAACGAGAAATTACGGTTTGCTCTTTATCGCTGTAGGCTATCTGAAATTTTTTTTGTTTGAGTTTGCTTATAGAGGTAAGTTTCATTCACCGTGAACTAAGAAATCGAGATTTCAGTTCTGCTGGAGATGGTTGAACACCGTATTGTCGGATACATAGTAAACCACATGTGGTGACGTTACAACATGGGGTTAAATTGAGAACAACACAATGCGTCTTCTCCTGCAGTTTAGTCATCAATCAAAATTTGCTGTCAAAAGAGATTTTTCGCATTGCCGCCATTAACGTTTATTACCTCTTCCAACTCTGCATATAACATGCAAGAATATTGACAGCATTTGTGAGGTGACCCGCCATGTTTGTGCGTCGCCTATAGCCGGGCAGTAGCCGGCTGCCTGTGTGGCGACACTGTAGCACAGCATAACGAAATGCGAACTAGCAAGTCATTTAATCGGACTATAGTGTGAGGCAGCCTGTTCACCATGTAAGAAACGTTAACAGCCCACTAAAAAAAGAAAAAAAGTTGGAACTGGGTTTAATGCGTGTACATCCACTTGCATGATGCTCCAAAACACACTGCATTGAGAGTTAAAATGTTCAATTGTTTGTAAACTTAAGGAACCAAACTACTGAGGTCATAGGTTCCTAGATTTACAAACTACTTTAAATTAAGCTAAGGACAACAGACACCCATATGCGAGTATGGCACTCCATATATACTCATTGCAGATTATGCTACCGAACAAAGCCATTTTTCCTCTCTCCTTCATAGTGCACATTACTAAATGATGAGGGGCTTTCAAGCTATTAAGCTATAAATAAGAATGCAAGAACAGAAAAATGAACAGATTCATTATGGGTGAATTGTCATCGTAAAATTACCTATATCTGATAAATACTAGTTCTGTATAGTTGAAACTAAGGCACGTTCTGTATAGCGTTTGTAATACACACTACTTGAAAAATATGAGTAATCCAAAATTAGAGGACACAGTGAATTGCAACAATCAGTGATTATAATATTTTTTTAAATACGGTCTGTGACTCCGAATTTATAAATATTTCAACAATCAAGTATGCACCTACTTATTGGTGAGATGTAGATCCCTCTGACCAGGACAAATGCGTTGACTGAATAGTAAAAGTTCGTCGTAAACATGAATGCCAACGGAGCCTCAGTCCACGGATATCATATGCGGTAGATGTTGCCAGAGTTTAACTTTTCAGGCCTTTGTTACTTTATGTGACTGATACACCTAGTTCTCAGCAGAGTAGCTTATGACTTGGCATTGGAAATGCTGACTGCACCGCAACTTTGGTGATCTAACAGGAACCAAATGTTCAAATCAAATGTTCAAATGTTTGTATAGTTATGGGACTTAACTACGGGGTCATCAGTCCCTAAACTTACAAACTACTTATGACCTAGCTACAACTAAGGACGGCACAAATATCCATGCCCGAGGGGGGATTCGAACCCCCGACGTAGTGGCCGTGCAGACCGTGACTGAAGCGCCTCAGTCTCCTCGGCCACCGCGGCCGGCTAACAGGAACCAAGGTATACACTGTGGCAAGGTCATTAATTTGACGGCAAATGGTGTTGTAGTCAAGTATGCCATTCTCCATTTTTCTGAGCAGTTATTAATACAAAGCGATGGGTCTGACGTTCAATCTATATATATATTAATTGCTGTTCGTTAGTCTCGCTAAAACTCGAGAGTGGCTGAACCGATTAGGCTAAATTTTGTCTTTAAATATTCGTGTAAGTCCAGGGAAGGTTTAAAAGGTGACAGCATAGCTAAAAGTTGTCCGGAAAAGAGGAAAATCAGGAAAAACTGAAACAGCTTTTTCCAGTGAGCTATCAATAGCGTCCAACTGCGATAAAATTTCGTAAATTTCATGTTGAAAGCAAGAGAAAGGTTTGAATCAAAAATTTGGAAATGTCGCTCGGAAAGTAGGAAAAATAAAAATCAATTGCCACATGATTCTAAGAGCATCACTTGAGTACGGCTTGACAGGACAAGGTTTGTATTAAATAAGATGAACGATCTTATGAACTAATAATTTGGGAAAGTTCCCCAGATAATTTGAAAATTTGCGAGAAACTGAAAGAGCTTTTTTCAATGGGATGTCAATATCATTCGTCTGATTACGATAAAATTTTACACATCCGACGATCAAAGCAAGAAGAACGTTTGAGTGAAGTAAAAGTTTGGAATAGTTGGCCAGAAAATAGGAAAATTTGCGGAGAACTGAGAGAGCTCTTTTCTTTGGGATTTAAATATCATTCGTACAATTGCGATAAAATTTTGCACATTTGACGTTCAAAGCAAGCAATTGCGAAGCATTGCTGGGTCGACTAGAGAGTAATTATTGTTCGATATTTCGCTCTATATACTTCAAATGAAACAATATATTGAATTACACACTTTCTAAAGTATCTTATGCGGTACTTCAACGCTCAAGCTATCTCCACGCCAGATTTCATCACAATAGATTCAGTGATTTATGTAATGATATACAGCCAAATCGGTTCAGCCGTTCTCGAGTTTCAGCGAGACCAGCGAACAGCAATTCATTTTTATCTCTGAAAGTTCATACACGGGTTCGAACTTTACTCTTTCAAAGTATGTTTCTCAACGCACCCATCGCAACAACCAAGTCATTATTTTACACGTTTTAAATCTAAATTTTCCTCGCAATTTTGCCACATTTTATCACCGTTTAAACCTTCCCTGATCTTTCACGAATATGACATGAACATTATCTTGGACATGTGTACGTGATTTGCCCTCTCTTTCCGCCCACTAGTGAGCCGATACTTAAGACTATCTGATGATGCCTTTATAAAGCTACTGGGTCTAAAATTAATGTGGTTTATATTAAGAGATAAGTGATACGAAGTTCACCGGGTCATCTAGCATTGAATAATGATGGTTGTCCCTGGATGGCATTAGACAAGCAGCCAGCTATGCTACCTGTGGAGTTGGTGGCGGAGGCGTTGGCCATCCGCGCACAGCACCTGTCGGCCTCCTGGCAGCAGGAGAGCCACCTGGCGGCCAGCTGCTCCTCGCGGAAGCTGTCCCACACCAGCCGCCGCAGCTGCTCCACGCTCTCCACCACCTCCTGAAACACCCGTCACCTGGGGTGTTTACATGCACCGCAACACATACACCTAACAGTTATCAGTTACTTCAGTTTTCCATCTACACCGTCATACTTATACTACGATTCCCCCATGTAGTTTCACTCGCATGTATATGTCACATATTGCACACATCTTGCTCCCTTGGTCCACTTATCTCCCAACATCAATCTCTTCATTACCCTTCCCGCCTGGTTACAGGCATTGCCAATATTATTTGCTTATAGGGCTTTTACTTGCAGGTAACCTGTCGCCTCCCTGCTGGGTCCAGATCGGACCATTTCGTCGAGTGGACGCTGTATGGACGCCGCCACTCCTGCTGCTAAGCCACCGCCTCACCGCAGATCCTGTGGACGGCGACGCCCTGCTGCAGCCCGTGTCGGACGACGCTCCCCCAGTCGCCGCTAGATCGCTGTCCCCTCTTCGGGTGGGTCGCCAACGCTGCTGGGCGCTGCCCAGCCCTCCCTACCGCCGCCGCCGCTGCAATCAGCGTCTGGGGCGCCTTCTGGCTCCCCTGCAGCCTCTTCTCGTCGCTGCCCCCATCCGTCTGCACAGCCGTAGCGTCGACGCCCTCTGGGACCGTCGCCTCCCCTCCGCCTTCCGCGGCCGGGACCAGCAGCCCCAGCCTCGTCACCGCCATCCGGACATCCCGCCCACCTCTGGGATTTGGTCGCCAGGACGCAGGACGTAGAGATCGGCATTCACTATTCTTCTAGAGTCTAACCTTTCCTGTCCTTCCCCATCATGGACACTCCTTCCACCACAACCACCTCTCTTCTTTGTACTTTCCCTTCCCTAGCTCCCCCAGTTACATTTTGGCACGAGTTCCCTTCATTGTCATCCACCCCAGCTAGAATTCAACACCGCTGAGCCACGGTGTCAGACTCGGCCAAATCACCGAGCCCTGCACCTGTCGCAGCCCGGCCCCGCTCCCTGCCACATCCCCATCCAACCTGTCCCCCTCCCTATTCTTCCCACCCCATCCACTTCTCTCCAAGTAAAAAAGACTAACACCAAACGTTCCAGCATGGATCCCACTCACGGCGCCTCAAGAAAGCTCCTTCCACCACCGCCTCCTCCTCAATCCACACACCCCATGGACACCATTTCTCTCCCCACCCTCCCTACTGCACCCGAGATCTTCAACTACGTCCTTTCCTGACCAGACCCCAAATTCCTCAATAACCGCACCCTTTCCCTGGAAGTACGAAAGTACTTCCGACCCTCCTATGCAACTGATCCCCCACAAGGACTCCATCCACACTGATCTCCTTCAGAGCATCCCGCAGGTCCTCTTTGGGCCCCATGCCACTGTCACCCCATACATCACCTTGGCCACTCCTCTCCAACCCCAGCCATGGCCCACCCTTGCCATCGTGATTACCAATCACAGCCTGGTCTCCTTTAGAAACTCCAGCTCCATGTCCTTCCCATTAATTATGTCTGCTTCATCACTTCCTTTCTCGCCCATCGCCCATCCTATAACATCAACTCCCGTTTACGTTTAGCCTCCTCTGGGGTGCCCCAGGAATCCATCCTCTGCCCCCTCCTCTACCTGATCTATTCGGCTGATATGCCACAACTCCAGCTTCTAGTCCTCCAATATGATACCGCCTTCTTTGCCATCGCCTGTCCCTCGCCTGCTCTCAATCACCTCCTTCGAACACATCTCTCCGAATTCTCCACCTGGTGTAACCAGTGGCTCCTCACCGTTAACCCCACTAAATCCCAGGCAATCATTATAGGTCACATCACCGCGGCATGTACCTTACACTCCATGACCGACCCATTCTGCAAACCAAAACCCTCAGATACCTATGCCTTACCCTCAACCGCTCCCTGTCCTTGAAACCCCACCTTCAAACAGTCTGTGATAAAGCCCTCTCCCGCCTCAACCTTCTCAAACTCCTTTCTGACCGGACATGGGGCCTCAATCCACTATCCTCTTCACCTACCATACCATCATGCATCCTATCCTATGCTGCTTCCATCTCGCTTGGGCTTCTGCTCCCCCTGCTCACTACTACTCCCTCCAGGTCCTTGAACGCCACACCCTCCGCCTTCTCTACCGTGTGTCTCCCCTCCCCTATGAGGATCCTTTATCACCTGATTCCTTTTCCACACCTGCTCAAGTTCCTTGAACAGCTCCGCCTCTGTTATGTAACCCTCAAGCTTGAGTCCCAGTATCCGATTCTATCCATTCTTTTGCTGCATCCCAGGCCTCTGCCACGCCGATACCTTGTTATCTCTCCCTCCCTTCACCTCCACACTCTCCACATCCTCTCCAAGTTTAACTTTCGTCACCTCCCCCTCCCAGATGACGCCCTCCATCCCGACATCTACCCATCAACCTTCCTCATAATTGTGCGCCCGTCTCCTTCCCCTTCCCATCCAACTCCCTCCCACACTTGGCTTCCCCCTCCTACCACATCCCTTGGAGTCCTTGCGCCTTCCTTCCCTATCTCCCCCACCCCTTCCCTTCCTGTCCCTTCCCGTCATCCCTGTGGGGTACTTGTGACCAACAGTTTTAACTGCACGCCACCGGGTTTCAAGTTTTAAAACGTCAGCAACCGCCGAGCAGGTAGAATATTGCGTTGCCATGTGCTTTTAAATGTGTGCTCTCGCGATCGTCTACTGTCATCCAATGAATGTGTTTTAATCTCTGAGAGTCTCAACTCTGCATATAGGTGTGTTTTAACCACCAAGGCTATTTTAATTTCTGTATGTGTATTTTAAAATTCTTCTTTTTCGCATATGACTCCATTTTTTAATCTCTTGTTAAGTTATTACTTCTGCGATTTTTATCACCGTTCCATGTTTTTATGTGAATTGACAAATCTTTTGAAATCCATCCAGGGTTTTGGAGAAGCTATCTCTCTCTCTCTCTCTCTCTCTCTCTCTCTCTCTCTCTCTCTCTCTCTCTCTCTCTCTCTCTCTCTCTCTGTGTGTGTGTGTGTGTGTGTGTGTGTGTCTCTCTCTCTCTTTCTCTCTCTCTCTCTCTCTCTCTCTCTCTCTCTCTCTCTCTCTCACACACACACACACACACACACACACACTAATGCACTGTTATCTTCATATATAAATATAGATATATAAAGCAGACTTTATGTATGTATATGTGTATGCCTGGGATCTCCTTCCAAACCCTAGGATCAATTGCTACAATATTTGGTATGCTTACTGCTAGCCCAGCCGGAAACAGTGATATGCGTTTTATAGCCTATGTGCAATGTCAGTGGAGATACAGGCAACATTACTGGATTTCCCATGACTCATATCGAAAGGGCATTTCACTATTTCATTATATTACCACAATCGGTGAGAGAGCTCATTTGACTCATTCAGGAGGGCCGGCCTTAACCATCCAGGCCCTGGACGAGTCGCCCACTTTGCGCCCTTTATTGTATAAACAGCGAACCAGGCACTGCTTTGCAACAGGTATTTGACACGCCAACGATTTGTATCTAAACTCCTTTCCTGAAGGTGCAAATTTCATGTTGAGCTCCAGTTTTAATATTTACCCTGGTGACGCAGTACTTACATGTACAGGGTGTGTCCATTCATCTTGTGGCTACACGCGCAGGTTGTGTTTCTCCGTCACCGGAGCCGCGCAGGCCATACGAATGAGTGTCGCATCTCCCTGCTAATAACCCACTGCACGCCTTTTCCGTCAGTTCCGTTCAAACAATCAAACGTCTGTATGTTTCCACTGTATTCGTGAGATTCGTCTACCGTAAAGTGATTTCCAGAGGATCCGAACAACTAGATTGTGTCATGTACAAATAAAATAAAAGTAATAGGCTGCAATATATTACTATGAACAACGGAGCGCGCTTATTAGCTAGTGCAAAGTATATGAAAACGTCTTTTATCTTTACCCTGCTGCATAGGCAGATGGGTACACGGAGGAAGAGAAGAGACGCGTATGATTTAAATCACACAGGTAGTCAACTTTAGGTTGGCCGTTCGCAGTTTCTTTTAAAACTACATTTCGAAGAAAACACACTGCGACGTATCACACATGATGGTGATGAATGAGTGCTAGGGGAGGAGGTTGGGGTAGGGAAAGGAAAAAAAGGGAGGGAATAATGGGGAGGAGGAGACGCCATAGAGCCGGGAGAGGGATAACGAGGCAGGAATGTCCCAGGAAGCAAGGGGGGGGGGCGAGAAGAGTGGGAGCCGGCCGCGGTGGCCGAGGGGAGTGAGGCGCTCCAGTCACGGTCTGCACGGCCACTACGGTCGGGGGTTCGAATCCCCCCTCCGGCATGGATATTTGTGCCGTCCTTAGTGTAAGGTAGTAGTTTGTAAGTTTAGGGACTGATGACCCCGTAGTTAAGTCCCATAAGCTACACAAACATTTGAACATTTTTTGAAGAGGGGGAGGAGATAAGTGGGCAGGAGAAACGATGGGGAAAGGGGTGACGGTGCCCTCGGAGGGATAGGAACAGGTATGAAGGAGGGGGGGATCACAGCCGGTAGGAAGAATAAATATCAGGGCTTAAGGCATCGTTCAGGAAGGGAAGGGTACGGACGTTGTTCTTATGTTTTTAAACCTATTGGATTAAACTGATACGGGCATCAGTCGCTAGACTTACAAACTACTGAAACTAACTTACAATAAGAACAACACAGACACCCATGCCTGAGAGAGGACTCGAACCTCCGACGACGAACAACCGCGCGCTCCGCAGCGAGGCGCGTTAGAGCGCTTAGTCACTCTACCGCGCCTATGGAAGTTGCCACGAGAGAGGATACGAAGACAGTTGGAGGTCGGGGAAACACAGGGACGCGCGGCAATGAACCAGGGTCTCTGAAGATGGATGGGCAAGGGTGTTGGGCGAGTCTAATTTTCGGGATAGCAGAGCAGAGGTTCTTCTACTGGTCGTTTTCCAATTCATATTAATAAACAAATTAAGATTACCATAATTCAGAATATAATTTGATTTATTGGGTAAAATTGGTTTCCCCGAAATTTTGTTTTATTATACAATGGTAAGATTATTAGGATTGTAATTGATATTACTAATGTAACGTGTTCAATGAAGAGGAAACGACTAGGGAAAGGGATAAGGTCGTAATTGACGAGCATTTTGTTTTCCTTTATTCCGCTTCATTCCCCTGGTGGTGCGGGCTGGCAACACTTGAGTTGCTCTTCTGGCAGGCCGCAAGATGAGGCACACGTCCGTGACGTGACGCAGGGTGACTCACGTCAAATTTGTCACGGAGCGTGTGTCACGGCGAAGATCGCAGCAAGTTGGATCGCAGGTCCATGTCACAGTTTGCAGTGGAACGTCAGCGGCGCTGAGGTTTTTGCTCAAAACATCTCTTTGATGAAACAAAAAGCAGAAAATGTGCATACTTGAAAAGAAGACAAAGTCATGGGAAATTCGCTTCAACCAAGGAATTTGATGATGAAAAATTCACGAACTCTTTTAGATTAAATCGTCATCAATTCCAAGAAGTGCATTGTCTCATCAAGAAACAACTTGAGAATGAGGATTGCAACGCCTCAAGGCCGATTGGAACTAAGGGGAAACTAGCTGTGTTTCTAAGATAAGAAATGCGTCACCTACATTGCCTTTACTGCATTATGTAATATAATATTACGATCAGCGTTGCCAGAGAAACATTCAGCGCTTATAGAAAAATCTTTATTGAATAAACATAATAATGTTAAACAGCCAAAATGTTCTTTAATAACAAACTAAAATTGCCCTGTACATCAAAGGTAAATATCAAAAATTTTACTGACAGAAATTCAGTTTTCAGAGAAATCATTAATGAATGTAAGGAATTCATGTCGATTTGAAGCCGTAGCTGAAGCGCTTTGTAGAAACTTACAAGTCTCCTGTGGGGTTTGGGATGGAGTCTTGGAAATTGGTGAAGGGGTTGGAGTTGATAAAGTGGTGTGGGATGGACTAGGGGTTTGGTTACTGTACGGAAATATGATTGCCGCGGATCTGTGATGGACCGTGTTCTCTCGTGAATGTTCGGCAATTAGGCCTCCATTTCTGTAACGACACGGAAAATGTTGTTTCTGATAACAAACTGGGTTAATGCTGACATGTTCCCAGTCATCTGGTATATAGACATGAAAAAGTAGTACAGAGGATCAGCACTCGTACGGTTTCAATTAGTTTTACTTCCATTGCGAACTAGCAAACACAATATGAACAGCCAGAGCCACCGTGACTCCCGCAAGAAACTGCGTATGGGAGACTGCGCTCCGCAGGCTCACGGCGCGCAGCAGCTGCGTCACGTCACGTCACGTCACGTCACGCTGCGCTCCAACGCGCGCGGCTCCAGTGAGTCGTGTGGCTCGCAGAAACCGTCACTCATCCTGCGCCACGTCACGGGCCTGCGTCTCAACTTGCGGTCAGCCTCAGCCGAGAGTATACAATACATGAACAGAAGAGACAGATGTAAAGGAGGACAAAACAGGACAATAGCAAACAGAAATGGCAAAAATTGAAAAACAAAAATTATGCGAAAATGTGTCGAAAAACGTGAAGACGACGAAAAATGGTGAAACACAACACTGTAGCACTGAGGTACGCGGGACATCCTCTGCGGGATGGCTGTTCGCAGTTAGGTTGAAAGTTCACTGATGAGTATCAATCCGACAGAACACAGACAAGTCACGCGCATATGTTAAATGACTATAATGAATGTGGATGGGGAAGGAGCAAGGAGAAGAGCGAGTGAGGGAGGGGGAAAGGGAGCAGAGGAGGGGGAGACGTGGAGTGGGTAGAGGAGGAAGGAGGAGGAGCCACAGGGACATGGGAGAAAGTAGTGGGGGTGGGATGTCCCAGCAAGCTATAAGGAGTGGGGGGATGCCGGAGGGGCCAGTAATTGTAAGGCGAGTGGAGGGAGGAAGGAAGAAGGGCATTCTAGAGGGACCAAGGAGGGAGGAGGAGGACGAGGAGGAGGAGGATCAGAGCTGGTACGAGGGATAAATGTCTGGGCAGAGGCATCATCAGGAAGAGAAGCCACTGTCAGGATTTATATGAATTTCAGTGCCACACGTCCTGCATATAGAGGAGGGCAATAATTGAACTTTTATTACTTGAGAGGGCCTCCACAACAAAGGAGTTTTGGTTTTTGTGGAAGCATTAGACATACAGGTGTCGATGAGGTGTGGTACTCACGGTGTTGTTGCCGCGGTGCAGCAGGAGCGTCCCCGGGAGCGCGGGCAGCGCCAGCAGCGGCAGGCGGCGGCCGCGGAAGGCGTGCGGCAGCGAGTAGTTGTAGCAGCGGCCGCACGCCCACACCGAGAACGCCGCCGGCTCCAGCAGCTGCTCCCGTAGCAGGCAGCGCCCGCCCCACGCGCCGGCCGTCCACGCAAGCGCCAGCACCTGCAACACAACACACCGACTGGCTAGCACACAGGAACACATAGTCCTACTCCAGGTACTACTCCACAGTCACATGTTTTATTTCTTTTTTAATTATTATTATTATTTATGGCTGATTATGTATACGACAGTGTTTGGTAATGCACTGCTATGACCATGAATTTACACTGGTCAAAACAAGTAGGGGATCAGGGTCCGAAGCATTGCCATCGGCTGAATCATCTAAAATGGTTCGACGTATTTCTGTCGGTTGTATAATGTATACAGCAACATTACGACAACCGAGGTAGTGGTAATAACCGAAAGTTGCTAAAAAGGGGGTAGATTTTGACTTGTGTCTATGGTATGGAAAGTCTTAGAAACATTTGACGCGGGACAGACAGGGAGTTGGCTGCAGCTATTGGAGTGTCCCAAAGTCTATTTTCCTGGATATGGACGCTATTTCAGACAACAGGAAACGTTAAAAGAAGGCAAGGCGAATCTCGTCCACAGAAAACATCGCAAAAGATTATTGTTATTTCCGACTAGCAGCCCGTGAGACAGGAGGCTGAATGCAGATCGACTGCAACGCACCCTCCAGGCAGCAGCAACACGCGCAACATGAACACAAACACTCCTAAATCGCCTTCGGTAATGTGCCCTCTATGCACGGAAGCCGATGGTCTCCATCCCATTAAAACCACGACGCTGTTTAGCCTGCAGAAACTTGGAGTCGTAATGAATGGCGCCGGTCAAGATGTTGTGTTCAGCTGGACAATAGTCGTTCCCTCATCTGGAAAGAATTTGGAACTCGGAACAATCCTGATTATGTCAATGCAGACTTTCTCGGCGGATCTCGATGCGGAAATCTTCTCGGGTTGACAGCCGAGTCAGTGCCTCGTTCTCTCGCAACTTGCCGAAACGTTGCCAGAGAACGAGGCACTGACTCGGCTGTCAACCCGAGAAGATTTCCTCATCAATCCTGATTATGTGCAGGAAACCTTATCAGGTGGTGGACTAATGGTGTGAGAGAACGTCAGGACCGCTATGTCTTTCAGAATGACACTGTAACTACATAGAAGTATAGAGGTGAAAATTACCTGACATTGCAGGTTTTGGAGGCGATCTGATAGTTTAATATTCTTCAAAAGTGAAAACGCCAAGATCGCGAAATAATTATTTTATTTAATGACAATGGTTTCATTGTACTGTGCCGCCACCATCTGGTTATATTACATGTTATAAATTAAGATAAGCATTTATAAAACTTGCTATGGTGGTGGCACAGTCCTTCGAAACCGGTCGTCATTAAATAAGTATTCCGCGATCTTGGCGTTTTCACTTTTGAAGAATATAGAGGTGAGATCATTCGCCTTTTTGTTATACTCTGCGCTGGTGCCATAGGAGGTGGGTTTCTTCTGGTGGACGACAGTGCTCGTTCCCATAGATATGTTGAGGTAACGAATGGATTGGCCAGCTTTTTCACTGGACCTAAGCCCGAATGACAATCTCTATGCTGCAGTAGCTGCCAAATATCTCTCAAGAGCTGATTGATTACCTTATACTGTCCATGCCACGTAGCTTTACAATTGTACTGACCGTACTTTCTCACTGTTATAGTTAGTTATCTCTAAGTAAACCTCGAGATGAGACAGAAAAATACCCTACTGTATGGAAGACCGGAGCACATTGGCCATTTTTTTATTTTTGTTAATATTAATTTATTTGACATATTTAAATTTATTAAATTATTGTTAAATACTAGATATGTATTTGCTGAATCTGGAAGGCAGTTTTTTTTAAAAATATCAGTTGAAGTATTAGAAAAAAATTAATTACTGGACATATGTGCCGGCCGCGGAGGCCGAGGGGACTGAGGCGCTCCAGTCACGGTCTGCACGGCCACTACGGCCGGGGGTTCGAATCCCGCCTCGGGCATGGATATTTGTGCCGTCTGTAGTCTTAGCTAGTTCATAAGTAGTTTGTAAGTTTAGGGACTGATGACCCCGTAGTTAAGTCCCATAAACTATACAAACATTTGAACATTTTTGGACATATGTCAAGTGGGCCAATGTGCCCCTACCTCTTGGTAAGTCGGCCCACAGGCTGGGAAACGTTGACCCATGTAGTCTTTTGGTAAGTATGACTACGAAATCAAACTAATATTTATCAAGAAATATACTTTAATGCACATAATATCAAGTTTAATGGTGAGTTAAATGCTTAACATTGAGGACTATGACAATAGGACAGATTAAACTTATTATGTTTTAATCTGTCTTAACACAAACCAGTCAACTTTAATCAATGTCCAGCTACTAAAGATCAGCACAGTTTTAACACTCATGAACGCGGATTTCATTTTTTACGCACTTCTGATGAGCCCAACGCTTACAGTTCGTGAACTAAATTCCTGTGACTCTTTCTCATCGTCATCATTATAATTTTTACTTTTTGAAAAAGGGCTTTTCTAGCCTGTGATCTAATTTTTCTTTAGTATTTCTTTTCAATGCATTGGTCCAGTGGGAAAGGTTGAAATTCAAGTTCTGTTTCCTAAGTTTAAATTACCTGTACAAACTGACATGAGGCCTGCCTGTACTTAGCACAGTACCTCCAGTACGATTTTCTTAGAATCCCAAAGTCTTCGCCAACAGCCCTGACAGATCTTTCCTTTTCTTTTACTTCCAAAACTGGTCTTAACATTGTACCTTCAGAAATCATTCCCTTTTCATTCTTTTATAATTTCGAATCATTTTTATGATACTACAAATAAAACAAAGGTTTAAACCAGAGCCTTAACTCATGCTTTGAAAACAAGGAAATAAAAGAGATTCTCACCTCTCAGATGACTGTTTAAGACTGAAATAAAATTTACTGGTAGCGTTTATTCAACGCTTTTAATTTCGTGAATATGGCGCTCTTTTGACCTCTGAAACGTATCAAAATATGTTTAACTTCGACAGTTATGTTAATAATTTGATAAACTCGAAGAATTATAAACGTGGTCATCATTAGAAGAAACAAACCTTTCATCGAGTTTAAAGAAGTACAGCTCCTGTAGGACGTGACAGTTTGTCTCGGCTGGCCACCGTGACCCGTCCTCTCTGGGCCAACCTGCCACATTGCCATTTTTACAATAAATTCTGTTCTTTAGAAAACTCATTGAAGCAATTACGTCTGTATGCCACATAGAAACAATCCTTAAAATACGACCTTTTATTATACCACCCGCCTTGTTGCGCCTAAAACAATCAAAACTTAAATAAACACCCATTAACCGAAGATAAGAATTTTACTGAAACACGCACAAAAACAATTAAGGACTACAGCTTGTCCAAAACTTCGCCGCCTGTGATATTGGCCCTGAATAAGGAGAGGTACAGTGGTACCTACTTTCTGATTGATTCCTAATCTACTGTATGAAGTAATTCGACCGAGCCATCCGGCACCTATGTCCAACGTGCCACGGTCTCCCCTATCACACACTAATTACAATTGTGACCAACACCTGAGTAAAATACGTTACTCTATGTATACTGTGTATCATATCTCACCTGATTTCATAATTGTTTTTAGCAGTGTAGATAAATGATCCGACAGAGTGAGTAGCGATTTGCGGCTCTGAAGGCGACCGCGTACAGAGCGCTTGTTTGAACCTTACTTGAGTACTGCATAAGTGTTTGTGATCCTCACCAGATCGCTTTAAAGGGAGGTATGACGTAAATTGCAGGCGGGCTGCTAATTTTGTTTTTAGTGTGTTCTGTCTACACGAACCTGCTACATCATCGGTAAATGAAGGTTCTACAAGGTACCCTTCGCCATACACCACTATGCATTGCGGGGTTTGTATGTAGATGCGTAACAGCTCTGTGTGACGCAGGCACCGTATTATATGCTTCAAAGAGAAAACAATTACAGGCAAAAAGCTATCTGTAGCTGCAAGTAATGCAAGTGTTATGATAGGAGAAAACTTGTCGTTGATGACGAACTGATAGCTCCTCCTTTATTATTAAGTGTACACGCCATTCCTTGCACATGGCTGCCAGAAAAACTACAATGAAGCTGTCGGGAAATGTACAAGGTTTATTAAAGAAACGCAGCATCCTGCTCTGGGTATGGCAGCAGTGGACGAGCAATGTTGTCTTCATAACAAGAACTTATGAACCGAGGGAAACATAAAATGTTTAAGACCGGCTGAAGCAAGGTAAGGCAGTGTGTCAGGAGAATTTTAGAGCTGTGGGTTCCTCAGCAACACATTTTTGAAGCCCGGTTAACGGCAAGTCATGAAATGAACAACGTTTATAGAAAAGCTTATTTCCATTAAATACCAGCTTGGTTAGAATTTAACAGTGCAATGTCTTTTGCAAAGTAAACAAAATTTAGTAAGGTAATTATAGCAACAAAGCCAGAGACCAGTCAAAACACTTTCTCAAACCTTTATAAAGCCCGTCTTCTTAAAAAATGAAAATTAAATACTCCCGACCCTAAAACTTTAATAACTTTAGTTTACAGTAACCTTGGCATTTAATGCGGAGACTTGTTACACTGACCCGCAAAAGATTATTAAAACAGGAATTCCTAATTTTAGCCTATGCTACTGGCGAGTGGAAGGACGGGATAGTGGTTGGATGGAGGCCGATTTAATTCGTAAAAGCATCCTTATTCTTAATTGACCGATAAAATCTTTGTTCAATGTTTCAACTACATAGAGCAGCAAATGCTCTTACCAAACGAGCAACACCGATTGTCGGAAATTTCCTCTCTTTTAGATGTGATTAAAAGTCTTCAAAACCCTTCCGATTCGACTGTCATGAAAATTATTGAGAGCTGTGTATAGTGGCTTTGGCTTGTTGCTATTTCAGTCCTGTATTTCACCCACCATAAATAAAGGACAAATATCCAATACCCATATTGTCTCCTAATAGCCCCCCAATATATATATATATATATATATATATATATATATATATATATATATATATATATATGTGTGTGTGTGTGTGTGTGTGTGTGTGTGTGTGTGTGTGTGTGTGTGTTGTGTGTGTGTGCGCGCGCATCTCTTCTTGCATCTCGTAAATTGGCTTACTGGTGACGAGAAATGCTATGAGCAAAAAGCAACTATCCATACAAACACTTAAATGCATCCACAGAAGATAACGTTACACAATTGGGAGAAAAAGCTTCTGTATGTTGTACTACGAATTGTTTCCCGGATTCCACTCTTTATCGAACAAAGGAACTTCAAGGTAAATATGCGCTCCGATCATGACCTTCTTCATCTCATAACCATGCGATTTCTACAGTAACTGAATCTGAAAGCTAACCCAGCGTTGGCTGACTTCTAAATAGTGAACAAGATTATATTACTGACTAGCTGTAAACCCAGCGTTGCCGGGTGTTTATTTATCCTATACTCTCGTAGTCCACATCCCCTTCCCCCTCTCTCTGCATCCACCTCTTTCTCTCCCATCTCTCTGTTCGTTTCCAACTTTCCCTCTCCCGGCAAAGTTTTCTGCAAAGTATCCTCTGCATTGTACCTTACAAACATTTATGTACCCAGTGGTTTAGAGGTTTAGAGGTCATGTGTGAAAAAGTATATAACGACTGGAGCAAAACTATGCATTTTCTAAAATTCTGTAAGTATCCTGCACCATGCACCGAATAAAATTTTATGCACACAGTGACATTCCTGTTGTTTTTAAGGTAGAAGTGCAAAAATGTCATCAATATTGGAACAAAACTAAAGATTTCTGTGCAACAGAAACGCAGGGTCACATTGAAAAACACACTTTGTTGTTCTCAAATATTCCAGTTTTATTTCAAACAACTCTTGGTCTGCGAATAACAAACACAACAACAAAAAAAGGATCTGTGAAATGTGTTGAGCCGTTCTCAAATTATGGCGCGACCAAGGTATTTAGGGATCCATTTTTGTGTTGGAAAGTACCTTCCCCCATGCACCGTATGAATCTTAATGTAGACGGTGACCTTCCTCGTGTGTTGAAGGTCAAGCGTGGAAATTTCGTGAAGATCGGATGAAACTAATGATTTCGTGAGTCTGTAGGAGGAAGTATGCTCCGCCATGCACATATCACCAAATACTCTCTTAGCTGACGTTTTCTATCAATAAACTACATTACTGACAAACTTCAACTTCATAGTTTTCGAAATTTCGCGTTTAGTCAGTGATTGAGCGTCCTTTCGCTTTTATATAGATAGAAATTAAGAAAACAGATTGGTTAATTCTGAATGCAAGAGAATTAAGGGAGACTTGCGGACAAAAATAAATAGTAACATGCAAATCTGTACTGCTAACTTTATTTGATACAAGGCCATGCCTGATGAGACAGTTTACGGCATCTACAGTGAAACTGTTTTGAGCGGTAGACTTCTTTTCATTATTTTGTGTGAGTGGGGGGGGTCGGTTACAAAACGCTTCATAAACGTTCGAAATTACATGAAAATTGCATAAATCTGCGTATTCTGACGCGGTGGCCTCTCATTGTTTATGACGTCGTATCTCCTAATCTATGTGTCGTGCTCTTTTGTTTTTCGGTCAGGAACCTTCCTGGGCGTACGGTGTATGGTTCACCGAAGTTTCATCGCAATCGAATGTATGGTTTATGAACAAGTAGAGGACATACAGGCATATATATATATATATATATATATATATATATATATATATATATATATATATATATATATATGCCGTTGTCTGTATGTCTGTGTTGAACCAAGTATGTTGTATTGGGCAAATACAGTTTACACCTACTGGGCTATGTATGGCTCTGTAGTCTCAGGCTCAAACCAAACACGTCTGCTTTCATGGCCAGCATCTATATTAGTTGCAAATATTACCTTGCACCTGCGATCTTGCAGTCAAACACTTTCTGCACAGGCTAACGCTAGCGAAACAATAATGAAATATAAAATAAATATAAATGATTAATTAATAAATAGGTTTAATTCTAACGTTTTCAAATTATTCAGGCAACGCCAGATAACTCAGTTGAATAATGATTTTCAAACATATGTACTGTTTTATTCGAATGGCCCTACACAAACAAAAGTATAAATCAGAAATAAATCTTACAAAATTATCAGAACAGATGCGTTTATTGCGTTATGAGAATCGTTGCAAAATCTCCAACTACATAATAATCGACGATGTTCACTCTCTAAAAGTCCAGTTTGCGATCACACAACACGAAATAATCGCAAGCGGAAAATCAAATCTTAGTCCATTGAGAAACTTATGAACACTCGTAGACTCATATTCACTGTTGCCCTAGCGTGTTTTTCAATAGCTAGTCGCCAGCCCTGAGACGTGGCGGCTCATTCTTGTAGTTTAGACATCTTCTCTTCCGAGTATTATAGCTTCTTGCACGAAAGTTTTCATTGCGCGCCATTCAATTTGTGCTTCTGCCACATGTGGCGCTGTTATCCTATCAATCTGAATAATATATTTCTGTCTAAATTCTTTGTGCTGAAGTTTCTCCACTCTTATCCCTCTACACGTGGACCTGACTTTTTGCAGTTTTGGCCTCACAAAACCAATTGCAGATTAAATAATGATCAGTATAATCGAAGAACCCTCTAAAAACACGTGTGTCCTAGACTGCCTTACTGAATTCGTAATCTGTTATTAGATTGTCAATGACAGATCTAGTTCCCCCGCCTTCCCGAGAATACCAGTAAATGTTCTTATAATTGAAATAGGAGTTTGTGACAACTAACTCCATATTGGCATAGAAATTCTAGAGCTATTTTCCGTTCATGTTGGCCTATATATCCTCTCCAAACTTACCGATAACCTTTACTCATGATCAAAACACTGTCCTTGTCCTTTAACAACAATATCCCTTAGTGCGTTGAAAATTCTGTCCATCTTGATCTGTCCCTTCACAGGGCGAATACCTAATTTTCTTACTGGAGACGGCCAAATCTATCCACATCAGTTGTAAATTTACATACCTTATTGAAATCAAGCTCGTTTCCATTGCTTTCCTGGTGTAAATCCCTACACCCCACTGTGCTCTTCCTGCTTTGACTCTTGACATGTATTCTCCTACTTCGACCTTTTTCTCTCCCTTTACCTTAATATCACTAACAGCTAAAACATATAACCCTATCCTATTTGGAGGCTCTGCCAGCTCTACCTTCTTCCCATTGTAGTCCCCATTAATATTAATAGCTCCCTTATTCCTGATCGTTTGCTAAGTCATATCTGATGAGTCCCTGGTCCGTCAGTTTGTGGTGGGACTTCGTTTCAGTTTTTCTACACAACTTCCTAGTGAGACATCTGTCGTAGCGTTAAGCTTTAGAAAGCATTCCGCAAAAATCAGGGCCTTGCACACAGAAGAAGCGTTGAACGGCTTGTCTGTCGTCAGCACTGCTTCTAAAGCGCCTTCCGCCGAGAGTCTTTTTCAAAGTTGTTCAAAATGTTCACATGCTTGTATAGCTTATGGGACTTAACTACGGGGTCATCAGTCCCTAAACGTACAAACTACTTATGAACTAACTAAGACTAAGGACAGCACAAATATCCATGCCCTAGAGGTGATTCGAACCCCCGACCGTAGTGGCCGTGCAGACCGTGACTGGAGCGCCTCAGTCCCCTCGGCCACCGCGGCCGGCCTTCAAAGTTGTAAACAGATGGAAATTACTTAATACGATATCAGGACTGTATGGCGGATGGTGTAGTCGTTCCCAACCAAGAATTGCAATATTGTTTTGCGTTGCCGTCGACGAGTTTGTCCAGTTAAACTGTCAGAAAAAAAAGCCTAAGATGGGATAGAAGATTTTATTTTTTATTTTCTTAGCTCTTTCATATGGTTGGAAAGATTAGAAAATCAAGTTTTTCCAACAAATTTTCTCTTGGAAAAACATTCTGCATCAAAAAACTTTTTCTTTGTGTTCATACCGCGTTTACGTCTACGTTCTATCTTAAAGAGCACAAAATTCTCTTCACATTTGAATCTTACCATTTTTTCTACTCCAAATACCTAAGGGGCTACAGTCTGTTAAAAAATTTGAATTTTTCAAAATTTATGCAAAATTACTGAAATTACTCCTGTCGAACCTGAACTCTTTTCCATAGTATTTGTTTAATGAAACAAAAGAAGAGTTAAAAGCCGTTCTGAAATTTGAACTTGCTCCCTATTCTCAGAAAAAGGCATGCAAAAAGGGGGAAAATATATCTTCATTCCACAACGTCTTCGTTCCAGTGGAAGCTGTGAAGCCAGTTGGAACGATGAAAATTTTTGTCGTTGATGGAGGGTACCTTATACACGAAGTGACTTACCCAAAGTTATGTTTTTTACTTGAAACGTCCTGTTGGATCTTAATTTTGCTACTGTATTTGATGGGTACCCTTGTGAGGTAGAAAAATGTAGCACAAACAAAGAGTGCCGAGAGGATTCGTAAATCCAGAACACATTCCTCGGTCGACGTTGTGGTTGAAGCAGAGATGCCGAACCAAGTGCCTCCGCACAAGTTTTTCTACAACGAACGAAAGCCACACTTCATTTCTGGAGTGTGGCATTGAGGTGCACCAGGCACAGGAAGATGCTGACGTTACGATTGTAACATCTGCTATTTCAAGACTAAATATTTTGGAAGTGTTGTCATTGTGGAACAGTATGTGAACCTGCTTATGCTCATGACCGGTTTAGAACAAGACATCGAAAACTTATTTTAAGCCGGGAAGAGGAAGTACAGAAGACCAGTTGTTTTCCACTGCGTCTTACAAGTTTGACAGAGAGTATATTCTGTTCACTTACGCCGTTAGCGGATGTGACGTAACATCCGCTTTTTTCAGTCAAAGAAAAGTTAAGTCCTGTAACATCATTAAGGAAAACAAACAGCTAAACTCAACGCATTGCACGTTCAATAAACCACACGTTACCCTTGCAGATACAATAACAGCAAGAGAACAGGTTACTCTTGCATTGTATAGTGGAGGTATCAGCATTTCCCCCACACTAGACCATTTGCGGTACTAGATCTTCGCCAAGTGCGCCACAAAAAGAAAATTGAATCTTGTAAGGTTGCCACATACAAAAGACGCTGCGCAACATCGTACGTCAAAGTCTTACAAGCATGTCCAAAGTTGGATGAGAAACTGGAAACCCTTGAGAAATGGGGCTGGAATCACAGTGACAGTGATTCGATACCCGTTTCAATGAGCCAACCCCGAGCACCTAAAACAGTTCTACACATTGTTTCTTGCTCATGCGAGGTGAGCTGTGGCGAAACATGCTCCTGCAGAAAAGCGGCTTTGAAATGTTCTTCAATTTGCAAGAAATATATTGGGGTCAACTGTGAAAACGTGCCACAATTTTTAGATGAAGACAGTGAGGACTATGTTATGGAGGATTTTGAGGAAACTGATGACGAAACCTATGAACTTGAAGAGGCTGACTCGCTGTTTAAAGAAGAGATCAACCTGGGACCAAATCTATGCGTACATACCCTGAATCTGCAGCCCAAGGTGACACCGAGCCTCTCAAGTAGGCTATAGCTGAAGTACAATACTACGAGTATTTCTCACCAAGAAGTGGCAATATTTGTTAGTAACTCAATATGCATTTAATTCTAATAAAGCTACTTATTTTTTATTTTAATTGTATGCTTTAGTTATTTAATTAAGTTGTCTGTTGCAGCTAATATTAGTTCAGTTTTCTGTCACAGTTTCTCTCTCTCTCTCTCTCTCTCCCTCTCTCTCTCTCTCTCTCTCTCTCTCTCTCTCTCTCTCTCTGTGTGTGTGTGTGTGTGTGTGTGTGTGTGTGTGTGTGTTTGTACCAATATCTCTTAAATATGTATTTTGTATTCATGGTTTCACAAATACCAGGGCTGAGGTAGCCTATAGTGATGTACGAACCACAATAAGTGAATGCCCAGAAATCACCATATTGCATATAAGAAATTGAATACATGAAAATGTGATGGTAAATTGCAAAAATTAACATGATGTATAATATATTTATGGTACACAAACATAAACTGAAATAACAGTGTTCAAATATTAGATTTTTTTAACTTTGCACAAATTTTCAAAAATTGAAATTGTTTAACGCCCAGGAGATATCTGAAAAATTGAAAAACGTCCGAAATTTCGATGTTTTTTGACTGCAGAAAGTTTTCCCAAGAGAAATTTTATTAGCAAAACTTGGTTTTCTTAATTTTTCCAACAATATGAACGAGATAAAAATTAAAATCTTTTACCCATCTTTTGCAAGGTATAGGATCTGTTTGACTGGACTATGTGTGGTTCTCGCATTGTCATCCAACAGTAGAATGCCATATATAAGAAGGCTAGGCCGCTTTTCCGATTAAGCTCTTTCAATTTCGAGAGAGTAACGCAGTACTGAGCAGCACTGATGGCTGCATCCTCTAAAAATGTTTGGAGATCTATCGGACCAAACTGCGTGGTCATCGGTCCGTAGCTTACAAACGACTCAAACCTAGGTAAACTAACCTAAGGACAAACACACACACCCATTCCCCAGGGAGGACTCGAGCCTCCACGGCGCGCAACCGCGCTCTCCGCAGCGAGGTGCTTTAGACCGCTCGGCTGCTCCACCACGGCGCTGCATCCTCTATAACATCCAGTAACAAAACTCCTTGGGCGTCCCAGAAAACGGTGATTAGCACTTTACCTGCAGACGGAGTTCTTTTGAATTTCTTTCGGACATGTGATGACGGATGGTTCCATTCCATGGATGCTACCTTCGATTCTGGCGTGTAATGGTAGTCCCACGTTTCATCATTCATTCAAATCATTGCCATTTTCATGATAGATCTCTACCCAGTGGTTTATCGGTGTCTTCCACGTGCGCGTTCACCTGCTGTGTCAACTTTCGCCTATAGCCGTTCAACGCTTCTTCCGTATGAATTTTTTCTGGGCGACTTTTTGAAGCTTATAATGCGGTTTGACAATGTCTCAGTGACTTGGAAATTGTGTCGTGGTCTTCAGTCCGGAGACTGGTTTGATGCAGCTCTCCACCCGACTCTGTCCTGAGCAGGCCACTTCATCTTCTCATAAGAACAGCAACCTACATCAATTTGAATTTGCTTACTATATTCATCTCTTGGTCTCCTTCTGCGATTTTTACCCCACACACTTCCCTCCAACGCTAAATTCACAATTCCTTCATGTCTAAGAATGTGCCCTACCAATCTATCCCTTCTTTTAGTCAAGGTATGCCAGAAATTCCTTTTCTCCCCAGTTATGATCAGTGCCTCCTCATTAGTTACGCGATCCACTCACCTAATCTTCAGCATTCTTCTATAACACCACTTTTCAAAAGCCTCTATCCTCTTCCTGTTCGCACTGTTTATCTTCCAGGTTTCAATGCCATACAAGGCAACACTCCACACAAATGCCTTCGGAAAGGACTTCCTTATGCTTAAATTAATTCGATGTTAACAAAATTCTCTTTTTCAAAAACGCTTTTCTTCCCAATTCCATTCTGTATTTTTCAGTACTGCGACCATCATATGTTATTTACTGCCCAAGTAACAAAACTCATTTATGACCTTTATTGATTCGCTACTTAATTTCATTCCTTGAACATTGCCTGATTTTCTAAGACTGCATTCCATTACCCTTGTTTTGCTCTTGTTAATGTTCATTTTATATGCTACTTTCAACACACTGTCCAATCCGTTCATTTCCTTCTCTAGGTCCTTTGCTGTCTCTTACGGAATTACAAAGTCATCAGCAAAACGCAAGGTTTTTATCTCTTCACCCTGAACTTTAATTCTTTCTCCATATTTCTCCTTGCTTTCCTTTATAGCTTGCTCAACATAGAAATTGAATAGAATTGGAGAAAGGCTACAACCCTGTTTTACACCCTTCCCAACCTCTGCATCCCTTTCATGCCCTTCAACTCTGAGAACTGCTGTCTGGTTTCTGTACAAGTTGTAAATAACCTTCCGTTCTTTACTCCTACTGATTGCAGAATTTGAAAGAGTGTATTCCAATCAACATAGTCAAAGGCTTTCTCCAAATCTACAAAAGCTAGAAATGTAGGTTTGCCCTTCTGTAATGTATCTTCTAAGCCGTAAAGTGAGTATTGCATTGCTTGTTCCAACATTTCTTCTGAATCCAAACTCGTCTTCTCCAAGGTCGGCTTCTAGCAGCTTTTCCATCCTTCCGTAAATTGGAAATAAGGATATGGCTCATCTTTAATGTCTCATTAAATTTTTTTCCCTTTCATACACTGCCTACTGTCGACAGGGGAAACTTACTTCCAACTCCTCCTCGTATTTTGCACTTTTTACCCATTATGCGTACCTCCCTATGTTCGAAAAGAATAGAAATTCCCCTACTGACATGGTCGCCAATTTAGCCACTGTGTTCAGAAGGGAGGCCTATTAGTTAACAGAGGAGTGCCAGACAGTAGCGGCGTATCTTGTCCCGCAGACTGTGTGGTGTCGTTCCCCCACGCAACAGGCCGCGATGTAATTGGCTGCTGTGTGGAGGGGCTTATCTTTATTGGTCGTAAAGCAGTCGGGGAACGCCCGCCAGCCTCATCTACACCACACTCTGGGTCCTACACACGCGCCGTCCAGTGAAACCACGCCAACCCAGCCTCCTGCTCATTATAGCGTCATGAACGTGTAATGTGCTGTGGTATGACATCAAATGTGGAAGAGTTTAGCAGCATTTGTTGCGCCCATGTTACGTGTTTTTCGATGGTATCTTGATAATGGCCGAAGGGAAAATGGTATTTGTGGTTAAATGTCTTCAGAACCCGCTCGGTTAACCGTGTGGTCTAACGCACCGCTCTCCAAGAGGCGTACCGGCCCCGGTTCGAATCCGTCCGGCGTATTCCCTATCCACCACGACATTACTCCAAACAATCGTCGCTTGAGATCCAGAAGACCACCATGGAGAACAGCTCACAATCTTATATCCATCCGATGCCAAGACCACACGGAAAAATGATTGGTCATTTCTGCCATAGCCAGGAACCAAAGGGAAACATCGCCTGGCAGAAATGTACTGTACCTGGTACAGACCTGCCAAGAAGAACATGGGTCATACTCAACAGACTCCGCACAGGCCATGGCAGAAGTGGAGAGGTCTCTTCAAAATGTTCAAATGTTTGTAGGGACTATGGGACTTAACTACAGGGTCATCAGTCCCTAAACTTACAAACTACTTATGAACTACTTACAACTAAGGACGGTACAAATATCCATGCCCGAGGGGGGATTCGAACCCCCTACCGTAGTGGGCGTGCGGACCGTGACTGGAGCGCCTCAATCCCCTCGGCAACCGCGGCCGGCAAGAGGTCTCTTCAGATGGGGCATGCGAGATACTCCCCAGTGCGACGGTGGACATCCTGAACAAACGATCCAGCACATCATTCTCGAATGCCCAAAACGTGCATTCACAGGAACTATTGGAGAACTGTATGAAGCCTCCCATAAAGCCATAGAGTGGATGGAAAAGCTGGGCATACAGCTTTAATATAATTTTAGTATTTTGTTTTTGTCTGCTTGCTAAATTGTCGATTTGATTTCAAAGTTCATTGTATATATCTATATGTATGAAAGTATTGTGTAAATATTTAAACTATTTGTACTTGAACACCACATACGCTAAATAAATAAATAACGAAGAGGGTCGGAGTGCCGGCCATCCTGTATGTGGTTTTTAAGGCGGTTTTCCACATCGCCCTGGGTGAATACGAGGCTGGTTCCCAAGTCCCGCCTCAGATACATGATGCACAAACATTTCGTAACAGAGTCGGTGTAAAGAAAACACTGGAAACCAATAGTTCTTTGGTATTTTTTGCCTCAAATACGGTAACTTTGAAGCTCTGGCTGTTGGTAATGAATAAATGAAAAAAATTTAAAAGTAGTTTCAGAATACCATTGTACGTACAATGGGAAAAGTTTCAACGATTTGCAGAACTTAGAAACTATAGAAGCAGCCAGCCCCACAATCCGTAGTTTTGGGAACCAAAAATCATAGTTTTTTTCGTAGTTTTTTTCGAGAACCGCCCAAAGTCGTATAAACCCGTCCTAGAACAGACGCAATGCACAATAAATAATTTCTTTGCTCAATTTCGCTAGGCTGCAGAAAGTGTGTAATGTTTATATTTTAACCCTGCATTGTAGGATAGTTCGGTGTGAGTATTTTTCTCGTTCGTGTACATATGATCAATAGCCGAAGGGCTATCTAAATCACTTCATCCCATTTTTATGTGAACTATGGTCATGAAGAATCGTATTTTCGCAACCGCTGTTTTTGAACATATTACTATCGCGCACTGTCGTGAACTTATGATTATGACAGATAATCCAAACTAAAGCTGTCAGAGGACATTAACTTATCCGAAAAACCGCCACTATGTAAAGACACAGCTGGTAACGTCTGGATTTTGTACATTACCTGTTGCCTTTATTGTTGTTATTGAAGAATGGCCGCAAACTGTTTTGTTTAAATTCTGAGTTTCTTGCTGGTTTTACCCACAGAAAGCTTCGAATGCTATGCATACATGAGGATTTCTCTGCGTCGATCACACTGTCGCTGAAAGTTGGGAGACGCAAGAGACGTCTAAAAAGATGGAATTGGCTATTTCTTACTTAAAATCTCCGGGCTAACAGGCCGTGGTTGAATAGCGAAAATTTCCGCTAAGGTTTCGTCTACCATTGCGGAAGACAGCATCGGAGGGAAAGCGGTGAACTATGACCAAAACTCGAGAGAATTCAGAACACTTTATCTGTACTCAAGATTGGGTCGTACTAGACCTCAGGGTGAACCACATCTCCCCAACCACAAATTCTACCAAACTCGACCATCCGCGTGCCCCACTAGTGTCATTATAAGCTCTTTCCATTTCATATAGCTCTGCGACGTTGCGCATGGGCGTTTATTCGACGCGATTGTGTCAAGTAGCACAGTACTAGTACCGTATTCGAAAATCGTGGCATCTGCATCTTCGAATCTTGTATCGTACAATAGTCACACAATGATGACAGCAGAACATCATCTGCAAATAGCCGTATACCGCTACTCACTCTGTCCGTCACATAATTTATGCAGACCAGCGATGCGCGGATCATAAGTGGTCCGCAAGAACTAAAATATAGTCCCCGAAATATACAGATTTTCAGACATTTAATCACATTAAATTAATTCCCTGACACGTGGTCATACAAACGTACTGTGCGCCCACAGTAACTTCACTGGTGATTACAGAAGTGGATAAAACCGGTACCATTTCAGATATATTCATTTGTCTCCCAGTATTCGGAAAGTTTATCGAATTTCAAAAATGATAGAAACTTTAAGAATACATCCTCTTGGGCAGTTTTGTTCTAAAGAAGGAAAATTAATCAATAAGAGTTCGGAAATCGTCTTCTGCCATCTTCTGAATTTCTCTGTAACTTATTTAGATGAACAAGGAGTCCTGCTTAAAAATTAATCCAGAAATCTATTGAATGTAAGTGATGATACGTTTTATTCACATTATTAGTACTAGGATTACAAAACTTGATAATGAAAGCTCTAAAATCACATAACTCCAAACTTAATTTAAATTTCCACTAAAGATTTGTTATAATAGTAGTCTACTGTTTAACCTTGAGGGCCGGTTCAGAACGACTTTTTATATTGACCAAAATGCATATTTAAAATTGTCGGATTACTAATTTTATCCCAACCTCCACGTGATTTTCTCGATCCAAGCTCTGGGGTTTATTTACGTTAATCTAAATAGCCCAGAATATTTATCCAGACGTTTCAGGCGTACTCTGAACCCAGCTCAGGGCAGTTCAAGAGACACGTTATGGACGAAAAGATCGTATACAAGAGTATTTTGTTATATTGATGAACCACAGTCAAAAAGCGGTGAAATCATTTAAAAAGCATGTACAAAAGATATGAACAAACTCTGAGGTATACTGGGACATTGCAATGAAATATTTATTTCGAAAGAAATATCCGCCGACCAGTTATTATTAAAATTTGTTGGAACATGTATTTCAGACATGTCATACAATTTTAAATACTGATTCGGCACTTTAAAATAACTAATAGAAACAAAATCATGGATAAACATTTAAAAAATTAACTATTCACAATAAATGGCGGATAATTCTTTCGAAAAATTCTTCATGGCTGTCGTCCCCCACAATGGAAAAATCATTAACGACGAGATAACTTCTTGTTGATTACACAGTCATATACACATTCACAGAAGTGAATATTGAGAGAAACTGAGATATTGAGGGAAATAAGTCCTCTGGGTGTTGTATCGCATCACTGTATAAAATATGGAGACCGCTGTTATACAGCAAAAAGCTAGTTGTACGGTTTATACTTTATAGTGCGTTATGCAATTGCACGATACAATATCCATGAAAAGTTTCAATCACCTTCATAGCGTCCGAAAAGTCTTCGTAATTAAGTCAAATTTATACAAATTACTTTTATATTTAACACATTTTATACAATTATTCTACAAAAAATAACAGTATCTGATTTTGTGAAGCAAGTCTATTTATTCTCATGCTCAGATTTAGAAAGCCTAGTTCTAGACCAAAAAATGGACTTAATCGATACTGTATAAATGAAAACATAAACGTTTTGTTAAAACTGCTAATCACCAAAACTTCTTGACCGATTGCTTTGAAATTTTGACAAAACTTTGCATCTTAATACAGGAGGGGCTTTTAATTCTGTATCTTTAATGTATATCATCCATATATCGATAACTTTTTGTGGTTTTTGTAACGTTTCCTGATTATAAAATTAATGTAACTTCATATGACATATATTTTTAAAAAATTGATATGTGCGAAAATACGTGCGTTGTCCAGTGCAACACCATCTGAAAATTCCAAAACATTCGGTCAATAACTTTCGGAAACTAGCGATTATGAAAATTGTAAGGCGGCAGGATATTTCACTACATTACATGCTATGTTTACGTATTAATAAGATCTATTTATTTATAATGTAATTGTTGGTATCATTTTGATTCCGGATAATCTGAAAGCAAAAATAGGTAGGAAGTGGGCGAATATTAATGTTGACTAGGTAACTGAGAAAACTGGTTGATGCTGGTAGGCAACATTTAATATTAACAATATTTGCATGTAGTACTTCGTATTTGGCAAGCTGCGCTCGTGGTGCGAGGGTGCAGGTGGGCAGTTGCTGGCAAAGCGTCCTGTGACTGAGCTCACAATTAGTTGCAAGTGCACATTGCATTGCTTGAAGTATTCATAATTGTTTATATGTGAGCAGATGTTTAGAAATGTTCAAATGTTTAGAAATGTTCAAATGTTTGTATAGCTTATGAGACTTAACTACGGGGTCATCAGTTCCTAAGCTTACAAACTTTTTATCAACTAGCTAACACTAAGGACGGCACAAATATCCATGCCCGAGGGGGGATTCGAACCCCCGACCGTAGTGGCCGTGCAGACCGTGACTGGAGCGCCTCAGTCCCCTCGACCACCGCGGCCGGCTATATGTGAGCAGAGGAACTACATTATTACTTCAGTGCATTGTATTTTCATTCACAAGCTTACAATTGAGCTTCTCTTCTGCTTCTGGTCAGTGAGGCAAGCAGTTTGCGAGAACCTCTTGTTTGGTACCTGAATGACTTCAACCTAGGATTACATACAGCTTCAGCTTCACCTCGAACCGACCCATGCACGGTGCTCAGACGCCTTTCGTCTTATCAGAGCAGTATTGGGAATTGGTAATATACCCACATAGCATTTGCTATAGCGCTTTGATTAATGTACCTTCCACTACTTGAGTTTCTGGTTGTATTTTCAACCGAATTGGATAACGATTTTTTATTTCTTTTAAAACAATTAACACGTCCTCAGTATCAACGATTTTTCATAATAGAGGTTGTGCCATCCTTGTTAGAGATTCATTACTTTTGTATCATAATTCATCCCTGAATTGGTGCATCGTCCTTTCTTCATAATTAAATTACTATATCGAACATTGAATCCTCCGATTTCTTATGTATTAGGATTAGGAATTCCAGCTATCCCTAGTGATAAGAAATTGTCTAAGATTGAAACCAAGTGTTTTTGTGTCGATAATTGCCTAATTGAAAGGAGTGAATCCTATTTATTTTCGTAATGATACCGTAAGCCTGGTGAACCACACGCAAATTAGCGATAGGGCCGTACATTCAATATCACCAACTACGGCACAGTCATTATAGGGTTTAAATTTATTTTATATATTGTAATTGTTTGTCCGTTCAAATTTCTGAAAGATCTTCGCTAGTTGCGTTGAAATTTTGACAGAATTTTGTATTCCATTTCACACATGTTTTTTAGCTACCCATTGCAACGCTCTTTGTTAAGTATGTACAAAAATGATCCGAAAAAACTGTTATAGGCTTGCGTATGAAAACACAAGATGTGTAAAAATTCAGAGGGCGGGGTTGCCGTCAGCAGCGTATATATATATATATATATATATATATATATATATATATATATATATATATATATATATATATGGAAACTTTTCTGTTTCATTTATTGGGCACCAACACTCTTATTTAAATTTATATTCTCGTATAAAGAACAGTCTAGAGTGCAAAAAATTTTTTCCGACTAGTTTCGGTCTTCTCTTTGACCGTCTCCATTGATGTTGTGGAGCTTGCAAGAAACTTGGAGCTTTCAAGTCTCTAGACTGTTATGTATATATAAGCCTATGTATATATAACACAACAGGTGTCTGGCGGAAGCATTACATTGGTTACGGCTGCTCCAGTTCCCATTCCCAAAGTGTTATAAACGATTAGAAATGCATCCTCTTTCTTCTTTCTTTTCCAGGTACGTTCTTTTTAGTATTTATCATTTTTAATTTTATTTATTTATTTATTTAATTTTTTTTGTGCGCAGGTTTACCTAGTAGGCCTATTTACTAAAAAATTAAAGTGGACAATTTGCGTCGACGTAGTTTAGACATTGCTTTTCTTTATTTTGTTCAATTAAGTCTACAGAAACTGGCGGTCCTGCTCGACCCCATCTCACTCTTAGCCATTAATCCAGTTTCCTTAGTGCGATGGTTAGCGACACTCTCTGCCGTTATGGAATCCAAGATATCACGACTAGTGAATAAAGTGTGTGTTTTTGGTAAAAAAAAAAAAAAAAATACTCTTGGTTGCATAAACGTCATGTTTTATTTATTTAAACATAACACGTTTCGCCTCTTCTGGGCATCATCAGTCGTTGAAACAGGAGGGGGGGATTTATAAACTTGTATAAAAACACAACTAAAAATATGTTAAATCTTTCCTAAGCGAGAAATTACAAAAGGGAGGGTGCAGACGAAAAACAGCAGACCACATAACCACATTCACGTGTTTGACGGGGGGGAAGATGAAAATTGAATTTATAAAATACAGCTAAAGGGCATAGCTTAATAAATAAAATTACTTAACCCTGAAGTTGCAGAGGATCAAATTATGAAAATTCGTTAAAGTAGATGTAGCTGTTGCTCAATTATGGGGGCAAGGAAGCCGCGCGACGCTTTGTTTACTCACGCAGAGCCAACCCCAGCCACAACCCTGGACTACTTCCGCGCTCGTGTCTTGCCTTTATCGGTATTTTATTAGTTCAATTTTCAACCCTCCACGTCAAACACGTGAATGTGGTTATGTGGTCTGCTGTTTTTTCAGTCTGCACCCTCCCTTTTGTAATTTCTTGCTTAGGAAAGATTTAACATATTTTTAGTTATGTTTTTAATAAGTTTGTAAATCTCCCCCCCCCCATTTTCAACGTCTGATGATTCCCAAAAGAGGCGAAACGCGTCATGTTTTATTTATTGAAACAGGAAGTTTATGCAATCACGACTTTTAGCAAAAATATCAATTACGGTTGCTGTGCCAGCGCCACAAAACATGGATTGGAGTGATTTTAGTTAAAATGTATGTGTTTCGCAGTTTTTCCCTTATCATTACCTCAGATACTGCTTCGAGTTTCATTATTGAATAAGACACGTAGGGTCGGTTGTTGCTGTGGCTCAACTTTTCCTGGTCGATGACCTGCAGGAGCATCGGACGGAGCACAGACTTTTAGACTTTTTCCGTGTTCCTCTCACAGCCAATTAGTCTTCCCCCATAAATACTGCCCTCTGTTGACGGCAGGCCTCGGAAGACCTGACCCAGCCTGATGCATTGCTTCGCAACGTCACCACAACATTCACAAAGCGTCACAGTCGTTAATTTGAATCTCACATTCCCGTGTTTAGGCGCAGGGAGCTAGGAAATTAATGCACTGTTGAACTGCAATAAATGGAACCCGTAAACATTTGTAACAAACAGACATCAGTTCTGCGGTGCAAAGTTAGCGCATTTCAAAGAGAGACTCGCACAGTTTACACGCTTAGTGAGTTTTGGTGATGTGAACTACAGCCGCGTAGAAACGACCTCGTAGCTACTAAAATAATATTTTATAGAGCAATAAATGATCTTAGCAAAAGTTATATATTCTGTGATTGACGAACGTTATCGATCGTGTGAAAATTGCTTTATTATTTCATAATACGATGCTTGCGCGGTTTCGTCATTCAAACTTTAATAACGACCACGACATGACGTCGTTCAATATTGACATCAAATACAAATACGTGGTCTCATCAAATACAAACACAAACATAAAAAAATCCCATACGGACTCAAGTTAAAAATCGCGAAAGACGAAAGACAATTTAGTACTCTATTAATCCTAACTCAGCCACTAGCTACCACACTACCACGGAAAAAAATTAATTCATATATCCTCTGCTACATGTGCGAACCCGGGGCGGGTTACTTGCAAAAAATTAAACGTTTAGGAATCTTAGCGTACACAAGTAAATAAAATCAACAATGTAACCGATAAATTAGCTTATTTTTATTTTTCTAAGAGTTCCTCGACAGAATAGAGAGACTGATCTATGAAGAAAGCCTTCAGCTTAAGTAGTTAAAGTGCGTGGATCGCTAATAAGCTTACGTAATGCACATGGCCACATAGCCTTCATACTCCCCACAGTGGAGAGACCCGGTTTAGTACACAGTAACGTGTCCAACGGACCTTAGTTACAAGCGAGTACGTGACAACTACAACTAACGATGCCAGATTATGATGGCAACGTGCACACGTATCAGAGGTCCATCAGGTTTCCTTCATTGCCACAGCATATTGATAGGGTGACCAGTATGGGGGATTTTCCATAATGATATCATCTTAAAGGACGGCAACATGTATTCAGAAATATTGCACTTCTGAATCAATTAAATAGTATCTGTGCAATAGAATACCTTTCATGGTTTTTAATGATAATAGCAATTTTATGTCCAAACGAGCACCCAATAATTCTTAAAAATTTTATTGCTTTTGAGACTTCATAACGCAGACGTACGACTTCAAAACGCTTCTGGTTTTGTCAAGTCTTTCAACGGGATATGAAGCGAACCAATTGGTACAATCCATTTTGCTTTAGATTCAGGAGAGATAGACATGCCCCCAACGTTCAATTTAATAAAAATTTTCAAGCAGTATACTTGGTTTAACCAACTGTTGACTATAACCACATAGGTACGTTTATATGGGACACCATTAACGTCTAACAACTTTGAGGACTGTCCCCATAAAACCCGGCACCCAACATGAATATTAGAACGTCGCAATAAGCCATTCCACCTCATGTAAACTAAGATAGCTGAAGATGCACCTTTAATGGTGGGAAATCGGTTGTAACCTAATAAATGCATATAAGACAGCTAAGGCGGATTACAATAATTCATGGAAAGGAACCCTGGCTTAATCGTCTGTATTACTTTCTAGAATTGCTTAACAACAACAAATCACATGTACTGAAAGGCCAATGTCAGAATTACCAGAAGTCGAAAAGAGGATCGCGAGCTTACACCGCATACTGCTCAAACCGTCTGTTTCTGTGCGAAAAACACTCATATTTATTCAGAGGAGTTGGAAAAACAGCATACGTCATTAGCGAATAAAAATATATTATTTTTCGTGTGGAATAATTTCAGGATCTGTCATAATACTAAATAATCAAGCATTTAAAACTTCCTCGCAGATGAAAATTGTGTGCCGGAACCGGGACTCGAACCTTGGACATTTGTCTTTCGCCAGCAAGCGCTTTACCGACTGAGCTATCCCGACACGACTCATGGTGCCGCCCCACAAAACTTCAGTTCTGCCAGTACCTCGCCTCCTACTTTCCAAACTTCACAGAAGTTCTCCTGTAAACTTGCAAGACTAGCACTCTTGGAAGAAAGGATATGGCGGAGACTTGGCTTAGGCATTGCCTAAGGGATGTTTCCAGAATGAAACGTTCACTCTGCAGCGGAGTGTGCACTGATATGAAACTTCCTAGCAGATTAAAATTGTGTGCCGGAACCGGAACTCGAACCTGGAACCTTTGCCTTTGCATGAGAACTTCTGTGAAGTTTGGAAAGTAGGAGCCGAGGTACTGGCAGAATTAAAGTTGTGGGGCGGCACCATGAGTCGTGTCGGGATATCTCAATGGTAGAGTGCTTGCCCGCGAAAGGCAAAGATCTCAGGTTCGAGTTCCGGTTCCAGCAAAAAAATTTAATCTGCCAGGGAGTTTCATATCAGCGCTCACTCAGCTACAGAGCGAACGTTTCATTCTGGAATCAAGCATTTAGTTTTTGAACATGATTCTGAGCGTGAGTTACTACGACAGCTTACTAGCTGAAATAAGAGAGAAAAGAACTTTTCATTATACTTATTACGTGCCCCTTCCGTGTAATTACAGTATCAGTTTTCTTAAATTTTGTGTCTGGAGCTGCAAAACCGAGTCTTACTGTGATTTAGCAGCAATTTATTTTCTTCAAGCCATGAACCAATGACTCGAGATGCATTATTTGATAACATATCGATATTGCAAATAACACCCTTCATTATAAAACTTGTGTCATCAGAAACTGCCGGCCGCGGTGGCCGAGGGGACTGAGGCGCTCCAGTCACCGTCTGCACGGCCACTACGGTCGGGCGTTCGAATCCCCCCTCTGGCATGGATATTTGTGCCGTCCTTAGTCTTAGCTAGTTCATAAGTAGTTTGTAAGCTTTGGCACTGATGACCCCGTAGTTAAGTACCATAAGTTCTACAAACATTTGATTTGAACATCAGAAACTTATCCCACACTTTTCCTGCATACTTCGAACAACCATAACGCCTTTAATAATTTAGCTACACATGATGGCATCCAATGTTGAACTATCGTAACTCACAGCCTACACCTAGCATCCCTTGTGAGATGCGGACACTGCACATCCGTCTGTTGCATACTTAGAAACTGTGCATCCAATAGACATGTGATTGTAGGTTTTCTCGGCGTGTTCCATTGATGAAGTCTTCTCGGGCGATGAGCTTGGTTGTGACGCCGTCTTGTCACAATGTTTCCATGAGTTTCGTACCCACTATCATCAGGCGAGGATGCCTACATGTTTACACTGTGACGCAACAATGAACGTAAAACCCAGTTTCTTATATGTTGGACTACCCTGATTACCCTACACTCTGTTAACCGAAACGACAGACGGATTGGAATCGCATGAGCAAGGGTGGATAAAACGGGTGCGCTTGCTCAGTATCGCCGCAAGCGTCTCAGGTATGAGGTGAGGCAATAGGAGTGAGCTGCGAAATTTCAGGCTCATATCACTGATACGTAGGAAGTGCGATACCAACAGCCGTAAGTTTAATAAAAACAATTATTCTTTCACTACCAGTTCGGCATTCCATTATGCCATCTTCAGGTCCCTACATCGGAGTGTAATATCCATTAAGTAGGGATATCGAAACTGGTTTCGTGGATTTCTATCTCTCACTAGAAACCAACAACAACCACAGTCGATTCCATATTTTTCAATTTCCGGACGGCTTTTAAAACTGTACCTCACCTCTAATCCAATTGTGTGGATATATAATATCGTTTCAGTAGTATGAATGGATTCGTGATTTACTCTCATAAAGTAATTTTCGTAAAGTTATCGAGTAAAATAGAAATGATATCTGGAGTTACCCAGGGAAGTGGCATAGGCCCCCTTACTTCACTTAATGAATGGCTAGGACAGAATCCAAGCAGCTTTGTTCACGGATAATCCTGTCGTTTATCGGTTAGTAAAGTCAGCAAAAATATCAAAGGCAACTGCAAAACGATATAGATAAGATGTCTGCACGGTTTGAAAGTTAGCAACTGACCGTGAACAATTAAACATGTGAAGTCATCCATATGAATACTAACAGAAATCCGTAATACTTCATTTACACGATAAATCAACTCTTTACGTAGATTTCAGCCATCGAATTTCTTACACGTAAGAGTATTGATAAGCATGTCAGGGAAGTTCTTTGAGAATCCTACCGATAACATAGATGATTGAGTGCGAAACCAGAGTACCCGCCGCAATCTATTAATATCTGCGACTCTTTACCATTATGTAAATGAGGTTGTGACTCGTATACACCATCAACATATAAATCACGTTCAAGCTGTCATCCACTCCATGATAACCGGCAACAAGACAGAGACACTCTCTTATACAGGCTTCCTGTTGACAATTACCCCCAAAACATGTTAGGCTTGGACCATGTTAGATATTCTTCGTGCTTCTTCTGGGACTTGCTACCGTAATTAATGCTGAATGCAGTGTGTTTATTAACTTACCGTGGAACGCATAAGAAGTCGTATCAGTCGACTTAAACACCACACTCATTCACACACTAAAGCAAAGAAGCACACACACACACACACACACACACACACACACACACACACACACAAAGAGATTGCGACTTAACGTGATCTTCATGTGTTGACCAAATTATACTTTATTGATCAAACGCAGTCTACAAGTATTGGACTATGTACGACTCTGTTAAAGAAATATGGCTCGATGTAGTCTCATGGTCAAAACGTACACGTCTACTCACATGCCCAGAAAGTACAGTAGCTGCCAATAGTACCTTGTACCTGTGAACCTACAGTCAAACGTTCGTGCATAGACTCGCATTTGCTAAACAATGATGAAATATTAAATAAAGATAAATGATTGATCAATAAAAGGGGTTTGATTATAACGTTTTCAAATGATGTCGGCAACACTAAATAACTCAGTTGAATAATTTTTATTCAGACAGATGCGTTAACTACATTATGAAAATGTTCAAATGTCTGTAAACCTATTGGACGAAACTGCTGTAGTCATCGTTCCCTAGACTTACAAACTACTTCAACTAACTGACACTATCGACAACACACACACACACACACACACACACACACACACACACCGTTAAATCCGTAGCATGACGCCTTAGACCACGCGGTCGTTCAACGCGGCTAAATGTGTTATGGACATGGTAGCAAACTCATTGACGATCCTCAGACACTTTAATTCCATTAATATCATACCAACACTCGTATAGCGTCGTTTAGAATCACATACACTGTTTAGTTACAATTTTGTAATTGTATCGGGAAAAGTTAAAGTTCTTTAACTGGCTCTCTCATTAGCCCTCGCCAAAGTCCCGACAAAGCTGCCGTTTGCAACACTGTGGCAAACGAAGCACTTCAGCCACCCTGACAGGCCGTATTTCTTCCCAGACGAGACAAAGCGTTCCTATAAACCAGGGAGCCCTATTCACGAACAGACCAAGTATTCTACTTTACCACAGCAGTTTCCTACCCTAGCCACTCTGTCATTGGCACATAGCTATCCCTCCAAAAGCAGCAGAGTTCATAACATAGAAGACTTCGTAAGGATGGTGGTTTCTGTCTTGAGCAAACAAAATTTATGTGCTTTATTCACCCAAACGTGTTTCGGAGAAGTTTCTCCATCATGAGTGGGATTTATTGTTATTACTGCATATGTTAATGACGTACAAAGACTTTTAACATTGTAATATCTGAAGTTTTTTAGGTTAAGCTACTTCATTAATGATACGTTTATAGGGACTGGCGGTTTTTATTCGTTAAAAGAAATGCAAACAGCTTTTAGGATGGTTTTATTCGATAACTAGTTTTCAAGCTACTGCAGTCTCATCGTCAGTGGATACATTACAGGAAGATTTATTATCTTACACAAAGTGTAGGTTTGCGCTGTCATGGTAGTTCTGATAACATAATTGAACTTTAGTAATCGTGAACAAAATAAAACGGAATTAAATGTTAGATTGTTATGTATGTAATTACTGTGATTTTATTCTACATCTACACAGATACACTGCAAATCACATTTAAATGCCTGGCAGAGGTTTCATTAACCACTTTAATAAACTTTCTCTACCGTTCCATTCTCTAATAGCGCACGGGAGAAAAGAACACCTAAATCGTTCCGTTTTCGATCTGATTTCTCTTATTTTATTGGGATGGTCATACATCCCTACGTAGTTGGGTGCTAGAAAAATATTTTCACATTCAGAAGTAAAAGTCGATGATATTGTAGGTATCCATGTTGTTCTCATGTTTATCACACATGACCGCAATTTTGTTACACATAGCGTAACAAATTCACAAAACACAAACATTGGATGTGGTGCAAAGAGGATGGCTTTGGTAGATGCCGCACTTCGCTAATTAATGTCCTTTGGTTTGATACATTGCGTGTGCATTGATCAACAGCTGCAGTTCACATCCAACATGGATATTTTGAAATTTATAGAGATTAAAAAAGCTATAGCACGCATCTTAAAGCAACATTTTGGGTTTCTTGTTACCGTCTAATTTTTAATATATCATTATTAAATGTCACCCATTACATTAACCCAATTAACGTATTGGGTGGCATTTAAAAATGATATACAAAAAATCAGACGGCAACAAGAAACACAAAAAGGTTGTTTTAAGATATGTGCTATAGCTTTCTCTATAAATTTCAAAATATCCGTGTTAGATGTGAATTATACTTATTACGTGCCCTTTCTGTGTAATTAAAACGTCAGTATTGTTGGATTTTGTGTCTGGTACTGCAAAACCAAATCTTACTGTGATTTAGCAGCAATTTATGTTCTACAAGCCATGAACCAATGTCTCGAGAGGCATTATTTTATAATGTATCGAAATTGCAGACAATAGCCTTGTGTCATCAGAAACTTCTCCCACACTTTTCCTGCACACCTCCAACAACTATAACGCCTTTAACAATTTAGCTACACATGATGGCAACCAATGTAGCACTGTCGTAACTCACAGCCTACACCTAGCATCCCTTGTGAGATGCGGACACTGCACAGCTGTTGTGTACTTAGAAACTGTGCATCCTATAGATATGTGATAGTAGGTTTTCTCGCCCTGGATTTTCAGGTTTTGTTACGTGTCAGTAAGCTAAGTACATGGAGACCTAACCTGAACATATTGCTTTTGCAACTAGTTTTTAAAGATATATCTCGGAGATATTTGTTGTGTATATGGCATTACGATATGCAGTAATAAAACTAAATGTCACTGATGATGCAGAGACGTCTCCGAAACATGTTTGGGTGAATAAAAATATAAAATGTGTTTGCTCATTGCAGAAACCACCACCCTTACCATATATTAGGAAGCAAGCACTGGCAAAAAGAGCTTGAACCACAAAATGATCATAAAAGACTTAACTCTGACCACTTCCATACAAACTTAACATTTTGACAACTTTAAATAGAAAAGTTATAAATATTCTGTCATTTACTAGCGGATTAACAGTTAATTATTCGTAGTACAAATTACGTAAGAAATAAATAAACAACCCAGCCTCCATGAGCTTGATCGCTTGTACTAGACAATATTTACTTCAAGTTACTGGCAAAATAAATATTCCTTAAATAGATACATGAACATGAGGGCGAGAGCTGCATATCATGCTGTTTGCAGCTGCTGAGATACTCTGAATGATACGATGATCTGATTACATATATGTCCATCATAACTTGCCATTACAAGTGTAATAACTCCTTAAATAAATAGAGCCATGTGTGTTTGTTGAAATTGCATGATGCACTCAAAAGTTGATAATTTCAATTTTACTGTATTCATAAATTGTGAACATTAACTTGTGTTGTTTTCATGATATTAGAAATACTTTTGGTTCATAAAATGTGGCTAATTTTTATGCCATCGTTGTGCCTTCAAAACTGATGAGAACATAACACTGTGATTGTTTATTTTTAATTCAAGAGAGTGTCCATATTTTTAAGTATTTATCAGAGCGTCCATTTGGATAAATCCCGGTCACCTCGGCTCCCCTTTAGAAGCACGGGTTTACCATTTCCGGCGGTTCACCTATGTCCACTATGCTCTTAAGCTGTTTCTGAGACCAACGCAGCCACGTGATCGCTCGCCTCCACCTCCTAAGTGGGGGTTCTACGCCCTTCCTGTCTTCCATGCAATACGAGAATTAAAATAATTATGTGACATATGGAGTATGTCACAAGCCTCGTCGCATTCTCCCATGACTCATCGAAGGGACGTTTATAAGTGACGACGGCCGGACGCGGTGGCCAAGCGGTCTGCGGCGCGCCAATCACGGTCTGCACGGCCACTACGGTCGGGGGATCGAATCCCCCCTCGGGCATGGATATTTGTGCCGTCCTTAGTAATACTTAGTTCATAAGTAGTTTGTAAGTTTAGGGACTGATGACCCCGTAGTTAAGTCCCATAAACTAAACAAACATTTGAACGTTTCATAAGTGACGAAACGAAGTTATGGCAACTACGACTGGTGGTAGACTCCACGGACCAGTCCGTTTACCAGCCCACACATGACATAGGTTAGCAGGTGTATACATGTATAGCTGGCCTATACCACACAGAATGTTCGTCAAAGTCAGCAAGCCTGAATTGTTCCAATGCTGCCGGCCGCGGTGGCCGAGGGGACTGAGGCGCTTCAGTCACGGTCTGCACGGCCACTACGGTCGGGGGTGCGAATCCCCCTCGATCATGGATATTTGTGCCGTCCTAGTTCGTAAGTAGTTCATAAGTAGTTTGTAAGTTTAGGGACTGATGACCCCCGTAGTTAAGTCCCATAAGCTGTACAAACATTTGAACATTTTTTTCTTCCAATGCTAACCGTAGCAGCACACTGCCACACATTAAGGAATTCAAAGTAAATACCTTGCACCAATGCACTACTAATCAACATTAGTGTACCTACGCAGTTTCTCTAATAAAATTACCTTCGAGTATATACCTCCATATAATATGCAAGACAAAGATATCTCTACCGACTGATCTGTCGTTAGTAATGGATTCGAAGTGGATTTAAAGGAACATATGGTTCACAGGAACCAAATAAGGTTACAAACGATCGCGAAATACACATTTAAGTTCAATCAGAAACGTTATTGGAAACAAAATTCTCGTAAGAGCTAAATATTGATGAATGAAATGAGAAACTATCGAGATAATGAATGTTATAGAATCATGAAGACGGAGGGGCAGTATATAAAGCACATGGAGGGTATTACTAACAAGACAAGATGGGTATCGGATTTTACAATTTTTTTATATTTATGGTACGTAAAATTCAGAACTCAAATAACATTCAGCCAAAGCCATTCGACGCAAATCTAAAAAATTCTCGAAAAAATCTTTGTAATTTTGCAAGTAACTGTAAGTACCAATTACTAAGTATCACGCATAATTTGTCGGTGTAGCTCAGGTGGTAGCTTTCTGGCCTTAAAATCGTAGGTCCCGTGGTTCAATTCCAGTCGTGATAGATTTTCTTTTATGTGAGATTTGATTCCATTTCCAGGATGGTTGCGCTCAACGACCACACAATGATGAACAAACCAAATGTAATATGCAGCATTGGTCGTTAATACATTATTGTAAAACAGCAGATCGTTTTAGATCACATAGTGATCATCTTCAATGCATCTTCAAACAGGCATTGTGAATGCAATGAGTATAAATTTACATATCATATGCAACTGATTTGGAAATAAAATTCATAAACATAGCACTGCAGTGCTAGTGACTCGGATGGAATTGGTTTGTTTCTTTTATGTTCTTCGTGGTGTTGGAATACTTTCACAATTTTAATATCTAATGGTGATTTTTACGAAAAGTGTACGTATTTTTGTTTACTCGTAATTTTACATATTTTTAGAGGGTTGTTAATAATGGTGGTTTCAATCAAAAGAACAGCAGTTACGTTTTTTACAGTATTGGTTTCACTATTAGTTGACGACAGTAGTTTTTGATTGTTCAGTTTTTGAAGAGCTACGACACTATTTTTGGAAAGTCATGTCCACAGCTACTAATGGCCTTCCACGCAGCTAACCCACTCAACCATCGTTTTACGTGACGACAATGTTTTCAGCTCGTCTACATACACATAAACACAAACTGACACAACAGGTGGAATCAGATATCCCGAAATGTTTTATGTAATTCAAAAACAAAACAAAAAAATTCCGTCACAATGGGATTCGAACCAGCGATTCTACGGTTCTGACGGAAGAGCGCTATCACATGATCTACCCCGACATATGCTGCGCCACTTTGAATTATTCGTTCATACTTTGCGAAACTTCAAAGTCGTTTTTCTCGAGAATTTTTGAAAATTGCGTCGAATGGTTTTGTCTGATTGTCATTTAAGTTCTGGACTTCATGAACAATAAATATAAAGAAATTCCGAATTCCGATACCCGTGTGGTCTCCTTGTAATAAAATCTCAAATTCATAAAACTGATAAGAATATTAACGGGAGTCTTCCGACGGAACTCGTGGTGTAGTGGTTAGCATCGCAGATCGCTGTGCATTTTGGTCCCCAGTTCAAACCCCGCCATCGGCAGAAAAAAAAGATATTATGTTTTTAGTTACTATTTGTAGAAATTTCCACACGTTTCTTATGTTTTATGTACTTGTAAGTGACAGAAAATTCTTACTATGTATAAATAGTGGAGCAATCCAAGGAGGCAGTCTGTACTGAGTGTACGCTTGTGTTAGCAATAAACGAGTTCTAACTGTAAAGTTTTGTGCTCTATTAACGACCAGCCTTCGAATTCCTCACCACCTGCAGTTTTCAACGTAACACTTCCTGGTGGACGCGCCGGGTATTCTGTAATATATATGCATCATCGTGGCTCCGATTACGCAGCGGAAGAGCCGTCGCATACACGGGCAAGAACCAGAATACAAAGGGTATACTGACTACCTCCGTCCTAAGGTCCGTGTCATAAAAGACCCATGGATACGAAAACAGCGGTTAGCCAGCTGCACATGTCACCCATCGGTGTTCTCTGGAGACGCTGGTCAGGACCGAAACAAATGGCTGAATGGTTTCCACAGCGTTGCCAAGTATAATACGTGGGGCTACATTAAAGCAGTCGACAATCAGAAGATTGGTTTGAACACTACAGTGCTTTACTAGGCATGGTCCTGTTTGTAGGTGGTATGCCGTTACCTTCCTTTGACGTTCGATTTGGCTTAACCACCCAGTTACAGGGGGACCTACAGTTTAATGTGGGTTTCGAACCACGGTGCTAGTCGATATTTTTCACATCAACAACACTCCCAGTGGTGAAAGAAGTGGAAAGTGACAGATAAAAATCCTAGGACCTGGCGGGGGATCGAACCCGTGTCCTTTGGATTTGTAGTCTGGCACTTACCCACTGTGCTGCCGAGCCGCAATTAAGAAAAATATATAGCTCACGTATGTATGTGTAACCTACTTCCTTTCCTCTTTCTCTGTAGCTACAAGCGTAACTATACATAACTATTATGTGTTTATAGAAGTAATCGAACTTATTTTCAAAAGAAAGAACCAGACGTATAGGTACGTAATTGCCAACTTAACTGTAATACACCGTCACGGTTTACACAGAGCCAGAGCACTACAATTGTGTATTCCGTTGATAATAGAGATCACTGCGTACGCGCGTTGACCTCGTTTTCAACGCTGCAACGTCACCAGTTCCTCGTCCACGTGCGTATCCACGCCCCGTGAGAGGACGGCATAAGGTAGGTCGGTGCGCCAGCCGCTTTACACATGGCAGCTAGATCTAGCTCCCACACACATCCAACTCCCACGCACAGCTAAATTACGGCGGACGGGCAGAAATATTTACAGAGCTTTTGGGGAGCGGAAGCGCTACCAGCCTTTGTGAGCTGGCACCGAAGGTCACAGACCTGAGAAACACGCACGTGCCAGAGAACCCAGCACGTGGCCACTACAGGTCTGACCGATTCCACGGTGTCCTAAGAGAAGGCTTCCCTAATGGGAAACCGTTCATATTAGCCTAAGAGGAATTACCTACAGTATATCAGGACCAGACACTAAATTGGCCAGCGGGTGACTCGTTGGCTCGTGTGACATCACTTGTCACCTAATAAAATGTCAAAATGAGGGAATTAACTATTGTGGCTAACAGTCCCTAGGCTTACAAAGTACTTCAACTAACCTTAGAACAAGGGAAACACACACATCCATGCCCGAGGGAGGATTCGAACCATCGACGGGGAGCAACTGCGCGTTCCACAACAAGGCACCTAACAACGGTTGGCCATTCCACCGCAGATGTCACCTAGTACCACACTTGCCGCTATGTGTTGAGGGATAAACTGCAGAGTCGCCGCTTAGACGACGGAATCGTCGCTTATTGTACACAACACTGCCTTGCATACGCGAGGGTTTCATATTATGCCGTACTAGAAAATTAGAAATATGAAGATATAGATTGTAAAGAGTGGTATTATGCCGTTATGACTGCCACCTATGAAAGGAAAAAATAGTTAAGTTTGTTCTGCAAGTGTGTTACACTAAGAATACGGCGAGAGGCACTTTTTTCCCTGTAAAATTCCTACATTTCGACAGAGGCATAGGAATAAACGCAAATACAAAATGCTGTTTCTATAAAATGATGTTAGCGATGAAACAGATTATGACACGTATATAATAAATAAAACAAAATCGCACTGGCCTGTTTTACAAATCATTTTAGGTTTTCCTGTAGTTTTATGATTTTTTGCAAACATTTCGGACAATACAAATAGTAAAAAATTATGGACAATACGATTACGACTCTACTATTGTGATAATATCTGTGCACTCTAAACGTAATATTCTCTCTGAATATATTTTAACAAACAGCCAAAGTTAATTTATATTTGAGTTTACCTTTGACAAAGATACTTTCTTTTCTTTTTTTCTCAATTTTACGAGTTTAATACCTTTACACATTTTCATTGTCTCTTTCCGTTAAAATATCACTTGCCTTGTCGTGGTAGTTTGTCCTGTGATAGAAAGTTGTTAGAATTTTCTCCTCTACAAATGCGTTTATTCACTTATCGTCTCAGATGAATGGTTAAGGCGTTATTTGGAATTAAAATTCCTACTGTCAAAAGGCCGTCACAAACGGTCCAATTTTGGTGTTACTAACGTATTTTTTGTCCGAAATATCTGAAGAGGGGAGGTTCTGGTCGCTGGCGGACAACATCTACGTCTGTAAAATTCGATTGAACAGCGCTAAGTAAAAGGTGGGAACACGTTACAGACAGTCTCAAATCTCCGTTATTTCTGCAAATATCTCTGTGACGATTCGATATATGAAAAAAGGCTTAAGATATCAATGTTTTAGAGAATTTTCTCCTCTACAAAATCGATTATTTAATTTTCGTACCAGATGAAAGATTAAGCCCTTATTTAAATTTAAATTTCGACCAGTTAAAAGACTATCGCAAAGGCTCACTTTCAGTGTACCTAAAGTGGACTAAATGTACTACATAGCACTTCTCTACCGACAGTATCATGATTACAGTTCTTAACAAAATACGTCATAAAAGTATTAAATTACGTATGATTGGCTGAAGACGTAATAAAACGTATATTTGGTACAGTCAGCACACAGAAATAGAGGCAGTTCATCAGAGTGTCATCACTCAGGCCGCCTCGCAAGCGTGTCTTATTTATATTCATTATTGAAAAAATCTGAGCCAAACATGGTTATAACTGTTTCAGTCACATTATGAAGATGTGGAAACTCTTCTCAAAGAAATTCTTCTGAAGAGTTTTAACGTAATATAATTTCTCTTCCAATCGGGACGTACACTGAAAATTTATTATTTCCACCTGCAAAAGGACAGGACCACTTTCTATTGATAGAAAGAGACGTCTCAAAAAGAGATGCGATGATCGCAGTATCGTGAGAGCAATTTGGAAACAGTTGCTGTATTTGCTTCAAAATTGAAAATAATTTTACAAAATGTTCATTTTCTTTAATATCAGAGACATTAAAGAAATTGGTGCCGGTGCCATAAGCCGTGTAAGCCGCAAGAAACAGAGCCACATAACACTGCAACATGAAATATGGCGCCGAAGTGAAGACTTCCGAGAAGTGCTGAGCAGAGCCCAGACAGTTCCGATTAGCTGGTCTGTAAGCCATACGAAACTCCTACACTGCCGGAAAAGGATTAGTAGACCTGGAATGACGACCGATTTCGATCAGATGTCGGGAACGCCTCCTGGGGGCAGAAGAAACGGTCTCAACCTCGTCCACCAAAAAAAAGCGTAATAAAATGTTTAAATGTTAGTATAGCTTATGGGACGTAACTACGGGGTCATTAGTCCCTACACTTACAAACTACTTACGAACTAACTAGTACTAAGGACGGCACAAATATCCACGCCCGAGGGGGGATTCGAACCCCCGGCCGTAGTGGCCGTGCAAACCGTGTCTGGAGCGCCTCACTCACCTCTACCACCGCGGCCGGCTAAGCGTAATAACACAGCAGACAGAGCGTCATCTGTAGGTATCCTTTAATTGGGAATATTTGATGCCAAAAGACTAAGTGTGACATGGACGCATGAAGCTGACAGGCGCCATGTGAAGGACTCGCACACATGCTTCGTAGAGCCACGTAGGGAGCGGCGTGATGGTACTTTGGGAAAATTGCCACACAAGCTGGACATGCTGCGAGCGTTGTGTAATGACGTTCTTTGCAAGGTCAGGCGAAGATTCTTTTGTTTCCCAGCCTCGTCGCCGCTTTTGTGTCTCGTTTCCGTCCTAGGTGTCGGTGGCCGAGTAGACAGACCGACACACGAAAAAAGGACGCACGCTTGTGCAGGTACGAATGTGAGCAGCCAGTGGGACAGCAGAAACTAGAAACACTAGAGTAAATTAGAACGAGATATATATTGCACGAGATATATATATACTGTTTATATGCTCTTATCTCATGAAGTGATACAATTTAGGATATACACTCAACTATATACGCGTATACTGTCTGTAAAATTTCCTACGGCTACAAATTGTAGTGTACAAATTATAAATCGTAACGTCATATCGAACGCCGTAGTTTTAGTCCGTGACCAGTGGAAATGTAGTAAGCGAGAATCATTTTTCCTTCCATAATTTTACTGTGGTTGCCAGCGAGAAAAAGTTTAATAAAGGTTTGAAATTATGTTTAAAGTTTGTTGCAAGTCGCTAAGTACTGTCATTCTCATACAGTGTATTTCGAAAGTCTCGCCGCATCATATGGCATTTTTGCGATTTCTATTGGTTATGACGTAATATCTTTTGAACCATGTGCCGTTTGTGATTCTTAACCATGCAGCAATTGTTACCTCACAGTAAGGAATGTGTGTACCAAATTTGGTTGAAATAGGTCCAATGGTTTAGGAGAAAATGAGCAGCATTGTCGCAAAATGCAGCAGTTTTTCGCGCATCTCATTGTTTATGACGTCATATCTTGTGAATTATATATCGAACGTGATTCTTACACTTACGGCGACCGTCCTAATGGATTGAGCTTATGTGTACAAAATTTCATAAAGATTGGAACAAAACTGTAGATTTGTATCTTTATATATTAGAAGGTGGACGTTTACGCAGCACAGACGTCAGCCAAGAACGTTGTATTGTAAGGGCAGAAGTAGCAGATAGTACAGCTATCATAACACAAATAAGTTGGGTATCAACAAAAGCTATTGCCAGTTACTAGCATAGGGACTATAAGCACGCACGCCTGTTACCCGTTTTCTACTCATTTCACGCCATCGACATGAACGGCTCGGCTGGCGCCGTGAGAGGATCACTTGAAATATGTAATGATGGGCCAAGATCTTCAGCGATGAAGGTAAATTCTACCTGCACGCAAGTGATTGTTATAATTGCTAAGTATCAAGCTATTACATAAGCACACTCCGAAAGGAAGATAATTGGTATGTCATCTGGACAATAGCGACAAGGAAATAAACAAAAATGAATTAGTTTCAAAGTTTTTGTATTTTATTTTTATTTTATTACGCAATTCAAAAATTTATAAAAATATTTCCAACCAATTTAAACAAAGTCCAAACACTTGTCTCGCCAAATCTTTACTACTGTCATGTTGTTCAACACAGCATTCAGGACGCCTCAGTCTAGTGATGAATGCTTACGTAAGGTTCTTGTGAAATATACGGTTGTACGATTCATATCAGTCCGTCATATACCCAGCAAGGTTGGATGCGCTATTTTCAATCGCTGTCGTTACTTCATCGATTTCTTAGCCACCAGTACCCCCAATACTTATCTTCTCACATTAAACACCTGTCAACACCCCACAACCGCAATACCGTATAGGCTACGTCTAGCATCTTTGCTGTACCTTTGCACAACACTAAGTCTTTCTCCGTGTCGTTTCCATGTTCAAATGTTTGTTAAGCTTCAGAGACTTAACTGCGGGGTCATCAGTTCCTAAACTTATAAACTACTTATGAACTGCCTTATATTAAGGACGACACAAACATTCATGCCCGAGGGGGGATTCGAACCCCCAACCGTAGCGGCCGTGCAGACTGTGACAGGCGTGTCGTTTCCATCTCGGCCATACGACTATGGAACACACTGCCATGTTACGCTCGTTTTATCCTAAACCATTCGACATTTAAGAGAAAACAAAATTTACGTATTAACGACGACATAGCCTTCATTGTTAAACTCCTCTTTCTCTCTTCTCTCCATCATAGCTTTGAATTTTACCATTACATTTCTCTTCCTCTAACCAACCTATCTCTTCTATATCTCTTTCATCACATTCTATCGTCTTACGTCTTTGCTCGATGTCCATAACATACAATTTGCAACAACATAAGAAGGCAATTGCTAAATGGTAATAGGGCTGACGTTGACAATATGAAACAAGCATACTGTTTTCTACAATAGCATTATCGTTATTGTCATTACTATTGTTTTCATTTTTATTCTTATAATTATCTTTGTATTATTGTTACATATATTTGGTTTTTTTTACATTTATACTTTTACTGCACATGGTATGTCTGTAATGTAATACACAAATTGTTCGATCTGAGTAAGACTGGTTAGGTGTAAGACGGAGGCTGAAGGCCCAAATTTGTCCCGGTAAAATAAATGCATAAATAAATAATTTTTTTTAATGTCTTCTCAAATTTCAATGCACTTTCAAATTGATTTGATAACTCTGAAGGGAAATAAAATCCTTGTGCCTACTACAGACTCGTTCATGACATCCGCGGGGAAACGAGGATGAACTGTTTAAAAAATGTTATAGTAAAAACAATGGCCGAAGGTCGATGAACAGAGTGATTCCGAGTTGGTACGAATTTCTCTGCCGTGCGACCACTTAGCGTTGTGCGGAATCTGGCGTCGCGACCACAGCGGCCGGAGCTTACTCAAAGAAAGCGAGTGTAAACAGTTTACACTAGCCGTGAAATACAGCCGCGGCAAACAAGACGCGATAGGCGGGGCGGGGAGGGGGGAGGACTGTGCTATTGTGGCCTCTACATGCTCTGCGACCTCCCGTCCGTTTCTGGGAACACATCCACTTGCCGCTAGCGGAAGTTAAGGGACGCAGGCAGCACACGGGGTGATTCAACTGCTCCCCAACGATGAGGCTTCATGCAGCCGCCCTGTACGCCACACTGTGCGAGTGACAATATATCAGAGAACACATTCTGTCAGTTCGGTGATTAATACGTTACCTATTTCACTGTAACCCTAAAGGAAGCATCCAAATCACGTGAAATTGGCTGCATGCGACTGCGGCGACTAGAGATGTTCATGACTGGTGTTTCAGCATACACGCACATCGGGAAGACCTGAACCATCTATAAAGGAGGCGAACAGGCGGCCGTGTGGACGTACTGGAACTGTTCTTTCGTTTCCGCATAAGCATCTACATCTACATACATAATCCGCAGTCCACGCGTCCAAAGGTGCGTGGTGGAGGGTACTCAGCATCACTAGCCGATACTTGCTTTCCTGTTCCACTCACATACAGAACTAGGAAAAAAGAATATTTGTAAGGTCCCTATGGTCTCGATATAGTTGGTTTTCTGTAATATTTAGTTTTGTGAACTGGCCACAGACGTATATTGTAATTGGCACAGTAATCTTTGGAAGTTCGATTGTAGAGTAAGCGCTCTGGATGCGAGAGAGCAGTCAGTTGCGAGCTAGTTGGGAGTTAGTTGCCAGAGTTGCCAGTTGCGTGGGGTAGCGCAAGAAAGCTGTTGGAGAAGGCGGCCGTTAAGTATGCGTTGGAACACGCCATTATTGTAATGCATGATGGTCATTTAATTTTCTGAAACATTTTTTTTTTTTTTTTACTTCATATTTTTTAAGAATACATAAATTCGATTTCTGCGTTCTCATTTTGGTAGTTAGTTTCGCCTTCCTTGTATTTTCTTTATTTATGATTATTGTTGAAGTTACTACCCACCTACCATTTCTGTATATTTTAATACTGAACTCAATCAAGTTATGAACCTACATGCTGCGAGCTGCTTGCTGTTTCCTGTTTCCAGTTTTGTAATAAGAATATACAAGGTAAGTCAATTTTTATTTTCCTCCTGTACTATGTATGTTGTTTTTACAAGTAATTCTTAGAATGATTAACAGGGATTATTAGTCAGATTCATCAGTTTGTTTTTCCCCTCAGCTCGTCAGTCCTAAGCTATTTTAATAACTACATTTTTAACTGTTGAAAGTTCTCTTAATTATCCACATAGATAGACATGTTGATCATCACAAAATAAGATAAATCAGATCGAAAACGGAAAGATTTAGGTATTCCTTCTTACCGCGCTGTTTAAGAATGGAACGGTAGTGAAATATTACGAAAACGGATGATTCTCCGGGCTGTACTGGAAAAAACGTTAGGAGCAGAAATGTTTAATGGACCACAGCCAAACAATTCGGATGAATCATTAGCAATTACGATATCTGGTCGTGAAATCCTAAATAGTATGATTACGAAAGCTGCTCGCTGAACCCCTTCTCTTAGGGGCTTTCGTGTGATTTCCAGAGTATATATGCAGATGTAGATCCGTCAATCTGTAATCGCTGGATGCGGAAGTTAACGACAGATTGACGGGACTGTTTGCACCCACCTCTTTGTAGCACCACGCACGATGGTAGCACTATTGGGCGCATGGCAGTAACTGATCGCTCTGCTTCATCACCAGCCATATCACAACAAATTCTGTCTCTTCTGCAGCGAGCAGTGTCAGCTTGTGATATTCGAGGTCGTTTGCAGCAGAGTGGGCTGTCCGCTAGGCTTCCATTTCTCCGTTTACCACTGAGTCAACGCCACAGGTGTTCGCGCCGGCAATGTGAAGAACTGCATAATATTTTGTTTTCTTTTTTTTACGTTGAAATGTCTTGGTCGCAATATTTTTTAGTTAAGTGTCATATTATGCTTATGGAGAGCGATCAAATTTATATAAAACACACTTCAACTTACTTCAGCCAAAATCGCTAGTTTATTTATTTATTTATTTATTTATTTTTTTTTTTTTACTGGTTTCTATGAAGTATGTCATCAAATTCAGAATTTTTTTACAGTTTTATTGTATTTTCACTGCAAAAAGTTGTATAGATTGTTATAATATAAAAAGTCCTTGTTTGTATACAAATAAGATAAAAAGTTACCATAACATGTACAAAACCTTTGGGACTCACATAAAATAAAGAGTTATTGTGAATATGAAAAATAAGAGAAAGAGCATGGTCAAATGATTAAAATTTGCATCACCAAAGTGGATCGTCATCTGTATTGCACATTTAAAAATTGTGTGTGTTCTTGCTACAAGTAACAAGGAGTCTCCTTGTTTCTTGTGCCAAAAACACACAAAAATTTTAAATGTTTTGTACATGTTATGGTAACTCTTACCTTATTTGTATACAAACAAGGACTTTACAGATTTTAACAAACTTTATAACTTTTTCAAGTGAATATAGGAAAAAATTGTAAAAAAGGAAAAAATTCTGAAGTTAATGACATAGTTTATCGAAACCGGTAAAAAAAGCCAACAGATGAACTAGCGATTTTGGCTGAAATAAGTGTGTTTTATAGCAATATTCTTTATTTTACCATTACGCGTTTCGACACATCATCATCAGATCTGTGGCACAAATAATAGAAGTAGATTACATTTCGGATGTTTACAGTTCGAAATCACGATACTCACAAGGAGAACAAACACATTATATGCAAAATATACTTACAAACTTTTTTTTAAACGATGGGAATTAAAATACATCTTAGTGGAGATGCATAACTAAACCATAAACCACAATCGTGGACGTCTAGTCAAGGCGTTCGACTAGATTCACATGCCAAACTTTGGTGAGAGGGCCGTCCGCTGTGGCAGAGGGGTCTGCGGCGCGCCAGTCACGTTCTGCACGGCCACTACGGTCGGGGGTTTGAATCCCCCCTTCGGGCATGGATATTTGTGCCGTCCTTAGTATTAGCTAGTTCATAAGTAGTTTGTAAGTTTAGGGACTGATGACCCCGGAGTGAAGTCCCATAAGCTCTACAAATATTTGAACATTTTTTGTGGTGAGATTGGGAAAACACCGTAACAGGTAAAGAAGGCCCAATAGCTGCCAGATGGCACAGGGATAAAATTAAACGTTATTTGAATAAAATTACCACAATAAGGCATGTGAATCTAGTCGAACACCTTGGCCATCTGGCAGCTATTGGGCCTACTTTACCTGTTACGGTGTCTCCCCCCTCTCACCACAGTTTGGCATGTAAATCTAGTGGAACGACTTGACTAGACGTCCACCATTGTGGTTTATGGTGTAGTTATGCATCTCCACTAAGATGTATTCTAATACCCATCGTTGAAAAAAATTGTAAGTATATATTTGCATATAATGAGTTCAAAAATGTTCAAATGTTTGTATAGCTTATGGGACTTAACTACGGGGTCATCAGTCCCTAAACTTACAAACTACTTATGAACTAACTAAGACTACGGACGGCACGGCCCGAGGGGCGATTCGAACCCCCGACCGTAGTGGCCGTGCAACCGTGACTGGAGCGCCTCAGTCCCCTCGGCCACCGCGGCCGGCTATAATGTGTTTATTCTCCTTGTGAGTATTGTGATTTCGAACTATAAATTATGGAGAAACAGTCGGTTCCAGCATATGTAGTGTAAACTCGCGAAACTCTTGGCGGTCCATGTTCAGTAGCCTGGGAATTATGACATTGGCCTCTTAGTACATTTTTTCATTAATGTCGTTTGCCGCGGCGGAGTAGCCGAGCTCATTGAGACGCTATGCTCAGATGCGCGAGGCCATTCCCCGTCGGGTGTTCTAATCTCCCCTCGTGCATGGATGTTTGTGCTGTCTTTAGTATAACCCGGCAGTTAAGTCCCATAAGCTTAACAAACATTTGAACATTTTTAATGTCGTTTGTTGTTAAAAAATATTACGCTATTCCCAAGAGTTACCTGCTTTTAGTAAACACTAAACAAAAATCGAATCTGTATTTGCCTCACACCTCCTTCACCGTCGTACGGAGAGGTGTGCAGCCACGACGGAGCGGCTGAGTGCATTGAGGCGCTAAGCTACGATGCGCGAAGCCGTCCCCCGTCGGGGGTTCGAATCCCCCGTTGGGCATGGATGGTATGAAGTAGTTCATAAGTAGTTTGTAAGTTTAGTGACTGATGACCCCGCAGTTAAGTTCCTTAAGCTTGACTAACATTTGAACATTTAGAGGTGTGCAGTATTCTGCCACATCCATTTTAATATACGGCCACAAGAATTCAAAAAGCTTAGTAGTGATCCATGGACATTCAGGGGTGTTTACCTCGTCTCTCACTATTCTCTAACAATTCCTGGATTTATTTAAGTAGTAAGTTTATGTGTCACGTTGTTGTTTCTTTTTAGCTACGTTTAGGAATGTGGTATGCATATGCCTGCTAGACGTTCCAATTAATTGATCTATTCCTACACTTTTGATACAGTCTGATGTAATGACTCGTTTCATGGCTTTTCAGACTTATTCTTCAATTCTGCCCTGTGGAACACGATAAAAATAAAAACCAAGAGTGAAGAAAAAAAGGGATATTAAAGATCGGACTTCATAAATTTGTGGAAAACGTAGGAGACAGATCTGAACATGGATTTCCCACGTATCATCCCACCACCAAGCACAGGTAACCACGACGCCTTGGCTGTACACATTTGCTGGACGTTGCACATCCGTACCTTAGAGCGTTTGCTGTTTTTATTTTGCTTGTTTTTCACAGTACCGTACAACTTGTTACTAATTTCGTACTTCATCTGTGTTCAGTATCTGACGGGCTACTCACTGCGCCACATTACCACTAGATCTGAAATGTTCAAATGTTTGTTAAGCTTATAGGACTTAACTACGGGGTCATCAGTCCCTAAACTTACAAACTACTTATCTACTACCTTATACTAAGGACGGCACAAATATCCATGCCCGAGGAGGGATTCGAACCCCCGACCGTAGTGGCCGTGCAGACCGTGACTGGAGCGCCTCAGTCTCCTCGGCCACCGCGGCCGGCACTTCATCTGAGATGGATTCGATAGGTGTTGGATACAGTGGCCAACTGTTGCAAGAAGGAATGACGGACAATACAGTCAAAATTGGGGACATTCCACAATTTTTGGGGGAGCGGCACCTACATTTTAGCTAGAATTTCTACAAAAATTGCAACTTTTTCAATAGCATTGTGTTGCCAGTTTCCCTGTTCCTGAAGTAACAACATATATTTATCTAAATGGGTGTTTCTGCAGCATTTAGTCGTTATTTGTAACAACTACTTTATTTTGCAGATCTAGATTTCAGCAAGTGACTTGCCATTATCAATGATAAATTAACAAGAAGTCTTTGTCTGTATACATACATTACATGAAATATAACATTGACAAATTAGAAAAGAGTCAACAAGACGTAGTTTACATACCATACACTGTTTTAGACTAGTATGTTATGCATGTGCATTGTATAATCCTCATAGATGGTCTGTAATACATTGTTTTCCACAGTTAGATGCAATACTATTGCTAGTAAAGTGGGTTAAAACTTGCGAAATGGCAACGTGTGCAACAATGAACAATATGCAACGATGTAAAGTTTTAAAATAACGGTTTGTTTGTTTATCAAAATGTTCAAATGTTTGCGTGGTCATCAGTCCGTAGCTTACAAACTACTTAAACCTAGGTAAACTAACCTAAGGAGGGAGGACTCGAACCTCCACGGCGAGCAACCGCGCGCTCCGCAGCGAGACGATTTAGACCGCTCGGCTACTCCACCGCGGCTTGTTTGTTTATCACTGGTTTTTTTTTAAACATCGTAAAATAGTTAATACATTGCCAAAGTATATAAAGTAAATCTATTAACTACATACGGCAGTTTCTATTTATAGTTATGGTATTCGTACGGAGATGTGTCAATGGCTCCTGCATACTGGTAAGGAAATTAGACCTATTGCGTTCCTCCTGGTCGAATTTTTGCTTAATGTTACACAAACAATTCTCAAAAGGTTTTTTTTTTCATAGTTACCTAGTCATTAAGTAGGTTACGTTCCACGGATCTCGGGTGGCAAAAAAATCTCAAGCTCTTCGTGCAGATCGAGAAATCTTCCCTTTTTACCCCTATGCAGCAACCTCACATTATTTGTGATGCTTGGTATCTGTTGTTCTGTTTCAAGCAGATGGGCTGCTATGCTTGATCTCTCCGTTGCGTCTTTTCCCTCAAGCGCAATGTGTTTGGCAAACCTAGTTTATATCTCCAATCCAGTCTGCCCCCATAACATGCCCCACTGTCCGGTCAATCACTCTTGTAGACAGATTAAGCGTGGACTCGATTAATTTTGTATACATTGTGATGAAGTATGTCGCCTAAGTTGTTTGTGGTTCCAAAAGCTATTTCTACAATATACTTTTTGAATAAAGATGCGATTCTAGTGGTCATTTTACCATAATGTAATGTAATGTAATGTAAATAAATGTATGGTATGTAAACATCTTGTTGAGTCTTTTCTAATTTGTCAATGTTATATTTCATATAATATATTTATATAGACATCCTTGCGAAGGATGCTCGCGCTGGAAAAAGCAGGAATTTATAGGATTCCGTGTAGCCGTGGAGACGTAAACGTGGGTATCACAAAAATAACAGTCAAAAAACGACTACATGAGCACAAGGGGAACTGTAGAAGAAGGGAGATTGACAGATCAGCTGTTGCTGAACATGTTTTTCAGCCAGGGGACCACCTTATTCAATTTGATAAGCAGCCACGAATGGATACCACGAAAGACTGTACAGAGAAGCTACAGAAATTGTAAAACACCCCAATAAGTTCAATAGGATGGAGGAGGGCGTGAAATTAAATGAAATCTTCCACCATGGGACGATATTAACGGACGGCGGCAATGGGCAAAGACGAATTGCGAGCCCTCGTAAACGGAGTTTGGCTTCAGTCAGTAGTGAGCCAGGGTGTGCATTGGACATTCAAAAGTGCCACGATCCCCCTTGAAAATGTCATCCGCAGTTGGGGACGAAACGTTGGATTTTAATAACGATTCCATATGACCACGGCATAATAACCCGGAAATTTTTAGTACTTTTGACCATTCCGGCCGTGAAAGTTTACATTTTACGATGACTTCTTGTTAATTTAGCATTGATAATGGCAAGTCGACGAAATCTAGATCTGCAATATAAAAAAATTTCTTACGAGTAACGACTGATTTTGCAAAAACAGCCATTTGGATATCATAAATATAGTCGTGGACGCAAAAAATCCGTCTTTGTGGAAGTCAATCTGATATATTTATTTCCCTTACCTTCATTTTCCAATGTCCTTCCTAGTGTGAGTAGTGAAGAACTTTCATTTAAATGAAAACATAGAAAAGTAAACAAGCAAAGAAAAACAGTGATATAATAAAATAAATAGGCCCATTGATTTTATAGCTTGGATGTTATAGCATTTGTTTAAAATAACTGAATGTTAGAAACAGCAAATTTGCGGCACTTCTTTGTTTTATCAGTTTAATGTATAGCACTTCTAAATTTCAACCTAAATTGAACTATTACATCGTTTATCTTGCCTGAAACTATTTATTGGTACTTAATGCACAAGTTGAAATTATTTCACCATTTAGTACGACATTGCAAAAAAAATGTGCAACTCATTCCAAAATTTATCTTGATTTGTAGTTCTAACTTATGAATAGTAAGTCTGTTCCTAAGGTCTGTCCATCAATTTCCCCTGGCTAAAGGTTCTTTCCGCACTATCATTAGTCTGAGCTAGATGGCGGAACTGTTTCGTATTATGAAAATTCGTAACGATGACAGTAACACGAAAATGCGTTCACATATAAAACATAACAATTGCGGGACAATTGGCGTTCTGCATTGGACATTTACAAACTACCTTAAAGTGCGAGACGTCCCTCAAAATGCGGAACGGTTGGTCACTCTGATGTGAGTTGACAACGACTTGAGGTGGAAGACATTAGCGTAGTCGAGGAACGGCGTGCAGTGTGTCAGAATGGGGTGACGACCCCGCCAGCCGAGGGTGGGTGATAATGAGAGGCGCATAACGGCGAGCAGCGCGCCGTGGCTCGAGTTGCGGAGCTGTCGCACGGCCGGGGTGAGTGACCCGTGACGTCACGCTGTTAAGCTTTACTGCCGGGGCGGCGACGGCGACGGCGGGCCTCTTCCGCGATAAGGACATCAAGGTGCCTAGAGGGAGGGTGTAATGGAGCAGAAAAAATACTGCGCTTCAAGCCCGGGAATTCCGGACTGTGATGACTGTGATCCATGCAACTACGACATGCATACAAAATGTGCAACCAGCAAAGACATACCACCCCAAATGTGTCCAGAACCTACAAATGTATTTAAGTGCGACTTGATGTAAGTTACAGGGGTTAATGTGTAGGATTTTACGAGCTATGGAAGTAATTTTTTAAAGACTAAATATTATAAATAATAGCTTAATTCCCGCTGCTTCGCACGCATAGACTGGATGGTCTGCATTGGTTGTTTCTACTTATAAATTTTCAGAGACTTAGCTTTAAATATGCTTTCTTAATCAAGATTTTGATACAACTTACCATTGATGGCAGAATTCAAAACATCCCGAAACATTTTTTTTTTTTAATTCTACCCATGGTTCCAAATCCAAATTTTCGAATTTCTGACATAAAAATAGTGGCACCCTTAAAAGATTTTCCCTTATGTCACCTGATTAACGGTTGAATTTCCAAATTCATCGAAACAGTGTTTTTAAAATTCCAATCAAATCTAAATCCGGAAGTTTTTGCACTTCTTGCTTTAAAATTGCCTTAATAGCAATGTGTTTTCAAAATCCCGTTCATCCCACATTTCACCCCCTGAGGGATGGGAATATCAAAAAATCGCTGATGCCTACAGTGTAAGATAAACAATGTCTACAAATTTCAAGTTTCTAGCGTTTTCTGTCTTTTAGAAACGGATCTAGAACGCGAAATTTCTTTCCTACGCTTTGGCATCTTTCTTGGTAGTTTTACTTTTCAAACTGCAATATGCACTTATATTTCTTTTTTCATACGCGTATTGCAGAAAAAAACTGAAGAATGTGCATCATATTTCGCTGTATATAGCCTCTTTAGGTCAAAAGTTATCGCTGGTCTTCAGTCCGAATTTTATATAACCTGACGACTTTCAGCCACTATATCTTCCACCCTCTTATAGTTATCGACATGGACCTGTTAGGTGTACAACGAGAGACATTGTACTACAACAACACAGACAGATCGTTAATCTCCACTGCGTACTTTTTGCTAAACAGCAAAATATTGACACCCACACGTAGAATTTTCCACCCCCTTATCGCTCTCAATCATCTACCACCATAGTGCACAATACTACACTATTCGTTTGCAATGTGTAGCTTTGACCTGATCAGAATTCCTGTTCATCCTACCACCGAACTTCACTAATCCCTACCATATCTAACTTTAACCTATCCATTTATCTTTTTAAATTTTCTATCTTACCGGTCGCTCGGGAGTAGCCGAGCGGTCTGGAGTACCACGTTACGGATCGCGCGGCCTTCCTCGTCGTAGGTTCGAATCCTTCCTCGGGCATGGATGTGTGTGTTGTCCTTAGATTAGTTTAACTTAGGTTAAGTAGTTTGTAAGTCTAGGAACTGATGACCAACGTAGTTTGGTTCCGTAAGAATTTCAAACATTTGAACATCTAACTTACCTACGCGATTAGGGGTTAGAACCTGTAGAATGCCTGTTTTGTTTTTCTTGATGACGACATCCTCCTGAGTAGTCCCTGCCCGGAGGTCCGAGTGGGGGACTATTTTACCTCCGAAATATTTTACCCAAGAAGACGCCATCTATATTCATACAGTAAAGCAGCAAGTCCTCGGAAAAGTTTCCTCTTGCTTTCAGCCGTTCGCTGTAACTGCATGGCGCCGCGGTGGAGTAGCCAAGAGGTCTAAAGCGTCTCGCTGCGGAGCGTGCGGTTGCTCGCCGTAGAGGTTTGAGTCCTCCCTGGGGCATGGGTATGTGTGTTGTCCTTAGGTTAGTTTACCTAGATTTAAGTAGTTTGTAAGCTACGGACTGATGACCACGCAGTTTGGTCCGATAGATTTACAAACATTTGAACATTTAACTGCATGGCAAAGCCATGTTAGCTGATGTTACAAGGCCAGCTCAGTCATCCAGTTGCCCCTGTAACTACTGAAAAGGCTGCTGCCCCTCTTCAGGAACCACACGTTTGTCTGGCCTCTCCACAGATACCCCTCTGCTGTGGTTTCACCTATCTACCTATCGTTGAGGCAAGCAAGCCACTCCACCTTGGCAATGTCTGTGGTTGATGGAGGTAAGATTGCCATTTTTTTTCACCAAGCAGATATCTCATGTAAATCATTTTGCAGTTCCTTTTTATCTTCTGGTGACTTTACTAATCGCGAACACCTAAGGGAGATACTCAGATTATCTCCTAAATCAATAAAAATAAGAAACGGTAGAGGCCGTACAACATTTCTCTGATGAACGACAGATATCACTTCGAATCTACTCGATGACTTTCCGTGAGTTACAACGTACTGTGTCCTTTCTGTCAGGAAATCACGAATACAATTGCGCAACTGTGTCGATATTCGATAATAGTACGTAGTTTGATTAAAAACGCTTGTGAAGTACAGTGTCGGAAGCCTTCCGGAAATCTAGAAATACTGAATCTATTTGACATCTCTTCTCGATAGCACTCATCGCATCATGAATAATGATACTTTCTGAATACGTGTTGACTATGAGTCAATACGTCGTTCTCTTCGAAAGTAGTTCATAATATTTGAGAAACGTATAGGTTCTAAAATCCTACTGCAAAACGACGTCAATGCTACAGGCTTGTAATTTTGATGAATACTCCCATTGCCTTTTTTGAATATTGGCGTAACCTGTGCAGTTTTCCAGTCTTCGGGCCGGAACGTACGCTGAGCGTGTGGTTGTGTGTGATAACTAGGTATGAGGCTATCGCATCAGCAAACTCTGAAAGGAAACTAATTGGTGTACAATCGGCACCGGGAGACTTACTTTCGTTAAGTCATTTAAGTTGCTTTAATGCACCTAGGTTATGAACTTCTAAATTACGCATGCTAGCGGCTGTTCTCGATACAAATTCGGGAGTATTTGCTTTGTCTTCTTTCGTGAAGGAATTTCGGAAGGCTGTGTTAAGCTATTCTACTTTAGCAGAACTGTCATCAGTAGCAACATCGTTACATCGCGTAGTGAATGTGTTGATTGTATTTTACCGCTAGAATGCTTTGCATACGACCAAAATTTCTTAGGATTCTATACCAAATTACATGCCAGTGTTTCGTTGTGGTAACTATTGTAAGCTTATCGCATTGAAGTTCAAGCTAAATTTCGAGTGTCTGTAAAAGAGTGCCAGTATTGAGGATTTTGTGTCCGTTTGGCATGCTTTTTTCTTTGCTTATGCAAGAGTAATCCAAACTGTTTTGTATACCACATCGGGTCAGAGCCCTCTTTTGTTAACTTGTTTGGTATAAATCTTTCAGTGGTTGTTGATATTATTTCTCTGAACGTAAGCCACATACTAACATTGTCTGGAGATTCTTACTCAGGAACGCGTTAATCGAATTTTTGTCTGCTTTTTTTGAATAGATATATTTTCAATATCAAAAAGGAACAACATCCTGACGTTCTGCAAAACATTTATTCGTCTCAAACCGGCTTTCGGCTTCTTAGGTAACAACTGACTGTAGTATACATGTTTTCAAAGATGTTACAAACATATTACGATTTACAAAGACGTTATCACAGAAAATCGATCCTTCACAGGATGGTTCATTACGAGTACATATTTATGAAAGTTATTAAAATTTATATAAAAATATAATAAGTATGTGTAAAGGATCAAAACTAACATGATTAATATACTGAAATAAAAGGTGTAAAGGGGAACTGGATCTGATCGTTTAATACTAAACTGGCATCATGAGCCAAATGTTTACTGATTTCCAATATTACCAGTAGTGTCAGCTTTCTGGCTTTCTTCAGGGGATGTAGGATTTCATGATTTTCTCTGAGTAGATGTTCAGCAAAAGTTGAATCTGTCTTTTTTAACCTCCAGTTTCTCTCGTGTTCTGACAATCTAATAGCTGCAGCCCTGCCATACTGAACAACATTCACTTTCCCACAATGTTTGCAGCACTCTGTGATAGGGGTTGAATTTTGTCCTACTATTGAATAAATACTTTGAAATGTTGTTTGTATTGTAAAATGCAGGCCTGTAATTTCGAGATTTTAACTTTTTGCCAATATGATCTGAAATTTTCCCTAAATATGGGATGACACACCAGTTTTTCTGACTAGTGACTTGTTCTTGCTGGCCAGCATATAAAAGTGTTCTAATTTTTCTCATTTCCATGTTATTCAGTATACTGTCAATCAGGGCTGGGTTATAGCCATTACTGGATGCTGTATGTTTGATAGTTTGTAATTCTGTTAATTTTTCCTAGATTTTGGAAATCCGATATTCATTTTCGCTACAACTGTGTGTTCACTAATCCCTGCTACAAGATAAACCGCTTTTGACAGCAATAAATACGCCACCACCTGTTTTATTCAATCTATCCTCTATGAACACCAAAATTTTCAAATGTTTGTAGAACTTATGGGACTTAACTACGGGGTCATCAGTCCCTAAGCTTACAAACTACTTATGAACTAGCTAAGACTAAGGACGACACAAATATCCATGCCCAAGGAGGGATTCGAACCCCCAACCCTAGCGGCCGTGCAGACCGTGACTGGAGCGCCTCAGTCCCCTCGGCCACCGCGGCCGGCTCTATGAACACCATGTACCAACGTCATCAGACCTCTGTAGTGTGGTCGAAATCTAGATAAAATTTGTTTATTAATTTAAAGTTGTGGGGCTGAAATTTGTCAACATTATTTTACATCCAGTTGCTGCATATAAGGCCATGTTCAAAATTGTGTCATTTAAACTTATTGTGAAAAATTTCTTACAAAGGTCAGTCTAGATCGCAAATTTTATTCTTTTGCCAACCGGGTTTGGCCCCTTAAAAGGCTATCTTCAGGCTATAACAACAATAGTGTTGGCCTTCGGTTATGTTGAGTTGGAGCTGCCTGGAAGATTGAATGTCGACTGCCTTCTTCCAGGCAGCTCCAACTCAACATAACCGGAGGCCGACATTATTGTTGTTATGGCCTGAATATAGCCTTTTAAGGGGCCAAACCCGGTTACCAATAGAATAAAATTGCTATCTGAACTGACGTTTGTAAGAAATTAATCATCAACATCGCTGTTATTCCATGATGTTTTCAAAAATAATATTGTGGAAAGTTATGGTCCTATAAACTCCTTTGGGTATGTAACTTTCTGACTGATTAAAATTGTGTGCGCCGCGGTGGAGTAGCCGAGCGGCCTAAGGCGCCTCGCTGCGGAGCGCGCGGTTGCTCGCCGCCGGCCGCGGTGGCAGAGGGGACTGAGGCGCTCCAGTCACGGTCTGCACGGCCACTGCGGTCGGGGGTTCGAATCCCCCCTCGGGCATGGATATTTGTGCCGTCCTTAGTCTTAGCTAGTTCATAAGTAGTTTGTAAGCTTAGGGACTGATGACCCCGTAGTTAAGTCCCATAAGTTCTACAAACATTTTAACATTTTGGTTGCTCGCCGTCGTAGGTTGAGTCCTCCCTGGGACATGGGTGTGTGTGTTGTCCTTGGGTTAGTTTACCTAGGTTTAAATAGTTTGTAAGCTACGGACTGATGACCACGCAGTTTGGTCCAATAGATTTAATAATATTTGAACATTTTTGAAAATTGTGTGCCGGAACATCATATCAGCGTACACTCCGTTGCAGAGCGAAAGTTTCATTTTTGTGTACGTCAGATTATCTTCCACATAGGACGCCGTCGCTCCGTTGAGGTGTTGTGATCTGTTTGCTATCGATTAGGAAAATCTCAGACATTTAGTTCCTGCCAGTCACCGTTAGCAAGCTAGATATGGAACTAACACAGACACTCAGACATGGAAAAGGCGATACTTTTCCTAAAAATAGCCGGGAGGCGTGGGAAACGTCTGCCAACATGGACCCATTTGGACCCTCTTGAGCGCTGTTTATAAAGCAGTGTTTGCGAGACTGCTCGCTCTCGACGGCCTTGAGCCAAAAATTTCTGAGCTATATTTACGAGACCTTTCGCTAAGAAATACTGATATGTGTCACATCTATAAGCTTCTCCTTACGAAAATTGTGAGACGTTATCTGTGAAGTACGAATTTTGATAGCAAGAAAATGTATTTGCTAAATATCTACCATACCAGTATCTACGCCTATCTATAAAATGTACATACTTTTCTAGGTGCTGAAGATATCGTTTTCAAGTATTACTGATATCAATTCGGGTTCTACGTGGAGAACGTGTTCGGGAAACGAACGATTTATTACCCTTCGTTACCGTGCTAAAGGCATTTCTTGTGGTGTACATAACACTGACCACTTCGCTATGGTGTACGCAACGACGAACCTGGGTGCACGATTGGCAAAACGTCATTTTTTCGGATGAATCCAGGTTCTGTTGAACGCTCATTAGAAGCTTGTATTCGTCATCGCCATACTAGCGTATCAACCGGTGTGATGATATGGGGTGCCATTGGTTACACGTCTCGGTGACTCTGAACAGTGGCCGTTACATTTCAGATGTGTTACGACCCGTGGCTCTACCCTTCATTCGATCCCTGCGAAACCCTACATTTCAGCAGGATAATGCACGACCGCATGTTACAGGTCCTGTACGGGCCAGTCACTGCCTGCTGGTCAGTTCTGTAGGTCGCACAGGCCACATGTACGATGTGACCCTATTCACGTCATTGTGCTTTGGTTTGCATTCAAAACCACATTATATCCGTTTCTAGAGTGGAGTCATACGAGTTGTCACTTATTATTGAATGCACGTATATTACAAGTGGAGTGATACGTGTTAGCAGTTGCTACTGAGTGCACCTACAGTACTAGTCGTGTAATATTACAAGGGATACTCGAATCAGGAAATAGCAGACAAATGCCTTCTGTGTGGACGTGCTCAGCGTAACGAAAATAAAGCACAGCTTTTGCATGCATAACAACAAAACATTCCAAAGAACATACAAGGATTGGAACTTAGTGACAACACTGCTGTGGTGACACTATCCAATGTAATCACCTATTGTCGCTGATAGCACACGCTGTTGACATACCTACCTTACCTCCTAGCAAATGGACTCGCCCGTCCCACGTCACCGGCGTGCACAGAATTGAGGGAAACAGTCACATGTGAGCCAGCTGTCTAATCTTACGGTGTGACTACGTTTCGAAACAGAAACAACGGAATTGGATCAAGGTTGAATGTGCCAGAGATGTGCCAAGGTCTTCAAGATGCCTGCGGGAAACTGACATTGCCCTACGGAATAGTGGCACGTTGGGTAAAAGCCTTGAAAGAAGTTCGGCAAACTGTGGCAGACATGCTTAGGGCAGGTCGTCCTATCGTCTGTTCGTTTTTGGAGCATCAACTGCGACACGCTTTGCAAAAGAAGCAGCAACACTTTCTGCGCAACGCGCCTATTATTTTGCACGACAATGCATGGGCGCATACAACGCAAGCTGTGGCTGCTCTGTTCGGTTGATGGGACTGGGAAGTACTGTACCGTTCACCATACTCCCCGGACTTGTGACTTTGATTTTATTTCGAAGATGAATGAACCACTTCATGGTACTCGCTTCAAAAATTGTTCCACAGATTCGACAGGCAGTAGACCGTTCCATTTGCATCATCAACAGAGCAGGCTCTGCTAACGGTGTACTACGCCTTCAAGATCACTGGCAACGGTTTGTACACAACGCTGGAGACTACTTTGAAGGGCAGTAACAGGTGCAAACATAGGTTGTGAATAAATAGTCGCTACTATTAAAGTTCCACCCTCGTATGAGCGACTCTGAAACAATTTCATTTAACAGACGTGTTGCTGAAAGTGGACTACCTATGAGTACAGAGTACAGAGAAAAGCTCCTTTATCCATATCAGTTTCAAAGAGTCCACGGTTTAGTGCAGCTGACTCTCCACCCAGAGCAGCATTTTGTACCTGGTTACGACAGATTGCTGTTAGGAGGAACACTTCGTCTCTGCTCTTCTGTTCACCGACGAAGCAAATTTTACCAGAAATGAGGTGCATAACTTTGTCAATCCTAGAAAAATTGTGCTACCTGGACATCAACAGTTTAGTATCAATGTTTGGGCTTGACTAACAGGTAAGAGATTAGTTTGTCGTTTCATTATACCCCGAGCAGAACATAAACATCAGTTTATGTTTGGCCTGCAGTAACAGGTAACACATTTTGTCGTTTCAACAACTTTTTAACATTGTTTGTTGGAAGACTTTTCGCTGGATTTAATTCAGCGCATGTGGTTCTTTGATGATGGAGCTTCGCCTCACTTTGCTCTTGCTACTAGAGCGATTATCCATCAGGGATCCCCAAACAAATGGATGGGGCGTCAGGGACCGATACCGCGGCCTGCCCGTTCTCCCGACCTCAATCAGTTATACCCGGGCCGCTGAAACTTTGCACTTGACGTTTACAAATTACAAGTGAAGAGCAAGAAGCGCGAGGCGCTAGTCGCTAGGAACGATCCAATCACAGCGCACTAAACACTTCCGGTGGTCACGTGCCGTGACGTCAAAGTTTCCGCGTTGGCGGCTTTGCTCAGTGCTACTGTAAACAAAGTTGTGTATCGTGTTTATCGCGTGTTTACGTTGTGTGTGCTTCTTTCGCTGCGATTAGTTTTACTATGAGTGGTTGAACTTGACTTTCCAAGTTCAAGTAATTGGATAATGTCACCGCAAAGACGTTTGTCTAGTGACGTTTTCTGAGTACGTTCTCAGTTTCGTATGAATAAAAACTTCGAAGCATATACTCTGAGCAGGAAGTTCATTCTCGCTTCAAAAGATCGGAAAGAAGAAAAATTGCTGCAGATATGTCAATATCAAAGCTTCTTTTATATTCCCTCGTGAAACAGAATAAGCCTATTACGCCTACATATGCAGTAGACGAAATCGCAAAGTAACAGCGTCACAATGTAATAAGGCTGCCCCCATATCACTGCCGTTTTAACTCTATAAAATTACTATGGAGTGAAGTGAAGAATAACACAAGGAACAATAATGAGTCTTTCGCAATAACAGAGATGGAGAGGCTGTTACCAATGTGGATGCTGCATTCGGGAGTAATCATGAACATTAATGATTTGTCTTGGTGATTACAACGGTTTTGGCAGTGACCATTTTCGCCGTAAATTGGTGAGTGAAAAGCATTGTGATTATCAAATGTAGAGAGAGAAGTTACTATCTTGATTATTGTTTATTTCGTATCTGTCATGATCAAAGGCTTATTTTCTATATTTCTCTGCTCCGTTATTGAAAGCGTGTGCGTTGTTGTGCTCTTGTCTAGATTACTATACAGTTCATTAATTACTACTTTGTGGTAGCAGCTCAAGATCGAATTATTATGTGCACTTTTATTTCTCAATAGCTTACATTTACGAGGTGCAACTGGAAACAGTTTCGTCTGCTGAGTGTATAGAGGCGTGTTACAACGTCGCTAAAGCAATGCAGCCAACTTAACTCGCCGGAACGCGAAACGTCAAGTGAAATGTTTCAGCGGCCCGGGTATACATTTCTAGAATGAAACTTTGACTGTGCAGCGAAGCGTGCGCTGATATGAAACTTCCTGGCAGATTAATATTGCCCTTGCTCTATGAGCAGACACAGCAATTCAACGCTACGAATAGATGTGGCAAACACAGAGACCTTCAAATGATCCTAAAAGTAGAAGTGTAACTGAAACTTCCTGGCAGATTAAAATTGTGTGCCGGAACCGGGACTCGAACCTGGGACATTTGGCTTTCGCGGGCAAGCGCTCTACCACTGAACTTCCCCGACACGACTCACGGCACCGCCCCACAACTTCAGTTCTGCCAGTACCTCATGTCAGCGCACGCTCCGCTGCAGAGTGAAAGTTTCATTCTGAAAACATCCCTTAGGCTGTGGCTAAGCCATGTCTCCACCATATCCTTTCTTCCGGGAGTGCTAGTCTTGCAAGTTTCGCAGGAGAACTTATGTGAAGTTTGGAAAGTAGGAGGTGAGGTACTGACAGAATTGTATTTGTGGGGCGGTGTTGTGAGTCGTGTCGGGGTAGAGCGCTTACCCGCGAAAAGTAAAGGTCCAAGGTTCGAATCTGCCAGAAAGTTTCAATTACACTTCTACTTTTAGGATCATTTGAAGGTCTCTGTGTTTGCCACATCTATTCGTAACGCTGAATTGCTGTGTCAGCTCATAAACGCCTGAAAATGCGAACGAGTGAGGCAGTCAATGATGTGGCGCATCGAGCCTGCAGTACAGGTCATGGTAGACATTTTGAGCACCTTCTGTAGAGAACTGTACGTAGTAAATGGCCAACCTGCTTACTGAAGTTGTCTGTGTCATATTCACCACTACAGATACCTGTAACATTATCGAAAGCAAATATGCGTGTTTCGCATGTTGTGAGGTCCTCTATCGACTCCTCGAAGCTTTGCCACGCGTTTAGTTACGCCCTGTGTAACCCGTTTATTTGTGCTTTTTTAGATCCTTCACAACAAAGTTTCCCCATTAAAAATACATAATTATAAGGTTGTTTGAAATTTCCCCTACCAGTCACCCAATTAGGGACAAGGACTGTTGAAGCAAACGGTCCTTGCAGGTAGCCAAGGTATAGCGACAGCGGCGATGACCATAGAAAAGCCCTCGTACGTTGCCGAGCCAGGAACATATAGCCAGAAAATATCACCACACGCCTAATAGCCGATGTGTCCACCTCTGGCATGGATGATAGCGGTGACACGTCTTGGCATGGAAGTATGACACCTTCATGGGGCGCTGGAGGTAGTTGGCACTACATCTGCACAAACAAGTCCAACAACAGGTGGCAGCCCCAAGGTCCTAGCTTGATAAACCTGTCAACAGATGCTAGCTGTGGCAAAACGTGTAAACTGTAATTTTATTGTGACAATAATACCAATTAACTCTCTAAAGTAAGTTGTCTGATCCTTTTCCCAAGCTAAATAACAACTGAAGTTCTACATAATATGCTAAAAGTTAATTGTTGCCAATTAACTTAACCAGAAAGCCCGATTTTGTCTCCAAGAGAGGGTAGCACCAGTCTGGTACGAGATAAATGTCGCAGATTATTAATAAAAATCGTAATGCCTATAAACATTATACAGGAATTTGTCTGATGCCATTTCCTTCCTAAATAATAGCTGAAATGCAGCAAAATAGGCCGAAAATAAATCGTTATCATAAAAACCGTAACCTTTCCCAGTTTAATCATGCTTTCGATAGATGTCAGCAGTGGCGTAGTATTGAACAAATAATCTTATTTTGTTCTCTATGTACACTGCATAGTTCATTCAATTATTTTCCACATTTGTGATGCTAGTTAAATGTCACTATTGCACTTCCAGCAATGTTGCTGACTCGCCGTCATCAGTGTATTAACCTAACCAACATAAAACCGCACATAGTACAATCTTCCTACAACACGAAAATCAGAACATAATAATTTTCTAATGTTCGTATATTCTATTGGACCAAACTACATTGGTCATCAATCCCTAGACTTACAAACTACTTAAACTACGTTAAAATAACCTAAGGACAGCACACATACCGATGCCCGAGGGTGGATTCGAATCCCCGACGCGGGAGGCCGCGCGATCCGTAAAGTTTCGCTCCAGACAATAATTTTCTTTCATGGTTTAACACACAGTCACATAGTTAAATAAAAACTTCCTTCAACCCAAATGCCACAGTAGTAGTGAATGTATACAGAATAAGCGATATTTATGTTCAGTACCACGATTTCATGTTACAAAAAATGGAAACACTCTAAATTGTGTTATTTACGTTGAATTCCACGAGACAATCGTAAAATTAATGTGTAACATCCATAATATAAGCATTCCATAGCTAACTCCATGCCTGACAGACCTAATGACAAATGAAAGCTATAGTTGTCATAGCAGTATCGCCTATCCTTTTAAATAATGGAATACGTACTACATGTCATGATGGTGGATTAAAACTGTGTGCCGAAACCGGAATTCGAACCTGGGACTTTTACCTTTCGCAGGCAAGCGCTCTACCGACTGAGCTATCACGGCACGTTTCACGGTTCATCCTCACAGCTTTACTTCCGCCAGTACCTCGCCTCCTACCTTCCAAACGTCACAGAAGTTATCCTGAGAAATTTGCAGGAGTAGCACTCCTGGAAGAAAGGATATGGTGGAGATATGGCTTAACCACAGTTTAGGGGGTGTTTCAAAAAAATGTTCAAATGTTTGTTAAGCTTATGGGACCTAACTTCGGGGTCATCAGTCCCTAAACTTACAAACTACTTATGAACTACTTACGAACTAGGACGGCACAAATATCCATGCCCTAGGAGGGATTTGAACCCCCGACCGTAGTGGCCGTGCAGACCGTGACTGAGCGCCTCAGTCTCCTCGGCCACCGCGGCCGGCGGGGTGTTTCCAGAATGAAATCTGAGTGTAAGTGTGCACTGATATGAAACTTTCCTGGTGGATTAGGATTCGAATCCCGGTTGCGGCACACAGTCTTAATCCACCAGGAAAGTTTCATATCACTCCACTAAGATTGAAAATATCATTCTATGCATATCATGATATTTATATGAAATTTAATAGTTAAGCAAATATTCCCTATATTAAGTACCCAGTAGCTACATCCAGGCTTAACAGAAAATATTTTTTGAAATCATTGTAAACAGTCGTGATAACCTAATATCCACTTGAAGGGAATACACACTATCCACATGCGAATTGGGCGTTATTAAGTATATTAGAAATAATTTGTGCCTACTGAAGCGTATTTTATTTTGCTTAATGAGATTTTTATATAAGAAACTAATATTCCTCATAAAAACAACTTATCCTCATTGTGAGAAACTAACTTTTCTTTGTGTCCTGTATAACCGCAGGAAATCCAAATTATCTGAAACATACAATAATAAAGATGCAACTAAATTTATTGGAAGGAAAGAGGTGATTTGTTTTATTGGAATGCCAAACTCATTGTGACCAGACAATACAGGCAAACCACTGACAGCAGAGACATTAAAGATGTATCGAAATCAAACTAAAATCATTTAGTAAACATCCCAAATTCTAATGTATAGGACCATGAGCTGGCATCACCTAGTGAGTTAGGCAAAAAATGTTCAAATGTTTGTAGAGTCTATGGGACTTAACTACGGGGTCATCAGTCCCTAAACTTACAAACTACTTATGAACTACTTACAACTAAGGGCGGCACAAATATCCATGCCCGAGGGGGGATTCGAACCCCCGACCGTAGTGGCCGTGCAGACCGTGACTGGAGCGCCTCAGTCCCCTCGGCCACCGCGGCAGGCTGAGTTAGGCCTCGCAATGTAAAGCCGTCTATTGCCCAATATTAGTGTCACAAGCAAATCGACAATTTGTGTTTGTTATGTACCATACACTGATTAAAACCCTACAAGACACTAAAATAGCTACCTAGCTACCCTTCATAAAATTGCTGGAATTAAGCTTAAACCACGGTAAATTGCAGTATTATCGTAAAAGGAGAACATCCTTAAAGAACCTAGTAGTAGATCGACGCTTACCTGCAAAAAATTTTCTCGCCAACGTTACGCGACTGTAAACGGCAGAGAACGGATTGTCATATACAGGAAGTAGCCTCCGTCACACCGTGAGGTGGCTTGCGGAGTGTGGATGTAAATGTAGATATATGTAATTAATAAAAAAAAACATTGCTTAGTGGCAGATTTTTATGTAAAAAACAATTTTTTTGTAATAATAACAGAGACTGTTATTATTACAAAAATGGATTTACTGTTGCTGCGCCAGGCCAATCAAGAGTGGAGTAGTAGAAAACGTAATATTGCTCATAAAAACTACTTATCCTCAGAGTGAGAAATTAACTTACTTTTGTGTCCCATATAAAACAACCTCGACCTTGGGAGCCATCAGTGTAAACATCCGGCCGTTCCTTCTGGATTGCCGCCACTTTCACGCCTGCGGGTGCGTTAGCGTCAGTGGTGCCTGGCCAGAGAGCTGACGCAGCCCACGCGTGAGATACGGGCTCCTGCCGGCCGCTACTGGTGACGCCGCCTCGTAAGAAGCGGAGTTTGCGGCCGTCGCCGCGGGCCACGGTTTGTCATGCGCACCGCGGGGACGCTGGCCGCTTATTTTGCGCGCCTACCAGGTTTACGCGCGCCAGTATTTTGAGCGGCAGCCGCAAGACGTGGCGACTAAACAAACAGCCGACACGGCCTTCACTAAGTAACTAGACATCGCGCACCCAAATCCACTTGCTGTTATCAATCTTTTTATCATCATCATCATGTTTGTATCTTCGGGATGTGGCGGTACAAGGAGGTGGACCGTGACTAGCGAAGATTGTGGACAAGGTCTGAAACTGAAAGCAGCGATTAGTTCACGTATAGTCCTATTACAATTCAAAGCCGCGCAGGGGTAGGCGAGCGGTCTGGAGTGTCACGTTCCGGATCGCGCGGCCACCCGCATCGGAGGTTCGAATCCTCCCTCGGGCATGGATATTTGTGTTGTCTTTATTATAAGTTAGTTCGTAAGTAGTTAGTAAGTTTAGGGACTGATGAACCCGCAGTTAAGTCCCACAAGCTTTACAAACGTTTACCGTTATTTACAATTCAAAATACTCCACGGGTCATTAAAATTGCTACACCAAGAAGAAATGCAGATGATAGATAGGTATTCATCGGACATATATACTATAATTGAATTGTGATTACATTTTCACGCAATTTGGGTGCATAGATGCTGATAAATCAGTACCCAGAACAACCGCCTCTGGCCGTAATAACGGCCTTGATACGTCCGAGCACTGAGTCAGAGTTTGAATGGCTTGTACAGGTACAGATGCCCATGCATCTTCAACACGATACCACAGTTCATCAATAGTTGTGGCTGGCGTATTGTGATGAGCCACTTGCTCGGCCACCATTGAGCAGACGTTTTCAATTGGTGAGGGATCTGGAGAATTTCCTGGCTAGGGCAGCAGTAGAACATTTTCCATATCTAGAAAGGCCCGTACAGGACCTGCAACATGCGCTCGTGCATTATCCTGCGGAAATGTAGGGTTTCGCAGGGATCGAATGAAGGGTAGACCCACTCGTCGTAACACATCTGAAATGTAACGGCCACTGTTCAAAGTGCCGTCGATGTGAACAAGAGGTGACCGAGACGTGTAACCAGTGGCACCCCTACCATCACGCCGCGTGATATGCCAGTATGGCGATGACGGATACACGTTTCCAATGTGCGTTCACCGCGATGTCGCCAAACACGTATGCGACCATCATAATGCTGTAAACAGAACCTGGATTCATCCTTAAAAAAATGACGTTTTGCCATTCGTGCACCGAGGTTCGTCGTTGCGTACACCATCGCAGGCGCTCCTGTCTGTGATGTAGCGTCAAGAGTAACCGCAGCCATGGTCTCCGAGCTGATAGTCAAATGTTCAAATGTTTGTGGAGCTTATGGGACTTAACTACGGGGTCATCAGTCCCTAAACTTACAAACTACTTATGAACAAGCTAAGACTACAGACGGCACAAATATCCATGCCAGAGGGGGGATTCGAACCCACGACCGTAATGGCCGTGCAGACCGTGGCTGAAGCGCCTCAGTACCCTCGGCCACCGCGGCCGGCAGCTGACAGTCCATGCTGCTGCAAACGCCGTCGAACTGTTCGTACAGATGATTGTTGTCTTGCAAACGTCCCCATCTACTGACTCAGGGACGAGACGTGGCTGCACGATCCGTTACAGCCATGCAGATAAGATGCCTGCCATCTCGACTGCTAGTGATACGAGGCCGCTGAGATCCAGCACGGCATTCCTTATTGCCCTCCTGATTCCATATTCTGCTAACAGTTATTGGATCGCGAGCATCGCGAGCAACAATGTCGCGATACGATAAACCGTAATCGCGATAGACTACATTCCGACCTTTATCAAAGTCGGAAACGTGATGGTACGCATTTTTCCTCCTTACACGAGGCACCACAAGAACGTTTCACCAGGCAACGCCGGTCAACTGCTGTTTGTGTATGAGAAATCGGTTGGAAACTTTCTTCATGTCAGCACGTTGTAGGTGTCGCCACCGGCGCCAACCTTGTGTTACTGCTCTGAAAAGCTAATCATTTGCATATCACAGCACCTTCTTCCCGTCTGTAGCACGTCATCTTCGTGGTGTAGCAATTTTAATGGCCAGGAATGTAATACTCAACTTTAGATGTTGTGCTTGTGATATAATTCCTTTTCTGCAATGCTATCTTCCATCAGTCAATTTAAGTGTTCCGGCTTGGTTCGCTTGCTTGCAGTAAACGGATATCTCGTAGACTGAATCCAAGTACTTACTGCTTTTGTACCTCCACTCCTCCTCCTACCACCGAAACTGTGAGTCTTTTACGTAAAGTTGTATCTCCCATACATGTAACATGACCTCACCATCTAAAAGTTCGCTCTAACTTCTCCAGCTTTGGTGTTCATCCCATTTTTCTTTCATTTCTTAAGGACACATTCCTTCTAATGTTCCCATCTATTAGTATGTGCAATTATCCTTGCTACTTTCAGATCTGTATCCACGCAGCTTTCATTCCCATACTATAAATTTGGTGGAAAGATTGAATGGTGCACTTCTAACTTACTATTGTAATTTGATTCCATAATGGAGGTTGTGCCAGAGCACCATAATATTGCAATAAAAATAAGACATTTCAAGTTTAAAACTTTTGACATTTGAAATTTGTGTACCAGGAAGACCAGTTAGATTTTTTTATGGATCTGACCAGTAAACGTTTTATGCAGATTACATGAGTTATAATGACTTGCAGTCTGCACTGATGTTCCATTTTGTGAACGAAATCGATAGGTTAATTTTAGATAAATAAATATTTCATATTGCTCGACAAGCTGAAATGTCTTATTTTTTTAACTTACTATTGTCACTGACTTCCTTCTTGTAGAACAGAGTAGATCGTAGCTGAGCGCTCACTACATTACCTTTTCTACACTTTGATTGTAGTTTTTCACTATATTGCCTTCCCAGTGAGAGTATACGTCCCAAATATTTGAAACTGTTCACCTATTCTAACTTTGCTCCTCCTATTTGATATTCAGTTTGTTTAAATGTATTTCTTTCAGACAATACTTTCGTTCTTAAGATATTGGTCTTCATACCATGATCCATGCATCTCTGATCTAGCTCTTAAATATTAGACTGCAATCTTTCAATCGAATCTGCAATCAACACTAAATCGGCTGCATATGTTGTTTTGTTTTCACCTATTTTGATCTCCATATACCAGTTTATCGTTTTCACCATATCACCCCAAATAATAATATTGCCACGAGTCTTCCGAGGGAACGTGTGGTGCAGTGGTGAGCGCCGCAGATTGCTGTGCTGGCGGTCCCCGGTACATATCCCGACACTGCCATAAAAATATGTCTTTGTATATACTATTTCTAGAATGTTATACGTGTTTCTAATGATTGTACTTGTAAGTTCCAGTAAATTCATTCCATGTATACATAGTCCAGTCAGAAGGCAGTATGTTCTGAGTTTGCGCTTGTGTTATCAATAAACCTTTTCTAAACGTAGTTGTGCTCTGTTAACAACACAGCCTTCGAATTTCGACCCAATTGCAGTTGTCAACGTGACACTGTTCGGTGGAGACGCCAAGTATACTGCAAAACATCTGCATCATCGTGGCTTCGATTAGGCAGCGTAGGAGCCGTCACCTACACGGACAAGAGCCGGAATACAAAGATTATACTCACTACCTCCTTCTGAAGGTCCGTGTCATTAACATATCCATGGATACTAAAACAGCACATCATACACATATTGGTGTTCTCTGGAGACACTGGACTGACTCGCCAAGTATAATAGGTGTTATCACACGATCCGTTCGGCGAACGTATATTTGTATCTGGAAGGGACAGCCATGCAGTGATTTGAAAACAACGAGGAGAAGCTCGATAGCTGGGACAAATTCCAAACGGAACTTTAGAAGAAGTTTGGAGATTACCAGCGGCAAGTCCGTTCATCAGAAGAGCAATTGAAGAACATGGCCCAAAGGCATGGTGAGTAACGCAGTCGTATATACAGAATCTTTTGGTTCTATGTCACGCAATTAACCCGGATATGACTGAGGCCGATAAGGTTTCACACCTGTTGAAGGGCATTGCAGAAGATATGTTAAAAGACATTTCAACAACACGAGAGTTTATCAAATGGTGCCAGAAAATTGAAGAGATGCGACACAGGAGGAGTGGACGAAATAACGATGTCAGACTCCAACATGTAGTCCCTATGGCCGTTGTGGAAGACCAGCATTGCTTCTCTCGTACAATAAATTGTGAGAGAAGAATTACAAAAGCTTACGGCTGCTGAACTGGTGGACCGAGCGAGCACCAGATTATGGCTATGGATGTCAGCCCTGTACATCATGAGAGTGCCGACGCTGCTGTGGAAGACGTATTTGAAACATTAGCGCCTGTCTTTTCCGCCAGATGCGCTCGATGTGAAGAATGGACTCACCGTACTACGATTTACGCTGCAGCCGCCAACGGCAGCCTAGGAATCGACCGACGCGTGGCCACAACCAACTCCCCAGGCAACTAAGACGCCTCACAGGAGGACTGATATCTGGAGGACAGATGACGCCATTCACTGTGGTCTTCCGGGAGATGTCGTACGATACTGTAGCGAGAGAAGACGAGTCTACCTCTTTTCTTCTAATTTTACCAGACATTACAACGAACCTAAACCTAAAACACATGCACAACAATAGAAACGTAACATAAGCGTGCTTCTTACACAACACTAGACAAACAGTCTCTTGCTAAACCTTGTCAACAGCGAACAGTTATGGTGTGACGTTGATCTCTATGATTGGAGGAAGGCAGCTGAAACGCGCAAACTGTCAACTAACAAGTATATTTTGTCAGGCACTAGTGTGTTGAACAGTAGGAGTAGATCAAACAGCAAAATATCTTAATAAACTGGGAATTCAGACAAATAGGAAAATCGGTCCTTTCAAGTTGTTTAGATTTATATCTAAACATTGACTCATGATTATCCGTGGATTTAGTGGAAAATGGTACGTGCATTGATAAGTTTTAAATTCCTATAGGTTTCGCGTTGAATTTCAACAGTACTACGCGCTTCACAGACAATGGGTCCGCAGTGGACTTTCGCCCGAATAAGGCGGTCCGCAAGCTAAAAGAGAAGGGGAAAGCCGTGCACTAACCCATGCGTGAAGTTCCAACAACCACGCCGTATTCAAAGTCTCTTCATTCCCATCATGCGACCATAAGCACTTCGAAAACATTTTCACATGAATCACTGAAGTATAAGTGAAGGCTCTGAAGGCACCATCCTTTTATACCTTTAGTACAGGATGTCTGTTTCTGTGTGTGTCAGTGTCCCGTGACTCACGTCACCTCAGGGTATAACGGTACACACACAAATTTTTAAAATATTCGTGCCTGACAAATGAAAAGAGTCTCTCCGTTTTTATTTGACAGTTATGAATATGCTGTCAACTAACTAACAATATTGTCCATGGCCAAAGCAAATACACGCAGACAGAGAACCACACTGCCGCGGTGGAGTAGCCGAGCGGTCTAAGGCACCTCGCTGCGTATCGCGCGGTTGCTCGCCGTCGGAGGTTCGAGTCCTCCCTGTTGCATGGGTGTGTTGTCCTTAGATTAGTTTACCTTAGTTTAAGTACTTATTAGGCTACGGACTGATGAACACGCAGTTTGGTCCGATAGCTTTAGAAATAAGCCGTACTCCAATAACATGTGCGAACAGTAGCTCAAGTACCGTGCAAATACAGCTCAGATGGATTACGCCCACAAGCTAGTGCACATTCCTCCCTCTACAGGGAGGTGTAAAGACTACTTTCATGATGGTGAGTACGAATCAAATGACTGATAAATCAGTGTTCTACTGTAGTAAATTGATGATGTTGCAGTACAAAACACTACAAGGGTAACTTCATGATGATGCAGTGCTTTGTAACCGGTATATCTAGAAACCTTCGACAAACTATAGTCCCATTTTACTGCTTAACATTGTATACATTCTTCTGGAATGAGTAAAAAGCTACTGACTCTCTTCCCTATAGAGAAAGCCGGCTTCCGTCCCAACCGAAACTATGTTAACAAAGTATTGACTCTTACAGCACGTACTGAAGCGGTCTTTCACATGAAATAGAAAACATCCGTGGCCTTCATTGACCTATCAGCACCCTATGATACCGTCTGGAGACAACGCCAATAGAGGATTTCAAGTCATTATGGAAATAAAATCAGTTACCAAAAATTCCTTGAAAGAAAAGCTTACCTCTAGGTTCAGTATTAGCAGCACTGTTCTTGAGGCTGTACCCTTCGACATGCCAGAAAAAACATGCACGAAATTGCCTAAAGTGATGATTAGTTCCTAGCCATTTTGATGCCACGGAAGAAACCGTATCGTCAGATCTGTCTGCTCCTGACAGAATACTTCCAGAAAAGGTGGCTCAGGCCTAACACTGCTAAGAGAGAAGTGACTTGCTTCCATGTCAACAACAAAGCATCCGACAAAGTCATGGAAGTGTACACGGAGGACACACATCTAAAACACAACAAAGACCCAACATACTTGGGTGTCACGTTAGGCAGAACCTTATCCTTCCGATCACACCCCACAAAACTGAGGTTGAGAACAAGAAATAACATCATTCAAAAACTTTGATAAACCACATGGGGATCATTAGCAACCATGTGGGAAAAAAACTTCGAAGTCCAATTAACAAGTCAGGGAAGAATGCTGCCCCAGAGCATACAGAGGGTATTACGAAGAATTGCTTGAATCAATATGTAACAATGAAATTTTACAACCTCCTCCCCTCCTCCCGTCTATACTTAGATACATTAACGAGCTGACTTTCATTACGCGCATCTTGATGCTTGCTGCTCAGCGCACTATTAAAATCTACAAAAAATCCTTGATCTCCTTCTGTTACTTCCTTTTTCCATATTAAACACAGACCTTAGATTTCATAGACTGACCATAAAGTCATTATAGTGAAACCAACCTGTGACGTGACTCTGCATAAGAAGCCGTTTTCATCTTTACGAACATTATAAAGTGGAGCTGACAGTTTTAGTTTATCTGATTGATAGTTGAAATCCGAAATTGATTTTAACAAAACTCGTCTTACTGTATTCTTACCAAACATTCATAATATAGTCAAGATTATTTCTCCGAAATTCTGATATAAATATGAAGGTTATCGATTTTACATGTGGCTAGATGACACGTTTAGACAGCTCTTTTTTCAAGCAACAGAGTGTGCAGATCATAAGTGAATTCATGTCGTTGTTGCACTCTAAGTCTTTTAGTTTACAGTTTTCACATAAGCAGAAGAGGAAATATGTATGACAAGCAGCATCTGTGACATGACTCTGCACAAGAAGCCGTTTATTTATTTATTTATTTATTTATTAATGATTCCTTAACATCATACGGAAATGAGCGTGCGGCTTAGGGCGTCTTGCCAAGGATTGCGGGGCCACTCCCCGTCGGGGGATCAAGCCCTCCATCGCATATGGCTGTGTGTGTGGTTCTTAGCATGAGTTAGTTTAAATAGTTTTTAAGTCTAGGGACTAATAACCGCAACAGTTTGGTCCCTTAGGATAACGAACGTTTGAACTTCTGATTCCTCGACAATACGTCTGAAATGTCTCTTTACGCGCATATAAGGACTCAAATCGTTTGGAATCAATAGCGTAGTCTATTATATCTTTGGTGTGTGATATTGAACAAGCATTATCAGAAACAATAATCTGAACTTTTCTAACCTTATCAGACCTGCACACTCAAGTTTTCTCGTCCTGAAATGTATAATACGTAGCTACGATGACCCTTTATCTCGAATTTGCTTTTGCTGTTTGCGCGTGGCTTTGTAAGAAAAGAACGCATTTGCTTTGGAGGGGCTTAAGTCGCAAAAGAAACACAGTGCAGTGCGCATACTTAGTTAGTCCGTCGGCAGAGAAAAGAGTCAACATTGCACAGATTTTCAAACCTGCACGTCCGAAGCTATTCTCTACATTTAATCTTCATTCGCAGTGGCCGAGCGGTCAGCGGCGCGCCAGTCGCAGTCTGTTCGAACCCCCCTCGGGCATGGATGTTTGTGTCGTCTTTAGTATAACGTAGTTTATAAGTAGTTTGTAAGTTTAACAAACATTTGAACAGCCGGCCGCGATGGCCGAGCGTACTGCGGCGCGCCAGTCACAGTCTGCACGGCCACTACGGTCGGGGATTCGAATCCCCCCTCTGGCATGGATATTTGTGCCGTCCTTAGTATTAGATAGTTCATAAGTAGTTTGTAAGTTTAGGGACTGATGATCGCGTAGTTAACTCCCATAAGCTCTACAAACGTTTGAACATTTGAACATATAATCTTCTGTCTTCTTGTAGTGCTATCCACGTGAAACCTACACTCCAAAAGGAGTTAAAAAAAACTACAATACATACATCTTTTCTGTTTGTAGGATCACGTAAAGCACCTCAAACGTTTGTACAGATTTTTCTTTGATTCCTTTCCTTTTGTTTTAGGGACTGACTAATGACCACAAATTCCTCCTCTTCACGAGAGCACAACGTCTAGTGTGTGGAATGAAGAAATTTCATCTTCTTCCTATTCAACGAAACTCCTCAAACAACGTGGCTCAGCAACTCTTGCAGTTAGAAAGATTGTATATATTGAGAAGAGACAAATCAATAAGTTGACATATTGGTGCATATTTTCATTCAATAGCGTCATGTAGAAGAGTGATATGGGGATTATCATCTTTATTAAAGAAACGGTTCGTTGCTTAAAACCGAACTTGTCTTTGTTGAGAGGAAGAGAAATAGCCGTATACCTGGAAATATCATGCATGTATAATTCACTCTGAGAAAACGTCTCGTTAGATGATTGTGAGATCAATCACGTATTTCTTGAAGTAAAATTTCTCGCGGGACACTGTTCACGCAGAACTGGTATCAAATTTACTTCAGCATCGACATTTTGAATTGACTTTAAATTACACTGATTATGCGACAAGTGTTTATCTTACTAAAACTAACCCAAACCAAACTAAGCTCCTAGAAGCTTCGAAAGACCGGTCGCTGTGAGAACCTCCACTCGAAAATAGCAACCGATGCTGTTTGAAGGGGGGCGTGGCCAGCCTCCGCATTGCCGGTTTTCGTGACCAGACCCGCTACTTGCCTCCTAAGGGCTGAGCGCTCCCCGTTTATGCCCAGTGTACACGATGCTCGAGCTGGTAATATAGACATCACGTGCGCGCCATCTAGCGACGAAAACTCTCAACTACCAGCATTTCGCATGCGCAGAAGTGACCGTGCTTGCCCCCTTTCATATTTTACGTGTGGAATCAGTCGGGTTGTGTTAGAGACAATCTTGCATCAGTGGAGTGGGAGCTGGAATTGCGCTTTTATTGAGGCATACAGGGACAAACGTGTAAAACATTTTCTTACACTGTACGAACTTAACTTCAGTGGAGCTAACACTTTTTTTTAATACAAAGTTGTCACTGGCAGGCTGTTTTTGTAAGAACATGTAGCTGAGAGTATAAATAAGGACCCGATACTTTTTGTTATACTTCTCGTACATCCTATTATATTTTCTTATTTACAGAACTAATTTTAGTGTAAATTTAATAGGCTCAGAAATGATCAGGTCCTCCCCATTGCTGAGATTCAGTCATATCCAAATCAGCGCATATTCTTCCTCTTCATGAGCTACCAGTGTGTTGCAAAAGTTTTTGTTATGAGTCGGTAATATATATATATATAAAAAGAAAATGCGCGCCATCTAGCTACGAAAACTCCCAACTATCGGCATTTCGCATGCGCAGAAGTGACCTTATTGTCCCCTTTTCATATTTTACGTGTGTAATCAGTCGCGTTGCGTTGGAGTCATATATCTTGCATGGGTGGAGTGGAACAGAGCTGGAATTGCGCTTTTATTGAGGCATACAGGGACGAACGTGTAAAACATTTTTAGACACTGTACGAACTTAGCTTCAGTTGAGCTAAAAATACTTATTTCTTTATGTAGAGTTGTCACATACAGGCTGTTTTTGTCAGAAAATGTACATCCTGATATGTTCTTATCTACAGAACTAATTTTAGTGTAAATAGAATAGGCACAGAAATGACCAGGTCCTCCCCATTGCTGAGATTCAATCATATCCAAATCGGCACATATTCTTCCTCTTCATGGGTGAGCAGTTATTGTTAACAGTCGGAAAGAAAAGAAAGGAAAAACCCATTCAGATCTTTAGCTTCGACTTTCATTACATGTTCCTTTCTTTCTTGTCTTTCTGCGTTTTAGGCCACTGAACGCCGTCTTAGGAATTCTTTACAAAACAGCATACACCGAACTGACAACAGCGAAGGAGAAAACTGAAATAAACTAACAAAGAATACGAAGGCCAACATTGTACTTGCTTTCACACTAACACGGTTATTGTCGAAGGCTGTCAGAAATTATTTTGGAGATACGCAGTTTTTGCAGAACTATTAAACTTCTGAACTGCGATAACGGAAGACAACGGACATCTCTGTCACACCTGTTTAACACCGTGAGTCTCAGGAATAGGTACAAGAATGTCCTGGAGACGAATAAGGACACTGAAAAGTTTTTTTTTTTTTGCAGGCATCGGTCTCTGAAGAATTCACATCCTCTTTGATGATGTAGCTTCTGAGCTTATGACGACTTCTATATTTAATCTGGGCTACCGTCATAAATATGATTTTATGGTGATATTTAATTTGAAACTTAGACACGAGTTCACTTTGAAGAATTTTTATTTCTATCAGAGATTCATAATGTACAACAACTTCAGCACCAGAACTCGTCAACAATAACCCAAACCATCTGTTCGTCTGACTTATATACAGTTAACGACAATTAACAATGAGTTGTAATTATTGGTATATAATTAAATTTTTCAAAATACAATAGTTTGATGAAATGTAAACTATAAAATCGATACTAGATCTTTGTTTTATGTTACAAGAAATTGATAAATTACAGCATTATTTAACATATATAATAATGGAAAGTCCAGGTTGGAATAAATAATATAGTGAGGACAGTTTACAACTCACCGCAAAGACGTGGCGACGAGATGCGACAGGCACATACAAAAGACACAAACATACAACACATTCAGCTGGCCATGGCCTTCTTCAGAAAATAGAGCACTCACGCAATCACACAGGCACACAACACAGTCATACAACCATCACCTCCGACTGCCACACTTCGAATCACGCTCTGCAGCGAATCGGGGACGGAAGGGGAGGGGGAGGGGATAGAAAGGTTACGTCACGGTGGTGGGGATGGGTTAGATGGGAATAACGAGATGCAGCTTAGGAATGGAGTGGGGAGGCGGGTGAGCGGAGAAAATAAAATAAAATAACATATACGACATCGGCATTCATCGAGAACCGCTAGTCAGCTCGACCATGAAGCTGCGGACACGACACGTGGGCGACGGTCCAGGCGCCTCCCAAGGAAGTGGGCGGAGGAGTGCGGTACGATGGGGGAGGGGGGACAGGAGGGCCAGGGGTGTTTTATGACCCCTCGCGCTGATGGGTCGGCCTTTTTACAGCGGACAGCCGTAAACACCTCCACCGGACAGCTGCGGCCGCTGACAATGCTGTGTGACGTAACGAGGGGCCGTGTCTTCACTACTCTGAATAATGAAGGGGGCTCGGGTGAGGCCTGTGGCCCCATCAGCGGTTCCCACTGAAAGGGAACCAGCAATTTTCTTGCTCCGATAGATTAGCACAGCGACGGCCAGGATTTCGGAGCGCGAATAGTGCCATTAAATGTGTGTGTAGTAGGAATGGGAAAAACCGACTGGGTAAAACGGATACGGGGGTTTTCGTTCTGAATAACCAGTTTTTAGGTTTCTGTAGTAGTGGTTCCGTTTTTTTTTTTTTTTTTTTTTTTTTTTTTTTTTTTTTTTTTTTTTTTTTTTTTTTTTTTTTTTTTAAAAAAAAAAAAGCTAAAACATCTAACCCCATCTTACTTGAAGCCTCCGCCAGCTCTACCTTCTTCCCATTGTAATCCCCATTGATATTAATGGCTCGCCATCTCATTCCAGATCGTTTGCCAAGTCGTATCGGAGGAATTCCTGATCTGTCAATTAGAAGTGTGACTCCATCACCTCCAAAGGTCCGAGGCATTTTGCTCTGATTTTTGCCAGCATGATATTGAAGTACCTGGGAAGCAGATTGCTAGCCTTAGTTGCCCGGGGTCCCACTGAGTTTTACCCCTAACGGTTGAGGGACTAATCGGTGGATTTGGTAGTCTTTGCCGTCTGAGCACAAAGGTGGCCACGACTCAGAATATGTTCGAGATGCCCAACCTTATTCCAAAGTAACTTCCCAACTGTCAGGACCACTTACTTGGCCACTCATACGTTCCGTGTAGTTCATGAACTAGGACATGACTACAGGAACCCACACCATGAACCACAGCTAATGAATTAAGTGCTCAGCTAAGATCTACCCTCTTCTGCAAGAAGGAAGTAAATACCAGACTAAGCTAACAGTGCACCGCTCCATCTTTCGACCAACTTTGTTGTATGGGAGTGAAAGTTGGGTGGATATAGGTTACTTTTTCCACAAGGTAGGGATTACATATGTGAAAGTAGCAAGAATGATTGCAGGTACTAATAGATGGCAACAATGGCAGGAGAATGAACACCATAGATGAAGGAGTTAGAGCGTACAGACTGAGATGGTGGGGTCATGTTACACGCATGGGAGAAGCAAGGTTACCTAAGAGACGCATTAGCTCGCAGCGGAGGGAAAGAGGAGTCGAGGTAGACGGAGAAGAAAGTACTTAGATTTTGAAGTAAAAGGCATAACATCAGACGAAGCATCAATGTTAGCATTGAATAGGGGATTATGGAGGAATGTTATTACAGGTATTTTGCTCCAGACTGAACGCTGAAAGACATAAATTTAAAATCTAGTAATATTTATTCCTAAAATTCGCCTGTTGTGGAATAATAGGTGATTGCAGAAACTAGGAAATGCGATCAATGATAAATTAAGAACAATTACGAGTCAGATAGACCAAAAACCGGATAGCATAAGGACAACTCAGACACCCAAGCCCGAGAGGGGAACGGCGGACGGCCGCGCGTCCTGTAGCACGGCGCCCCAGTGCACACGGCTAATCCGCCGCGGCGTTGTGGGTATTGACTTACGTTCATTGAAAATTTTTACCGAGGGAATCGAGCCCAAGTCTTATTCTTACTCGGCACGTGGTGTATTCAGTAAGCCACCTGCGTCATGATGGATATAGCACCTGAGCCGCAGAACTACCCTGACACATACTCAACCAGACACAAATTCTGAACTGGCATCCTGCACTACTGTCACCGTTAGTCTATTTTACACGCAGCCACTGTTAGCCGACTCCCGCAAAGACATAGAATCTCTGAAATGTCATCCTTTTGCTCTTCGGTGCAAGAATAAGATATAACTGGTGTCTATTTTTCCGGACATGTCCGAAAGAACAGACACCTTCATCGGTTCGCAAATTTTTATTTTCCTTGGAAGAAGGAAGGAAGCTCAGGGTTTAACGTGATTTTCCTTGGGTAACTCAATTGTCACTCGAGCTCTTTCAAGTAGTTTGAGTTAATTACTACCAACGTACGATATGTGGCACTCAAATTCATATAAATCCTGACAATGACTACTCGTCTCATTACAAGAAGAGCAGGTGCAAATTCGTCTTCGTGTTTTTAGGTCCTTTTGGAAACACTTCCCCGAACTACTAACGAGGTAAGACTTTGTTTCCGCAATCAGTTGCATGTGTGATATGTTTCATACGGAAATAGTTGCTTATTAATCCTTTCATTCTCAGTGTTGTTCCTGGACAACAACGTATTAAAAGTTGATTTATACCGTATTACGTTCATCAATCCTTAAAGCTGCATTTTTGTTGATGAGCAACATGGTTCTAGTACGACTTTTTGCCGCTTGGTACGGCGTGTGACCCCTTCTGAGGCATTAATCTGTCTCATCTTGGAGGTTGTGTTGCGTTGCCGTCTGTACACGACTGAGAGTGTCAGCGTGTGTGTGGTTCCTTCTATTTTATTTCAGCAGTGAATTGTGTCTTTGGTGCTGTGGCGAAGATTATGCTTGCATTATTGATCTGGCAGTGTTAACTATCAACAAAACGTCCAAGTAATAAAATACCCCGATACCAAAGTGTGTTGTTGATGAAATACATGCCGAAAAATCAATAGTTCCACCAAAAATTTTAAAACACATATTTTGATGTTTACTGCACTGCAATAATACAGAAAACATTGAATTTAAATTTTTCCAAAGCTGATTTCATAATGTGGAACTGAAAGGGTTAAGTGGATTTTGATCATATACCAATACGAAGTTGCAAAATGTAAAGTCATCTGACCTATAAAGAAGCATCCTAAAGATAAACACGTGAAGAGGTACCATGATTATTGCTGGGCCAATATTTACGTCCCGTATCTGTTGCCCTTGCTACTGCTTAACGCTGCGTACCCTCTGAATGCAAACTAAGCACGCGTGCTCTGCTGGGGCGCTAGAAGGTCAGAGAATATGATCCGCATAAGTTGCCTCGCAGCCTTTGAGCCGGAGCACATCAATATTTGTAATACAGTCACCATCAGAAGGGACAGAATAATCTCAAAGAAAAGCGACAGAAAGTTCATATTCAGTGCATGTTCCCGAGACTCACGACTGAGAATCGGGACACGCTAGCTTCGCCCTTCATGCATTTCAAACATCTACTTCGCTTCGTATTTTCTCCTGATGTAATTCACTTATTGCAATGCAACTAACACCATTTTTTGTGATATTTCATACTATGTATGTCATAATAGTACGGGTTAGTCATTAAAAACGTAAGTTTGTACTGAAAACAGTATTTATAGTTTTCAAAATGACAAGCCAAGATCGCACACTAACAATTTATTAAATGACGACCTGTTTCGGTGCACTTGTTATTTTATACCCATTTTTAACAAGATGACCAGAGATAGCATATATGTGACCAGATGATGGTAACAGTGTACCGAAACCGGTCGTCATTTAGTAAATTGTTAGTGTGCGATCTTGCCATGTTACACTTGTTATTTTACACCCAATTTTTTAACAAGATGACCAGATTATAACATATATGTGACCAGATGATGGTGACACAGTGCACCCAAACCGGTCGTCATTTAATAAATTGTTAGCGTGCGAACTTTGCTTGTCATTTTGAAAACTATAAAACGATTAGATCGTCTCCAGACCCGACTATGTCAGGTAATCTTAAAACAGTATTTGTTTACGTTTTACACTGTCTCGTATTACTTACTTTCATAAACCCCTGCCGTACGTTTATAACAGTGAAAGATGTTTTTCAATATCTGTTGTTGTTCCAGTTTCCAGTGAAAGAGTTGATATATTCCAATCCATGGTGTAACTCGTACAAAAACTAGTGAAAAATTAAACCGTCCTGGTTTGTTGTAAAGTGCATTTGTTATCCGTAATTTATTAATGCTTATGAATGGTGCGTTTCATCCTAAAATCAGGGCATCAAGAGATACTGTGTGACTAATGTAACAAGAGTGACTAAAAACACTGAAAACGAGAAAGGAGGGGGAGTGAGCATGGACTTACTTTGCGCTGAAGATACAAATGGGAGAAACCTGTACAAGGAACTCGTCTTCGTATGACACCATTAGCTGGTTTTAGACAACGAAACATTAACAAGAGGTCGGAAGGATTATTTGCATTTCGATAGTTTTCATAATATTGACATACATCTCTAATCAGCACAAATAAGTCCATGCCTCCTTTACACTGCTTTAACTCTTTCGTAATTCTTTTGTAACATTTGTCATGCGATAATTTGATGCTGCCTTTCTGTTAGGGCGAGACGCTCATTCCCAAGTAATGATAACTGCTCTGCTTTTGTTTCAAAATACAGGTTGTACATACTGTAGAGACATTATATATACCGGATGTACATGAAGTCCAGGACCACTTTCAATTATTTATTGCACAAGAACCAAACATTGTTCAGATATCATACATATGACATTTTGAAGAGAAACCCTGAAAGTTCATATATACACCGCTACAAATAGTTTCATAATTTGCCTATAGTCAGCGCTAGTCGCAAACATAGCGTCTTCAGGTGCGGAGCGATCTTTCTGTTTGTTGGAGTTCGACAAAAACAAGTGTGCTACAGCTGTTCAACGGATGTTTAGAACCAGGCACGGCAAGGAGCCACCAACAAGGAAGGCCATTTGCCAATGGCACAACTATTATGTTATGACTGGTTTCTTGTGGCCGGCAAAGAGAAGCGGACATCCCAGTGTGAGTGAATGTGGAGCGCATACGACAGACATTCATAAGGAGTCCAAAAAGTCGGTGCGTCGTGCATTCCGTGTACTCGCTCCAATGACAGTGTGGAAAGAACAGAAGCTCAATGACGACGACAAAGACATAAGTTTTGAGTTTCGTTCGCAGTTGCAATAATCGAATGAGGATGGGGATGACATTGTTGATCACTTAATTTTTAGCGGCGAAGTCACTTTTCACACTAATGGGAAAGTTAACAGGCATAATTGTCGAATCTGAGGTACAAAGCATCCACACGAATGCACTGAATATTGCGATGCAATCAACGCCATTGTTTATGTGATTTATCGTGCTATGGATTGCTGAAGAAAAAATATAGGGTGTCCATTTAAAAAAACATATGTTTGTGTTAAGAAACACATTTGCTTTCGTAATAGAATGTTTCCAAATATGTACATTCATGGGCCCCAGCCGTACATTGATACCGGTGAAAGTCGTTTTCCAATGTCTGTTATTGTTCCAGAGATATTTTGGGTGGACAAGATAGCTGGGACATCCTGTATAAATGTCTCTACAGTTTTCAAATCTCAGTAAATTTACGTCTACATACGGAAGGTTCAGGCAGTTTATAATGATTATGTATGTTGCTCACCTCCGCATGAAAATAGTAGTGCCAACATTACACGAATAATACTGTACACGATAAACAACGTAATAAACAAATATAGCGTAAGATAATAGATTATTTGACGTTCAATATTTACGTTACTGTAAATTCGCATTTGAAAACTTTGAACTATTTCTTCTAAAAATCTAATATATTTTAATAACAACATTTATCGTATCTTGAAATAAGACTGTTATGAATTAAGAAACCATAACTTTAAATTTCTCTTTTGAAACTTCCGAAAAAGTAGTCAAATTAAATACTGAAACGCCGACTGTATTAAAAAAAATATATGCTTAATATCAGAAAAAGTTATAATGTACTAAAAGTATTAAATATTGTACAACAAACTGTCGAAGTTTATTAGCGGTCTCTGAACAGAAGTAGAATGTTTAAACCAAGTCGTTAATAAAATGTTTCTCTGATTACTACTGTACTTGTGGTCTTGAGGAAGACGCAGCCATGTTAATGACACTGGTTTACCAGGATTTACAGTGAATAGACGTGTTTATAACGTCTTTTAGAAAATGTTTGTAAAATTATCTGGCCGGCCGCGGTGGCCGGGGTGACTGAGGCGCTCCGGTCACGGTCAGCACGACCACTACGGTCGGGGGTTCGAATCCCCACTCGGGCATGGATATTTGTGCCGTCCTAGTTCGTAAGTAGTTCATAAGTAGTTTGTAAGTTTAGGGACTGATGACCCCGTAGTTAAGTCCCATAAGCTTAACAAACATTTGAACATTTTGAAAATTATCTGAAACTTCAAAAAGATTATCAATGAATGAAAAACGAAATATGTGGAAGCGTCTGACTTGTCATTTAAATGGATCAAACGCCTGAAATTTACAGCAAACCAGGATCACAGAAGTGTTGACAACAACTCAACGTCATATCAAGAGATTTTAAAAAGTTAAGACTTTTTTTTCTCATCTAAACTGTCCAACTAACCTGTGGGATGTCTTATGAAATAGGCCTCCGTAAACTAGGAGACATCTACATCTACATGGGATACTTTGCAAATCACCTTCAAGTGCCTGGCAGAGGGTTCATCGAACCACCGTTATACTATTTATTTCCCATTCCATTTTCTAATAGCGCGCGGAAGAAAGAACACCTGAATCTCTCCGTTACCGCTCTGATTTCTCGTATTTTATTCTGATGATTATTTCTACCTATGTAATTGGGAGTCAACAATATATTTTCGCATTCGGAGGAGAATGTTGGCGACTGGAGTTTCGTAAGTAGCCCACGCCGCAGCAATAAGCGCTGTTGTTGAAATGATTCCCATCCCAGATCCTGAATCACTTCCGTAACGCTGTCTCCCCTGTATCGTGACAATACGAAACGAGCTGCCCTTCTTTGGACTCTTTCGATGTCCTCCGTCAAACGCACCTGATAAGGATCCCACACTGGGCAACAATCAGAAATGGACGGACCAGCGTAGTGTATGCAGTTTCTTTTATAGTTCTGTTGCATCTTTTAAGGGTTCTGTCAATAAAACATAGTTTCTGGTCCGCCTTTCCCAGGTCATTATCAACGTATTCTTTCCAGTTTAATTCTGAAGTAATAGCAATTACTAGTTTAATGGATTTCTTTTCTAACTCATCTGGACGACTTCACAGTTCTCATTATTTAGAGTCAATTGCCAATTTTTACACAATAGTGATATCTTATTCAGATCGTTCTGCAGTTGGTATTGATCTTGACATGATTTTACTAGACAGTAGATGACGGCGTCAACTGCAAACAACCTAAGAGAGCAACTTAGGTTTCCCCTAAATCGTTAATGTAAATAACGAACAGCAGAGGACCAATAACACTACCCTGTGGAACGCCTGATATCACCTCTGTTTTAGTCGATAACTTACCATCGATTACTACAAACTGCGTTCTCTCTGACAGGAAATCCCCTATCCAATCGGAAATTCTGGGTGATATGCCATAACCACAGAATTTGATTAATAGCCGTTTGTGACGTACGGTGTCAAAATCAAGAAATACGGAATCGATTTGCGAACCCTTGTCGTAGCACCCAGCACTTCGTGTGAGTAAAGAGTTAGTTGTGTTTCGCATGAATGAAATTTTCTAAATCCGAGAAAACCAATAATACAGCCTAGTTGGTCACCAAGAGGTGGAGGTTACAACAAAATGACTAAAACAGTAAACGACACAGAAACGTGTCGGATATCAACTTGGACAGGGTGTAAGCAGAGTAATATAAAGACTGAGGTGTAAGGTATTGTAAAATTTTTCGGTGCAGCTCAGGAGATACTCTGTGTGTGGGGCTGGTCGGTCCCTCACCCGGCCCGGTGCTGGCGGTTACGGCCGGCGCTTCTCGTCAGGCCGTTAAACGGCCGCCTGGCCGCTGACGGAGACCAGACGCCGCGCCGCCTCAGCCTTTACTCGCATGCCTGCTGCCCGCTGCTCAGCTTGGCGGTCATCACCAGGGCTGCTGGACACGTGCCGCGCGTAATCAGGCGGCCAGGAACCAAATACACATCGCGTGTGGCCCTAACGGGACTTCTATTCTCCACAATGCAGGGTGTCACAAAAAGGTACGGCCAAACTTTCAGGAAACATTCCTCACACACAAAGAAAGAAAATATGTTATGTGGACATGTGTCCGAAAACGTTTAATTTCCATGTTAGAGCTTATTTTAGTATTTTTAGTATTTTAGTATTTCCCTTTAAATGTAAATTGAAATAATTCGTGCAGACAATTTTCAAAATACCCTATTGTTTCGTTAGTATGTACTGTACTTCCTCGATTCACGTCATCAACACAGCTTTTCTGTGAATGTTTGGGCAGTAATGTTGGTGATATCTTGATTGGGCATCATCTTCTCTCACCTACGCTCACTCGAGCACGTTATCATGATTTCATACGGAATACCCTACCTGTGCTGCTAGAACATGTGCCTGTACAAGTACGACACAACATGTGGTTCATGCACGATGGAGCTCCTGCACATTTCAGTCGACGTATTCGTACGCTTCTCAGTAACAGATTCAAAATCAAATGTTCAAATGTTTGTAGAGCTTATAGGACTTAACTACGGGGTCATCAGTCCCTAAACTTACAAACTACTTATGAACTAGCTAAGACTACAGACGGCACAAATATCCATGCCCCAGGGGGGATTCGAACCCCCGACCGTAGTGGCCGCGCAGACCGTGACTGAAGCGCCTCAGTCCCCTCGGCCAAGTAACAGATTCGGTGACCGATGGATTGTAGAGGCGGACCAATTCCATGGCCTCCACGCTCTCCTGACCTCAACCCTCTTGACTTTCATTTATGGGGGCATTTGAAAGCTCTTGTCTACGCAACTCCGGTACCAAATATACAGACTATTCGTGCTGAGAAGCGTACGAAAACGTCGACTGAAATGTGCAGGAGCTCCATCATGCATGTTCAAATGTTTGTAGCACTTATGGGACTTAACTACGGGGTCATCAGTCCCTAAGCTTACAAACTACTTATGAACTAGCTAAGACTAAGGACGGCACAAATATCCATGCCCGAAGGGGGATACGAACCCCCGACCGTAGTGGCCGTGTAGACTGTGACTGGAGGGCCTTAGTCCCCTCGGCCACCGCGGCCGGCGCAAAATCACGTTCGTGATGAATACTAACCAGTTGATGCTACGTACTGATGTGCTTGATGCTAGTACTGTAGAGCAATGAGACGCATGTCAACACAAGCAATGAAGTGAACATTACCCTCCTTCAATTGGGCTAACTGCCGGTGAATCGAGGAAGTACAGTACATACTAACGAAACAATTGGGTATTTTGACTACTACACGAATTATTTCAATTTACATTTAAAGAGAAATACTAAAATGACCTCTAACATGGAAATTAAGGGTTTCCGGACACCTGCGTGAACCTCTCGCTAACTATACTAGCAATGCAGAACACTATGGGCGTAATAGTTTTCTATAGCGTCAGAATAGACGACATACACTCTTTTTATAAAGTTTTACGCTAACGTGATGTCTTCTCAGGTATTGTCCCAGCGCAAATGGATGACGCTCAGTCGCAGATCCGTTGAGTTGAAGTGAGATTGTAAATGTAACGTGAGGTTCTGCGAGCTCTGATAATGCAATACAGTTTCTCTTTAGGGCGTCAGCAACTTCAATTCTATCGTAATAAAGTGGCAAACTGCAAATAACTGCACTCTAACACAACAGATTTATTATTTACAAAAATTACACAAAACGCAATACACCTTTAGTTACGTAAAAATTACTTTTAAAATAATTAAAGCTCGCTGTTCAGATGTTTATAGAGCGACCAAATGCGTAAAAATTATTCCATGCTTCGGCACGATCCTACCGTCGCGATAAACGAGACAGAAGGTAACTGGCTCGCCAGAAGCAAGTCGCTTCTTTGCGCACTGTGGGCGGCAAAGAATTTTCTCGAAGCGCACTCAGTTATTGTTTTCTTCACAAAAATTACTATTTTACAAAATTCAGAAAATGTCGAAAGATAGTCTGTTATTGAGAGGTTTTGCTTATATTAATTAGCTAGAAATCAATTATAATTTATAAAATATTAATTTATAAAGATTCACTGTCATGGCAGCAACCTATCAGATTATCTTATTCGACATTTTATGAATTATTTTATTTTTGAATGCTGCTAAGCAGTTTTATTTGTACATTACATCTGTTTCACCATTATGACATTGTCAAGTGGTCTGCAAAAGTATTAATAACTTTTTAACAAATATTTTTGAAATGAAATATAGTACATTATCATAATTTTAAATGTATTAGTTACATTTTATGTCTTGTTGTTACGCATATCTATACAATATTATGCGGGGGACATTTGTCAGAAAGTCCATAATAATTATTTAATTATAAAAAGTATTAAAGCTTAATATCGCATCGTGGTGCAGATGCTATGCGTAACAATAAGAGATGAAATGTAAGTAAAACATTTAAACTTACGGTAATGTACCATATTCCGTTGCGGAAAAAAATTGCTAAAAAATGTATTAATACTTATTCAGACCACTTGACAATGCCATAAGGGTAAAGCAGCTGTAGTGGGTAAATAAAACATTCAAAAATAAAAGCAAAAATAAAGCACACAAAAATAAAATAATCCATTAAAATTTTGTATTACGGCATGTTCATTGCTGCAGGGCATATAATCAAAAAAATTTAAACAATCACTTTCTTATAAAACTGTTTCATTTTCCCACCATCAGCTTTCCCACGCCACTGCTGATGTTATGCGAAATTACGAGAACTCTCCAGCCATACCACGCATAACAATTTTATTTTCTACATCTCCATCTACATACACTTCGCAATCCACCGTAAGGTGCGTGGCGGAGGGTACACTGTACCACTATCCCGCATTTCCTTTCCTATTCCACTCCCAAATAGAACGAGGAAAAAAAGAACGCCCATGTGCCTGCCGGCCGCGGTGGCCGAGGGGACTGAGGCGCTTCAGTTACGGTCTGCACGGCCACTTCGGTCGGGGGTTCGAATCCCCCCTCGGGCATGGATATTTGTGCCGTCCTTAGTTTGTAAGTTTAGGGACTGATGACCCCGTAGTTAAGTCTCTTAAGCTTAACAAACATTTGAACATTTGAACCCATGTGCCCCCATACGAGCAATAATTTCTCTTATCTTGTCTGTGTCATCACTACGCGAAATGTAAGTAGGCGGCAGTTAGATCATACTAGACGCAGCTTCAAATTCCGGCCCTCTAAATTTCCTCAACGGAAATTCATGAAAAGAACGTCGTCTTTCCTTCAGCGATCCCCAGTTGAGTTTCAGAAGCATTTCCGTGACACTCACGCATTGGTCGAAACTACCAGTAACAAACCTAGCTGCTAGCCTCGGAACTGCTTCTATGTCTTCCTTTAAACTGATCTGCTGCGGGTAAAACAGTAACGTTCATAGAAAACCGCTCTATCACGCACCAAGTAGTAATCTATTACTTCTTTAACACCAATTTTATTCCCAAGAAATTTTACAGACATGCAGCACGTATACAAATGAATACATACCTGAAAAATTATACAGTTGTATCACATATAACTGAATAAATATGAGATCATGCGAATTTTATATGTCACTAGCTGAAAACCCGGCGTTGTCCGGGTATTTATTTTTTATTCCTGCCATTTTTCAGGTATATATTTATTTGTATGTATGTAAAATTTCTTTGGAATACAATTAGCAGTAAAGAAGCAATGGATTAAAACTTGGTGCATGATGGGGCGGTTGTCCATGAATGTTACTGTTTATGTTCTCATATCTTATGAATTACGTGTTGTACTGTGATACAATTTAGAAGGTACACCCGCCTATATGAGTGTATACTGTCTGCAAAATTTCATGCTGCTACAATGTGTAGTGTAGAAATTAAAAATTGTAACGTCATACCGAACGCCGTAGTTTTAGTCCATAAACAGCGGAACATTACTGTTTACGTGCTCATATCTCATGAACTATGTGTCGGACTGTGATACAATTTAGAAGCTACATTCAACTGTATATGTGTATACTGTCTGTAAAATTTTCTCTCGCTACAATTTGTAGTGTTCAAATTATAAATTGTAACGTCATACCGAGAGCCGTAGTTTTACTCCATAAACAGCGGCAAAGTAGTAAGCGAGAAAATTTTTTTCTTTCATCATTTTACTATGGTCGCCAGCGAGAAAAAGTTTAATAAAGGTTTGAAATTATGTTTAAAGTTTGTTGCAAGTCGCTAAGTACTGTCATTCTCGTATAGTGTATTTCGAAAGTCTCGCCGCATTATATGACATTTTAATCGATTTCTGTTGCTTATGACATATTATCTTTTGAACCATGTGCCGTAAGTGATTCTTAACCATGCAGCAATTGTTAACTCACGGTACGGAATATGTGTGCTAAATTTGGTTGAAATCGGTCGAGTGGTTTAGGAGAAAATGAGCAGCATTGTCGCTAAATGCAGCAGTTTTCCGCGCATCTCATTGTTTATGACGTCATATTTCGTGAACTATGCGTCGTACGTGATTCTTACACATACGGCGACCGTCCTCATGGACTGAAGCTTACGTGTAGAAAATATGAAAAAGATTGGATCAAAACTGTAGATTTGTATGCAACACGTACATATATACGAACACTCTGCTTTATATATTGTGTTTTGACTTCTATCTTTCTTTGTTTGAATAATGCGCTTATAATTTTGTACATTATCTAAGACAGCGTTATTTCTTATATGTTCTCCGATAAAGATAACATATTTTTAGAAAAAAGAAGATGGACAGGGAGAGAAGGGTAGGAAAAGTGCTAACTCCAGGCAGGAATAAATAAATAAATACCCGGACAACACCGGGATTTCAGCTAGTAATTAGTAAAGTTAGCAAGAATGCGAAGTGAAGACCAAGGGAAAATTGGAAATGTTAGAAATAAAAAAAGAAAAGAAAAAAGAGTAGGCCGAAGCAAGGAGCGCAGTGAGGTATGTTAGGCGTCGCGACTCACCGCGGTCAGCAACAGCGACATGTTGGCGTCAGCAGCAGTCAGCAGTCAGCAGCAGCAGCAGCTGTTGAGTTCCTGCCGTCAGCAGAGAGAGCCGCCGACTGCCCACAGACGCCGCGGCGTCCAACAGCTGCAGGAGACGCCAGAACCGCGCATGCGCAGAGCCGCGCCCACCGACGCGACGTCCCATTCGCGTCTGATTGCACGCGTGCTCTGTGTGTAGAGTCGTGGGCACACGGGGGCTGCATGCCAATGTGAACAGTTGTTGATACGGTCTTTCGGACATCTCCGAAAGAGCAGACACCATATCAATAATTGAATATATGCCCCCAACAGGCAACTGACAGGTTCAACGCGGTCGCAGTTAATATGCTCGATCCCTTGCGGGAATCCAGTATAGGCTGCGAGCAAGTGGAACTGCCGTCGTAGTTGAGAATTTCGTTTGGAAGGGAAGTGTGCCTGGATACCTTAAGGTCGGTATTACACGACCGTATTTCTTTTCAAAGCTGATAGGTCAAATGATAGTGCAGTAGGGAACTATGGCATTTCTCGGCTTTCATAAAACAAATACGAAGTTTGCAAATAAATAGTGGCAACACTGCTATGGGGACACCATGCAATAGACTCTGCTATATAATTTCCTCATGGCAGGGAGCGATCTTATAAATGTATTTTTGTGAATAATGAAATGACAAAATCGCGGTATTTCGTCTTTCTTTATAACAGACGACCGGTTTAGAAGTACATAGACATCATCTTCTGGTCTCTAAGGACGAACATAAAATGTATGGTTAAAAAAAAGAAGACACCAAAGAAATATGCCACATAACTGTATGCATAGGTAATCATATGTCAACAGTTTTTTCTCAGATACCTGCACTAAATTATTATAACATTATTACATAAATGCATATTGTAGCAAATTTGACAGTACTGGTGGGTCGTCACATATAAAAATATGCCATTTGTTTGTCAGATATAAAACTCGTGTAATCATATATACACAAGAGCCACCATATTGTACAGTTGTGAGTGAAAACAAGCTACTAACAGGCGGCGTTGTGATCACTATAAAGTTACCTTGACATGCCGCTAGAGTGCACTATTGTATGTGAAATCCTTACAACTGTTATCAATTGTCGATAATAAAATTTAAAATTGCTGGTGTATCTACTGGGGTTTCGACAATTTATATATGTTGCATAAAATTTTGACTTACCTATAACCAAGAAAAAGTTTTGTTACTTAAAATTACAACAAGCTGATGTAATGACAATTTGTACATCCACCCTGATATATTATTTTATGAAATATTATATAGAAACGGCATAGAGACTAACATTTGTATTTTAAAAAAATACTGTTCTGTGACAGTGGTAAATACTGTGGTGTCGCACAAGTCTGAAGTGCGCGCCACGTACTTTCGCAGCGCGCCACCAGGCAAGCTCGGCGCTGTGTTCTTATGACGTCAGCCACGAGCGCCCTCTGCTGCAACCCCGCTCGTGGCCACCACTGGACTGGATCGGGCACTTGGCAATAGGATGGGCACCAGTTAACACTCTCATCAGTAGGCAGGCCTCTACATAATTAAACTATGTATCTGCATTCCACTAGTCTTCAGTTAAAGTTAAGTATTCTACTATTTCTGCTTAATACATATCTTGTACTAATCTAGCTCAGTGTTTCTAGTTTCTGCTGTCCCACTGGCTGGTCACCTCAGGTTCCGTACCTGCACACGTGTGCATCCTATTTCTCTGTGTCGGTCTCTCTTTACTCGGCCACCGACACCTAGGATAACCGGCGGCAACGCGACACAAAAAATACTATATGTGCCGAATTTTTTGTACCGATTTTATTCCTCAGCTTGTTGTGATCCTAAATGATGAGTCTACTTTGGCTATATAAATAATTTGCTGTAACACATACATATATAGCCCACTCTGTGTGCCGTATGATATTATTGTACTGTGTGCTGTTTTCATTCCTCAGCTTGTCAATAATGAGACTTTATTTGTGGCTATATGTAAATTGGAACTTGATGTAACAGAAGTAAATTGACGAACCCTGGCAGTTAGACGTGTAATTTCAAATTTTATACTGTTGTTTCACAGTGGTAAATCTTATACATGCTGTATTTTACAAGTGTGCTGGGTGCTGTTTTTATTCTTCAACTTTCGTAATTTTAAATAACGAAACTTTTTCTTGGTTTTAGATAAATTAAAATGTTATGAAACAGATGTAAATTGGCGAAACCCCTGTAGATACACCTGCAATTTTAAATTTTTTATCGCCAATTGATAATAGTTGTAAGGATTTCACATATAATAGTGCACTCTAGCGGCATGTCAAGGTAACTTTATAGTGATCACAACGCCGCCTGTTAGTAGCTTGTTTTCACTCACAACTGTACAATATGGTGGTTCTTTATGCATATATGATTAAACGAGTTTTATATCTGACAACCAAACGGCATATTTTAATGTGTGACGACCCACTAGTACTATCATCCAATTAGCTACAATATGCATTTCTGTAGCAATGGTATAATTTAGTGCAGGTATCTGAGAAAAAACTGTTGACATATGATTGCCTTTGCATACAGTTATGTGGCATGTTACTTTTTTTTTTTTTTTTTTTTTTTTTTTTTTTTTTTTTTTTTTTTTTTTTTTTTTTTTAACCACACATATTATGTTCGCCCTTAGAGACCAGAAGATGATGTCTGTGTACATCGAAACCGGTCGTCTGTTATAAATAAAGACGAAATACCGCTATCTTGGCATTTCATTATTCACAAAAAAGATTCTTCTATTGTCGCTGACAGCACACGTCGTTGACATACCTACCTTACCTCCTAGGAAATGGACTCGCCCGTCCCACGTCACCGGCATGCGCACAACTGAGGGAAACATTTGTGAGCGAGCGGTTTAACGTAACGGTGTCACAACGTTTTGGAAACAGAATCAACGAAGACCTTCAGTGCACAGTATTACTGTTCGTTTTTGCAGTATCACCTGCGCCAAACTTTGCGCAACCCACGCATCATTTTGCACGACAATGCGTGGGCGCATACAGCACAAACCGGGGCTGCTGTATTGAATAAATAGTTGCCACTATTTAAGTTTCAATCCTCGTATTTTATTGCAAGGCCTGTCGAGCACATAAAAACAATAGGACACACTCACTCCTCGGACGACGCGCACTTATATTTCCACACCGAATATTATATAGTACCTTCTATGAAATTAATGAGAAAGTGTACCAACCTATAAGGGAAAGCGAAGAATGGAAAATATTTATTCAATAGATTGACACACGAACCAACACCAGGTGCCATAACCAGTGCTGTAGTTCGTAAGTCTATTCCTGTGTTACGCCTATCAGGCATTAACGCAGTCACCATCTTGTGTCTTACACCAATAGTTGACACATTCTTAAGTAACTTGTTGTTAAAGTAAACTCGTCAATTACTATATGTTTTTATGGATCTTCAATGTGCCGTTTTCAGAAAACTAAAATTCTTTAAAGTCCAATAAGACGATTATAGTCATTTCACTGCACCAATAGTACCTACAACGACTGACTTTTGAGATATCCTCAATTTACACAGTTGCTCTGTCTTGATTTTAAATGACATAATTTATAAGACGTAAGTTACATATACAAAATCCATCAAACAATATGGCGCCTAAAAGTGTTCAAATGTTTCTAAAGCTTATGGGACTTAACTGCGGGGCCATCAGTTCCTAAACTTACAAACTACTAATGAACTAGATTATACTAAAGACAACACAAACTTACATGCCCGATGGGGAATTCGAACCCCCGACCGCAGCGGCCGTGCAGACCGTGACTGGCACGCCGCAGACCGCACGGCCATCGCGGCCGGCTCCTCAATTTCTTAACATGCCTCCCTCATATTTAAAATTATATAAAGTTGTTGCCCGCTAAAACACTGGCCTAGCTGAAGATAAAACTCTTAGCTATATCAGTCTCCTACTGATAAAAGGAGCCTGCCAACATAATTTGCTTTCGCCGCGTAATGGCGGGGGGTTGCAACAGTTCAGCGCTGCTGCTAATCTACTGCTAGTGTAAAATATTTATGTAAGTCTCTTTAAAAATTGACAAGGTATGTTACTTTACAAGCATGTAGGCACAATTTTCATACATGTATTTATATAACTCAAGACTTACATACAGCCGCGGTGGACTGACCCAGTGTTCTAAGGCGCTTCGCTGCGAAGCGCTCGATTTCTCGCCGTCGGAGGCCCGAGTCCTCCCTGGGGCATGGGTTTGTGTGCTGTCCTTAGGTTAGTTTAATAGTTGGTAAGTCTGGGGACTGATGACCATAGCAGTTAGATCCAATAGATCTACAAACATTTTAACTTACATACACACCTTTCGAGTTATGTAAAATCGTTATGTACAGAAACAAGTAGCTATCGTTATAAGAGAAGCCGGCGATTCGTTCAATTTCGCCTACATCGAGAACAAAGAAGATGTAATAATCATTTTTCACCGAGATTTCGTAAATATAAAAAATAACAAATCTGTCAGACATTACGTACACAAATATTGTATTCATAATAATGGTTAACGACGTTACTGTTCATACAAATCTCTCAGTTGTTTCTATAGTAGAAACACTTTACTGTGCACAGATTATAACTTATTTGTTAATAGCCCTTAACATAACTAAAAGATTTTAAACAAAACAACTAATTAATCAGTTTGGAAAACATTGTTTCCTTATTTGGAAGAAACAGCGAACTTATTATTTAATGATAAAAATAACAGTCTAGTTCGCAAAATGTTTTACAATTTATTAATATTGGTGACCGGTTTTGATCTAGGTTTAGATCATCTTCAGCCCTCTGAAAATAGAATAAAAGACGATTTGCTACAGAGGGAAACAGGTACACCATTAGACGCTTCAATAAATTTACAAACAGGATTAAAAAATTGCTTAAAACAATATACCTCGCTATGAGCGGCATGTGACTGCTAGCCAGCGGGAGACTGCTGTGTGTTATAAAGGAAAAGCCCCGCCCACCGCCTGAAGCATCAGCATATCTTAAACCAGTGAGGAACGTCATACAGTAAGAAATAAGATAAGAGATATAATACGTAATGGATATAAAATGCATTTCGTTAACAGTAAAACATAGTTGCCATGTCTATAATAAAGAATAATTAAAGCATTAGACAATAAAAAGAAGTTGTCTGTCTAGGAAATATCTGCCATCGGACGACTTCCCCTGGCCTTTAAATCTCTGACGCGCCGTCTGCTTTGCTACCACCGGTCGCCTCTGCTATCGCGGCCTGTTTCCATGGTGACCGACCGCGTCCCTTGCAGCTACATCTATGGCTCGTCGTCTGCTGCAGCACTAGCACGACTACTTATCGATGTCTCCACGACGCCGTATCCACGGCAACCATCGGCGTCACTGTAATTTATCTTTGACTCACACTGTCTTCGATTTGAAAGTTATTATTATCAACTGCCAATAGATGGCAGATAATCTCTTATCTTATTTCTTACTGTATGACGTTCCTCATTGGTTTAAGATGTGCTGATTCTTCAGGCGGTGGGCGGGGCTTTTCCTTTATAACACACAGCAGTCTCCCGCTGGTTAACGCCTGACGTCGTTCTCCTTGGGCGCATCACGGCGGATGTCCTCGACCTTATAGGCAGTGACCACGCCCCTGTCCTCCTTACCCTTGACAACCGCCCCCGCCCTGCCCGTGCTCCCCGTCCTATACCCCCTTCCTCCAGCAAACCGTTGCTGACGCGGTCCATGCCCACATCCCCACCCGGGCGATTTATCCTCACTGTCCTACCCTTCCTCCACAGGCCGTCCTTCTCCTTCGCGAATCCCGTCGTCTGTACCGCTCCTTCCTCCGGACCCATGACCGGGACACACTCCAACGCCACCGGCAAAATCAACGCCACATCCGAACCCTCTTGTCCGCGAAAAAAACGCCGGGACTGGCGCCAGACATGCACCCGCCTCAATTCCACGCTCCCTGTCAACTCCTCCAAGTACTGGCATGCCTTCCGCCGCCTTACTGGCAGTCACTCCTCCCCCCACTACCCGCTTCTCCATGATGACCGTCCTTTTCCTGACAACGCCAGTAAGGCAGAACACTTTGCCTCCTACCTCTCCGAAGTCTTCTCCATTCCTGATGATCCTCTCTTTGACTATTCTCTCTTCCCGGACGTCCATGAGCGAACCGATACCTCCACTCCTCGGCTTCCAGTACTTGGACCACATACCCCCCTCAGAACTGAACACACCCATTACCGCCCGTGACATCATTGACACTCTTCAGACTAAACACAACACCGCCCCTGGACACGACTGTCTGACCTACCGCCACCTCCGAGCCTGCCCCCTGCCCCCCTTCCTTCCACGAAGCTCTTGCTACATTATATAATGTCATCCTTTTCACCGGCTTTTACCCCGACCTGTGGAAGACCTCCCATATTCTCATGTTCCTAAAACCTGATAAGCCCCCATCCCAGACCTCGTCCTACCGTCCCATCAGTCTTACCTCCGTGTTCAGCAAGGTCCTGGAAACCATCCTCTCCTGTCGTATCCATCAGCACCTCCATCGCCACCAGTTCCTCCCCTTTCCTAATGTGGCTTCCGACCCTCCTTCTTTGCCAATGACCAGCTCCTTCGCCATACTCATCTCCTATCTGGCCAAATCAACTCCCGTCGCTCCGCAATGTTTGTCTCCCTTGATATCCAAAAAGCCTACGACCGTGTATGGCATTCCAGTCTCCTCTTCAAGCTCCAGTTCTACGCCCTTCCTATTAATTACGTACGCCTCATTGCTTCCTTTCTCACCCACCGCCCCTCCTATGTCACTGTCTGCAACTCCGACTCCCGTTTGTTCTACCCCTCTGCCGGGGTGTCCCAAGGCTCCGTCCTCTCTCCTCTCCTTTATCTCATCTACTCCGCCGACATGCCCCAACCCGAGCCTCCCATTTACCTTCTACAATATGCTGACGACACCGCCTTCCTAGCCCTCGCCCCCTCCCTGGCCCGCTCCCAGTTTTTGCTCCAGTCCCACCTCACCGAGTTCGCCTCCTCTCCGTCAATCCTGACAAATCCGTCTCCATGATTTCTACCTCACCCTCCACAACCGCCCTATCCGCCACACCCCCTCCCTGAAGTACCTTGACCATAACCTCTCCTGAACCCCCCACGTCCGCACTGTCCGACAGAAAGCCCTCTCCCGCCTTAACCTACTCACACTCCTCACCGGTCGGACGTGGGGTCTCAGCCCCTCCACCATTCTCTACACCTACCGCTCCCTCATGCGTCCTGTCCTTTACAGCTTCCATCCCGCCTGGATCTCCGCTCCCACATCCTACTATAAAACCCTTCAAGTCCTCGAGCGCCACGCTCTCCGCCTCGCCTACCGCATCCGGCTCCCTTCCCCCACGCGGATCCTGTATGACCTGATCCCGTTTCCCCACCTCCTTGAATATCTCCATCATATCCGTATCCTCTATACCACCCGTAAAATAGATTCCTGCAACCCTCTGGTCCACCCCATCCTTACCAACCCTGGGCTTCTGCCACGCCTCTACCGCGTTATACCCCCTTCCCTTCATCTCCACACCCTCCATGTCCTCTCCCAGGGTAATTTCCGCCGCCTCCCCCTCCCTGATGACGTCCTCCGTTCCGACATATACCCGTCCTACCAGCTCTGATCCCCCACCCATAGATAAAGTGCCCCCTCTCCCCCCTCCCCTTCTACTCCCTCGCTTGGCTACCCCCTCCCTGCCCTGGAGTCCCTACGGCTCCTCCCTGCCACCCCCTTTCCCACCGTTTTTCCTCTCCCCCACACTTCCCTCCCCCTCCTTCTCGGGGTCTTGGGCCGACAGTTTTATCAGTGCTCCATCAAGTGTTGTGTGCTGTGCCCCAGTGAAGTGTGTGTTTTTTAACTGCGTCCACCGCAACCAGACAAGTATCACACCGTGTATTTTAATTAGTGTCTCCGTGTACTCGCCGTCCTGTGTTCTTCTCGTCCTACATTGTTTTTTTTTTTTTTTTAGGTCACCGTGGCTCATCATTTTAACTAACAATATGTGGTTTCAATCATCTGTCTATTGTCATGTACTCCAAACTGTCGCCTTGTCTATGTCACTTTATATCTGTTGTTTTATCTCCTGTTATGTATTTTAATTCTCCACTCATATATGTATTTTTACTCTCGGCTGAAGAGCAGCCCGTAGTGCTGCTGCCAGCCTACCAGTGTACTGCTGGTATAAAATTCAATAAAGGAAAAAAAAACCGCTGGTTAGCAGTCGCCGCACGCTCACCGCCTGAACATCTATAGCAAGGTTTATTGTTTTAAGTAATTTTTTAATCCTGTTTGTAAATTTATTTTAGTGACTAATAGTGTACCTGTTTCCCTCTATAGCATATCGTATTTTATTCTATTTTCAGAGATCTGAAGATGATCTAAACCTAGATCGAAACCGGTCACCAATAAATTGTAAAAAAAAAATTTGCGAACTAGAATGTTATTTTTATCATAAAACAACTAATGTTAAAAATTTGCAAGTTAATAATTGGACTTTTTTCAGATAAAAAGCTTGTATTACAATAGTTAATGATTGACTATTTTATTGTTAATTAATAACTGTGTACATAGAACAGGGTCATGAAATATTTCATTTCGGTTAATCTCTCATGCCTTATTTTCTTAATTTGTCATTGACTGCTTGACGAAATTACCTTTTTTCACGCTGATGTAGAAAGTGTAATTAATAAAAATGAATCAACAATATTCAAACAGTGCATTACGCAATACTTTTATTCTTCTTATCGTGTAGATAAGCAAGGTGCATTGCTGCTGGGCTTCCTGATGCCAGGTCCTCTTGCATCACGATGCCTGAGGAGATGGTGTAAACGGGGCACTGGAGAAGATGGTTCACTGTGTGCTCAGCCCCACAGACACAGGACGTGTCTTCGTTGTCGCAGAGGTCCCATCTTAACATGGCAGCTTTACTTCGGCCAATTCCCAGGCGAAGACGATTGAGTGATCACCATGTTGACCACGGGAGATTGCTTCCTGGGGGCAACTCCTTCTTCTTTGACCTCTTTCCCGCCAAAGTTGGAGTCTCTCTTCTGCCTTTAACTTCGTTAAAGAGGTAGAGGTACTCCTTGATATGAAACTCTTACTGCTGCGACGGCGTTGAGGGACGAGTTTATGCCCATGAAGTGGGTGTCTGAAGTGAGTGTTGACTTTATACCTTTAGAATTTTGTCTATTCCTGCCAGAACCCGGATCTTCTCTATTGGGATTGGTCTCTAGCATCCTTTCACCTGGCGGCAAGTTTGGGGAAGAGAAATAACATGTTTGGAGTGGCACGACTGATGCAACATGGGGGAACCATATTCTCCTGCCGAGTAGCACAAGGCTGGGCCGAGGTACGCAGCACATGTGAGCTGGCTCCACAGCTTGTGCCTGTAAGCTTTTTCAGGATATTATTTCTAGTTGCGACCTTCTTTCTGACACTGTCACATTGCTCCTTGAACGTAACATTGCTCATTGAATGTAAGACTCCTATCAAGAGTTACCCCTAGGTATTTAGGGGTAGAGCTGTGACTGAAAGGAGTTCCCAGCAATGACACTTTTAACCTGTAGTTCGCACGTTTGTTGCGGAGGTGGAAAGCGCCGACTACTGTTTTTCTGGAGTTTGGCTTCAGACTGTTAGGTTCATAATACCTTCCCACTGGTCGAGAGCAGACGAAAGTTGTCTTTCAACACCTTCAAAAGGCTTGTGCTGGGTAGGTAGGGCCAGAACGTCAGCATAAATAAATGAACTGCAAGCCTTGTTAAGTGGTTGATCTTTAGTATGTAGGTTAGAAATTGTGGAAGCAAGAACACTACCTTAGGGAAGGCCATTTTTTGTTCTGTGCCACAGAAGTTTGATGTTTTGGAAGCTAACGTAAAATCTTCCACTGCTCAGAAGCTTCGCAATGAAGCCGTAATCTTTGGTGGCATAGTAAACCTTTGGGAGGAGTTTCCTGATATTTACTGTGGCATACCGCACTCAAGTCAACAAAGGCAACACCGGTGACGAGACCTTTCTCAAAGCCATCCTCGATGTGCTGAGTAAGACTCAGCATTTGTGCAGTACAAGAACGTTCAGGTCGGAAGCTAGGTTGTTCTCTAATGAGCTTGTCTTCTACAAGTCCAGTGAGCCGGGTCAAAAGAATTCGCTCAAATAGCTTGAATGAATGGCAACGTAACGATATTGGCCGTAAGTTTTTCGGGTCGTCTGATGATGTTCCTGACTTGAGCAGGGAAATAATATGAGCTTGTCTCCAAAGCTTCGGGATGTTGAATGTTTCCAGGCACTTGTTGAACATTTGACGCAGCCACTCAGTACCACTTTTACCTAGGTGTTTCAGAAGTTCCACATTATGTTGTTTACCCCAACAGCTTTGTCTTCTTCGTCTGTTGTGATGGGACGGCTGATACTGTCAGTTTCTAGTTTTGTGTCGCGTGTTGTCATTTCAATAGTCCTTAGACGCTTCCCTTCACATTTTCTATTAAGTAGAAGTTGCCGTTGTGAGTGAAGTCAAGGACAGTCTTCAGTTTATCCCACTCAGCTCTGCGAGTAAGTCCCAATTTCTGCAATAGAGCCTCACCCAACTCCCTTGTTACATCGGAGAAAAGGTCTTCCTCGAAGCTACGACAATAGTAATCCACATCGTCATCTTGTAGCCCTGTTATAAGGAATTATATTTTTATAATGGCTTAGTAGTCTTGTAAGGGGAGAAAATGACAATTCCTCACGCTTTTCGGCTTATTAATTTGGGCTATGATTCCTTCGTACCAATCCATTTCCCATGACAGCACTAATAAAATTTTCCAGCCACAACCGCCTAGTACATTTTTCTTTTCTTTTGGTTTCCATTTTACCAGTTTCGAGAGAATCTAGATGTCTTCAGACATTGTGAAAATTTTGCGATTAGTGCGATCTCTGACTGTTGCCACTATTTAGCAATTAACAACAGATTGCTGTTCTCCCGGACACGTTCAGTAAAATTTTTCACATCACCTTTATAAAAGAAAGTTCAAATGTTCAAATTTTTGTTAATATTAAGGAACGTAACTGCGAGTTCATCAGTCCATAAACTTACAAACTACTTATAAACTACCGTATACTAAAAACACCACAAACATTCATGCCCGGGGGGAGATTCGAACCCCCGAGGGGGAACGGCCTCGCGCATCGGAACATAGCGCCTCAATACGCTCGGCCACTACGCTGCGGCTTTATAAACGAACGGCATAGAAACACTACGACGATTAAAACGACATATAACGACGAAATAATAATTACAAAACCAAGAGTGGAAACAATAAAAGCAGAATTCGCAACAGTTTCCAAGCAGTACAAAACAAAAGGAATTACTTGTTAAATGATTTAACAGCCATTTGACCGTATTATTTTATTATGTTTCCTCACAATCCGGATTTCGGCTGTATACGCATTTTCAAGTTTACAAATATGTCAATTGGTCTAGGGAACCAAATCGTCATTTTAGATTGTTCTTGCACTACAATGCTGTATGTCCATTCTACCTGTTCATAATTTTTTACAATTGGCTTTTTTATTTTAGTACAAAAGGCAAACTCGGCCAGTTTTCAGTACTGTTGTTGCTTTACACATAAAGGTAGAAATAATACTTAGGAAAACTGAGCTCTGAAAACGAATGAATCACTTGTAGTAGCCCTGTAATTCTTGTCGGAGTAGCAGATGTCCTTTAATACAGACGAAAAAGCTTTCTCCACGATTCACCTTATAAAAAGAAGGTCGTTAAGTGTGGAGAGCATCACCGTAATCTTCCTGTCTTTCATCGTTCTCCCTGCCAGCTCTTTTATGAGAAAGTTATGCAGAGCAACGCGTCCAGATTTCTCTCGAGCCATTAATTCTCCTCTTCGAAATCTGTAGCATCCTCCATTAAACTCAGAAAACTTTTCCTTATCGTAACGCCTTTATACATTCAACCTAATATTGTGGGGTACTTGGCTGTGTGATGATTTGCTCCACAGCATGTACTTAAATTCCATTTTCTTTCCTGTTGGCTTACGGAATTTTGCACATGCAATGTCGTACGATTGCTTTTGTAATTCTTTGATTTAACATTTCGAAAATGATACGTATAGTATACTATACGTAAGATACGTTTAATGATCTAACAAACAGTAGAAACTATAAATTCTTCTTAAATTCAAGTAGGAAAAAATACTTTTGATGTTAGAGGAAGACGTGGTAAAACTTTCAGAGCAGTTGAACGAAATAGATTTTATCTTGAAAAGAGAGTACAATATGGACATTGACAAAATAAAAGAAAACAAATGTTCTGGAATATACAAGTTTCAAATAAAGCGCCGGTGAGCGAATTAGTTCAGGAACTTCGACAAAACAGCTTTGGATAATTTCTTTTCTTTGGTCTCAATAATAACGTTGTGCCCCAAGTTGGAAGGCACAAAATTCAGACAGTAATATCAAGAAAGATATTTCTGAAAAAGCAAATTTTGCTAACATCGAATATAAATTCAATAAAAAGTCTATTTCCAATTACTTTAAATAACTTCTTATTTGGACCCGCAATTTTTACGGGTTCATTTGTGTTTTGTTTCAGTTGTTATAACTGTAGCTGCAAAATTATTTATTTCAAGTTTCAGGTTACTGTAATTCATGAAAAGCTTTTATCGAGAAATATGTCATTTCCAAGTGCTTGTCTAGGTTGAATGACGTCCATAAATCATCTTGGAATTTAACTTCTGTAATGTATTAAAATGTAAGTATGTCTTACGTATTTTATTTTACTGTCCTCCATGAGCCGCATACATTGCCGACGTGGGGTGGCTTGCCTCAAAGATACAGACAACCGTACTGTTGGTGCAGCCAGAGCGGAGGGGTATACCTGTGAGAGGCCACACAAACGGAGGGAGGCAACCTTTTCAGTAGTGACGGGGCCAACAGACTGGATGATTGACAGCTTGCCTTGTAACCAGCTAATGTGGCATTGTCATTCAGTTACTGCGAACGGCTGAAAGCAAGAGGAACTCCAGTCGTTACTTTTCTCGAAGACATGCAGATCTACTGTATGAATATGTGACGATGCCGTTTTCTTGGGTAAAATATTCCCGGAGGAAGAATAGTCCACTTTTCGGATTTCCGATCAGGCACTACTCAGGAGGATGGCGTCAACGGATCGGAGCATGAAATGTTTCAACAATCGGGTAGGTAAGAAAGAAAATTTGAAAAGACAAATGGGAGGTTGAACTTAGAAATGATGGGTCAAGTTCGATGGCAGGATGAACAGGATTTCTGGTCATGGGAGTACAGGTTTATAATCACAAAATCACTTGGGATAAACGCAGGTGTACTTCTATTAAAGAATAAGAAAATAGTAATGTGGTTAAGTTAGTATGAACAGCATAGTGAACTTATTATCGTAAAGACCACAGTAGTACAAGTTTATATTGCAACTAGCTCTACAGATGACGAGGAAATTGGCCAATGTAAAAAGAAATCATTCAGGCAGTTAAGGAAGAGGAAAACATGATTAATGGGGGACTAGAAAAAGGAGGGAAACTAAAAATAGTAGGTGAATATAGTCTGGGAAAAAGAAATGAAGCCGGCCGCAATGGCCGAGTAGTCTGCGGCGCGCCAGTCACAGTCTGCATGGCCGCTACGGTCGGGGGTTCGAATCCCCCCTCGGGCATGGATGTTTGTGTCGTCCTTAGTATACGGTAGTTGATACATAATTTGTAAGTTTAGGAACTGATAACCCCGCAGTTAATTCCCTTAAGCTTAACAAACATTTCAACATTTTGAAAGGAATGAAAAAAGAGGTCGCCTGGTACAATTCTGCGCAGAACACAATTTAATTATCACAGAAACATAGTTTCAGTATCATGGAAGACTATTGTTTACGTGGAAGATCCCAAATTACTTTATAATGTTTAGACATAGATTTCGAAACCAGGTTTTAGGTTGTAAGACATATCAATGAGCAGATATAGGCTTGACGAAGAAACTTTAAAAATTGGAAAAATGTTGGAAAGTTAGGATATGGAACCTGGATATCTTGAGGAAAGCGGAGGTTGTCGAGAGTTTCAGAGAGAGCAGTGGGCAAGGATTGACCAAACCGGAAGAAAGTAATACAGTAGGAGAAGAATGGGTAGCGCTCTGAAAGTTGTAAAGGCCTCAGAGGATCGTATAGGTAGACAGGCAAAGCATAATAAAAACCCTTGGATAACACTGGAGATACTGAACGTAATTGACGAAAGGAATAGATATAAAAAGTGTTGCAAATTAAACAGGCAAAAGAGAGTACAGGTAGATGAAATTTAAGGTTGACAGAAGTGCAGACTGGCTATGCAAGCGTGCTTAAAAATGTATATTCTTAGAAGAATGTATAACTATGGAAAGATAATTATTGCCTATAGGCAAATAAAGACTTTGCAGACAAGAACATCAGTTTCACGATTATCAAAGGCACAGATGGAAAACCAATACCAACTTACGGTTTTGCTTAGCTGTTTTGAAAGTACTACCTCTTACTGACCTCATTGACGCCGTGCAAGAGGTCGTACCATATGATAGCCAAAATGAGAAAGAGCCGAGAGAGCAGAGGGAATGATTTACTAAAGACAGTGCTTCAGATCGGACAGACGAATCATTCGTTTTTCGGCAACCTTTTCGAGTTCTTTAAAAATTTCGCGTAACATGCTGTTGTCTCTCCGCCCTCCTTTCATATACGAGCAGTACTAAATTTACGACTATACCAGAGTCAAACCTGCTTAGCACCATAGAGCAAGTAAAAATTCGTTTGCCCTATTTGTCTGCATTCGTGAAATTTTACTTGCTTTGTCTAGCACCACTCTTCACAAGACCGCTGCAAGCGCGAGGCCGCTCCAAGCGCGAGACCTGTAGCGACCGCTACAGTGCATGTGTGAGTAGTTGAGATTAGTATGAACAAGAATGGACAAATTTTCCTGTATGAAATATAACTGATTCATAAAAAAAAACTTTAAAACAGCGATGTTGGCAAACACGAACTTTTAAAGTTAACAATATGCGAGATTATCGCTTATGTGAGAGTTTCTCGCAGTTGAAACAGCAATATGAATGAATTTATATGTTCAAGGCATATTTTCGAATTGAAATTTGACAAGGTAAACTAGTATTGGAGTAATAAGGGTAGCAAGATGGCTGAAGTGAAGAAAATATAAAAATATAAAAATATAAAAAAATATTAAAAAAATATAAAAATATAAAAAAATATAAAATATAAAATGCTGAAGTGAAGAAAATATAAAATGCAGTATATCTAAAGGGTAAAGCAGTCAACAATCCGAGGATTGGTTTGAACACCACAGTGCATTACTAGGCATGGTCCTATTTGAAGATGGTATAGCCGTTGCCTTCCTCCGACCTTCGAACTGACTTACCCAGCCAGTTATAGGGGGACGTCAGTTTAATGTGGGGTCCGAACCACGGTGCTACTCGGTATTTTTCACATTAGCAATACTGCCAAACGTGAAAGAAGTGAAAAGTGACAGGGATCGAACCCGCCACCTTTGGATTTGTAGTCTAGCACTCTACCGCTGTGCAACCGAGGCGCAGAATAGCTATGGGAAGAAAAGCGTTTCTTAAGAAGCGAAATTTGTTAACATCCAATATTAATTTAAATGTTAGGAAGCATTGTATGGGAGTGAAACGTGGATGATAAGAAGTTCAGATAAAAAGATGATAGAAACTTTTGAAACGTAGTGTTACAGACGAATGATGAAAATTAGATGGGTAGATCACGTAACTAACGAGGAGGTGCTTAACCGAACTGGGGAGAAAAGATGTTTCTGGTATATCCTGGCTAAGAGAAGGGATAGATTGGTGGGACACATTCTGAGACATCAAGGAATTGTCAACTTAGCATTAGAAGGAAGTGTGTAGGGTAAAAATCGTAGAGGGAGACCGAGAGACGAATACAGTAAGCAGATTCAAAAGGATGTAGGTTGCCGAACTTACTCTTGCACAGGACGGGGTAGCGTGGAGAGCTGCATCAAACCAGTCTTTGGACTGAAGACCACAACAAGAACAGGGTAATAAGGACAGTTAACAACTCACCACAAAGACGTGGCGACGAGCTGCGAGAGGCAGGTACAACACTTTCAGCTATCAGCCATGGCCTTCTTCAGAAAATAGATTTTCGCAATGTCACAGGCACACAATAGTCATACAACTATCACCTCCGGCTGCCGCACCGAATCTGGGAGGGGAGAGTAGATTGGATAGGAAGGTTGTGTCACGGTGGTGGGGATGCTTACAGCACGGCCTAGATAAGAATAACGAGATGCAGCTTAGCAATGGGATAGAGAGGCTGGTAAGGGGAGAAATGAGAGGCATCTTGCCCAAGATCCTTCCCACCCCTCCTCAAGTGGTGTTCCGTCACCCTCCCAACCTCCACAACATCCTAGTTCATCCTCATGCTACCCCGAAACCCACCTCACTGCCACAGGTATCATACCCTTGTGGAAGACCCCGCTGCAAGGTCTGTCCCAACCACTTAGCACTTCCTATTACAGTCCTGTCACAGTCTTATCCTACTCTATCAGAGGCCAGGCCACCTGTGAAAGCAGCCATGTAATTTAGAAACTGTGGTGCAATCACTGTGCAGCTTTCTATTTTGGCACGACTACTAACCAGCTGCCCATTACGATGAATGGCCACCGCCAAACTGTGGCCAGAAACAAAGTAGACCACCCTGCGGCACAGCATGCAGCGGAGCACATGCTTGATTTCAATGGCTGCTTCACAACCTGGGCCATCTGGATCCTCCCATCCACCACAAGGTTTTCTGAACTGCACAGATGGAACATCCCTACAGTACATTATCCGATCCCGAAATCATCCAGACCTCAACCTGCGATAACTTGTTTTCCATTTCTTCATACCTCTAACCTAAACCTCTCCTATTTTGAATGGTGCGTCAGTGTGTGTGTAAGTGTGTGTGTGTGTGTGTGTGCGGTCGTTTGTACGTGCGCTTACGCGCGTTTTATTATTATTATTATTATTATATTTATTTTTTTACCTTTTATTTAAATATAATTTATTTTATTTTATTTTTCTCCCCTTTCTGCTGTTTTATTTTTTCTCCTATCATCAATTACAGTTTCTTTTATGTTCTACTAAATCTTCTATTTCTACCTATTTGTACCTCTGCAGCCTTCGCTATTTTATCTGTCAAAGCTACGCATCCCTCTTCTGTTGTGTTTCTTTCCTCCATTCTAATCAATCCTTACCTAACGTTCTCTCTAAAACTCACAATAATCTCAAGTTCCTTCAATTTTACCAGGACGCATCTACTTTTTAGCAGCTTCATCAGTTTTCATCTACAGTTCAGAATCAGTAATGAAAGATTTTCGAAACATGACACATCAACTATTGCACTCTCTTAGCGGTTCAGTTTTAAAAATCGATGAAGCACATTTTTTTTTAATACTGACCGAGAAGCCTAAGAACAATTTACGTTGTTCTACCTTCAAAATTTCCTGAATAGCGACACACTTTCAAGAAATAGTTCAGCCCCTATTTCAGCCATTTCGGGGTTGAACTTTGAAAAGTAGTGAAAATGTATCTTTATTTCTGGGAAGCTTAATACGAAAGTCATGGCTTTAGCAACAAAAATCCTTTTAATAATGCAGTTCCGTAAAACTTATTCACCTTCCTTTAGGGACTTACTTTCCAGAAACGGTGAAACACATATTTCTGTATTTCCAAAATATTAACCAAATACCAATTCTCACAGATTTGGCATTAAAAATGTTGGAGTATTTCTTTAATAATGATTCCGTCTCTAACATAATTCCATTACTCATATCAGTGAATTCCCAAAAATACCGAAACACGGGTGTTTTTACTTATTCCAGCCAAGAATCTAATTACCAATTTTCGTAGCTATAGCTTCAAACTTGTCTGATTAGCGATGTACTTTCAAAAAGCCTTTTATCCCCTATTCACCCCATTATGGACGGAATGACGAAAAATACCGCGTTACAAGACGCCTTCGGTATGATATCAACACCCTCCATCTACCGTCACTGGCTTGGGGTAGGTGATGATGTGTCAGTCACTGAGTAAGTCGGCACATTTCCTTTTATATACAGGGATTAGATTCAACCCTACATTACCTGTATTTGATTTTGTATATCGTGTGGAAATGGCTGTATGCTGATGTTACAAGGTCAAATGATCAATGAAAGTGTGGAGGGAGGAGGTAAAAATTGCAGGAGATCAAAAGATGACCTCAATAACCACCTTCAAATTAATGTTGGTTTCCCTAGCTATTCAGAAATGAAAAGATTTACACAGGAGAGATGCGCCAGTATTTGCACCAGTAGTTGACGGTAGTGATCAAGTAGAACAGAAGTGATGTATGGCGTTCCCCAGGGATGTGGTATAGGGGCCATACTGTTTCCTATTTTCTATAAACGATTTAGGAGACCATGTGAGCAGCCCCCACTGTTTGCGGATGATGCTGTCCTTTATCGGTTATTAAAGTCACCCGAAGATCAAAAGCAGATGCAAAAAGATTTAAATAAGATGTCTGCTTGGTGCAGAAACTCTCAACTGACCTGGGCATAACAATTACGAACAACATATTTCGAGAAAACATATGGAAAATGTTGCAGGGAAGGTGAACCAAAGGTTCGGTTTCATTGGTATAACACTTAGAAGATGCAACAGTTCTACTAAAGAAACTGCCTACACAACACTTGTGCGTCCTATTTTGGAGTATTGCTGGGCATTGTGGGATCCATACCAGGTGGGACTGACTGACAATTTATAGACAGTTCAGAGAAGGGAAGCTCGTTTCTTACCATCGTAATATAGGGAAGAATCACGGAAATGATTCAGGAGTTGTGGAAATCATTAGCAGAAAGGCGTTATATGTTCCGGCGATATCTTTTTGTGAAATTTCTTTCAACAACTTTCTCTTTCGAATGCGAACATATATTGTTTTTACCCACCTACATAGAGAGACATGATTATCATAATAAAATAAGAGAAAAGGGATCAAAAACAGAAATATATAATTGTTCCTTTTTCCCGCGAGCTATTAGAGAATCGAACTGTAGCGAGATATCATAAAGGCGGTTTCATGAACCCTCTGCCATGCACTTCACTGTCACTATCAGAGTATCTATGTAGATGTAGCTGAAGCATTTGCACTGAAAAGCATCTCCCGTTTCAACACAGATGTCACTTACACTGAGTAAAACGCTTCTCAGTACCTATGTTTTGAAGACAAACTCATAAATCGTAGTTCCAGTATTTCTTTTTTCTCCAAGGATGTCAGGAGGCTACAAGCGGGATAGTATGCGGTATAATGTACCGGTCGCTTTGCTCGACTATGATGCCAGTAGAGACTGTATTTTTCACATCTACGCGTGACGCCGTGTCCCTTCCGTTTCTATAAATTCTCTGACTGCTTATTAAACGGGCGCCGGATGGATAAAGTAAATAACGTACCCACAGCTGCCGAACGGTGTAATAAATCAGAACCAGCATTCAACAAACAGACGGCCTCTGGAGCTACATCCTGGTTACCGCAGTCGGTCACTGTGCGCAGACGCCGTTCTGTGTTTATGAAAGAAAGGACTAGATTTTGGAAACGAACACGAAAAGTATCTGGGAAGTCCAGATATGAAGTACGTCAATATCAGGCAATAAGAACATCGGAAATACCTAAGTCCCTTATTTTCAAAGTTATTATTATCGAAATACAGTACCAGAAACAAAAATTAGACATCCTTTTAGAGTTTACCAATTCACTCAAGCTTTAGCACTCCAACAGTGCATATGGTGTACATGAACTACACTACTGGCCATTAAAATTGCTACACCAAGAAGAACTGGAACTGACATGTGATTAAATTTTCAAGCAATTTTGGTGCATAGATCCTGAGAAATCAGTACCCAGAACAACCAACTCTGGCCGTAATAACGGCATTGATATGCCTCGACATTGAGTCAAACAGAGCGTGGATGGTACAGATGCCCATGTAGCTTCAACACGATACCACAGTTCACCAAGAGTTGTGACAGGGGTATTGTGACGAGCTAGTTGCTCGGCAACCATTGACCAGACGTTTTCAATTGGTGAGAGATTTGGAGAATGTGTTGCCAGGGCAGCAGTCGAACATTTTCCGTATCCAGAAAGGCCCGTACAGCCTGTAACATGCGGTCGTGCATTATCCTGCAGAAATGTAGGGTTTCGCAGAGATCGAAGGAAGGGTAGAGCCACGGGTCGTAATACATCTGAAATATAACGGCCACTGTTCAATGTGCCGTCGATGCGAACAAGAGGTGACCGGGACGTGTAACCAATGGCACTCCATACCATCACGCTGGGTGATACACTAGTATAGCGATGACGAAACACGCTTCCAATGTGCGTTCACCTCGATGTCGCCAAACGCTGATGCGACCATCATGATGCTGTAAACAGAACCTGGATTCATCCGAATACCGATGTTTTCGAGCACCCAGGTTTGTCGTTGAGTACACCATCGCAGGTGCTCCTGTATGTGATGTAGCGCCAAGGGTAACCGCAAGCATGGTCTCCAAGCTGATAGTCCATGTTGATGCAAACGTCGAGAATTGTTTTGCAAACGACGCCATCTCAGGGATAGAGACGTGGCTGCACGATCCATTACAGCCATCCTGATTGCTAATGATACGAGGCCGTTGGGACCATCACGGCGTTCCGTATTGATCTCCTGAACCCACCGATTTCAGATTCTGCTAACAGTTATTAGATCGCGACCAACACGAACAGCAGTGTCGCGATTCGATAAACCGCAATCCGACCTTCATCAAACTCGGAAACGAGATGGTGCGCATTTATCCTTCTTACAGTAGGCATCACAACAACGCTTCACCAGGCAACGCCGGTCAACTGCTGTTTGGGTATGAGAGATCGGTTGGAAACTTTCTTCATGTCAGCACGGTGTAGGTGTCGCCACCGGCGCCAACCTTGTGTGAATGCTCTGAAGAGCTAATCACTTCCATATCACAACACTTTCTTCCTGTCGGTTAAATTTCGCATATGTGTCACGTCATCTTTGTGGTGTAGCAATTTCAATGGCCAGGAATATGTTCGATGGAATTCATGTTGGGTGATCTGGGTAGCCAAATCACTTGCTGGAATTGTCCAGTATCTCCGTAGACGTGATGCATTGTGAACCATAAAATTGCCATCGTTATTTGGGAACGTGAGGTCAACGAATGGCTGCAAATGGTCTGCAGATAGCCGAATATTTACAATGAGCAATAATCGGTTCAGTTGGACAAGAGGACTCAGTAAATTTCATGTAAAGATATCCCACATCATTATAGAGCCAGCACCAGCTTGCATGTACCACAGTGCTTCTGTTTTTCAACTTGGGCCGAAGGCGTTGTGACAACTGCGTCACACTATAACCTTACTAACAATTCTTAACAACAGAATTTTCGACCCATCTGATCAAACCAATCGTCTAAGAGTCCAACTGATATGGCCACGAGCGCAGGAGAGGCGCTGCAGGAGATGTGCTGTGAGCAAGTGCACTCGAGTCGGTCGTCTGTTGCCAAAGCTCTATAGGGACAATCTTAAGTGAACCGTTCTAACGGATACGTTCACTTCTGCGGTTACGTCACGCAGTGTTGCTTGGCTGTTATCACTGACAACTCTACACAAACGCCGCTACACTCGGACATCAAGTGCAGGCCGCCGGTCAGTGCGTTATCCGTGGAGAGAGGTAAGGCATAAAATCTGACATTCTCGACACACTCTTGGCGCTGCAAATTTCGGAATATTGATTTTCCTATTTCCCATATATGTGTAGCTCCAACTACCTTGCCGCGTGCGAATCCCATAGTGTGGCCCTGATCACATCGTAAACGAGTAGGTACGATCACTGAACTACAGATAACAGCTCTGTCCTTTTGTACCTTATGTACTCAATATTTCTTCCAACTGTATATCTACTTATCGCTATCCGATGGTTTCGTCACATCTGCTTGTACTTCGGTGGTAGATACGAGGACTTTTTGTGTTCGAAATGTAAGTGCGAGCTTTCGAGAACACTCTAGAATGGATTCGCTCGTGTATGTGTCTTCGTATTACCCAGCAGAGGCACAGCCTTCGTTAGGAGAAAGAAATGTTTGTAAAGCTATGCTAGCCAACTGCCGTAGTTATCAGTCTCGAGGCTTACAAACTACTTAAAGTAACTTATGCTAAGAACACACACACACACACACACACACACACACACACACACCTCTGTCCGAGGGAAGACTCGAACATCCACTAAATAGTAAAACGTCATAGAGGGCACGGCCATTTTCCATATCTGGGAGCGCCTGTGCGGTATCAAGTAAATGCAAGTATCTTCACGTAATTTCCTACCCTCACGCTACTCGACAGAAGTCCGTGCTACACACAGGCCACAGGTAGAACAGTGTTTGAGGTATTTTTCGATATAGTCACCATAAGAACAGAGACATTTGTATTTCTTTGTCGAACAAGTCTGTCGCCTGTGTATTGACCCAGTATGCGCGAATCGCCTTTAGCTCTTACTGTGAACAATACAGAAGCTGCGACGTGGCATTCAGAATAAGAGGCTCGGAATGCGTATTGCAGGTGTAGTGCTCCTCCATGGCAATGCTCCTACCCAAACAGCTCGGCGCGTAGCAACAGTTTTTCAGTAGTTCGGCTTCAAGCTGTCTACTCTTGATCCGATTTCCATGTTTCTTCGGCCAGCGTTTTGACAACGACGAATAGATGAAGATGACTGTCAGACGCAGGTTCCATCTACATCTACATACATACTCTGCAATCCACGGAGGGTACACTGTACCATTGCTAGGCATTTCTTTTCCTATTCCATTCCCAAATAGAACGATGAAAAAAAGATTGCCTATATGCCTCCGTATGAGCCCTAATTTCTCTTATCTTGTAAGTAGGCGGTAACAAGACCTTACTACACTCAGCTCCAAATTCCAGCCCTCTTAATTTCCTCAACAGAAATTCACCAAAAGAACGTCTTTTCTCCAGCGATCACCAATTGAGTTGCCGGAGTATTTCCGTGACGCTCGCGCATTGGTCGAACCTATCAGTAACAAACCTAGCTGCTCGCCTCTGAACTGCTTCTATGTCTTCGTTTAAACTGATCTGCTGCGGGTTACAAATACTTGATCAAATCTCAAGACGTGGTCGTACAAGCGTTTTATACGCGGTCTCCTTTACAGGTGAAGTACATCTTCCCAAAATTCTCCCAATAAACCGAAGTCGGCTGTCCGCCTTACTCACAACTGTCCTTACATGTTCGTTCCATTTCATATCGCTCTGCAATGTTACGCGTAGATATTTGAACGACGCGAGTGCAACAAGAAGCTCACTACTAATTATGTATTGGAATATTATGGGATTGTTTTTCCTACTCATGCGCACCACCTTACATTTTTCTACATTGAGGGCTAGCTGCCATTATTCGCACCAACTAGAAATTTTGTCTAAGTCATCCTGTATGCTAAGTCAGTTAAAGACGACACCCTCCCATACACCACAGCATCATCAGCAAACAGCCGGAAATTACAAGTTAGTCTGCCTACCAGATCATGTATAAATATAGAAAATATGCACAGGCAGCAGACTTCAAACACACAACGACGATACCACTGTAATGTATTTAGCCAGGAGGGTCCCTTTTATTTGCAATATTGAAGCATTCGATTCCGTAGTTGGTCGTAGTATTGTAACCTAATATTCCATGTTTATATTACTTAAGCATTATATAGCGCTTCTGACAAGTCATTTTAATCATCATCTGCATTACTAGGGTCTTGTAACAAACTCAATTAAATTGTTGAAGCTTAATATCGAACAATAATGTAAACATATACTAACACTGCACCAATTGTTTATTACTTACGATCTTTTGTATTGATTATTTTCATCTGAGAAAGTTATTATTACATCTGTCATAATTTTGTGTATCTTTACATAAAGCAGGATTCATTAATGTTTATTGAGCAAGCTGTCAAATATTTAAATGTTGTACTTCCGTGTTCTAGAAGGTTCTAGAAATACTATTATGTATTAATACGTGCGAATTGGCGCGAACTGGGAGAGTCTTCAGACAGTCTTAGAGGAGTAACATCTTAATTAGCATGGAAGTGTGTTGTGAACCAGTCTTACTTTTGCATTACTTTTGCGTTTCATTAAGAATGGATAAATAAATATACGTTATAAATGAAAGTGTCACAAATGTAGTTTTCTGAAAACCCAAGAACCCGACGGCATAACACAATTTTGTGATGTGTTAATGGCAGACGAGCTACAAGATCTTCGAGACCACTGAACATTTGCAATAGGTGATGTATAGAAAAATATGGCTTTAATGTATGTCAAGTAAAAGGAATTGCGCCACACCACGATGTGACAAGATGTTCTCGATTCTTTTGGTGACTATGTCGAACGTAACTCAAAGATTGCTGTACCTGTTTCCAATAAAGATTTTCATGTAACTATATTGCCTTTGTTTTTAACAAATAGCGAAACTTCCTTTCTGGATGCACCATGTATGTAATTCTTATTATTTAAAAGAGCGATACAACCTTTTATACGCCAATGTAAGGAAGAGGCGTCCGTATTGAAAGAGAGAAATGAGAGAGAGAGAGAGAGAGAATGTGCTCCAGTTTCACAGTAGTACCTCTACATTTGACAGAGCCCTGAAAGACCTAGGTCGGAACAAGGCCACAGGAGTAGATGAGATACCCTCAGAGCTACTAAAGTCTCTGGGAGAGCCAGCCATGACGAGACTATTTGAACTGGTGTGTAGGATGTATGAGACAGGCGAAATACCCTCAGACTTTAAGAAAAATGTAATAATCCCCATTCCAAAGAAATCAGGCGCAGACAGGTGTGAAAATTACAGAACCATTAGTCTGATAAGTCATGGTTGCAAAATTTTAACACGACTTATCTACAGGAGAATGGAAAAGCTGGTAGAAACTGACCTCGGGGAAGATCAGTTTGGATTCAGGAGGAACGTAGGAACCCGGGAGGCAATACTCACTTTACGTCTTATCTTAGAAGATAGATTAAGGAAAGGCAAACCTACATTCTTAGCTTTTGTAGATTGGGAGAAAGCATTTGACAATGTTGACTGGAATACACACTTTCAAATTCTGAAGTCAGCAGGAGTAAAATATAGGGAAGGGAGAGTTATTTACAACTTGTACAAAAGCCAGACTGCAGTTATTAGACTCGAAGGGCATGAAAGGGAAGCATCAGTTGGGAAGGGAGTAAGACAGGGTTGTAGCCTTTCTCCGATGTTATTCAATTTGTACATCGAGCAGGCGGTGAAGGAAAGCAAGGAAAAATTTGGAATAGGGATTAAAGTTCGGGGGGAAGAAATAAAAACATTGCGTTTTGCTGATGATATTGTAATTCTATCAGAGACAGCACAGGACCTGGAAGAGCAGTTGAATGGAATGGACAGTGTGTTGAAGAGAGCGTATAAAATGAACATTAACAAGAGCAAAACAAAAATAATGGAATGCGGTCTTAGAAAATCAGGCGATGCTGAAGGAATTAGATTAGGTAACGAAACAATAAAGGTGGTAGATGAGTTTTGTTACTTGGATAGTAAAATAACATGCGATGGTCGCAGTACAGAGGATATAAAATGCAGAATGGCAATGGGAAGAAAAGCATTTTTGAAAAAGATAAATTTGCTAACATCGAATATTAATTTAAATGTAAGGAAGTCCTTTCTGAAGGCATTTGTGTGGAGAGTTGCCTTGTACGGGACTGAAACATGGACGATAAGCAGTACGGACAGGAAGAGAATAGAGGCTTTTGAAATGTGGTGCTACAGAAGAATGCTGAAGATTAGGTGGGTAGATCGCATAACTAATGAAGAGGTACTGAACAGAATTGGTGAGAAAAGCAATTTTTGGCATACCCTGACTAAAAGAAGGGATCGCTTGGTAGGACACATTCTTAGACATAGGGGAATCGTAAATTTAGCAATGGAGGGAAGTGTGTGGGGTAAAAATCGCAGAGGGAGACCAAGAGACGCGTATAATAAGCAGATTCAAATGGATGTGGGTTGCCGTTCGTACGAGGAGATGAAAAGGCTTGCTCAGGAAAGAGTAGGGTGGAGAGCTGCATCAAACCAGTCTCTGGACTGAAGACCATAACAATAACCTCTACATTTGTTTGAAAATGGAACATTAGCGAAAATCGTTGACTCTTTGACAAGTGGTATAACTACGGAGTATCAGAGAACGCGACACTGTGCGCTAATTAGTCAGCGTTGTCGGGGAGCTGGGACGTGCCGCACCGCACAAAGGCCGGTCCTTTGAGCTGGGGGAGCACTCAGCGTGTTTACCTGCCGACATCGACCGCAGGGCAGGAAATTAAGCCCACTTAGGCCGCGCCCACCCATAGCATCGCCGCCTCCACTGGCACGGAATAACAACCTCGTGTTGTGCTGCACACCCTTCGGCAAATGGCAGCATTTGACAGTCAGAAACTTTAGCTCGAGAGTGATCTACGGTCTTATTGGCGAGTGCACAAAACAATGAGAACAACATTCAGTATATTACACTCCTGGCCATTAAAATTGCTAAACCACGAAGATAACGTGCTACAGACGCGAAATTTAACCGACAGGAGGAAGATGCTGTGATATACAAATTATCAGCTTTTCAGAGCATTCACACAAAGTTGTCGCCGGTGAAGATACCTACATGACATGAAAAAAGTTTCCAACTGATTTCTCATACACAAACATCAGTTGACTTTGATAAATGTCGGATTATAGCCTATTGCGGTTTATCGTATCGCGACATGGCTGCTCGCGTCGGTCGCGATCCAATGACTATTAGCAGAATATGGTATCGGTGGGTTCAGAAGGGCAATACGGAACGCTGTGCTAGATACCAACGGCCTCGTATCACTAGCAGTCGAGGTGACAGGCATCTTATCCGCATGACTGTAACGGATCGTGCAGTCACGTCTCGATCCCTGAGTCAACAGATGGGGACGTTTGTAAGACAGTTCGACGATGTTTGCAGCAACATGGACTATCAGCTCGGAGACCATGGATGCGGTTTCCCTTGACGCTGCATCACAGACAGGAGCGCCGGCGATGGTGTACGAATCTGGGTGCACCAATGGCAAAACGTCATTTTTTTCGGATGAATCCAGGTTCTGTTTTCAGCATCATGATAGTCGTTACATCGCGGTGAACGCACATTGGAAGCGTGTATTCGTCTTCGCCATACTAGCGTATGACCCCGTGTGATGGTATGGGGAGCCGTTGGTTACACGTCTCGGTCACCTCTTGTTCGCATTGACGGCACTTTGAACAGTGGCCGTTACATTTCAGATGTATTACGACCCGTGGCTCTACCATTCATTAGATCCCTGCGAAACCGTACATTTCAGCAGGATAATCCATGACCGCATGTTGTAGGTTCTGTACAGGCCTTTCCAGATACGGAAAATGTTCGACTGCTACCCTAGTGGCCACTTTCTGCAGATCTCTCACTAACTGATAACGTCTGGTCAATGTTGGGCGAAGAACTGGCTCGTCACAATACGCCAGTCACTACTCTTGATGAACTTTGGTATCATGTTGAAGCTGAATGGGCATCTGTACCTGTACACTCCATCCAAGCTCTGTTTGAGTCAATACCCAGACGTATCAAGGCCGTTATTACGGCCAGAGGTGTGTTCTGGGTACTGATTTCTCAGGTTCTATGCACCTAAATTGCGTGAAAATGTAATCGCATGTCAGTTCTAGTATAATATATTTGTCCAATGAATACCCGTTTATCATTTGCACTTCTTCTTGGTGTAGCAATTTTAATGCCCAGAAAGTTTGCACCATTGCCTACGTTTTATCACTGAGACTCGACCGCAGAGCACGATTGGCGTACGAAGTCTTCGCCGCTGCATTTCCGTGTATCATACCTTTTTTTCTGCGAAGGTCAACACAAGTGATCGGTGAAATGCTTGATCTCTCGGCCTTCCAAAGAGTCCAACTCGACGGTGCGTAAGTTGGAGGGAGCATCTGTGGCGGAAACGTTGCACTGTTTAACGTTTCACTGGCGACAGTGTTCTCAGTATTGTTAACTCACACAAAACAAGGTGAAACACCGTTGGCAAAGAGGAATAGTAGAAGAAACCGGGAGTTCACTGACAACGAAAAGCATTAAGACCGATTGCTGTCACACAACATCAAATTACCACGGCAAAAGCGTCTGCAAAACTCTGTTGCTATAAAAGCAGTAAGGTTGGTGCTTAACATTTATGGAAAGGCTAGGGCTGCAGTTATTAAACCCTTAAAGACGAAAAAACGGAAGGAGGATTAGGGTTCGTCTCGTCCATTGCTTGGCCATTATAGGTGGAGCACAAACTGGGGTAGTTTTGTCAGGCTAGGAAAGGCAGTCTGCGTTCCCTCAAGAGGAACCATCCCTGCAAAACCAGCCAACACAAACAACCAAAATGGTTCATGTGTGCTTTGTACAGTAGCAGAAAATTATTAAACATCTACCCTGGGCAGCAAAACTGTCACTTCTCAATGGAATCGTTAGGAAGACTTTTAAAGCAAGGAATGATCACCCAATTTACAGCTCCAACAGATTTGAAGAAACTGATCGATGTTTTATAGAAGTATGAATAACATTCTGGTTTAAAAAGACACTTTATGAATATGTTCCTGTAGCAGTTGTTTTCAAGGAGAATGGTAGGCCAAGTCCTTCATAATAAGTAATTATTGTGTCTTTGTTACGTGTCCATATTACACTGCTCAAATCAAGTAGAGGATCAGGCGAAATACCAATACAAAATACATATGGTAACTCATTTTATTCAGATATCGGTTACAATTATTGTATTTAATGTGCGATATAGTACGATATTTTGCTGTCTCTTTACATGAGGTTTACATGGCTTTTACTTTAAGCGAGGTTCCATGGCGCTACCATAATAGTGAAGAAGTCATTCTCGTTGCCCTCTAATATGGTGTGTGATCACATCCTACGGCCAGTACAGTTATACCCCTGGGTGGCATGGACAGTGTGGGGTTATCACACACCTCTCGATATTTGTCCATTCTTCCATAAGTACAATATCCAGCTCTGCGAGCTTTGTTTGAGGTGCTGGTCTGGCTGCACTGCGTCGGCAGAGTGCATCCCATACATGCTCAATCGGGTTTACGTCCTCTGAACAAGCTGGCCACTCCATCCAGTTCCCTCAGCTTGAATTACGTTGTCCACCAGTTAAGTTCTGTGGGGACGAACGTTATCGTCCACCAGAAGGAAGTCATCTACTACGCCACTAGCGTAGGGTACAATAAAATGTCTAAGGATCTCGTCTCTGTACCTCTGAGCAGTCAAAGCACCATTCTCAACGACACTGACGTCCGTATACCCGCAAATATTCACTCCTGCCAACAACTTTCGACCACCCCCATGGTATTTTTTTATTATTATTATTTAAAATGCCCCATTACATAGTAATATTACATGTTTGATGGTTATATTCAGGCGGTTACATTAGATATTTTTGCAAACACAAGTACAGTACATAGGTTGACAGGGTTTACAAAGGAACCAAAAATTTTATACATCAGGAAATCTTATTGAATTACAAAAATTGTAAAAGTCTGTAGTGAATTTATGTACTAAGTCATATTTACTGACGGGCCATCCTCCTCCTTTGGCAGCTTTTTTTTTTTTTTTTTTTTTTCCTGAGATGGTCCCTCTCTTTCAATAAATTGCAGCAGTCAAAAAGCACGTGGGCAATAGTTTGGACAGCTCTGTTACATGTGCACGTTCCGTCTTCAATTATTTTGAACCGCTGATACTAGGCTTTCAGTTTCCCTTGACCTGTTAACATAGCTGTAACATTCGAAGATGTTGGAAGTTTAATCAGTAAACGTTGTCGGATCGTAGGAAAATACGGTTTAGTGCTTCCCCCGTTTTTTGTTCTGTGCCACTCAATGTCCCATTTATTCCTAAACTCTTCTCGAAGTTTCTTCTTTACGGCACTTGTAGGTATTTTGTTGTAGCGTATTGACTGTCGTGATCGAGCTGCTCTTTTAGCAAGGTTGTCAGCTAGTCATTTCCCCATATCCCTTGATGTGCCTTAACCCATTCGAAATGCTCCAGCCAGTTGTGTGTCTGCAACCTTCTGATTTTACACCTTATTTCTTCAATCACCAAGTTATGGTTCTTCGGATTTCGCAGAGTGTCCAAAGTAATCCTGCTGTCGGTGTGAATTACTGCAGTTGTATCAGTATTCGTGAGATTATTTATGAACTCAAGAGCATTGAGAATGGCAATATGTTCCGCTTGATTGTTTGAGCATTCATTAGAGAGTTTTAGCTTTATATTGTAAATAATCCTCTTACTAACAAATATTGCTATGCCCGAACCCACTCCGTCGTCTGACTTGCTTCCATCTGTGTATACTTCAACAGCGTAGCTTTTGCTGGCGTCCTTCTCAGTTATCCTTGTAAAGTCTGCCGGGTATGCTAAGCTTCTGAACTCTAGGGCGATGTCGATTGTCTATTTGGCGTCTTTGGTTTTGACCAGGTTATAAAATTTGGCTATTTCCTGTATCTTATGTGTTATGAGCATGAGACCTGATAAAACACAAAGTGCTTCGCTGGATGTCGTTCCGTAAGCTTTGACCATTTTTAAATTGATTAACCGTTGGACTCTATTAATTTTGGTACGGTTGTATTGTCGCTCCAGTGCATCTATCCACATCGGTGAGCCGTACGATAATATAGGCAGTATTGCTGCTCTATAAATAGTTTGCAGTGCTGTAGCCCGCAGACCCCACTTGTGTCTAGCTGATGTGGAAAGAGCGTTAATTAAGACCGTGCATTTATCTATAATATGTTGAACGTGTTTGTTGAATGTAAACTTACTGTCGATTATAACGCCCAGATATTTTAGATGGTCTACTTGTTGTTTGTTTGTTTGTAAATCCATCGTCAGTCCGTAGCTTACAAACTACTTAACCTAAGGTAAACTAACCTAAGGACAAACACACACACCCATGCCCCAGGGAGGACTCAAACCTCCGACGGCGAGCAACCGCGCGCTCCACAGCGAGGCGCCTTAGAACGCTCGTCTACTTGTTGAAGCACTTTGTTATTAAGATATATTGCGATTGTCTATGAGGCAAATTTCCTTTTCCTGGTGATAAGTATAGCTTTTGATTTCTGTTCGTAGAATTGGAGTTTATTATTACTGGCCCAAGTCGATATTAATTGCATGACTGTGTTACAGATATTCTCAGCGGCAAGAGGACTCTCTCCTTTGGTTATTACAATCAGATCGTCGGAAAAGGCTATAACAAGAGAGTGTCCTGAGTAAGGCAATTTAAGCAAGGAATCATATAATATATTCTAGAAACGTTGTCCGCAACAAGAACCTTGTGGGCATCCTTTGGTAGCAGATCTTTCTATGAGAAAGTTGTTGACATTCAGCGTTGCAGTTCTGTGACTGAAATAGCTACGTGCAAAGTTATACAAATTTGCAGGACAGTTAAACTCACGCAACGTCTTTAAAATACCAGGCCACCAAGCTGCGAAAAAATTTTCAAATGTTTGTATAGCTTATGGGAGTTAACTACGGGGTCATCAGTCCCGAAACTTACAAACTACTTATGAACTAGCTAACACTAAGGACGGCACAAATATTCATACCCGAGGGGGGATTCGAACCCCCGACCGTAGTGGCCGTGCAGACCATGACTGGCGCGCCGCAGACCCCTCGGCCACCGCGGCCGGCACCAAGCTGCGTCAAAGGCGCCCTGTACATCCAGACTCACCATGATGACACACATTTTAGTTGTGAGACTACTCTCCACAAATTCTTTTACAGCCATTAGCGCGTCAGCCGTACCCGTTTGTGGGGTGAAACCGTACAGGTTCTAATGCATTATTCGATTTATTAAAATTTTTTTCCAGTATCTACGCTTCAGTGTATAAAAGACTTGTTGGACGATACTTGTTGATTTATGTGCTCTGTTCCTTTCCAGGCTTAACTATCGGTATTATTTTAGCTCGCTTCCATAATTTGGGGAAGCATGTCATTTGAAGGCAATGATTGTAGATCGTAGTAACAAATTGAGGAAACATATTAAACACCCTCAGCAGAACTGAACTACTGATGCCATTTTCTTCTGGAGACTTTTTAGGATTCATCTGTTCCGTTACAGTACGAATTTCCTACGTTGTGAAATCTTTATCCTTGTTCGTACTTACAATGGTTTCGGTAACGTACCTAACATCTTTATGGTATTCAGTATCTTCGTCCTCGTTATCCAGTGGAATGAAGTAATCCAGCATGGAGTTGAGTGTATCCTCTAGGTTTACTGTCATCGTGTCATCTTCTTTCTGTAGAGTTGTCATGAATGAAGTGTTCCATGCTTTCCCTGACGCATTCCACGGATTGTTGCAAGACGTAAAACTACCAAGATCGTAGTTTTGATTGACGAATCGCTTCTGTGTATTCCTTCTTCTGCTTAAGATAAAACTCTCTTCGCTGAATTCTTAATACCTCGTCATTCTGCGTTCTTTGATACAATCGCATGGCAGCATTTGTATGTTTTTTTTTTCCTTTGAATCGTTAATTCGGTTGTCCACCATGGAACCGACCGCTTTTTTTATTTCAGTCGTAAAGGGTCCTTTATTTTGAAGGCATTCTTATATGCTGTGTCTATAACTACTTCGTAGTCGGTCACTAACCCGTCGATATTCGTTTCCCTTTCCGCCACCATACTTAATTCTTTGTCCATGTCGAGTAAAGTCATTGGGTCAGATGGATTTAGAAATTGCTGTTCTAATTCTTTAACAACTGACTCTTCAAAAACTCTAAAATTAGCGTTGTTGACTATGTACTTGAAATTGTGGTAGCCATTATCATTGTGTTGTACTGAATCTGTACCTATATTAAATGTGATAATTCGATGATCTGAGCAACTTTTGTCGTGGCAGCTGTCCCAGTCATGCAATGACTGTACGATACAATCATTAGTTAAAGTTAGATCCACATTATTTTTCCCAGTACTGCTCTCGAAAGTTGTAATGTCACTTTTTTCATTCATAATATAAAGATTATTAACACCCAAATATGCTTCCATTTCTCGCTCTCATTCATTAGTAAGTCTATCGTGCCACATAGATGACCGAGCGTTGCTGTCGACGGCAATGAGCACACCAGTTCCACTATTAAATTTTAATAGTCCAATACCGATGTCATGCTTAATATCCATATACATACTGGTGTGTGAGAACGTATGGTGACTTCCAAGACCACCGTGTCTTCATCTGAAAGTTGACGCAGCACTATAGCGTCTATGAATTTGTTGGTGACGACCACTGCTGCACTTTTCCTCGCATTTCCCGTGCCAAACACTCTGTAATCTCTTCCTATCCCAACTATGTTATTGTTCAAGCAGTAGGGCTCTTGAATAAACATACTTACACCATAAGAGTGTCTGTAGCCGCTCGAGAATGCTGTAGATTTAATTGCATGCATTTAATATGGTGTCTTGGATTCAGTACATCATTTGAAGGTACATTATTAGTTTTCGGTTTGTGTTTTACCATGGATACAACTTTGATCAATTTTGCATCCTGTTTCCTTTTGTAAAGCCAGGGACAAATTTTGTAATTTGCTGCGTACGTTCTCGTGTTTTACCCTGACGAGGTTTTTGTCAATCATTTGTCTCAAGGCTTTGTGTATTTTTTTGGCGATTGGTAGCACTTTTTTACATTTCCTGGTCGCATTCACAAACGATGTTTGATATGGTGATGGTGATGGTGATGTTTCCTGCACATACGCCGAAGTGTTCAGAGTTACACGTTTTCTCCAGATGAGGGAAATTATACTATTGGACACTCCAATGGTTACAGCCACCTTCTTCTCCGCCTGTGCTACTTCCAACCTTCCTATGGCTCTCCATGCCATTGTTTCGGGTAATTAACATCGTATGTAGGAAGTAGGATACCAACCGCCGTATGTTTAACAGAAACCTTTATTCTTTCACTAATATTTTCGGCATTCCATTATGCCATCTTCAGGTCCCTACATCGAACAAATGTTCTGCATCTTGTCTCCAACGTACCAAGAACGTGCACTATATATATTTTTCCTTGTGCTGACTAGAGCATTACTGGAACCAAACTCGAACACATTTTGCCGTAACCACGCGGCTCTGTGAGAATCGTGTAAACTTAAGGTCGAGCAACATTTGCGAATTCATTAACCAGACTACTAATGGCCAATGGCCAATCATAAGTTTTACTTGATTAATCCTGGCCTCGGTCTGAATATTAGGCCTGTCACTCCGCTCTTCATCGTGACTATTTGTACAAGCATTTCGAAATTTTCGATACCATTTTCTAACCCGTCACTCATTTCAGGTCCGTACGCTGCGCATAACGCACACGGGTTTTAACAGTTGAAAATTCTTATTCTAGCGAAAATGTAATCACACCGCGCACTTGCGGGGCTGCTCCCACTCGGTCGTGCATCCCTGTGTTGTTCTAAGCGTAACATATTTATAGTAGTTTGTAAGTCTAGGGACCAATGAGCAAAGCAGTTTGGTTCCTTAGGATTACAAACATTTGAACACCACCCATTCTCACCATTGTCTCAGCCATTGCGATCTGCTTTTACCAGTCGGAAAAGAGCCACTGCATCAAACCAACGCTACAGTAGTTTCGTAAAGAGCCGGTATACAACGCTACTTGCTTCAAACGTCATTCAGCGCCGCCATTACTCGCCAGAAGCCCATTCTTTTGGAATAAGACTGGTAGCTGCACTCTTTCGGCGACCTCTGCAGCAGGCCGCTAGTATCTGCTGGACGTCTCGCTGCGCCTGGCGAGTCGGCCACCTGTGAAACTAGTATTTGTTGAGGTATGACTAGCTTGTAGGCGTTGCAACTCACCATTACAAGGAAATCACTAATCTTGCCGGTTTCAATCGCTGCATCGACTACTGAAATATGTTACTCCGGGATAAAAAAAATAGGGAAATAATACCAAAACGATTCTACATACAGTTGCGAAAGAAGTATAGCGCCATAAGGAATGAAAGTTCCAAAACAGAATGTGTTCATCCACTATTTAAGAATGAGAGCACTTATCGAATCCACTACGGTCGGGGGTTCGAATCCCCCCTCGGGCATGGATATTTCTGCCGTCCTTAGTTGTAGGTAGTTCATAAGTAGTTTGTAAGTTTAGGGACTGATGACCCCGTAGTTAAGTCCCATAAGCTATACAAACATTTGAACATTTGAACTTATCGAATTGCAACAAACTTAACACATAATTTCAAACTTCACGAAAATTTTCTCGCTGACAACGCCAACGAAAAGATGTTGTGCATGCAGGGAAACTACGGAATTTGGCTTGACGTTACAGTTCAGGAAATTCGCGTGCTGGTTCATTCCCCACGAAGGCGATCTAATAGATTAATAATATTCAAAAGTGAAAAGCGAAGATCACAAGATATTTGTTTTATGATGACCTATTTCAGTGGGCTATGCCACCATCATCTGATCATATTAAACTTTACAAGTTGGTCATCTTATTAAAAAAAAAAAAATAATAATAAATAAAAATAATAAAAGGAGATCAAATAGTACTTGCAACATAGCACTTAGTCTAAATATAAAATACATTAGTTGAACCGTCAACCTCTTGTAAGACACTCTTAGAAGCTATTGATGTTTTAACTTATGTATTTTTATATTTAGACTAAGTGCTATGTTGCATGCACTATTTAATCTACTTTCTTTTTCTTTTTTTAATTTGATATGACCGCGTGATGGTGGCATAGCCCACTGAATCCAGTCGTCATAAAATAAATAATTACTTTGTGATCTTGGCTTTTCACTTCTGAAAATCATTATCACCTTTCAGATATATGTACCATTTTTGTGTTTCTTGAAGAAAAAATAAATTACTATTCCTGGAAGAATATTGAATCCCACGTGAAAGCAAACGTACTGCTCTACCTGTGACATAAAAAAGATACAGTATTCAGGTTTATTTTTCGACAATCGTTAACAGAGAAGCATACCATTTTACGCACATCCATGTTCGTAAACGGGCGCTGGAGAGCGCTGCGGTCGCAAATCAGAATGGGCAGCACGTTGCGTTGGATGTAGAGGGTCGTTTCAGAACATGCAGCAGCTAGGTAACTGCACGTCTAGCGTGCACCACGCAGAACAACACGTCCCGTGTGATGACGGGTTGGGGGATACTCACTATTACTGGTGCATCAACCTCCAGAGCTCACTGCGCTGGGAAATTGGGGTTAACTCCAGGAAAAGAGCAAAAATGTCAGGACTTTTTTCTTTCAAATGTTGTTGAATCTGCCAGATGTGTTCAGAACCTAGTTCCCATCTTTTTCATCTACTTTACGAAGGACACATTCAATTTTTGCTTCTGCTGTGATAGGAGAATGTTTCAGCCTGGCGTTACGAATATTTAAGCATATGATTTTGAGCTTTAGATTTGTTATAGCATTTTGATGCAGTATAATTTTTGTCAACCGTGATAATTTGGCATGACGCTCTTCTAGTTCATCCAGATATATTGATTATGCAAGCTTGACAATGAAACTTACATAGGGTAAGGTGGTACAAATTCGATATAGGTACAATTCTGATCAACATAAATTTTCGCGCCATTTATCAGTCTCGTAGTTTCTCGTTGTGTGGCATTGTAGCGTAGCAGGTTTCTACAGCTCCTCCTGTCTTCTCTAAGAATACACCACTTTGTGCTAAGGGGAGAGAAATTTTTTCACGTTAGGAGGTAAGTGAAGCTACTTAGTCTAACGAGCTCTTATAAATTTTCTATTTAAGGGTTCCTAGATTCTCTACCCAAAATGCAATGTTTGGTACAACGAAGTATGCGTTGGTGCCTGACGGAAAAAGTGCTTTTTATGTGGAAGATGCCCTTAATCAAAATTCTACTAGGAAGTGATCACAATTGTACCTAGTGTGGTACATTTTCAATCGATTTTTCTCAATTCTGTAACTTTTGTGTGTGTCTATACCGACATTTGTAATTGTCTAATATTTGTGTTACATATTAGTTTAATATCCAAGAACAAGTGCTATAATTAAAATTACATCTTTTCTCAATATATTTCCAGTTACAATAACATTTCTCCGAAATGACCGAAATTGTACCACCTTACCCTAAGTCTAAATGTGCTTTCCCATAGAGGTACACAAAACTTAAGTGTGTAGGTAATCTTTAAGAGTGACAATAGGAAGTAGACATTTTCATATTTTTAACTGTTATCTTACCTTTGATATCACGCATTAATTCTCCAAATGTCCTAGTAAGTAAACGCAGAAAATAGAAGTGCTACCAGAATTTGTCCTTGGTACCGATGACGTTCAATGGTATCAGTGCCACACGTAAGTAACAACTTTTAGTGAAATCACATTTTAGGGATTATCCTGTTTAAATGGCTCATTTTAAGTAGCACACGCATACCGGACAGCTGCCACGCCACAGTGGCAACAGTGGCTATACAAATATCGTAATAATGAAGTCTACAAATGTCATTTCATTGGCTACGATATTTCATTCACTTTGAACTAAGTTCCGAAGTGTTTATTTTGTTTTTGTTTATAGTAGCTACGTCGATAAAAAAGAGAAAATGGACAGAGATATGGAGAAGGACGAAATGAACAAAGGGGGGATAGAAGACAGAAGGAAGACATGGATGGACAGAGACAGGGGAGAAGGTGGTGGTAGAAAGAGGGGGAGGGGATGTGAACAGAGAGAAGTTTTGCAGAAAAGGGACAACCAAAAAGTCCAGAAATATATTGGCTTTACAATAAATGATTTTGTGAGAAAACACCTTTCTTTTAACTTTCATTTCGTTCTACACATCCACAGTAACGCAAAACTAAACATTGATTTGACTGACGTATTTCATCGGTACGTCTAAGTTTGCAAGAATCGTTCACTTACTTTTTCTTTCATTCCATATCAGACTAATGGTGAGACACAGCGCAGAGTGGCCGAGTTTAGCTAGTTTGTTTTACTTTCTGTCGTTGGTGTGCTAAAGTCGTATCATATTTACAATAACAATTGGGATATTAGCTGTTGTAAAAAATGTCATACAAACAAATGTAAATACAATCCTGGAAAATGAAAAAAAGAACACCATGTATTGGTCGACCCAGGAGAAGTAAATTTTATTGGCATATTCTTGAGGTTGTATACAACACACTATCACAGAGGCAGAGCCGTACGTACATGAGTACAGTCACCAGAGCGTCCGCAATGTTGGCGTTAGTAGCGTGTGTACCCTCCTTTTGCAGCACTGCAAGCTGTAATTCTTTCATGGAAACGATCGTAGAAGTTACTAATGTGGTTCTGTGGAATGGTCTGCCATGCAGATTCCACCCGGTGCCTCAGTTGGGCTAGTTTTCGTGCCACACCTGCGGACCGCCTAACATGACGTTTCATGCGGTCCTAAACATGCTCAGTGGGGGAGAGATCTGGGGATCGTGCTGGCCAGGGTAGTTGACGTACACCTCGAGCACGTTGGGTGGTACGGGATTCGTGTGTGTCTGCAATGTCCTATTGGAAAAACAATAACATTGTTGGTGCATGAGTGGTAGTAAAAAGGGTTAGATGATGGTTTCAGTGCACCGTGCACCGTTCAGTGTTATCTAGATGATCACTAGAGGAGAATGGAGAGTGTAGAATATCGCTCCCCTCACAGTGATGTTCGATCACGTGAGCCATTAGAGTGTCCTCCGCTCATGTCTCAACGTCGTTCAGCCCGCCTCCAATGGTGTCATGGCAGGCACTTATGAAGGGACGAATGTGTCTCCTTCAGTTTTGGGAGTCGTCGCTGCCTCGGTGCCAATGATGGTCGTAGGCATGTGTGATGTCGTGCACGGAAGTGTGAAAATCTAGAGTGTAAGCGACAGACGTAAAGAAAGCTGACTCCTGGCATCATGGTGTGGGGAGCCATATCCCACACTGGCCTTCTCCTCTGGAGTTAGTTGTGGGAAAATTGAATAGTACACGGTACACTGAAACCATCATTCAACCCCTCTTGCCACCGTTCATGCACCAACAAGGCGATGTGCTTTTCGAAGAGGATAATGTACACTTTACAGCAAAAAAAGTGGATCACTGCTGAATGCAACCCAACTAACGTAGCTGTGTTGCGGGTACTCCACATTCATAACCCCTGTAGAGTACAGTCATTCGACTATTCACAATGGGTACCAAAGAAACAGTAGAGAACTTTGCTCCTTATGGCAGTCGGTCCACATGTAATACAATACCGGAATACAAAAAACATTAGAATACAAGCCATTAGAGTCGAGAGAGTACCGTAAATTCAATTTAATTACAATAAGTGACAAATCGAGTACCTTATCAAACTCATCCAACGACACAATGAGTTTTTGTTCGTGCTCTGAATATGAACGCACTGTTGACCAAAAAAAAAAAAAAAAAAAAAGAAAAAGAAAACTTGCGTTTCTGATCGAGACTAGATTAGGCATGAAGATACGTAAGACATTGACGTTTTCATTGGTTTCTGTTTACAAGGCCAATGTCCGAACCCGGTTAACTTTAGCATTGCACCAGGAATGGCATGAAGTTCAAATTCTTTCTGAGAGGTAACCACAAAGATATATAATACCGTGCCACTCACAGGTGTCAAACTTCATAAAATTGTGGAATAGAACGCAGTACCTATATGAATCGTTAACGAAGCACGATCACACGACAGATATTAAATAAATTCACAGATAGCGCTATATTTGAACTTGAAATGACGATGCAATTGACTTCTTTCCCGGCAGGGACCCAACCCCGGCTCTATTCGCTATTTATTATATATACGCAAAGAGATGAAATAGTTACTGTTCTCACCATTAGCGGGATGTGCATATGTTCGGCTAGAAGTAGCGCAAGCCGCGGCGGATTATCCGTGCGCACTGGAGAGCCATGCTGCGGTGCGCGCGGCTGTTCGCCGTCGGGGGTTCGAGTCCCCCCTACGGGCATGGGTGTTTGCGTTGTCCTTAGGTTAGTTTACCTTAGTTTAAGTAGTTTGTAAGCTACGGACTAATAACCAAGCAGTTGAGTCAGATAGATTTACAAACACTTACAAACATTTTGAAGTAGTGCAATAAATAACGTTGTGCTGCCTGGGACTCCAACCCCGCGCCTATCGTCAGCGTTGACCTCAGATGACTAAGTAACAACTCTCCCAATCTCGTTTACTAGTAATTAGGATCGCACCGTTCATAGAGACCTGGAGGGGTTTGGCATTTTGAAGAAACAACGAAAACTAATCCAACTTTGTTCTAGTCAGTAGCGAATGGACATGTGTAATGTGATTTGAAAGACGCCACAGTCCTAAATTCCTTACTTGCCGCTATTGAAGTTGGAGAGGAGGATGTTTGCGATTGTTAAAATCTGTTTCCCCAACAGGAATCAAACCATATCTTAGCCATTACAAGATGGCATCAGCCCGATCAACTACCGATTTTCAGATGTGGTAGTATAATTTTTTCGTCAAAATGGAGTGCAGAACACATGGTACGAGAAGTAAAATAGTTCGGGGGTATCTGTCTACGTAACAGTAATTTCTTGGCCTCGCGGTCTCAGGCGTCTTGTCGCGGAGTTGCGGTCGCTCCAGCCAGAGGTTCGACTCCTTCCTCGGGCATGTGTAGTTGTGTGTGCGTGTGTGTGTGCGTGTGTGTGTGTGTGTGTGTGTGTGTGTGTGTGTATGCGTGTATTCCTTAGCGTAAATTAAAGTAGCATATATGGCTAGGTAGGGACTAATGACCTCAGGTGATTTGTCCATTAGGACTATAACAAAACAGTTATATACAGTATGTAGAATTATGTAGCATTGCGTATGATAATATACTACGTTTTAGCATGCTTTGTGGTGATTTTGTATGACATGTTGCTGTATGCTTGTTTAACTATAGTCTCGTTTCGCTCAAGTTTGTATGAAAAATGTGTGTGAAATCTTATTGGACTTAACTGCTAACGTCATCAGTCTGCACACTACTTAAACTATCTTAACATAAGGGCAACACAGACACCCAAGACCGAGGAAGGACTCGAACCAGCAACGCGAGCAGAAGCCCAATTCAAGACATGATGCCTTAAACCGCGCAGCTACGCAGCGCGGCGCTCAAGAATTTAACATAGCTCTTACCATAATAAATGAAATATTACGCATCTTAAAAGTAGCAAGGAGCGTCGCTTACGCATTAGAAAACGGTTTCTAAAACGGGAAATATATACCATGTGTAACAATATATTCTGTTGGGATGAAAGCAGAGGAGGTCAATCGAAACACCAGAGCTCTGTATTTCACAGAACGAAGAATTTATTATAGGTAAGGGGGTATGAAAGTACACGGTCTCATAGAGAGGACTGATATACAGTAACGAAAGCATAAATTAAAAGAGAGTGCATGCTGTCAACGGGAACCAATAGATTTTATCACTGTATTGTGAGGGAAACGACCAGAAGGGTAACTGAGGTTATGATGCAAGAGCGGCGACAGCGAGTGACAGAGAGAGAACAGAAGAGAAAGTAATTGTTAATAAATGCAAGACCGTTTGCGTATTTTGTGAAGAATAGAGGGTGTATTAATGGATGTAGGGGAGGAGAGAGACGTATCTGAAGTAACAAAAATTACTTTGATAGCTTCCATCTAAACGGATTACTCTGTCTGCATGGAGGCTGGGAATAAAAAAATAGGATATTGAGTGAAAGGAGAAGCATTGAATTAAAATTTGTAGCACAGGGAGGAATCGAACCAGAACTCCATACTTACTTTAATTCAATTCTTCTGCCTTCACTCAATGTCTTTGACATATTGACACGGAAAACTGTCACTAGGTATATAAATTTATAATAAAAATAGGATAATAAAGGAAATGTATATTAAAAAAAAAACTTAAATTTAAAGGTAGCTCAAAGGAAAGAGAAAAACATATTTTATTTCTGTTGCCAACAGATCTTCCACAGTCTCTCACTTACGAAATATGAAAATAGAGATGAGATTAAAAAAACATTTGAAGGACTAATAATTTATTCAGAATCCCTCATTATTTGTTTCTTCTGTTATGCATCTCAGCATATGATCTATAACCAGCTTGTCTTCAGTAAATGTGACGACTCTATCTCGAGTTGATTGCTCACAGTGAGACGACCTGATTTGCATTTCTGCTTTCCGCTCTCACTAGAAGCCAGGAAGTAAACATTCTGTATTTACGTCAGAGCCCCGCTTTGTGCCGTGCTGGGGGCTGGTTTCCGCCAAGCCTCGCCTCGACACCAGCTGTGGTTGACCAGCCTGCCCGTAGCTCGCAAGCCACGGCTAATACAACGAGACTCAACCGTTGGAGTATGAAAAGTTTCTGCAAACCTACCCTAACGTGTATTATAAACTACCACACCTAGAGCTATTTTGCTATAAAATGAGCAGCCACGTTATCTTTTTACACTTCATTCAAATATTTAACGAAGTGAAAGAATAGAATCATGATAAACGTAGTACCACATAATGTTTCACATAGATAGCAGTCATATAACACAGAAAATTATTCTCTCTTTTCAGCGCTCTGCATTAGATCTAGACGTAATGAAATATGTAAGCATGTTGTAAAATTAAACAGTTCTGCTGGCAACAACACAAATGTATACATGTAGTATATCATTTCCGTTTTTTGTACTTATAAAGTGTTTTCAATGTGTCTGTAAACAATAAGTGCTAAACAACGGAAATTACCTTCTGCTGGGGCTCTTCATTTATACGATTGTTCTGTTATTCACAGTGAAGTGTTTCGTAATGTATTCATATAATCGCTTCAGTTTCTCCACTGTTCCACGCTTATACAAAGCTCGAAATACTACTACTACTACTACTAATAATAATAATAATAATAATAATAATAATAAATACAAGTGCCAAATAGCGTATATGCGAGTTATAATCTGATATATTCATTCAACTTTCTCGACGTCCTCCCTCTATTCCATCAGGAAATAATCGCACACTACTCAGCAGTACTGCATAAGAGGGGGAACAATTGTAGGATTGGCAGTCTCCTTAGGAGACGTGTAAATCTCCTAATGGTAGTGTCAATAACAGACCGTTTGTTTCACCTACGCCAAAACATGTGTTATTCACAGTTAACATTGTTTTTAATTGCACCCCTAGGACTTTCGTTATATGTATAACCTTCAAATTTGTTTTGCTTATCGATATCTAGAATGCTGACGAAACTCTGAGTACTTATGTTCAGAGCCAAATGCATATTGATGTTTAAGGTCAATTGTCGCTCTTTGCGCCATTAAGATACAAGTTCAAATTCATTTCGCAATTGACTTTGCTTTTCTGAGTTTAGTAGTGGGCAGCATTAACTGCCTCAAATCTAAGAGCAATATTCCGATTGCTCATTAAATATTTCGAATATATATTCGAATCAGGAGAAGTCTACTTCACTTTGCTGGAAGAATTACACTCGCCACGTCCTTTTCACTAGATGACTCCTGTTACTGCAAACTATTACCTTGCAGATAGGACGTTATGAGTCCAGTAGCACAACTTAGGAAAGCGATGTGGTTCGAAGTTGATTATGGTTTTTTGTTATTTTTGTTATACTTACAAACTACTTATGAACTACCTTATACTGCAGACGACACAAACATCCATGCCCGAGGGGGGGGGGATTAGAACCCCCGACGAGGAGCGGCCTCGCGCATCGGAGAATAGCACCTCAATGCGCTTGGCCACTCCACTGCGGCGTTGAAGATACCAAAAATCGTTTTGGCACTCTTTAAATATGAAATTAGTTTGAGAGTACTCAGTAGATCATAAACATATAGTATCGCCAAAGTAAAGATTTAGAAACCTTTGCCGGTTTGATGTTAATTTTTCTAGATATTTCATAACGCTGTGCAACATTCCATTTGTCTCCCTCACTATAAATATATCAATGCTCGACCTCACGTCGTAGGAGAAGTAATTAAGCCATCCATAATGTGTGCACAAGATGTTTTCCTAAGGTGTTGGACCACTCGAGAAAGACATTGCCTGTACACAAATGATCTTCCTGGTATGACTATGGTAGTGAAATGACAACACGGTGGATCATGTCTGGTGATAGTTGTACTGCTTCCTGGAATGACAGGGAAGAATCTAGATTAAAAGAAATAATCCGACACAAGCTGCTTGTGGCCACTGATTGCACGCATTGGGGAAGTTGAACAGTTGTGCCCAGCCGGAATTCGGGTCCAGTTCCTACTGCTATCTGAGCTTCCTCACACTGCACTCACTGCTCGTGGCACTTTGCCGATTACCTCGAGAGTTCAGGCGTAGTATGCATTTGCGCCGAAGGCTGGAGTTGTTCTAGTCTTCTCCTTAATTATGTATATTTATGTGGTGTCTGTTCTTTCGAAAGAACAGTCACGACACATATATGTATATAGAAGAACCTTTCAAGATTCACTTATTGGTGGTATTCCAATTAAAATGTCTGAAATTGAACTTCGGTGTGTCATTTACTTATCACATATATGATTACAGACATGGGTGATGAATTTCACGTAGCAACTACAACTATTCTCGATCCTTACTTTCTGAATTATCTGCATCGGCCTTCACAAGGGAAATGAGGATGCGATTCATGCAGCAGCTGTTCGCTTCCTTCATGAAAATGTCGACGCTCTTTAAAGATTAAGAGGCAGTATCTCTCAGTTACAAATTGGAGCGAGAGTAACATTTTACCCACTCTCTGACAGAGCTACAAACTGCTACATCGAATTGAGAAATATTTGTGGCAGATTATGCTGCTGTCTAGTAAGCACCTCAGAAAAGCAGAGCCAATTTTAAAATGATATTGAAGTTCTATCTTCACGATGCAAATTCGACAATTGACCCTAAACATAAATATGCTTATAGTTCACAACATGATTACCAGAAACTTTTCGTCAGAAATCGATAAAAAAAAAATAAAAAAAAAAATAAAAAAATAAATAAAAAAAAACAAATTTAAGGATTATACACCTAACAAAATTTCTGGTGGTTACAATTGAAAACAACGTTAAGTACGAAATATACATGTTTTGGTGAAGATAAAACAAGCGCCTGTTATTGACACAACCATTAAAAGATTAAAACGTCTTCCTAGGAGGCTATAAACCCTACAATTGCTCCATCTCTTCCGCAGTATTGCTGAGCAATGTGCGATTATTACCTGACGGTGTAGAGGGAGGACCCTGAAAAAGTTGGAAAAAGATATCAGATTGTGCGGTATAGTGAATTAGCGGAAAGAAGGTCTCGGATGTTTTCCGCTTTTTCTTTTTTTACTACTTAGGTTGTGTAGGGGGCGGAGACGGCAGGGGGATGAGATGGGGAAGCAAAATATTAAAAAAAAGAGTTTTCAGTGTAGCACGCTTCTTCTATGTTATTTCAATCACCAACCTTCTCTTACAAAGGCAAAGAGCTTTTGTACTCATTACCGTACAAAGTATGTTACAATTGTAAGAAGGCCGAGCAGAGTACCCGCGCGGTCTAAGGTGCCATGTCATGGATCGGGCTGCTGCTCGCGTGGAAGGTTCGAGTCCTCCCTCGGGCATGGGTATGTGTGTGTTGTCATTAGAATAAGTTAGGAACTGTTGAACTTAGCATACCACACACATTCGAACATTTGATTTGAATTTGAAGAATGATATAATGATAATTAGAACTCGCATATATCCTTTTTGGCACTTATTTTTCTCGATCTTCGTATAAGCGTGGAACAGTCTAGAAACTAAAGCGATTCTGTGAAAGCATTACGAAACACTTCACTATGAATAACAGAACATTCGTGTAAATGAAGGACCTCAGCAGAAGGCATTTATGTTTCGTAGCACTTATTGCTTCAGAGACAATGAGAACACTTTATAAGTGCACAAAACGTGAATGATATACTGCATGTATATATTTGTGTTGTTCCCACCAGAATTGTTTAATTTTAAAACATACGTAGTTTTCTAGGTTGAATACATATTTTCTTGTGTCTAAATCTAATGCAGAGCGCTGAAAAGATAGTTTACTGTGTCGTATTATTGCTATCTAGGTGAAACATTATGCGGTAGCTGCGTATATCATGATTCTATTCTTTAACTTCGTTAAATATTTGAATGAAATATCAAAAGATAAAGTGGCTGCTCATTTTATAGCAAAAGAGCTCTAGCTATGGTAGTTAATACTACACACTTGGATACGTTGGCAGAAACGTTTGAGCTTGGTTTTGTGGTCTGTGCCTGTATTAGCTGTGGCTCGAGAGCTATGGACTGGGCGGTCAACCACAGCTGGTGCCGAGGCGAGGCTTGGTGGAAGCCAGCAAGCAGGCGGTCGCGGTGATGCCCAACAGCCTCCAGCACAGCGCAGAGTGGGGCTCTGACTTAAATACAGAATGTTTACTTCCTGGCATCATAGTAAAAGCAGACAGCCGAAATACAAATCAGGCCATCTCACTGCGAACAATCAACTTGAGATAAAGTCGTCGCTCTTACTGAAGAGAAGCTGGTCTGACGGCGTTATACACTCTACGCTGAGATGTATTATGAAAGAAACAAATAATGAGGGATTCTGAATAAATCATTAGTACTTAAATTTTTTTCTTTTTTTTTAAAAAAAAATCTCTTAAGTGAGGCTATAGAAGAAATAAAATAAAATATGAGTTTCTTTTTCCTTTGAGCTGCCTTTAAATTGATTTTTTAAAAATATACAGTTCCTTTATTACCCTATTTTATTATAAATTTATATACCTAGAGACAGTTTTCCACCTCAGTATGTCAAATAAATTAAGTGAAAGGAAAAGCATTGAATTAAAGAAAGTATGGAGGTCTGGGTTCGATTCCCACCCGTGGCACAAATATTAATTCAATGCTTCTCATTTCACTCAATATACTATTTTAATTCATTTATACCTAGACTCCATGCATACACAGTAATCAGTTTAGATGGACGCTGTTAAATTAATTTTTGTTATTTCAAATACGTCTTTCCCCTCCCCTCCATCCATTAATTAATACACCCTCCGTCCTTAACAAAAAATGCAAACGATTTGTCTTGTATTTATTCGTTGTTAATTTTTCCTCCTTTCTCTCTTTCTCTACGTCACCTCCCTTACATTGTAACCTCAGTTGCCCTTTTCGTCTCTTCCCCCAAAAAGCTGTAAAAAATGTGGATTCCGTTAAAACAATACTCTTTTAATGTCTGCTTTCTTTACTGTCCATGGGTCCTCTCTATGAAGCAGTGTTCTTTTATATCTCCGATAATCCATACTTCGTTTTCTCTCGGCCCTATAACAAATTGTGATATATAAGTAAGGAGTACTTTGCAAGTACTTCACTCTTTTATTTTCCAGTTATGCACTCCTCTTCATTCCTAGATCCCGCCCTCCCTCCTGCTACCCCTCCCTTGAATTATTTATCTGCATCTCCGTGCTTCTTTTCACAATTTTGTGTTTGGCAGATTTTTTTAATCACTTTCATTATTTCTCTGCCATTGATTCTCGAACAGCACGTGGATGTAATGGACAACTGAACCTTACCGTGCAAGCACTATTGTCGCCATTAAAATGGACATCTGTTCCGACAAATTCCAGTATCCAAGCTTTGAAATGGCAGAGACCGAAGTTCTCCCCCATCTTTCCCAGCTGAATATTATGCTTCGCATGTAATCGCATTTTCGATGCGACATTGTATCAGAATCCACATTGCTGTTTTGTAACCTCAGTATAACTATTGAAGGCAACCACACCGTGAAGAATAATTGCTCGACACACTTGCCAGTTATCGGATACTTTGTCACTGACCACACTAGTAAATCACAGAAACCTCCTTCATTGAAGTCTGTTTGTGTTCCTGAACGTGGAGAATAAATGTCAAAACGAAGTTACTTTCCGAATTTCAAATTTTTAAACGTATAATCCATGTTCATCATAACTATAAAAATGCCTAATATTCAACAATCTTTATTATAATGAGCTCATATTTAAATAAGCTTATTACAGAATGCCATACCAAATCGTAATGTAGCATACTAAAACGTAGTATAATATCATGCAAAATCCACGATAAGGCGCCTCACACTACATGGTCATCCCGTGCGGCCAAGAATGTCTTACCTAGCCAGACACCTCTGAGCTCTTTGACTGGTCGTACTGCCTAATGAGTACTCCATTATGACAAAACATTATGCCAACGCATCTGTAATTCGCTGGAGGACGGGATGAGGTTAACTTGTAATAGCTAAGGTATGAGTCCAATTCCCGCTAGGGGTAACAGTTTTTAACTGCCACAAAAATACCATCTACACCTCCAGTATCTCCAATAAAGAACGCAGGACTCTGCCTTGTTTCAAATCAAAATTACACATGTCCATGCGCTACTAAATTAAACAAAGTTTTCGCAAAATACGAAACCTCTTCCACGTCTCTACGAACGGTGTGATCCTAACTACTGGTGAATCACACTGTGATAGTTGACGCCTCATGGTGCCAGGTCAAGAGTGACGGCATGTGCAGGGTTTGAGTACCCGGAAGAAACAATAAACATATCAGTAGTATTCCTTCCTATTATACAATAGCAAATAGTGCTGGGTTCGAGTCCCTGCCGGGGAAAAATTAATTGTATCGTCGTTTCAGGTACCAGTATAACGCTATTTGTGAACATAATTGATATGTGACATCTGATTGTGCTTAGTTAACAAATCATCAATACACTGTATTCTATTCCACAACTTTATGATGTATGACATCTGTGAATTGCACTATATTACGTATCTTCAGCGGTTACCTCTCAGCAACAATAGGAGCTTCATGCAACTCCTGGTGCAGTGCTAAGATTATCATTTATTTCTGGGTTCAGACATCGGTCTATGAAACTAATGAAAACGTCAGTGTTTTACGTCTATTTATGCCTAGAGATCACGCGCACTTAAACGTGGCCCCTGGGCGGAGAATGTTGGAAGCTGAAGCTTGCATTCAGCTCATAGCGGATTGGCCTGTTTCCCCCAGTGCCGGCAGCTTAGGGCGAATAGATTACAGGTTTTAAAAGAAACAATATGTAAGGGGTTAAGGCGTCACAGATGCAACACGAAATTAAGTATCACTTTAATGTTTGAGTAATAGAAAAGTGGAACGCATATCTACGAAATGTTAATATTTGAAAGGGACTTATTAAGCGGGTGTAACAACGCTCTCTGCCTCTTTTTACTGTCGTAACAGAATAAAAATCAGAATTAACATTCTTCACACCACTTTCAAGGTCAGCCTTCTCTCTTATAAAAGAAGTCGTCGGGGTATATGAACTTATTTTAGCAAATAACAAAGTGGAAAACAATAATCAATACGAAGCACAAATCAACAATACATTAACGAGGTCTACGGTGTACAATGCTGTTACGAGGTAAAATTGGTAGAGAGCATAAACATTCCGTTGACACACGAGCTCAGCCGACTTCCGCCGATCAGAGAGGGGCCACGAAAAAGTGCGTGACCTGTAATCGCATCTCGATCAGGCATACAACAGTTTTTTGCTTAACAGTGCGTTCAGATTCAGATCATGAACAAAAACATATCATGTCACTAAACAAGTGTGATAACGTTTCTGACTTTTCACTTATTGCAACTTAATTTAATTTACAAGTGTTACTGTCTCATCTGTAATGACGTTTATTGTAATATTTGTTGTACGAAAGTATTGGTTTGTACCTTGCCTGAATGCCATAAGAAGAAATAGGAGACTTACTTAGTACCTATTGTGGGTAGGTAATAACTTACTGTGCAAATGATTTGACGACCTGCGACGCAGCTGTGCAATGGTGGTTGCATAGCGTCAGGTGCGGTCTCCACTTAGGAATTCAGGGGTGATCCACTTTTTTTGCTGTCAAGTGTACGTCCACACGTATCCCGTACAACCCAACGTGCTCTTCTAGGGATACGTCAACTACCCTGCCCATCATTATCCTCAGATCTGTCCCCCATTGAGCATGTCTGGGACCGGGCGAAACGTCATCTTGGCGCGGTCTACACGACCGGCACGAGATCTGGTCCAACTGATGCATCAGACGGAAATTACATGGCAGACCAAAACGTAAGACGTGATTCGGCACCTCTACGATCTTCTTCATGAGAAAGTTGCACCCTTCATTGCTTCCAAATGAGGGTATACACCCGATATTAGCGTTGACATTGTGCATGCTCTGATGACTGTACTGACGATCATACTCAGCTTTAAGCTTGGAAGATAAGTGTGCAATAACGAAGACTGATAGGCTGATCCTCAGATCGAGTTGAAGTAAGCGCAAACAACCCGGGGTAAGACATATATCTAAAAGAAAATACCGTATATCTAAAGGGGGGGGGGGGCGGGGCGAAACATCGACTCACCGAGCGGAAGGAGGGGGGGGGGGGGAAGGCGGCGCCACTATCAAGATCCGGCACTGAAAGAACTGAACCGCCAGCCTTCTGAAGCACCAGCCGCCACTGATAAAAAGGTAATTCTAATTAACGTATAAACAACAAAACTGTAATTGACGAAATACTATCAACTTTTAAGTCCACTACTATATCGCGCATGTTAAATTTTGCTCTACTTCAAATCACGATATTTCGATAACGGATATTGATTATTCGACAGAAAAAATTATTTTGTCTTTATCGAACTTCGTGTAAAGTTAGTCAACTTATTTCAGCCCAGTTGACGTCTTTGTCTTTTGCAAACGAAATTAATCTATTCACGTAATTCATATAGGTGAACTCCGGTTCGTCGTTTAGATTTTGCTTACAGGTCATAACATAGCTTCAGATATTCTAATGGCTATACTGTGAGCCCTTTTGCAGACAAAATCAAAACATATCAACTCCATGATCGTAGTTGAGGCAAAAACCGAACGCCAACACTCCCAAAATCGCCATTCTGCTATCGACATCTTCACACATATTTATTACAGTGCTAAAACGAATATTGATAACATTTAAACCAAAGTAAAAATCATACCGCTGTCGTAAACAGCGAGTGCGAATTTGCGATTCTTTAGGGGCCCATATCTCAGGTTCTATTCATCTCAGAGTGAAGGGGTGAAGTGTTCTGGACAAAACTTAGCCTATGATCATTTGTGTACATATTAGAAGAAATGGTATACTATAGCTATCATACAATACATCGTACAAATTTTCAAAGTTACACACTTCCTGGAGCCCACCCAAATTGAGAAAACCAGTTGGCTTTTGCATATGACGTGTAATCTATTGTGGGATTTAAACGTCTGACAAAAGCACCATTCATTCATTCATGGTCCCTGAAAAAATCTCGAAAAACCATGATTTTTCGGTACAAAAAAAGAAAGAAAAAACGAATTGTGTAGATGATCACTTCGATACTTTCTATTCATTACATATTTTTGGAAACATCATTGTTTCTCTATTTTTGGGTTAACAGCATTCTATTTAAATTTGTTAATAAAGAACAGTCTAGAATGCACTAATTTATTTCATTCAACTAGTTTCAGTCTTATGTAGACCATCTTCAGGAATTTGTCTCCATCGATGTTGTGGAGCTGGCAGGTAGCTGGGAGCCTTCCAGTGCGTCACTGAGCAGTGACTCACTGGAAGGCTCCCAGCTAGCTACCTGCCAGCTCCACAACATCGATGGAGACAAATTCCTGAAGATGGTCTACATAAGACTGAAACTAGTTGAATGAAATAAATTAGTGCATTCTAGACTGTTCTTTATTAACAAATTTCTATTCATTGCAAATCTTCGAAATTTTTACCATATGTTCTTATGATGATATTCTCGACGCCGTTTTAAATTTTTTTCGATATCGTTATCCGTTACCGAGATCCATAGGTTGAAACGTATCATAGTTTTGCACAAAATCACAAAACCCGATTTTAGCCGTTTTAGCACCGTGAATCGAAAATATCTAAATAACTAACCATAGAAAATTGTTCAAATATTTACAATACATCATGTATTGTACATTGTACAATACATCCTAAATGTAGACATTTATCTATAAACGTCATTTTTCAGTTTTCGTAAATCTTAGTCCGTTAGCAAGATACGGCCGAAAAACCGTGATATTTTGCTAGAAAAAATGTGTATTGTGCTGAAAGACGGCGTTCGAACAGCTCTGAAACTTACCATGCGATTTGAAAAACAGGTACTCGGCGAAAAAAATTGATTTTTGTACATCTTAAAGATTGAAATCTTCGGTCCATGATGGGTGATTTTTGTTTTCGTTTACTTTACAGTTAATATGCAGCGTCAGGTTTAGTGAACTATTGCAACATATTTTAAAGAGTTTGCAGAGGTAAAAACACATTGCGTAGACTTCTCGTATGGTTGATTTTAGGTTACACATAGCTGCGTATGAAATGTAGATAACATATCGAAATTTTGTTTAAAGTTTAGAGCAGAATGATATCTTATGTGGTTTTTGAGATATCGGTCTGTGAATGATAGCTCGCGAGAATAATAGATTCGAAAACGCTATTTCTGATTGTGAGGTAACGTATCTTGAGGATTAGGAAATGACTAAAATATTATGTGTATGTTGTTTAGGTGTTCATCTGGAAAATCCGTTTGCCGTTTTTGGAAATGTATCTTCGTTATCACGATACGCTACAAAAATCATAATTTTTGGTATCAAAAGATCCAACTTCATGCAATGTCAAATTTACACTTCTATTCATGGCAAGTCGTCGAAATTTTTACGATGCAGTCTAATATTATGATTCTGAAAAGCTTTTAAGGTTTTTCCGATAATACCATCCATTACCGAGATCTGTAGATTCCAAGTTACCGCACACATTCATGACAAATATGCATGTAATATCCGGTCTGACGTGTAATTATGGTTGTAACTAATGTTAGTGGAGAGGGGTGGGCAAGTTTAAAGCCCTTACTCTTACGGGAATTAGTTAAACTACGAGTTTGAGTACTATGGGCAGGGCGAAGCTGGGAATTTGTATCTGACGGAAGGCGTGCATGGGTAGTCCTTGCAGGTGCGGTGATCACTGTGTCCCCAGTGGTGTAGGGGTCAGCGCAACTGCCTAGAAAGCAGGAGACCCGGGTTCGAATCCCGGCTGGGTACACATTTTCAGCTTTGCCCAATAGCAGTTGAAGTCATATATTCTACGAATATTAATGTAGCGAACGTACAGCAAGGGTTCGTGGTTTGGAGGTCACGAACCCATGTTCCTAGTCGCCGTTTATTCACCGATAACATTTATGAAAGTTACAAATCATCGTAAGTTTTTATCTGTAATTTATTTAATTATATTAGTCACAGATCGCCTTACAGTGTGTGTGTGTGTGCCAAAAATTTAAACTGCACGGGTATACCCGTCACATATTTCCGTAAATACTATCCAAATTTTACTCACCATTGATTTCATGTTTTATATGCAGTACACTCTGATGTAACAGGAAAAAGACGGGAACCATCTGAAAAATGCTCCTGCCGGAGCACAGAAAAGGCGAATATGTTCTCTGACACAGAAGTGTGGAATCAGCTGCCTCAATCCTCATTCCGACATCCTCACCAAAACTTTTGGCATGCGAACATATTCGCGGTTTTTTCGGTTGAAGGTGAGTAGGACAGAGACAGTGCAACAGGCAGAGAGAGCCATATATGATGGAACAGAGAAAGTGTCAGTTCAGGAGAAAGGCATATGCATGAAAACAGCAGTGGGAAGCGGAACGAGATGTCGGAAGTCAGGAACAGTGGCATCAACAAACTAACACAGTTGCAGATAGTAGGAATTGAAGCAAAAGAGAAAGTGGGAAACTGAGACGAATGGAGATCATACATAAAGCATTAGAGATCTGCAAATCGCCGGTTTCGCTCGCTCGTACTCGGTCGAGTGCGCAACGCTCGGCGGTGGTGAGGCAAGTGTGTACGCTCGCAGCGAGCGTGTTGACACTCGAACGAGGCTGCGTGGGTAAGGGCGGGTAGAGGCCGCACAGCGTAGTGCTGCCGCTGTACTCACGAGGAAACCTACCCAAGTCTCTCTCCGATTCTTATGAAATTTGCATATTTTATAATACATGAAAAACTACGAGACTTGTATTTTTTAGCTGCACAAAATCATATTTAAGGGGTGAAACGGTCCCTCCAAAAATGGGGCTAAAATAGAAAAATGGTGCTAACATAGAGATTAGTGAAGCGATTTTAATGATTTTCGGTAAGAAAGTATTTTTTGATGAAAGACAAATTTCATAGATTCAACTTCGATTAAATCAAAACAATTTTTTTTAGCACAAAAAATTAGTCACTTTAGGAGTGGTTGCCTCCTTAATTGTCACTCCCCCTGCAATGTACCTAGGCTGATTTCTTATCAAATGATACTTTCATACCAAAAAATCATTAAAATCGCTTCATTAATCTCTAAGTTATCATGGTATTTCTATTTTAGCCCCAATTTTGGAGGGACCATTTCACCCTTTAAATGTGATTTTCCACCGCTTAAAAAATAAATAAATTAATTAAAATTAAAAATACGTATCCCACAGTTTTTCATGTATTATAACAAATCCAGATTTCATAAAAATCGGATAATGACACTTGGGTAGGTTTCCTTGTCAGTCGCTACGTCAGCGGCTCTGTGGCTCTGAGGTGTGAGCTGCTGTTGCGTTTGACGCACCCCCGCTAACTAAAGGAACTCAAATCAGTTATGCTGTAGACGTGTATTCCTGCATAGTAGCATGTAACCGCAATATCATTATACCGCAAACGAGACAAAAAGGTTGTTTTCAGTAACTAAGGATCTAAATAGAAACTAAGGAACGAACAACGTTTTATTGCAATGTACAAAAGTGAAAGTTACCGTACAACAAAGTATACATCGAAAAGTAACATTATCCCCAGACTACTCGTTAGTGGCATTGTAATTGCAATGTACTGTTAAAATATCATTGACACGTTGTAGATCGAGTCGAGTTGTTCTATCAGAGAACAGGTTCCCTGCCGCACTGAAAGTGCGTTCACTAGATGCATTTGAGGCGGGCACACAAAATACTGTTTGCCAATACAGCTAGCTTAGGAAAGAGAGTACTGTTGCGTTTCCGTCTTCATCACGGTCAATTCGTGCTAAATAAAGGTCCACCTCATTGGTGGATTGCGCCTCGCGCATTTCACAATGCAGCCACTCCAAAAACATGCACATCATTCTTTTGGCAGGTGGACCCGGGTGACATTCTTCAGACGGCCCTAAATAAATACAACACAGATATCACTGAAACAGCAGGAGCACCATAAATTCGTACAGCTGTGTAAAGTATACAGTTGGAATAAAAGGATTTAAAACAGGTACAGGTTATATGAGGATTAGACCGGCATATGACCCTGACGACGGAAGAAAGCGCGGATCCTACATATTGCACAAAAGCTTGCATGCGTTCTTTATTATGTAGATAAAAAAGACGACAGTGGCAGTGGGGAATATATGAATGTTGTAATTGGAAAAAATTCCCGTTAAGGACTCACTCGGAAAAGGTAGAGGCGCAGCAACCACGCACAGTGTCAAAATGCTACGGGAATATATATTAACGGGGTGCAACAGAGAGATAGATGCACAAAACTAACCTAACGGGTGTACATCAATATCGCGCATTTAATATCAATATAAAAGACGGACAAAGTATTCCAGGTCTTGAGAGTGATCAGAGGAATTGATATAAAATACAATCATTTGCTCGTTAAGACGGCAAGTACCACCTACCACTAAACAGGAACTAAAAGTCCACGAAATAGGAACAAGAAAGTAAAAAAGACCACGGAAAACTCGTTTAGTAAATGATATTAGCACAGAAACTTTATGTTAATCATGTATAATAACTTGTATGGTAAAGTACAAAATGCGAAACTGAATAGCTAGTTCAACTGGATCGAGAGAACGGCTTTCGAAGCACCCTGGAAAGGAAACAATTCCAAATTTCGCAGTCAGGATTTATTCTCAAGCTCCCGACACTCGCCTTGGACTCGAGTGGCACTGCGGTGGGCGATCGAAAGGGAGCGGGCAGTGTGGACGGTCGGGCCGGTCGAGCGTGCGCCGCTCGAACGAGCGTGGAGGAAGTCGAGCGCAGCCACACGCCTTGCTGCAAGCTGCAGTACCGACACCTGTCGGCTTGCCATAGAACGACATGTATCACGCGATTCGAGCGAGCAACCGAGCGAGGTGCAGACCTCTATAAAGCATGAGCATCCCATCCCCGGTACCCGCGTGCTAAAGTTTTCCGGTCTACAGGTCTAACCCCAAGCAAACCATCCCCATGGACATATGTGTAAAGGAGACAATCATGACTGAAGACACTTAAAGCCGGCTGTAAGTGAGAAAGAAAGGATACTGGCAACAGGACAGGAAGTGAATGGGACAACCTCAGGGGGCAGAGAGACGGTGAAAGAGGCAGAAACAGACAGCGGTGAGGAATCGCGAGGGGAAGGGACGAAGACATTGAAAAGTTTGACACAGACAGAAAGCGGCAGAGGGAGAGACAGCAAACAAACGGACAGAGACATATATAGTCACTAACAGTGAGACGACATTGCTGACTATGACGGCTTAAAAGGGGAAAAGTATTTACAAAGTTATGCGTTAAAAGTTCGCATGCAAAAAGTTTTGATTAGGAAGTCGGAATGAGGATTGAGGCAGCTGGTTCCATACTTTTGTGTCAGAGAACATATTCGCCTGTTCTTTGCCCCGTCTGGAGCATTTCTCAGCTGGTGATTTTAAAGTTATAAAGGGTATTCCTTGCTTGTGAAAGGCTTGTATATAGTTACTGTCTTCAAGCCTTAAATTTTGAATTGGCCACATTCCAGTATTTAAATTTAGTGTTTATGCACATTCCTACTCTGTACACATTTAATAAGGCTGTGTCCTAAGCTGGTGAATTATTTTGGTTAAAGTTACGGGATTCTTGGTGTTTTATCCAAGGAAGGAAATGGGGTAGTTTACTGTTTGTGAGTGCTTTTTATTCACTTTGAAGGTGTGATACAACACTAGATTATTTTTTGATGTGTTTATGTGTGTGTGTTTTGTTTTATATGAATCAAATTTGAGGAAGAACCGGGATGTAACTGGTTGCAACACTGTCATTGAAGCTGTTGTTTGAACACCCAATTAACTAAATATTCCAATGTGGCAATTGTCAGTTCTTTTTCCCTCAATGTCTAGTGGTCCATGCTATTTATTAGAAGGTTGTGCGTCTAATTACTAATCTTACTCAAGTTTAAGGGATAGCGAGACTGATAGTAATTTTTTTTATTCAAGCTGTTTGGAACTGCTAGATTACTACCCGTTTTTATTTGTTATATTCCACTGTCTTTGGTTCATTAACAATTGGTTCAAAAGAACTCCCATATAAGCTCTTGTTACAGCGGCCTTTACTAAACATTTTCATATCGATAATTAACTGATTGAAAGGTGATTGCCATTCCTCTATGTTAAATTGCCTGTCAACATTGTAATATTGCATTTGTTGTTAATTATACTAAACATTTTATTTGCCTGCTCCAAAGTTTTGGCACTTACATTACGAACCACTTTTGTATGTTAAAGGGCATTAAATTTAAAACATTTTGGTTGCATCATTTTTCGTGTATTTAAATTTGCATTAAAACATCTTGGTACACTTTCTTATTTGTTAAACTTTATTGTTGCAGGTGTTGTACAAGAAATTGTTTTCGGCAAACAGTGTTTGTAAAACTGTTGGACCAAATAGGTATGGTCACCAGTCCCTAGACTTACCAACTACTTTAACTAAGTTGTGCAAACACACACACATACACCGAGGGAGGACTCAAACCTCCGACGGCGAACAGACTATCACTCCCGCGCATGGATGAATAACGTGATGTTATTCACACGATGCAGCAGTTTTACGTCTACAGTATTTCATTGTTTATGATGTCTTATCTCCTGAATTCTGTGCGGGTCCATAATATAATTTTGAGGTAAATTCAGTGATGTATGTGGATAACGTTTGCTAATTATAAATATTACGTGACGCCTGATACCGAAGCTTTATTATAGTCAGTGTAAGCAGAAGGCAGGTTTTCGTGCGTCTATAACGTCGTATCTCCTTAACGATGGGCCGCACAGTCATGTTTTTTCTTCTTCTTTTTCTTTTTTTTTACTTTTTTCCCTTGCATTTAGCGATACTTGTACGAATTTATTGCAAATACAGTTCATACTTCAAAGAAGTTAACATAACACATACTTTTTTTGTTTTTTATAACAGGGAGCGGAAATTTTGTGGCTCGATCGGGGCGGCAGTTAAGGTTGAAAAGTTGCGCCGGTCCTGATTCAAAATTTTGCCGGGAAAATCCACTGTCCATTACTCGCGAGTGCTGACATCGAACGGTAACTCATGCAACTACGTACAGTTGCTACGTATTGGCACCAGATGGCAATGAGACTTAGCAAGTATTGACCGCTTTACATCGCGGTAGCAAGTGGAGCTACCATCTGTTGGACATTCTATGTAGCACCACAGAGTCACATACAGACGGGAAACCTCCTTAAGGGCTCGGTCACACGCTCAGGGGTGCAGGGAGGGAGGGCCAGAGCAGTTCCGTAAGATGTCCCATGATGGCGCTGCGGTCAGAAGCAGCCCTTTAAACTGGCCAGAGCAGGCGGCAGGTAGCGGCTTGTCCTCACCACTACCTCCCCTCAAACGCCAGCAAGCCGGACACAGCCGTGGCCTCGTGGCAAGCGGCACGAGCTCTCCCCTCAGCCTCCCCTCCACGCTCCCTCTGACGTGCGAGAGGCACCCTCAGAAGTGCTTCTAATGTGGTCTACCGATACTAAGCCGGGGAACAGCCTGATATCTGCTAGCATCTTACAGAACTACGATGAGACCGTAGGGCAGTGGTTTAGGAGGGGGGGGGGCTTCCTCTCTGTATATGTTACTCTGTGGTAGCACTCAAACTCCGGGTGGCAGTTAGGGTTGCAAAGTTGCATAGGCCCTACTTCAAAATTTCGCCGGGAAAATTCACTGTCCATTACTCGCGTGTGCTGACATCTAACGGTAACTCATACAACTACGTACAGTTGCTACGTATTGGCACCAGATGGCAGTGAGACATGGCAAGTATTGACCGCTTTACAACGCGGTAGCTACCATCTGTTGGACGTTCTTCATACCACTCAAACACAGAGAGGAATGTCTTATTTTTCACTTCGAATTATAGAGAAAATGTTGACGTGATGTAACATCTGTTAATGCATATCTGTTGCGTGCTTTTAGCTTGTTAATAAAAGTGCTATGACTGTCAGAGCCACTCAGCTATATGTGAGGAGAGTACTTCATTCTCTGTAAACTTCATGGTAACAGAGTGTATAATACTTTCTGGTCGATATACTGCCAGTATCACCGATGTACAAGCATCTTAGAAAGTCCGATATTTTTGGAAGGCGCGGTTAAAACTGTACCGTGCCCTCTATCTTAACCGAACACTTTGATTGAATGAGGCAGTTCAAAATCTTTGGAAGGCGCGGTTCAAACTGTACCCCGCCGACAAACTGAACTGATTACTATCAGCGTTAATGAACAATTTTTCCTATTAAAAAGAACTTTAATATTTGCTAGTATTTTTAACAAATGTCTGCGAGGGGTGTTTGATAGCGTAAATTTTCGAGGGAGCAGATGAAGTGGTCCACGCCGTTACAACGAAACGAAACAATGTACAGTTACGCGGTACTCATTGAATTGCCGTGCATACTGGCCGTGTGGTGTAAGGCATCTTGTTACCGACTAGACGGCAGTTCCCGCAGAAATGGTTGTATGCCCCGTTAGACTGGATTCAGGCACAATCTCCCAGTGTGCCGACCGCCGATACAAGTCATTCACTACCGTTGAAGTATATGTATAGTATAACAAGAGGGAAGTTATCCATGGTGATGTCACTGTGTCCATATTTACCTTCTTCTTCTCATTTTTGAATACAATAATTAACTTCTGACACAAGACAATCCACCTTCCATCCACCTTATCAACCCACCTAGGACTAGAAACTTCATTTATAAACCTGTTGGACCAAAGTGCTATGGCCATCAGTCCCTAGACTTACAAATTAGTTAAACTAACTTACACTAGCCTAAGGACAACACACTCATACTCCAGGAAAGACTCGAACTACCGACGGCAAGTAACCTCGCACTCTTTAGCAAGCCACCTTAGAACGCCCGTCCACTGCACCACAGCATTAGGACTAGACAGTAAAACTTGCAGATTTATTCTATAAACCTTGACCAGCATCCATTCCAAGGTTAAATTCAGATATATCTCAGAAAGCTTCGAGTTAAAAAATGGACTGAGACAAGAGAATGGACTCTCTCCACTTCTCTTCAACTGTGTCCTTGAAAGAGTTGAGAGAGGATGGCAAGCAACTGACAGATTTGGGTGTTAAGAGTTGTGTCTACCTGGGTCGTAAGGACGAAGGCCTGATTGTAGATTGCCTGGATTTTGCAGATGATATGGCAGTGATGCTGCTTCTCTTGAAATGGCAACAATGTAAGTTAACTGCATCAGTAATCACCAGCCAAACTGGGTCTTCAAATGCCGTTGGAGGAAACATAAATCGCCAGCAACATCAAATAAGCTAACAGAGAAGTTACTAGCCCATGGAAACGTCAAAAACACTGAGAAATTAAAGTACCTTGGCGAATGTATTCAACCCAACTTATCAGAAAAACGTATTATCCATGCAAGTAAACAAGTTGGTACTAGCCTATCGGCTGCCTACGAACATGTACAACAAAGGAGGCCTATCATGCAATATGAAACTTAAGCACTACACACCATTTATAGGGCCTGAAACCATGTGTGCCTTGGTGACCAGAGAGGTCTGATGGAGAAATTGAATCCCCAGCAGGGGCCTAGATAAATCTTTCGGTGGGGCGGGTAGAAGGGGGGGGGGGTTCAGAGCCACAGCTAAGCTATACGAAGGTGCCCTCAGACAGTTGTCACATGCCAAGGCTGTGACGCCGCCACCCATCCCCCTCCCATCATAAAACAAACTTACGACTTTTTCTATTAATTTGGAAAATGTTGTGAATAGTTGATAAAAGAATGAATCGTTATTAAAAAGATTGTAGACATGAGCAGTGTTTTATGGTACACCTTGACAATGATGGGCGAACACCTGCCGAAATACTGACTGTTGTCACAGACGTTGCCCAACTATATTCCCATAAATTATTTGAAAATAATATACAGAATAAGCCCAATTTTCAGAGCCAAAGTTATACCTTCCGCACTAACACATTTCGGTCTCAAGTCGTCAGTTGTCAGCAGTCGTAAAAAATCGAAAGCATTCAGACAAATAAAATACAGGGGAGACCAGGGGAATGTCGCCTCCTTAAGGGTAACCAGTTTTTCTCCTTATTAATAGTGTCTTTTTCGTACAGAATAATACCATAGCTTCGCCAGCTAATACTACTTTATAATTTTTTCTAGCGATGTATCTTGTTAAGTTTTATTATTAAAAATATATAGTAAAAGTATAAACAGTGGCGCCATTACCCTGGGTGTTTGGATAATGATGCCATACATCTGAAAATCACGGATAAATTTACACAATGAATGAGTAGTAGTAAATAAGCGTTACAACTAATGTAATTTATACTTATCACTCTACTGTAGCCGGCCGCGGTGGCCGAGGGGATTGAGGCGCTCCAGTCACGGTCTACACGGCCACTACGGTCGGGGGTTCGAATCCCCCCCTCGGGCATGGATATTTGTGCCGTCCTTAGTCTTAGCTAGTTCATAAGTAGTTTGTAAGCCTAGGGACTGATGACCCCGTAGTTAAGTCCCATAAGTTCTACAAACATTTGAACTCAACTGTATTAGACATTTAGAAGGTTCAAGTACTTGATGTAAAATTGGAATGAAAAAAGATTTTATAATTTAGACTTGATTAAGACACCGCCAAAAGTCAGAAATATAGTGTTTGGCACTTTGAAACTACTACATTCTGCAAGTACTCATTTCACAGAATGTATGCATCTGTATTACACTTCATTTTGCCTAAATTCTCCACCACGCGCCATTGCCCCAGTTGCAAAATATGTCCAAGAATGTCAATTTAAAGCCTAGGATTTTGCGAAACAATTACGTTACAGAAACGAAATCGAAGCTAAATAGCTACATTACGTTAATACGAGTATTAAAAAGCACTGACAGCCTATAGAGGTACTTATTTTTAAAAAAATACAAATTCAAAAATTAGATCCAAATCGTCGAAAGGAACAATTCCTTTGACACGAATAATACAACAAGAGGGTAATTTAATCTTTCTACTATACAGTGCTACTACTTTAGGCATGCTGTAAGGTGTCAAGTTTTCCTCACTGCCATTTCCTGCATATTCCGATTGTTGATATGCAAATAATGAGATCATGTCGCAAGTGCAACAAGGTAATCAAGGCAGACGCGTACTAGTGAACAAACAGCCAGAGCTTTTGTGAAGCACAGGCCACACGGCCGGCCAGAAAGTGCACGTGGGCAGAGGTCCCCACAATACATGCCGTTAGGGTCAGCCGGTTGCGGAAGTGTCTTTCACGATTGCTTTGACCTGGCTGAGTAGATATGTCTTTCACGAGCGCCTTTGCGTATAGGGTATCTAGGCCAGTCAAATCGTACAAAAAAAGGGGCTAAAAACGCAAATCGTGATGTAGTTCTAATTTTTTGATATGTTGTTAGGACCTGTTAGAGTAGTAAGAAACCAAGTTTGCAGCTTCGAAAACCCTGTGCTTCCCAAGTTATAAGTGAAAAACTCCGAAATTTTCGGACTGTTTTTAGATTTCGCCTTCTAACGCATGTACTATGAGTTTTACGATGTTAGTAGTTTTTACCATTTCCAAAGTACATAGAATATGTAACAATTTAAGCCTAACCGCAGCGTTATACGTCCAAAAGTTTTCGAGATATGAAGCGTCAAAAATGGGCTTATTTTGACCAAAAATGAAATTTTAAGTTTTGCTCTGATTCGAGCTGAATATTGGCATAACCGCTCATCCGCTCTCATAGTCATGAGAATTGAAGTTGTAGAAAAATTTTATTAGCTTTAAAATAAGCACAAGATGAACACTCTAGAGCGAGTAGTTCTCTTCAAATTGTACAAAAACGGAAAGTCAGGAAACTGAAATTTCTGAAGAAATGAGCCTAAACACTAATGACAAATTGTGGGCATTCAGCGAAAGGTTTGATTGTATGTTTACATGAAACTCATAAATTTTGGTCAGGGCTGTGGACAGATTTAACTATCTAACAGGTTCTAATGAGATCAATGAAGAGCCAGGGAGGATTAACTCACGGCCGTGGTATATCCAGCAGTGTGCTTTCGCGGTGGACAGGAGGAATTGTGTACATGTTAAACCTGTGCGAAGAGCTGGAACGTTTTGGGGACATTTCTTCTGCAACATCAGAACACCATATTGACATGAGGACAGCACAGATGATAAGAGACACTGCTGACTTGGAAAAACTTAATAAATCCATTTCCATCTACAGACAAAATACTATCCATCAGCAACGGAATCGTGGGAGGTACTGAAATAAATAGCCACCTAGCTCAGGAAAAAGGCATTGAAGGGGGCCAAGAAAATAACTGGCAACTCGTTTGTCAAAATAACTTTCAAAAGAAAAGAAAGTGGTAACTTCGTCGACAATCACGAACTCCATTAAAGTACACAAGAAGCGTGTCGACGTTAATCCAATCACAATTTTACAAAGGATGTGTATCACAAAAAAGTCGGACAGTGAACTGAAAGAGCATTTTAAGTTCGAACTGACCCATTATCCACTGGCATTGTTCACCGAAGAGGGGATGCGTAAGGGAGCGAAGTCAACTTTTTATGCCGCTTTCGCACCACTTTCACAAAACATTTCTCTTGCAACCAGGACATTTGTAGTGGTCGATGGGGGATACCTTCTCCACAAGGCTATCTGGCACAGAAACGACTCGATGAAGGCTATAGTTGCTACCTACATTACCTACACTTTAAACAACTTTAGTAGGAACGTCGCAGTGGTGTTTGATGGATATCCTGAAGATGGAGCCCTCAGGAGTACTAAAACTGCAGAACGATTGCACCGCTGCGCTGCCCTTTCTTGCAATGAGATCGTATTTGACTCTTCAACTATCATCAAAATGCCCCAGGAGAAAGTGTTAGCCAACGACTCAAACAAAAGACGTCTCATTGACCAACTGTGCTCAGCGATTTAACTCGAGGGCATTGAAACTAAGAGAGCAACAGAAGACGCAGACCGCGACTTTATCTGCACTGCCCTCGATAAAAGCGTATCCAACGAGAACTTGATCGTGGTTGGGGAGGATGTGGACTTACTCGTTCTCCTTTGCGGCTTGGGCTCTACCGTCCGAAATGTTTATTTCCAGAAAAATAATAGAGGCGAGTCAAGTGGTACTCAGTTTTCCACTACATCTTTCTGTCGAGGAGAAATAGAATTGCCCCCCGGATTTGAACTCTTCCTACTTGCATTTACCGGATGTGACACAACTTCAGCTCTTTTCTGGCAATGAAAAACAAAATTTTGGAGTGTTCTTCAAAGGTACAAGTACCTCATTGACGTGGCCGCTGTGTTTCTATTGCCAGATACTAGTCATGAAACAATAGCTGATGTTGGAGAGAAGTGTCTTTTCGCTCTGTATGGAGGGGACACATCCTTCGACAACCTACACGGCATTCGATTCCGCCTGTTCGTCAAATCAGCAGCCAATGCGAAGGTGGACCTGGGACGTTTGCCCCCGACCAAAGAAGTTGCTTCCTTCCATTCCTACCGCACATATCACCAAGTGCAAACATGGTTGGGAGTGGCGAAGGATGCCACACAGTGGGATTGGTCGAAGAGCTCCGTTGGTCTGTTACCAGTAACAACATTATGTGAACCAGCCCCACCTAAACTTCTCAGATAGCTCTCATGTAAGTGCAAGAAGCGATGCATGGAATCGGGCAACTGCCGGAGAGCCGGGCTTCAGTGCTCAGCTTTGTGCACTCACTGCTCTGGTACCACTTGCTACGACGTTGCTACGAGTCTGATCTACGAGGATGAAGTCGATTACGATGGTCTCCCGCCTTCGGACGAACAGCCAGGAATGGATGCAGCACCGCAGGAGCCTCCTTATGTCCTAGAACACGACTGTGAACAACCAGGACCTTCTAAGAAACCAAACAGTGAGAGTTTTCAGTTATTAAAATGTATGTTGTTTATTACACAATTGCATTTCTTTAAAGAAAGTGGTATACATTTTTATTTCTTTGCATGCCCACAATTTGTCATTAGTGTTTAGGCTCATTTCTTCAAAAATTTCAGTTGCCTGACTTTCCGTTTTTGTAACATTTGAAGAGAACTATTCGCTCTAGAGTGTTCATCTTGTGCTTATTTTAAAGCTACTAAAATTTTCTACAACTTCAATTCTCATGACTATTCTCTCAGGATGAGCGGTTATGCCAATATTCAGCTCGAAATCAGAGCAAAACTTAAAATTTCATTTTTGGTCAAAATAAGCCCAGTTTTGACGCTTCATATCTCGAAAACTTTTGGACGTATAACGCTGCGGTTAGGCTTAAATTGTTACATACTCTATGTACTTTGGAAATGGTAAAAACTACTACCATCGTAAAACTCATAGTACATGCGTTAGAAGGCAAAATCTAAAAAAAGTCCGAAAATTTCGGAGTTTTTCACTTATAACTTGGGAAGCACAGGGTTTTCGAAGCTGCAAACTTGGTTTCTTACTACTCTAACAGGTCCTAACAGCATATCAAAAAATTAGAACTACATCACGATTTGCGTTTTCAATGTCTAATTTGACTGGGTTGAGGCCCCATGTCCGGCTAGTTTAAGGAGGTTGACGCGGGACAGAGCTTTCTCACAGAGGGATTTGAGGTATGGGGTCCAGGAAAGTTGGCGGTCAAGGGTAAGGCCAAGGTATTTGAGGGTGGGGGTGTGACGGATTGGGCGGTTGTGAAGGGTAAGATAGAAATTGTGGAGACGGAAGGAGCGGGTAGTACGACCTATGTATGACGATTGCCTGGGATTTTTCTGGATTCACTGATAGGAGCCACCGGTTACACCACGAGGCGAACTCGGTGAGGAGGGACTGGAGCAAAACCTGGGAATGGGCAAGGGAGGGGGCCAGGGCCAGGAAGGCGGTGTCGTCAGCATATTGAAGGAGGTAGACGGGAGGTTTGGGTTGAGGCATGTCGGCAGAATAGAGGAGATAGAGGAGGGGAGAGAGGACTGAGCCCTGGGCACCCCGGCGGAGGGGTAGAACAAACGGGACAGTGACATAGGAGGGGCGGCGGGTGAGGAAGGAAGCGATGAGGCGGACGTAATTAATAGGAAGGGAGTAGAACTGAATCTTGAAGAGGAGACCGGAATGCCATACACGGTCGTAGGATTTTTGGATGTCGAGGGATACAAAAATTGCGGAGCGCCGGGAATTGAGTTGGACAGAGAGGAGATGAGTCAGGCGAAGGAGCTGGTCGTCGGCAGAGAAGGAGGGTAGGAAGCCACATTGGGAGAGGGGGAGAAACTGGTGGAGGTGGTGGTGGTGGAGGTGCTGGTGGATTCGAAGGGAAAGGATGGTTTCCAGGACCTTGCTGAACACGAAGGGAAGACTGATGGGACAGTAGGATGAGGTCTGGGATGGGGGCTTGGCGGGTTTGAGGAACATGGGAATACGGAAGGTCTTCCACAGGTCGGGGTAGAAGCCAGTGAAAAGGATGACGTTGTAGAGATTGGCAAGGACTTCATGAAATGAGAGGGGGCATGCGCGGAGGTGACGCTAAGTCAGCCGGTCGTGACCGGGAGCGGTGTTTCATCGGTCTGCTTTTTTTTTTCCTTTATTATTGTTTTAAAGCCAGCCGTAGAAACAGCTGGCAGGCTGGCAGCAGCTGCGGTGGCTGCTCTTCAGCCATGTGATATACAAACATTTGACAAAGAAGAGATAAAATATAAAAAAGATGAACAAAATTGCGGAAATTAAAAACATTGACAGACAGAGTTTTCGACAGACTAAAACGGACATGTATAAATGGGACAAAACATATGGCAGAGAACAAAAAATAGACGAGTAGTGATAAAACACACACACAGTCAGTAAAAACAACCGGCCACGGTGACAAGTTTAAAAGTACATTGCGGAGACACGAAGTTCACACATGGAGACAGCTGACGGCGTATAGAATAAAACATGGGGACGGCGATTATGGAGGCACTGAGTAAAACACACGACACTGGAGACACTGGCACTGAACACGTAGATAAAAAGTCGAGACGCCCCCGCAGGGAGTGGGGAGGGGACGGAGGGGGGGAGGTGGGGCAGGGACGGGGGAAGTGCGGGGGAGGGGGAGAAGGGGAGGGAAGAGAGCGTAAGGAGGGAAGGAGTGACGAGACTCTGGGCATGGGAGAGGGGTAGCCAAGCGGGCGGGAAGGAAAAGGGACGGGAGAGAGGGGAGGGGCGCTGATGCTACGGGGAAGGGATCAGAGTTGGTAGGAGGGGTAGATATCGGGCCGAAGTTCGGTATCCGGTAGAGGAAGGGTGCGGAAATTGCCTTGGGAGAGGATACGGAGCGTATGGAGGTGAAGGCCTGGAGGGACGGTTTGGCGGAGGCGTGGCAGAGGCCCGGGATTTGTAAGAATAGGGTAGACCAGAGGGTTTTGGGACTCTATTTTGCGGGATGTGTAAAGGAGCCGGAGATGTTCAAGGTGTTGTAGGAGAGGAGGGAAGGGGATGAGGTCATAGAGGATCCGCGTGGGGGAAGGGAGTCTGATACGGTATGCGAGGCGGAGGGCGTGGCGTTCTAGAATCTGGAGGGACTTGTAGAAAGTAGGAGGGGCTGATATCCAGGCGGGGTGGAAGGAACAAAGGACGGGGCGCATGATTGATTTGTAGGTGTGAAGGACAGTGGAAGGGTGGAGGCCCCACGTCCGGCCAGTAAGGAGTTTTAGGAGGTTTAGGCGGGACAGAGCTTTCTCACGGAGGGATTTGAGGTATGGAGTCCAGGAAAGTTGGCGGTCAAGGGTAAGGCCAAGGTACTTGAGGGTGGGAGTGTGACGGTTGGGTCGGTTGTGAAGGGTAAGATAGAAATCGTGGAGGCGGAAGGTGCGGGTAGTACGACCTATGACTATAGCCTGGGATTTGTCGGGATTGACGGAGAGGAGCCACCGGTTACACCAGGAGGCGAACTCGGTGAGGTGGGACTGGAGCAAAACCTGGGAACGGGCAAGGGAGGGGGCGAGGGCCAGGAAGGCGGTGTCATCAGCATATTGGAGGAGATAGACGGGAGGTTTGGGTTGAGGCATGTCGGCAGAGTAGAGGAGATAGAGGAGGGGAGAGAGGACTGAGCCTTGGGGCACCCCGGCGGAGGGGTAGAAAATACGGGAGTTGGAGTTGCAGACAGTGACGTAGGAGGGGCGGCGGGTAAGGAAGGAAGCGATGAGGCGGACGTAATTAATGGGAAGGGCGTAGAGCTGGATCTTGAAGAGGGGACCGGAATGCCATACTCGGTCGTAGGCTTTTTGGATGTCGAGGGATACAAAAATTGCGGAGCTACGGGAGTTGAGTTGGACGGAGAGGAGATGAGTCAGGCGAAGGAGCTGGTCGTCGGCGGAGAAGGAGGGTCGGAAGCCACATTGGGAGGGGGGGAGAAACTGGTGGCGGTGGAGGTGCTGGTGGATTCGACGAGAAAGGATGGTTTCCAGGACCTTGCTGAACACGAAGGGAAGACTGATGGGACAGTAGGATGAGGTCTGGGATGGGGGCTTGGCGGGTTTGAGGAACATGGGAATACGGAAGGTCTTCCACAGGTCGGGGTAGAAGCCAGTGAAAAGGATGACGTTGTAGAGATTGGCAAGGATTTCATGAAATGAGAGGGGGCATGCGCGGAGGTGACGCTAAGTCAGCCGGTCGTGACCGGGAGCGGTGTTTCATTGGTCTGCTTTTTTTTTTTTTTTTTCCTTTATTGTTAATTTCACTCCGACTTTCGTCGGCGGGCTGGCAGCAGCATCAGCGCTGCTCTTCAGCCGAGAGAACAGACACATGACAAGCGAGATAAAAGGAACAAAGACATGAAGTTAAAAACAATGAGTATAAAAACATGGTACGGAGGAAAAATGGAAGACTTACATACTGGACATCGGAGACAATACTGCAGACTTAAGACACATGAACAAGAGAGACTGACACACATAAGCAGATTAAAAACAGTCTGTGCCACGGTGGCGATAAAATCACATGGAGATACAACACTGGACACACGAAGGCACACGATGATATAGGTGGTGACGACATGAGTTGCGACGCACTGGAGGTGAACACACGGCGATGACGATGCACTTGACACGAGAATACACTGTTGTTAAAAGGCGACGCTGCAGCCCCCGCGGGGCAAGGAGAGGGAGGAAGCGAGGAAGCGCGGGGGAGGGTCGAAAAGAGAGAGAGGGGGGAGAAGGTGGGGAGAAGGAAAGACAGGCGCGATTGAGACTCCAGGTGGGGAGAGGAGGGGGGAAATCCAAGCGGGGAGGGGGAGAAGGAGGGGATGGGGAGAGGGGGCCGCTAAGTCTACGGGGAAGGGATCAAAGCTGATAGGAGGGGTATATTTCGGGGCGAAGGGCGTCATCCGGTAGGGGAAGGGAGCGGAAGTTGCCTTGGGAGAGGATATGTAGGGTGTGCAGGTGGAGAGAGGGAGGAATGCAGTGGTGGAGGCGTGGCAGAGGCCCAGGGGCGGTGAGGATAGGGTAAACTAGCGGGTTGCGGGAATCGAGTTTTCGGGTGACATACAGGAGGCGGAGGCGTTCAAGGTGTTGAAGGAGGTGAGGGAAGGGGATGAGATCGTAGAGGATCCGCGTGGGGGAAGGAAGGCGGATACGGTAGGCGAGGCGGAGGGCGTGGCGTTCAAGGACTTGGAGGGTGTGATAAAAGGTGGGAGGAGCAGATACCCAGGCAGGGTGGAAGGAACAGAGGATGGGGCGCATGATGGATTTGTATGTGTGGAGGACGGTGGAAGGGTGTAGTCCCCACGTCCGGCCGGTGAGCAGTTTAAGGAGGTTGAGGCGGGACATGGCTTTTTCACGGATGGATTTCAGATGGGGGGTCCAGGTAAGGTGTCGGTCGAGGGTGAGGCCCAGATACTTAATGGTGTTAGTGTGGCGGATGGGACGGTCGTGGAGGGTGATGTAGAGATCGGGGATGCGGAAGGTGCGGGTGGTACGACCTATAATGATCGCCTGGGATTTGTCAGGGTTGACGGAGAGGAGCCACCGGTTGCACCATGCGGCGAACGCGGTGAGGTGAGACTGGAGCAAAACCTGGGATCGGGCAAGGGAGGGGGCAAGGGCAAGGAAGGCGGTGTCATCAGCATACTGTAGGAGATGGACGGGAGGCTGAGGTTGGGGCATGTCGGCGGAGTAGATAAGGTACAGGAGAGGGGAGAGGACAGATCCTTGGGGCACCCCGGCAGAGGGGTAAAACAAACGGGAGTTGGAATTGCAGACAGTGACATAGGACGGGCGATTGGTGAGAAAGGATGCAATGAGGCGGACATAGTTAATAGGAAGGGCGTAGAGTTGGAGTTTGAAAAGGAGGCCGGAATGCCAGACACGGTCGTAGGCTTTTTCTATATCTAGGGACACAAATATGGCGGAGCGACGGGAATTGAGCTGGACGGATAAGAGGTGGATGAGGCGAAGGAGCTGGTCGTCGGCAGAGAAGGATGGTCGGAAGCCACATTGAGAAGAAGGAAGGAGCTGGTGCTGTCGGAGGTGTTGGTGGATACGACGGGAAATGATGGATTCAAGGACCTTGCTAAACACGGAGGTGAGACTGATGGGACGGTAGGAGGAGGCTTGGGATGGGGGCTTGTTGGGTTTGGGGAACATGAGGATGCGGGAGATTTTCCACAGGCGAGGATAGAAACCGGTATAGAGGATAGTGTTGTAGAGGGCGGCAAGGACAGTGTGGAAGGAGAGGGGACAGGCACGGAGGTGCCTGTAGGTGAGCCGGTCGTGACCGGGAGCGGTGTTGCGTTTGGTGCGAAGTGTAGCTATGATGTCGTGTGCTGTGATGGGTGTGTTTAAGTCGGAGGGAGGAATGTGCCCCAAGTACTGGAAGCCGGGGGCGAGCGGGGGAGAAGAGGTGTCGGTACGCTCATGGACATCGGGAAAGAGGGAGTAATCAAAATGAGGATTATCAGGAAGGGAGAAGATGTCGGAAAGGTAGGAGGCAAAGTGTTCCGCCTTACTGGCATTGTCGGGAAAGGGACGGTTATCATGGAGAAGCGGGTAGTAGGGGGAGGAGTGACGGCCAGTAAGGCGATTGAAGGCCTTCCAGTACTTTGAGGAGTTAATGGGGAGAGTGGCGTTAAGGCGGGTGCATGTCTGCCGCCAGTCCCGGCGTTTTTTCGCGGACAAAAGGTTTCTAATGTGACGTTGGATTTGCCGGTGGCGTATGAGTGTGTCCTGGTCCCGGGTACGGAGGTACGAGCGGTAGAGGCGTCGGGATTCTCGGAGGAGGAGGACAGCCTGTGGAGGCAGGGTAGGACTGTGCGGGTATATTGCTTTGGTAGGGATGTGGGCTTCAACCGCGTTAGCAAGGGTTTGCTGGAGAAAGGTGGAGGCGTGTTCAATATCTTCGGGTGTGCGGAGGGGAAGGGGGTGGCTTTCGACCGAGGTATCTATGGAGCGACCGTAGGCATTCCAGTCGGCACGGGAGTAGTCATGAATGAGTTTGGGAGGAGGTCTAGGACGAGGAGCTCGGGCAGGGCGGGGGCGGTGGTCAAGGGTGAGTAGGACAGGGGCGTGGTCACTGCCTATAAGGTCAAGGACGTCTGCCGTGATACGCCCAAGGAGGTTGGGAGACGCCAAGACGACGTCAGGGGTGGTATTGCTTTCAGGGCGAGTCGGGCGAGGGAGGGGCAGGATTCCGCCCCGGAGCGAGGTGGTGACAAACTGATGCCACCGCCGGAGTTCAGCAGGCGGACGGGAAGACAGGTTTTGGTCTGCGGCGACCACATAGGTCGTGTAGGTGCGGTCAACGTGAGAGAGGAAGTCATATGGGAGAGGAGAGGTGCTGCGGACGTAGATGGTGGCGAGGGTGACGGTGAGGGATGGGAGGAAGAGACTGAGGATTAAATGTTCGGTAGGATCATTGAGGAGCGGGTGTAGCCGGACGGGGTGGTGACGGAGATGGCCGATCGCCACTCCGCCTCTGGCCAAGGGAGGGGGACCATCAGTGCGATGAAGGATGTAAGGAGCGGTACTGACGGGACGACGGGGTTGGAGGAAGGTTTCATTCAGGAGGAAGGCGTCCACGCGGTGATGGAAAAGGGTATGCATGAAGAGGTGCTTGTTGGCTGGGAGAGACCGGACATTATGGTATAGAAAGGTGTATGATGAGCCTGCCATGGTGATGGTGGGGGGGTACGGGAGGAGGAACGGAAGAAGGGGGAGCGGGCGGGCTTAGACTTGTGTTTCGAGGCGGGAAAAAGCGAAGTGGGAGTGGGCGCGGGAGAAAGTGGCAAAGGTTTCTAGGTGGAACACTGACCGTGCGGCCAGTGCAATCTGCTGGAGGGTGTGCGGGCGTTGAAAAGGATGGATGTTGGCGAGGACCGTGGTTACAAACCGGATGACGTCCTCGGCAGTGGGGGGAGGGAGCAAGGAGTTGTTGGGGTGCATGGGTGGGTCGACGGGGCGAATGGGGACGGTGAGTTCGGGGATGGTGGGGGCTGGGACGGACTTACATTTGTAGGAGTAGGTGGGATGGGGTCCGCCACAGGTGTTGCAGGTAGGAGGGGAGGCAAGGTTAGGACAGTGCTTGTGCAGGTGAGGGGACTTGCAGTGAGGACACGTGGGGGGGGTTGCGGCAATTCTGTGTCAGGTGGTCGTTGTACACGAGGCACCTGGCACAGCGGTATGACTGAGGTGGGGAACGGGAGGGCTCCACCTTGTGGCGGCGGTCGTAAATTAGGGCCCCCTGGAGGAAAAGGTGATCAAGGGACGATGCGGACTCTGTGAATATCCGCATCAGGTATGTCGGGCCAGTGGCATTGAAGATACGCTTGGCGGAGCGGATGGTGACATCGGGCATGGAGTTGAGCTGACCCAACACCTCTTCCTCCGTGATCAGAGGGCTGAGCTTCGTGATCACGGCGGTGAGGGTGGGTGGGCGGCGGGAAGGAGGCGGTTGGCGAGCTGAGGTGGCGGTGTAGTAAGGGGTGAGAGTGGCATGGGGACCAAAGTGGATGCGGGGGAGGCGGTGGAGGATGTCAGTGTGTAGGGTGGGGCTGGGGGATTTGAGGAGGACGGAGTCTCGGCGGGGGATGATCTGAGTCAGGGGGACGTCGGGGTAGTATTTACGAAGTTCAATGGAGAGGGTCTTGTAGTCAAGGAAACGGGCGTCGGGGCGGGAAAGGACATAGGAGTATAGGTCAGGCTGCACGGGAGCAGGAATGGGGGCAGTGTCCATGTGGTTGGATGGAGGCGGAGAAGGAGGGGGAGGAGGGGGAGGAGCCTTTTTGGACAAAGTTGGAGTGGGGTCCGCGCTCCCCCGTTTGGATGACTTTTTGGGCTTGGCGCCCATGGAGGAGGATGCAGAGGCGGTGGAGGGAGGGGCAGGAGAAACGGAGACTGGGTTGAGGGGGATAATCGTAGGTTGGTGTGGGGGCAGGAAGGACGGCGGGGGCGACTGTGGCGTGTCAGCCACCGTGGCACGGCGATGTTCAATTCGGGCAGGCGGTAACGGAGGAAACTCATGAGGCGAAGTCAGCGGCGTGTAGACAGGAGGAGGAGGGACGTGGGAAGCGGAGGAAAAGGACATTAAGACCGACAGTGGAATTGCCGGTTGGGGGAGGGAAGTGGAACTCCAGGTGGTGGTGGTGGAGGCCTGGGACGGGGAGGTGTAGTGGATGGATGTGGTTGTAGCAGGTGAGTGAGACATATTACCGGGATGACTGAGCGGCGACGAGGATGATGATGATGACGATGGCGAAGACACTGAAGACGAAGAGGCGGTGGTGGCGATGAAAGGCGGCAGGCTCGGAGTGGAGGTGGCGGCGGCGGCAGGCTCGACGGGACGACAGCGACGTTGCAGACACCCGGCGGCGACTGCTGGCTGGCGACGGCTGCTGGGCGGCGGCACAGGCTCGAGGAGGCGACAGCGGCTCTGCAGACGCCTGGCGGCGACTGCGGGCTGGCGACGACTGCTCGGCGGCGGCGGCGGCGGCGGCTGCTGCTGCTGCCGCTGCTGCTGCTGCTGCTGCTAGCTGGCGGCGGCGGCTGGCGACGACGACGACTGCGGCTGGCGGCGACGACTGCGGCTGGCTGGCTGGCTGGGACGGCGGCGTCTCGACGACTGGCCCTAAAATCGAGAAAAGAACGATATAACGTATCGCCTTTTGTCGATCGCCCAGAGACTTGCGACTCTAGGCCGGTGGATGATTGGTCTGCGCTTCGTATCACTATTTATACTAGGCATTACGTATGGCAATTACAGCGCCATCTGTTAGCAGCTTTTGTAACTATTATTTCAAACTGCTGTATAAACTTCTTACAGCTTTCACAATAAAAATACCGTTTACTGCATTCCTCTATCAGTTTTCGAGGTATTTAATTTTGAAATCAGGGAGTCCTTTACTGGACACCCTGTAGTAGCAATTGGAGCAAAAGAGTGAACAGCGAGAAACTGAGACTAATGGAGACCATACATAAAGCATGAGCGTGTGACTCTCCACTACTGTAGCACGAAACATTTTGTACAATTTTTCCCATCCCCAGTACTCGCGTGCTAATGTTTTCCGGTATACAGGTCAAACTCCAAACAAAGCATCGCCATCAACATATGTGTAAAGGAGACAATCGTGATTGAAGACAATGAAAGCCGACTGTAAGTGAAAAAGAAAGGATACTGGCAACAGGACAGGAAGTGTATGGGACAACGTCAGTGGGGCAGAGGCGATAGAAGTGGCAGAAACAGACAGCGGTGAGTAATCGCGAGGGAAAGGGATGAAGACATTGAAAGTTATAGACAGACAGAAAGTGGCAGTGGGAGAGACAGCAAACAAACGGACAGAGACAGGTATAGACACTGAACGTGATACAACATTGCTGACTATGACGGCTTAACTAGGCAAAAGTATTTACAAAGTTAGCGCTAAAAGTGCGGGAATATATTCGCATGCCAAAATTTTTGGTGAGGAAGTCGGAATGAGGGTTGAGGCAGCTGGTTCCACACTTTTGTATCAGAGCACATATTCGCCTTTTCTGTGCTCCGGCAGGAGCATTTTTCAGCTGGTTAATTATTGTTGCTAAATATCTATTACCGGTATACAAAAAATTAAGCATTCTTTTTACACAACCAATTTACTACAGTCTTATTTGCTTGATTACAAGACCGCATAATTTTTTCCGAAATAATCTGAAATGAATATAATATTTCGTCCGTTTGGCATAATTAAAACCAACAACACTCAAAAAGTAGGTTACATACTTCCTTTTGTCAACGAATCGTGATCCCCAAAATAGTGCAGAATATGACAGGCGAAAGAAATTTTTGCTTCAAGGAAATTATTGGCCGGATAGTTTGACCGATAATGTAAATCTTTTATTTATTTTTATTTTTTTTCTGTGACTTGAGCGTCGCTTATGTCGAAATGATCATAAAAAAGCGATGCAGTTACATGTAGATTTTAATTATAAACAGAAACACACAACTTGGTGTTTATATTAATTGTGGCCAAAAGGATATAAGCTAATACTAAAGAAACGAAGTGTTTGTTTCAAATTAAAAAGTATCGTGATACAACAAAATCAGAGTTTCGGGCGCTGATGTGCAAGCCATAAATATTCCAACGCCGAGAAGCACCACCTGGCTCGGAAAGCAGAAACTGTGTGCTGCTGCCATCTGGCGGAAAGCTGTGGAACTACGTACTACGTAGCTTTGATATTCACGCGGGAACGAACCGCCAACGCTTTCTGTCTTTCTGCCAGTGACGGGTCGTACAAAATTTGACCAGTGTGCTACAATATTACATAAATAAACAGGAATCAAAATATACTAAAAAAAAAAGTAGTACCCACTCAGCGTCGAAAAATCAAGTCCATACGTCGTTGCTTTCTGCTACAGAATTTGTCGATAACTTTCGTGTTGAAGCCCCGTGTCGCTTACCATATTCTTCTCGATGGAGAGCAATGCAAGGGCATTAAGCCGTAGCCGTTGTTGAGACATGGTATTCCGAAGAAAAGTCTTGATCGTCTTCAGAGAAGAAAAACATCTTTCAGGCTCATCAGTTGTCATCGGTGTGATTACTATTATTTTCAGAAGTTTTTATATCTGATAGAAGGTGTCATGCATATTGTAGTTAGAAATTAACTGTAGTAATGGTACAGCTCCTGCAATATTTCTGAAGTCTAGTTGTTCGTACAATACCGAGAGCTCCGTCATTAACTTGAGTTTCTCCAACATGGTATAAGCTTGGACCGCAACATTAAGCTCTCTGCCTGGGAAGCGTCTTGAGTATTCTTCATACTTTGAAGAGTCTAGCAGCTTTTCTGCATCTAGATGATCTAGGGCTTCGAAACAATCACGGGTCTCTGTGGTAATCCTGTCGCAGAACTTCTCGTGCATCAGAATGTCGACAAAGACTTATCTTCCGGCGCTTGCTCTGAGAGGTAGCTTCTGCTGTGGCTGCCGCATTAATGTCGTCGATTGAAGCTCTTATATTATTAATGGCCTTTATGAAGCGGGATACTGAACCTTTTATTATTACAGCATCGACCTATCTTGCCTGTAGCTGGCTTTACATTATATCTACATGAGGCATCACTTTGTGGAAGAATGATAGCCAAAGAGGAATTCTTCATCCTGTAGATTTCGACGGAGTCTAACTGCTTGGCAACAAGTTTGGTCGGAAGGCGATTTTTCCACCATTGATAAGCTTTCCAGCAGCAAGGATTTATTTTCATGGACCAAATTTATGGTGCGTGATTTGAAATTTCACCTAGTAGCTGGTCCAATAGGAATCCTTCTTGCTGCCAATTTCTCCAAGGCGGAAAGTCGTTGTGATGACCTAGAAAAGAAGGCTGATACATTTAGAAAGAACATTCTAGCTGACTGATTCTGTGAAGCAGCGTGTTCCATAGTTAAATTTAGCTGGTGTGCATAACAATGCACATAATGTGCATTAGGATACATTGCTTTAATGTTTGCCTGCACGCCGCCTTTGCAACCACTCATGACAGATGCACCATCGTAATTTTATGCAGTGCATCTTTGAAGAAAGACTCTATGACATTCAAAATACAAGTAGTTAGAGCATCAGCATTATGTCCTTCAGGATTGAAAAAAAAACCAGAACCTTTCATATGGCACACCATTCTTCTCATAGCGCAGCACTAATACTGTGTCTTTTTGAAAACATCAGTTGTTTCATCTGCCACTACAGCAGCAAACTCAGCCTGCTTTATTTCTTCCGAAATGACTTCACGGCAAATTTCTAGCTTACAATTGAGCAACTCAATTTGAATGGATTTTGAAATACCCTTAAAAACTTGATTAACTTGTACGTGTTCTTTTACTGCATTATCAATATCAGAAATTAAGTCTATCAAACCCAAAAAGACACCTGGATTTTTCGATGTTTCTGTCTCGTCGTAACCTCTCAGAACCAATTCAAAAGCACTACAGAATTTTATACAATCAATAATCCTAGGTCGCACATACCTGTTTTTCTAAACCTGCTCATTATGTTTCACTATTTCCTCATAAGCACGGATTAAAATTGTTGCGTTATTAGCTTTGCCTAATGCACTAAGCTCAAGTATGTTATTTACATGTTTATGATTTACCTTTTTTTTGCCGCGGTGGAGTAGCCGAGCGGTCTAAAGCGTCTCGCTACGGATCGCGCGGTTGCTCGCCGTGGAGGTTCGAGTCCTCCCTGGGACATGGGTGTTTGAGTTTGTCCTTAGGTTAGTTTACCTAGTGCGAGGGTGTAGGTCGGGGTGAGAGTTTAAAATAGAGAAAGTTTAATTTTTGAAACTCACAACCACCAGCTGCGAACCAAATTCCTATACATGCAAAAAACACTGGAACTGTTATTGCGACTGTTTGACTCGTTTTCTAGGGGATGATATCACACTTTCACAGCTTTCCTTCCCTGCATATGATTAACAAAACAAATTCATAATAAATTCAAGTTCATGAGAGAAAAGGGTGTACTAACTACTATTTTTGAAAACACGTGAAAGTTCACTTTATGTTGTTTATTTCACAATACTTGAACCCTGTGGCTGATACGTCTGTATGTCGGCACATTTATCAAATAAAGTTATAGCTCGAGAGCCCCCAGACAAAATGAATATTTGTCGCGAATTGTTTTCACACCACGTGGCTGTCTCAAACACCGTTTATGTTCACGCCTATGCGACGATACGTGTTACATTAACAAATCACAGTCACTTTAATTCAATGCGATGTACACCTTGTTCCACCGGCTAAATATTCACAAACACACAGTAGCACTCGATTTAACTTGGTGCAGTCTACGACGAGCAACCACACGTGGCGATTGCCACAGACAAATCTCAAGTCACCACCTCGAGATCCACATGCCGACTGAGGCAGAGCGACGCCGCCAGGCCAGCCACACCAAGTGCTCTCACTGGAGTCCTCACTTCCTGCACTCACGCGCGCGCGCGCCAAAACTCAACTGCCGGGGTTTTTTCCCCTACGTCATCAACTTCCCCATGTAAGCTGTTGTAACCGATTTGCCAACGTACAGCACTCAGCCAATACATTTCTAAAACTTTACTTAAAATCAAAATAATTACACTACACATTAAACAAATATTTTCTTACGTTTTTATATTAATATAAACATCCTTTGTACTGTTTATCATAATTGTGCAATTTCTTATACCACGGAAAAGTGATTTAACTGAATACTTAAAGATAAAATACAAAAGATTAATTGAAAATAAAATGAGAAATAGTTAATATATTATTTTTATAAACAAACATTGCCATGCTAGTTGTGTAACTGTCTTGTCTTCGTTGGTAATTTATTACTTTTCATTGTCAATTAAACATACTACGTTAGATGTGACTATATCAGCTAATGTATTGTTTATTTATCAACAGGCTATTTTGTAATGAGGGCCTTAAAGGTTCCTAACTGCATCGTATTACTTCAAATGCCAGTAGTATTACAATATTTGTGCACTGCACTGTGCCTGGCACTCGCCATTGTCCCTCTCTCCCCTCACCGGAAACGAACTGTAAAATCCTAAGTTGGAACAAGCCACCAACATCGGCCTGCTCGCTGGCCTCCTGTCAGCTACAAGCACACACCAAATCTCAACGTGGAGAATTTCTACCTATGGCCTAACTATAAATGTTGTCACCCAACTGTGTACATACATTGCTACCTTAATAAGATTAAAATTGTGTAACATTTAGTGCATTGGCATGGTCAATGTTTGCAGTGAACTTCATACTGTTTAATTATCAAATGCTATTAATTACCAGTATTTCTATTGGGCGGTAATCTCACAATACCCCCACTTGCGGCATCCAAACCATGTGCAGGATGGTGCAAGTAGCACCAAAATTAATACATTCAAATGAACAAAATTTTTAAATTACAAAATTATTGAATCGGATTGGCTCAAACACTATGCCAATTATGACCTCAACTAATGCAAAAATATAAATAAATAGATAAATAAAAAATAAACAGGGCAGTGAGATAATTTCCCAATATTTGTACCATTAAGACCACTTATAGTTTGTGCATATTTTTAAGAAAAGAATCCTTATAACTAATTACATCCATGAAATTTAAGTGTGCCTGTTGTTTATATACAGAATTGGCACCAAATTTATAATATTATTAAACTTTAGTCTTTAGAGAACCTTGTCCTACATGGAAAAACTAGAATTCTCACTATAAAAACTTTTGACGGTGTACACTCCACTTGTTTGAAGGAAATCTCTCACCACTTTGACACTGAGAACCCCAGAGTCATCGTTGCAGCAACTCTGGTCCATGGTGTACGGTCCTATGTCTCCGTCATTTCAACCAACATGCTGTTGCAGCTTAGATTCATGGCACTGGATCAAGCGTTCTTGTTCACAAACGTCATATGCACCCTACATGGAACAGGAAGAGCAGAAGGCACTCATGAGTCAACATAGACAAAAGTTTGTGGGATTTGTATTCCACCCCCCTGCCATCCAGACTTGGTGAAATTGAAACTAAGTATTGAGACATGTACAGTAACATGCAAATCAACAGAATTAAGAACTCAAAGTGGCTTGTGTTAGTCATTATCAGATCAACCCAAACCACCATGCCTGCACTCTCAACAGCCATAGCTTCAGATGAAACAGACAAGAGAATATGTGGCCTACTTGGAGTATTACTACCAAACGAATGTTATCATAGAGAATTTTCTCTTCTATCAAAATGACAGCTACAAGCATAAATACAAATCCTACCCCCTCGCACCAAAAGAAATTATTTCTACTAGTGTGAGGTTAAATTTGCATCCCCGTCATCAGCCTCATGTGCTTTCCACAAGTACTCCCCACAATAAAATATCTAAGGTTAAAGTCTAATCTCAAAATTAGTTTATCACAAAACATCTAAATTTTTAAATAAAATATCACCAAACCCTATTGATACTCATACTAGACAGAAAAATAGTTCTCGTCAACTATTGTTGCAGAAATTGTTCAGTCAACAGTTGAGCACCATTAAAGAAACCAAAATGTGTTATCAGAATCAGTTTAATATAACAATACTGAGCATTCCCTATTAGACACGTTACCTACCAAACACTCAAAAGAGACAGACATTAAAGAGCAAACACTTTCTCTCCTTGAAACATTTCTCAATCAAACCCACCTTTAGCCAAAACAGCCACAACAAACATACATTCCTCACTTCTGACCCATATGGTCAGCCACACCCACATATGCAACACTGTCAGCTGACATTTTCATCATAATTTATCTAAGCCACAGACCCCACTGCCTGCATCAATGTCCACCACTTTCTCATTCTCCGACTTATCCCACAACTCACATCACATATTCAGCCCTGCTCACATATACACACATATAAACAGTATACTCCCACTTCTTCTCTCCTTTAGTGTTGGCATACATACATACATATTTACCTCATGTACCACTGTTGAACTGCAAATCTGATACAAGCACATGTTTTAACACAAACAACAAAAGAAAAACATTTACAAAGGACACTTGTAAACTTGACCCCAATGCTTAAATCTAAACAAACAAGTAGATACTAACACAGACCACAGAATAAATATACACATATTCTTAACCTACTATCTACAATGCATTGAATCTCATACTTCATGACAGTTACTTGTGTAAACATGCCATTAAATCTTTATCACTTATAAAATTTTTGAATTTCACCCTCTTCATGCATCCCTCCAGACTTAATTCTAGCACTTTATCCTTATAGTCTAGTTGTGCCCTATATTTGCACAAAAAATCATTTCCCAACACTAAATTTATGCAAAGTCCCTTTATGACAAGTAAACCTTGACGAAACAATTCATCCTCAATCATCAAGTCTAACACTACTTCCTTATTCACTGGTTTGCTATAACTGCCAGTAGCATTCTTTATCCGTACCCCAGTGACTGGAAACTCTACTGCCCCTGTAACTCTTGATTTGATTGTAGAAATCCTCTGAGATACCACTAATTGTACTTCCAGTATCAATCAATGCAGTTTCACAGACCCCTTCTACCTTAACATTTATAACGGGCTGTACATTTTCAATGACATCTTCCTTAAGTTCATTTTCTGCCAACAAATCCTCCTCAATTTCTTGCATACAGTTCCTAACCATAGTATTTACTTCCCCTACATAACAATATGGTTGTATGTCCTCATCATTTTCAAATATTTCACTGAATGCTTTCCCAAATTCTGGGTTTATTGCACTCAACTCCCCAAGTTTCCTTGCATACCCATATTTCTCTTCTATCCATGTCACTGGCTCCACTGATTTTAAATGTCCAAGGAAATGGACCCAATCATCTGGACCATATTCACTTACTTCTTTATCAATCCACCCTGCTCCTACACCATCACAATCAATTTCCTTACAATTTTCATTGTTGTATACTACAAAAGTTTGTACACTCTCATTATTATTATCTATCCCCTCCTGTAATGCACCAATCCTTCATCTACTTCATTTTGGCCTACAGCACACATGCCTAGTCCTCTTAATTCATTGTATCCATTCTCCCCACTCACTAAGTCTTTTACCAGGCTATAGTAAGTTTGATCCCTATTACATTGCTTCCCAAATCGGTCCAAATACTCATATTTGTGTAATAGCCAATCATCTTGTGCCCACTTCCTAATCCACTTTATCTTCTCAATAATACCTCTGTACTGTCCCAACACATCATCAGTTACAGGTGGGTGTACATCAGCATTGACAATTTCACCTACTTCAGAAACATTCACACTTCTCTCATTATTCATACTAGACCCAGTGCCATTTAATGTTTTTACTGGATCACATTTAATTTTTTTAAATTCAGAACTCCATTCATTCTCATTCACACACTCAACACCATCTATGCTGGCTCCAGTACCATCAATATTTACATTCTCACTTTCACATTCAGTCAACACTTGTGCCTCTGACCTATCCAAAACTAAGGCTAACCCAATACTGTTTTTATCTTCTTTAATGTTATTATGAAATAAATTTCTTACATTATACTCTCCTTTATTGTCCTTGTTTCTATCATTCCTCCTCCTGTTTGCCTTTCTTTTGTCATGTTGCCTAAACCAATCCCCAAAAATTTCCTCACTACCTATAACAGCATCCATTTGACACATACTTTCCTCTCTCTTCTCCCTTTCCTTGTTTACTCTATTTATGTTTTCTTCCCTCTTTTCTTTATCCTTGCCCTTGTGAACTCCTACTTCCTCTTTCCTATCATTATCTCTGTCCATGTGATATAGTTTTTCCTCCCTTCTCTCCCCATCTCTATTCCTACTGTAATTATGGTCATTAGATCCCCTGTTATCCCAATTCCTATTTCCATCTTCCTGCCTTTGATTTCTCCTATCATTTTCCCATGTTTCCCTCTGGCTTCTATTCTCCCAGTTGTCTCCTCTGTTATTGTTACCTCTCCAATTTTCATTTAAATTCCTCTCTCTATCGTGATTTCCCTGGTTGTGACCCACATTTCTACTGCCTCTGTTTTCATTGTGGTTCACATGCTGTGTTCCCCTGAGCTGTCGTTCCATAACTAAACCCTGGTCTATCTTTTCTACAAATTCAATGAAATTCTCAGCTGAATCTGTGGGATGGTGAATTAACTGCCAATGCAAATCTGCAGGTAACCTCCTACACAAAGTGGAGATTACTGCTAAAAGACTCAAAGGTGTATCTAAATGCACTAGTTTCTCAAGTTCCTCCTGACAAAATTCCTTCATGCTCTGTTTCCCTTTCACATAGTTTGGCCCATTCAAGAATTCATTTTGTATCTTAGCTTGCTTGGCCTCCCCCCAATACTTATTTAAAAACAATTTTTCAAACGCCTCAAAACTAACAAATTTATCAGCACACTGATTTCCCAAGATTGAGCAGAACAGTCAAGCATTCTCTTTGCTAACTTCACTTTACACTGGTCTGACATACCAGGCACAAATTGGTCCTTGCATGCAGCCAAAAAATCTACTGGATGATAATTACCCACTCCTGAAAACTTTTTGCCATTAGGTGTCTGCACCATGGACCAATTAGTGTTTCCTGATGCAGTACCCAATTCTAGATTATTTATTCTAGTGTTCACCTTCTCAATCTCAGTATTGTTTACTGTCACTACTTGTTCTATCTTTTTCCTAAAGTTACATTCTGTATTCTCTAATTTTCCTGACAACAAAGTTTTTGTTTCCTCAATACCTGCCACCATCCTCTTGTCAACCTATGCCAACGCTTGCATAGTGCCCTCATTCCTGTGATCACATATTTGTTTCACAGCATCTAACTTGCCTCCTACCTCAGTCTCAATAGCACCAATTCTGGCATGTATCTCCTTTTCCCTATTTTCAAACCGTTCTGTTAGACTTCCTATCTTTTTGTCAATGTCTGTGATTATTTCTGTCTTTAATCCAAGCATTGAATTTTGTAGTGCTCCAATGTCTCCCTTAAAGTCTGCTTTCAATTCTGATTTTACAGTTTTTATTTCTGATTTTACAGTTCCTATTTCTGATTTTAAATTTGAGTTTGAATTTTCTATCTCTGATTTTAAATTTGATTCTAAATTTGAGCTAAAACTCGCTAACATGGCTGCTAACATCTCCGGTGTCAACAACATTCCCCCAGTATTTACCCTCTCTGGAATTTCTGGTATGCTACTCTCTGAATCTACGTCGCTTGGCGACCTTTTAAAAACCTGCTCCATGATTTTGTGCCACAAGAAAGCTTGATTAACACACAAGAATTTATAGCGCCAGCTGCTTTACTTATCTTTTAATCCAGAAGTTGCTGCAACGAGCTGCGACGTCCCCAACGCTCGCTTCCGTCTGTTGTTGAAGCTGTGGCTGGAATATGTCCTCACTGCATCCCTTATCCTTTGTAGAATCGAAGCTGCTGGGCCCCGACGCTCCGTTGGCGACTTGCGAAGTCCCCACGATCACTGCAGTCCGTTGCAGAAGATGAAATTTGAGTGCGTTGAACCCACGCGCCACCGCTCACTGCTGCCGGTCCGATGGGCCGTCGATCGCCGGTTACGGATGCCCGCGCCCGAACTCTGCGTCACTAACCGTCGTTAACCGCGCGACGCGATTGTGTATCTGCTTGCAACTGTTCGTAACTGTTCACTGTCCTATACACATCCTAATCTCTCGGTCCGAGCAAGTCCAACGTGAACTTATCCCGCTCTCTGCTGCCAGCCGCCACACACACTTTAAATTGTCCGTCGCGTCCGCGCACTTGTTTGCAACTGTTCGTAGCTGTTCACTGTCCTATACACACCCTAATCTCTCCGTCCGAGCAAGTTCAACGTGAACTAATCCCGGACGAGCCCCCAAATGCGAGCATGAAGGTCGGGGTGAGAGTTTAAAAATAGAGAAAGTTTAATTTTTGAAACTCACAACCACCAGCTGCGAACCAAATTCCTATACATGCAAAAAACACTGGAACTGTTATTGCGACTGTTTGACTCGTTTTCTAGGGGATGATATCACACGTTCACAGCTTTCCTTCCCTGCATATGATTAACAAAACAAATTCATAATAAATTCAAGTTCATGAGAGAAAAGGGTGTACTAACTACTATTTTTGAAAACACGTGAAAGTTCACTTTATGTTGTTTCAAAATGTTCAAATGTTTGTTAAGCTTATGGGACTTAACTACGGAGTCATCAGTCCCTAAACTTACAAACTACTTATGAACTACTTACGAACTAGGACGGCACAAATATCCATGCCCGAGGGGGGATTCGAACCCCCGACCTTAGTGGCCGTGCTGACCGTGACTGGAGCGCCTCAGTCACCTAGGCCACCGCGGCCGGCTTTATGTTGTTTATTTCACAATACTTGAACCCTGTGGCTGATACGTCTGTACATCGGCACATTTATCAAATAAAGTTATAGCTCGAGAGCCCCCAGACAAAATGAATATTTGTCGCGAATTGTTTTCACACCACGTGGCTGTCTCAAACACCGTTTATGTTCATGCCTATGCGACGACACGTGTTACATTAACAAATCACAGTCACTTTAATTCAATGCGATGTACACCTTGTTCCACCGGCTAAATATTCACAAACACACAGTAGCACTCGATTTAACTTGGTGCAGTCTACAACGAGCAACCACACGTGGCGATTGCCACAGACAAATCTCAAGTCACCACCTCGAGATCCACATGCCGACTGAGGCAGAGCGACGCCGCCAGGCCAGCCACACCAAGTGCTCTCACTGGAGTCCTCACTTCCCGCACTCGCGCGCGCACGCGCCAAAACTCAACTGCCGGGGTTTTTTCCCCTACGTCATCAACTTCCCCATGTAAGCTGTTGTAACTGATTTGCCAACGTACAGCGCTCAGCCAATACATTTCTAAAACTTTACTTAAAATCAAAATAATTACACTACACAGAAACAAATATTTTCTTACGTTTTTATATTAATATAAACATCCTTTGTACTGTTTATCATAATTGTGCAATTTCTTATACCACGGATAAGTGATTTAACTGAATACTTCAAGATAAAATACAAAAGATTAATTGAAAATAAAATGAGAAATAGTTAATATATTAAACTTCCTGGCAGATTAAAATTGTGTGCCGGAACCGGGACTCGAACCTGGGACCTTTGCCTTTCGCGGGCAAGCGCTCTACCACTGAGCTACCCCGACACGACTCACGATGCCGCCTCACAACTTTACTTCCGCCAGTACCTCGCCTCCTACTTTCCAAACTTCACAGAAGTTCTCCTGCGAAACTTGCAAGACTAGCACTCCTGGAAGAAAGGATATGGTGGAGACATGGCTTAGCCACAGCCTAGGGGATGTTTCCAGAATGAAACTTTCACTCTGCAGCGGATTGTGCGCTGATATGAAACTTCCTGGCAGATTAAAATTGTGTGCCGGAACCGGGCATTTTTTATAAACAAACATTGCCATGATAGTTGTGTAACTGTCTTGTCTTCGTTGGTAATTTATTACTTTTCATTGTCAATTAAACATACTACGTTAGATGTGACTATATCAGCTAATGTATTGTTTATTTATCAACAGGCTATTTTGTAATGAGGGCCTTAAAGGTTCCTAACTGTATCGTATTACTTCAAATGCCAGTAGTATTACAATATTTGTGCACTGCACTGTGCCTGGCACTCGCCATTGTCCCTCTCTCCCCTCACCGGAAACGAACTGTAAAATCCTAAGTTGGAACAAGCCACCAACATCGGCCTGCTCGCTGGCCTCCCGTCAGCTACAAGCACACACCAAATCTCAACGTGGAGAATTTCTACCTATGGCCTAACTATAAATGTTGTCACCCAACTGTGTACATACATTGCTACCTTAATAAAATTAAAATTCTGTAACATTTAGTGCATTGGCATGGTCAATGTTTGCAGTGAACTTCATACTGTTTAATTATCAAATGCTATTAATTACCAGTATTTCTATTGGGCGGTAATCTCACACTAGGTTTAAGTAGTTTCCAAGCTACGGACTGATAACCACGCAGTTTGGTCCGATAGATTTACAAACATTTGAACATTTTTTTTAATTATTATTATTAATGCATTAAGATGTCCGAGGTCTTTCATTCCCCCCTGTACTCCACGCATCACCGTTCACAAACAACGAACGTGGAAAGCAAAAATGGGCATTGCCAGTATCACATCCGTAGATCCAACTGTTTGCATACACTTTCGTACTAAATTTCTCGTGTACTCACTTTTCTTGCCACCTCCTATAGCCTTTTGACTGAGATTTAAAACTGGAGTAGGTCTACCTAGCTCGTTCTCTTTCCGTTTCTTTTCCAAAGGTCTACTGGACAATGGCCTTTGTAGCATATCATCGACAGAATTCGTCATGTTGCTCGGACAGTACGTAACGCGCTCTTTCACGAAGAAATACACTGCGAAACACTTTTTCAGTGAACGTACAAAGCGTGACTGACAGTGGAAATAACGGAGCTTAGCAATATCCCCACCACTCATCTGCGATCTACACAAGCGACCAATGAAACTGCTTGGCTGAAAAGCGCAGTTTCACTCGCATGTTAGTTAACATAACTAATGTTGTTTGTGATTGAAGTTTCAAACATGTCAACCTTTGTATGATTGCCTTCAATTAAATATCAATCAATACTCTATTGACAGTAAGTCCTTCAGGGGAATCTATAACAGCATTGCCAAATGCATGTATTCACTGCAAGTAGTAAATATAACGTTTAAAATATTACTTTTATTTACAGAAAATAAAAATTTAGACTCAAAGGTATTTGAATTCGAGCCTCACAGAAGTAGGTTTGAAAAACAACGCGCAAGACGCCTGAGCCAGCGCGCTACTTGCCTCTGTATGCCGATATATTCGTCATATATTATTCTTCCGCAACCGTTGCACGCAGCGCGAAGAGAGATATTGATCTGGTGCTGCAGTCGGTCTCAGCACACGTGAATCGCCAGGCCTGACTTCACGTCTGCGCATGCGCACTAGCGAACAGACGACTGCGCCGCCTCTCTGCGCACTTACCAGCGCGGCTGAATCCCACTTCAGCACACGGAGCTGGTTTCCAGCTATCGCTGCGAGAGCGCTCCAAAATACGTTTTCATCCTTGTTATTAGCTTTCTAATACGCATTAGAAGGGAATTGGCATAATTTTATTGTGATATCTGGCTCTCATTCCAGGAGTTATTGTTGTTATGGTCTACAGTCCGGAGACTGGTTTGATGCAGCTCTCCACCCTACTCTACCTTGAGCAAGCCTTTTCATCTCCTCATAAGAACGGCAACGCACATCCACTTGAATCTGCTTACTATACGCGTCTCTTGGTCTCCCTCTGCGATTTTTACCCCACACACTTCTCTCCAATGCTAAATTTACGATTCATCGATATCTAAGAATGTGTCCTACCAAGCGATCCCTTCTTTTAGGAAGGGTATGCCAAAAATTCCTTTTCTCACCAATTCTGTTCAGTACCTCTACATTAGTTATGCCATCTACCCACCTAATCTTCAGCATTCTTCTGTAACACCACATTTCAAAAGCCTCTATTGTCTTCCTGTCCGCACTGCGTATCGTCCATGTTTCACTCCCGTACAAGGCAACACTCCACACAAATTCCTTCAGAAAAGACTTCCTTACACTTAAATTAATATTCGATGTTAGCAAATTTCTCTTTTTCAAAAATGCTTTTCTTCCCATTGCCATTCTGCATTTTATATCCTCTGTACTGCGACCATCGCATGTTATTTTACTACCCAAGTAACAAAACTCATCTATCATCTTCATTGTTTCGTTTATCTAACCTAATTCTTTCAGCATCGCCTGATTTTCTAAGACCGCATTCCATTATATTTGTTTTGCTCTTGTTAATGTTCATTTTATACGCTCTCTTCAACACACTGTCCATTCCATTCAACTGATCTTCCAGGTCCTTTGCTGTCTCTGACAGAATTACAATGTCATCAGCAAAACGCAATGTTTTTATTTCTTCCCCCTGTACTTTAATCCCTAATCCAAATTTTTCCTTGCTTTCCTTCACCGCCTGCTCGATGTACAAATTGAATAACATCGGAGAAAGAGAACGGATGTAATTTTACAGCGATTTCTCGCCTGCATTCGAAGAGAAATGGCATAATAATAGTAATGTATTTACAGTTTGCTGCAGCACGTTAGCACATTATCACCAGCCGCCACTGCTTTCTGCTAGTAAAAAAGTTCTGTTTCCTTGGGATGTGGATCAGGACCGATTTTGTAATTCCCTTTGCCAATTTCAATGAAGGTCAGCAGTCGGACGTGACTGATTGCTGTCCTTCAATAAATTTGAAAAACAAATAGTCACTGGCACTAACGGCTCTCATGAATCTCATCTCATCAATTTCGCTCTATTTTGAGTCTTGGAAAACTGTCTCGTTTTCCGTTGTTTTCTCCAGTAGATTGTATTGCAAAAAAAAGTAATAATAATTTGGACAATAAAAATCTGTTGCTTACACATCTCCGAACATGACAAAAGCCTTTCAATGGATGACTAATAGTACACTTTTAGATGTAGCTTTCTTGATTTCAACAGGGTGAATGAGCTATATTCTAGAGTTTAATAAGCGTGATAAAATCGTTCGTCACTAAAAATAATTAAGTATAACATACTTTATTCAAATCTTATATTTTCCTCCGATGTTGTATAGCTAATATACAGTAAAATTTTTTTTAAAAATTGATAACATTCAAGGACTCCTTTTTAAAGTAAATTGTCCATGTTCACAGCCTGGAAAATTATAGACAATGTATTTACATAAATTAAACATTCGCTGATTAGACGATACTTGTACACTTTCGTTGTGTACACCGCGTGAACAACATTAACGACACAAACATTTAGAGTATTCTAAAGTGTTCAGCATCATGCTACAAGAAGATCCATTATGTCTGAAGAGTGTTTCCGCTCGCATCTCGTGAGATGAAGAGGAAAACTGACACCCACAATGAGCGGAAAATGGCGAAAACCTCAAATAAAATACGTAGTAGCTGACCAGGTCAAGCAGTTACGAACATTTGTTTGGCTTCCATTTGAATATTAGCGATGTCGACTGGTGTCGCACTAAAAACTTCGAAACAAAGCTGTCGCGCTAAGCATGAAAACGTTTGTAATGACGACTTACTTCCCTGCATATTATATATACACTGTGTTTGAAAATAATGATAAATGCTTGGAAAAAATGTAGGTATTAACAGGTGCTGAACTACAACTGATTGAGCTTTATACGTACAAAACTGACAGATACTACGGATACGATAAAAACTACCAGCTGTATGTTGTCGAGGTATTATTAGATGGGAATAGATTTTCAAAAAGGACGTTTAGTTCCTTTCATATCTGCTTTTTGGTTCCTGATTTTGGTATCTTAAGGTTTCTAGAGCACAGTTTTGTAAACGTACTAATGTTTAAAAGTATTTTCTATTGCCAAGTTGTTTCTCATGCCTTCTACGTCACGGCCAGTTCGCACACAGGAATATTTATCGGGGGGGGGGGGGGGGGGAGGATCGGAATTACAATTTAACTACTGTAACTTTATATATAAATGTAAATTTATAATTCGAGAATACTAGTCTTTTACTATGATTATATAAACGCACAGTAAAAGACTAGTATTCCAGAAATTTATAATTACTTGGGAAACTTTTCTAAATTTTTGCTCCAGACAAATGACAATTTCGGACTAAAACCTGCCAGATCTGTCAAGCCGTTCTCAATTAACTGCATTTCATAGTGAGGCAATTGATGTTTTATTTGTATCAATACAGGGTGAACTTTAATAAAACAGACAAACTGCGGGGGCTGATTCCTGGCTGTAAATGTAGGAAAAAAATGTCCTATGAACATGTCTACAGAAATGCATCGTTGCGACAATAGATGGCACTGACGAAAGAAATTTTCCCTGACTACTTGCAGTGTGTTTCTTCTGTTGCAGATCGTGTAATTGAAGTAGCGTACTCTCGGGAAAAGGCGAGATGGTGTTGGTCAAGCCAATGGAAACGGTCGAGAGGCAGCACGTCTATACCAAAACTTGACCTTTCTACAGAGAGAAGGTCCGGGGATGAATTTTAAACTTGTGTTTTACATATGACACATGTCGGTGACACGAATTGTTTTAAGGGGAATTTTTTCACACAGCTTTGCCTTTTAAAATGACGTAATGCCGAGACGTGTAAGGCTTTAATAAAGTTTCAGGTGTGGTCAAGACAAATTATTTCCAACTGCTTCCAAATGATTTCTATGTCTCAGCGAAGTCTAATGAAGACAGCGAGGAACATCACACAACGTCCAAAATATTTGTGGGTGTTTTTGTGATCGTGGGTCCTTTCAAACAGCAGAACGTGCAGGAAGGCGGCGAACGGTGTGTACGCTAGAGCTGGAGGAATAGGTTCTACAGGACACTGAGGCGAACAACTCCACACAAGTGGCGCGCCAACATGGTGTAAGCTAGACTACGATTATGTGTATCCTACATTACATCCGCTGTTGTACCTGTCACCTGCAACGAGTCCAAGGGTTATCAGCAGTGGATTTCCTTGTATGGCAAGGATTTTGTCGACAGTTTTTGCACCAGGCCATCACAGTGAAAGTAGCTTGTTAAATATTCTATGAAAGATCTCGGGCAGTAGAGATCTGCAAATGAAAGTTAAAACGCTCACTGCTGCTCTAAATTACCTTGCGAGTCGCCACAGTACTTGCGCAACGGAAATTTATCTAACTGCTCACTCCTCAAGGGAGCAGCCAACGTTTTAACAAACACAAAATTAATTTTTTTAAAAGGGAATACATAATTAGACATGGGATGGGGAGCATGAGATTGTACACCAGAGGTTTGATACTTTAAATTATTACCTATTCAATAAAATTAAGGAGAGGGAGACCAAATAAGCACAATAAAGCACATATCTTGTACAAAAGTGAATTAAATCATAAAGTTACTGCCCATTATAAAATAGTTTCTGCCCTTTATGAATATGGAGGTAACATAGGAGAAAATTTGAAACTACTCAGTGGATAAAGGAAAGCACACTCATTCACACAGTCACACGCATAATGCTTGAAACACATTACTCAAGTGGAAACATTTCATAGCAGCGGCAAAACAAAGCGTAGGTGGCGTTTTGACGAGATGTCAGGTGTCTTCTAACAATGTTTAAAATATACTATGCACGAACTAACTCATGTATGGGGAGGCAGCATCATACTATCCGTAAGTACCACATAGTGTATGACCACTGTGAATTACATAGAATTTACAAAAAGAAATTAATTTAGAATAAGCGAGTAAATCACGCGCAAATTCATATAGAAGAAAGCTAGTATCACTAAAACATGGCTGTAGGCCGGAATAATGATCATTATGAAATCACATTGTGCATTCGGTCATACCAAGACAGGAAAGATGGAATCAATCCAGATAATCTGAGAAAAAATTTAGCATACACACAGATACAGACACGACGCGAAAACGTTAGTTAAAGACAGCAAGGAAATTCAAACATACTAAGTTTACACAAAGGCTGAAGGCCACACACGTGTATTCTAACTTGAGAAAACCGAACACAAAATGATCACCGGAATGAGAATGCAAATACTAAATCTACACTGAATTACTCGAGTTCTGTAAATTAAGAAACTCTGCGCCTCTATAGCGAAAGAATTACTCAAGAAAACTATCACTGATAAACCAAGACTGCCTGAAAGTATAGTTCTAACAGCATGCCATCCCATCAACATGATTCGACGAAATACTCACTTCGGCAGTCACAGCAAAAGTGGTGCTCAAGCCATGCACAGAGTCTTCCCTTGCTCCACACCTCCACACATATGTAGGGCGCGCTCAAAGCGATGCAGAGTGCATTTAGTGTACTGTATACCAACCCTCGTTACCTGAAGGGGATGATGCTCTCAACTAGAGCTCCAGACACGTCTCTTCTGTCACATCTTTTGTCATCCCTTTCGTCTATGATTATGTTGATACTACACTAAGAACAGGCGACCTCGCCATCTTGCCAAGTAAGGTTGCCTCTGCTCAGCAGACGGCAGTGCAGACGACATATGAAGCCATACATTCATAACTAAACGAGGCCTAAAGCGCGAAGCGGCAACTGTAATCCAGTGAGGCGACAGTCAGTCAATATTAAGAACAACCTTCCAACTTCATATAAACACACCAGTTCAATAACACGGTTGAAATATACATATACATGGGGCATTGATCATTAATAAAGGAATAAAATAATTGACATACAAATAAACAATATTAATGGTGGAGAAACACTTTAGAGTAATGAATAACTCAAAAAGGAACACGACCACACATTCAGTGGACGTGTTTCAACAGTTATGGGATTTCTGCCATCAGTCGTTTCTACCGATGAAGCAACCTTCACCAATAATGGAATCGTCTCACCAGCTTCTGTTCAGCATCATTGTTTGGGCTGGGATTCTTGGCGACCACATACTTGGACCAGCTACAATGCCTCAACAAAGGAACGTACCTGGACTTCCTGCAGAATACTCTGCCTGGATTGCTTGAGAATGTACCTTTGGCAATAAGACAGGATATGTGTTCTCTGCATGATGGAGCACCACCCCGCTTCATTTCACCAACGCCTCAATAACTGAGCCGTGCCGGCTCGCCTTCTTGTGTTTTGGTATCCTTTCGTACGTTCACCTATCGACTTCCATTTCGCCTTCCGCTGCGAGTGGCGCCTTGATCGCGTCCCGGCTCTGTGGCGAAAGACCTTGTACAAAATAACTACTCATTAACGTCGCTGTTGTCGCGAGACAGTTTGAACCTTCACCCGGTCGCCATGATAGTGGCAAGCGTCAGATAAATATGAGTGTTGTTAGGAGATAAATCGTGTATTATATACCTACAGCGGTAAATATACCCAATTCATAGTCACGTCTGTACTGTTTGACTATCGCAGTGTACATGAAGCACGATGGTGAAGAGCTGTTTAGCGTTTAACTGCAAAATCGATTTAAGAAAGGAACAAAACGAACATATACGGTCTTCCCTTTTATATTTCTCACGAATACAAGTCCAGAGATAGTTACACTTGCTTAACAGACTGCCAGTCCAGACAATATAGGATTCGATGAAATAAATAACAGGCTTTTACAATACCGGTAGCTCTTAAAACGAGCTACTCCAGGCAGTACTGATGGACAAGAAGTTCAAAAGTTTCATTTTATGATTGTGTAAAATGACTTTTAGGGGCACAAGATCAGTTACTTCAACTCAGTACGAATCTTTGTTTATGAAATTAATGATAGCCACTTGTAACACAGAATTTAAAGGTTATCTGCTTTACATATAGGTATAACAACTGAAAGGGGTTTGCAGAATGTGTATAATTCCATATATAAATGACACATAGCCACACTGGATGCACATTGTGAAATTGAACCCTATGATGATAGTTGCTGACTTTTGAGCAGTTCACCTTACTGTAAGTTATTTAGCTTAAAGCACTGAAAATGCTAATATTCGTGCTAGATACCCTAATGATGATGTTACGTGCACTTAAACAGACGATATGGCATACTTCGTGTTATTGAAAGAATTTTGTAGTGGCTAGTTGCTGTATTCACAAGGTAAGACACTATTTTACAGTTATGTATCTGATGGGATATATCACTTTCATGTTAACTGTTTCAGCAGTTCAGATTCATTTTTTGATGGTATAAAATATATAAATATTGGAGAATACAGCAGGCACTCAAACAAAGACGTAAAGTATTGTGAAACTCTTCCTAAATTAATGTTTGTGCAAAAGTTTCACCATCGTAGAATATGGTGAGAAAATGCCGAAAACCGTGTCTGGCGATAAATTCCGGTCGTATGCTGCACTTAGAACGCTAAAAGTAAATGTTATAGTTCAGTTTAGTTAGGAAGAAGAAACGCCGTTGGCCGATTTCTACACCGTATGTGTAATAAATGTACATACAACCAATAGTTAATGTATATTCAAAGATTCTGGAACTATTTTGTAGTTATATATTTAAATGAGACATAATTTTCGCGAATTAATTCGAATGAATACACACGCTGATCAAAAGAGTGTTACGCACATTTAAAGCTCGCGCGAAAGTTTGCCACCATAATGTCCACCGACGCGCTCTTCAATTAGCCCACTGTTCGCAGTCGGCCGCTAACGGAGTTGTGGGGGCTTGGGCCAGCGGTAATCGCTGATGTTGTCATAAACAGGGGTCTGCGTGTGAGACAGGCAATCTGGCGCGCGCTGTCAACACCATTTAGATACAAGGCCTCACAACAAGTCCGTATCACGTCACACCGATAGGCTCGAGGCCAACGAGAGAGACAGGCCGTGGTGCGCCTGTCAAATTACGTAAGCAAGGTAGGCCTGAGCCGGCGCGATCGCTAGCAGATTGGTTAGCCGGAATGAGACAGTGGGCTGTGCCCCAGCGCCCGGCCAATCCGCTAGCGATCGCGCCAGCTGAAGCCTACCTTGCTTACGTAATTTGACAGGCGCGCCGCGGCCTATTTCTCTCATTGGCCTCGGATAGGCTGCCATCGCAAGCTCACAGGCTGACCGCTAAGGCACAGCCCATTTCCTCGTAGCGCCATCCAGTGAGGTTGCGAGAGCTGCCTATCGGTGTGACGTGACACGGACCTGTTGTGAGGCCTTGTATCTAGACGGTGTTGGCGCTGTCACCAGCTAGAAGACAAGGACTCTAAACTGGCCGTGCCTACGTCACACCTAAAGGCCGCGAACGCGAGCTGACGGCGATGGGCCTGCCGTACTGGCAGTCAGTGTGCTGGGCGTCCGCGACCTTTAGGTGTGACGTAGGCACGGCTAGTTGTGAGGCCTGCTAGAAAGACAGACCCAGCGCAGTCACCATGTCACGTACGCAAGATTGTTCCGAGCCGGCGCGATCGCTAGCCGATTGGCCGGCCGCTGGAGCAAGGCCCACTGCGTCATAGCGGGTGGTCACTGAGCTAGCGATCGCGCCGGCTCGGAACTACCTTGCTTACATGGCATGACGACTGCGTTGGGGCCTGTCTTTCTCGTAGGTCTTAGCCCAGTTGTGAGGCCTTGTTTCTAGCTGGTGTTGGTCCGCCCCGGCTGTTTACGTACCTTGGCAGTTACTCCGGCCGCTGCCATTTGCCCCGAAGCATGTGGTTTGCAAGTTTAAGGCGATCTTCGCCATGGCTCACGAGCAGTTATTCTGATGAAGTTTTCATGTGATATCCCAGAACTTCTGGACACTCTTTCTATTTACTAGACCTTTCCAACCTTAGTGGTTGATCTGTCAGTACATCTCCTTAAGGTGCGTTGGACAGTCGGGAACCCAGCACAATTATGAGTGGTCTTCCTTTGTGGTTATGTTAACTTAGTGCGCCTCGGTTGCACAGTGCTAAAGTGTCAGGCTACAAATCCAAAGGTCCCGGGTTAAATCCCCGCCAGGCCCTAGGATTTTTATCTGTCACTTTCCACTTCTTTCACCTCTGGCAGTATTGATCATGTGAAAAATACCGAGTAGCACCGTGGTTCGGAACCCACGTTAAACTGTTGGTCCCCATATAACTGGCTGGGTAAGTCAGTTCGAAGGTCGGAGGAAGGCAACGGCATACCACCTAAAAATAGGACCATGCCTAGTAAAGCACCAATCTTCGGATTGTTGACTGCTTTATGTTAACTTGCCTTTGTGTGTGTGCTTAGCCAGGGTTGACAGGGGTTGTCTTCTATGTCTTGCGTCAATGTACCGGTTTTCTGCTTGTTGTCAGCGGTTGCAAGTGTGCTTCCGTTTGTTTCTTCGTGTTGAAGAGATCGCTTGGCCTTTGCCGTGGGTGGAGCGTTACCTTTTCAAATTTAAAAGATTGCAAAGTGTCACTGCGGAATCCTGATTAGTGCCCTTTCGTATCCTCGTCAACTGCCTTGGGAACCGGTCTTATGTTATTTGGCAGAATCCTTTTCTTCTACAGGGAGTTGTCTATCCGTAGATGTAATTAGGCAAATAAACTTCCTTTTTTTCTATGCATGAAGTTCGGTAAAGGTTTTATTCGTGTTGGCATAATTTACCGTACTTAATTACGACATACCTTACCTTAAAATACGTGTTTTGCAAATGTCTTTCCAGCGCTGTTGCATTTAATATGCCCACTTTCGTAATATTGAAGTACAAAATACAAAATCCGCCAAATATCATTTGCTTCCGATCGCCTGAATTAAAGGCTACGCAACGCGATTTTCATTTGTTGCAAAGCATGTGATGATGTCGTTTGCGAATCACAGCACAAAGGAAGAGTATCGTGGTCAGACAATGGTAACCAAACCTTACTGCCGGGGCAACATGCAAATAAGAATTTTTGATGTTGGAAATTAAATATACGGTAATGTTTTTATACACGAAAGCACGCAATGTTTACAAATGTGAAAATTAACGTGTTAACATGAAGTTTCAATTATTTCATTTTCGAAATCACTTGATTACACTTTCATACAGATGATAAAATAAATAAAATATGCTATACCTGCTCTATGGTTTACAGGTTCTTGTATGTACCCTTGTCCGGTCAGTAACAGTTACTGGCCTCGTAAAATGAAGATTTAGAATTACTTGATTGTTTCGTACAGATAATAGGGTAAATAAAACATAGTTATACCTGCTCTATGGTTGACAGGATCAAGTGATTCTAAATCTTCATTTTACGAGGCCAATTACTTTTACTGATCAGATAAGGGTACATACAAGAATCTGAATTGAACGCTTTGGCCCGTGCTTCCTTCCCTGTCTGGTCATTCGTGGTTTCTTTTCCCTCGCCACTCTCTGTGGCCTATCAGAAAAGAGCATTGAATAGTCTCAGTTAGGAAATTTAGGAAACAAGAGTTACAAGCGAGATATCTTTACCAGCCTTCAAAGTAATCGCCACTGGCCACAAAACATTTCTGGCGTCGATTGTACAGCTGTTTGTCTGAAATATCTAGAAGCACAGAAAAGACTTTCTTACACTTAAATTAATATCTGATTATAGCAAATTTCTCTTTTTCGAAAACGTTTTTCTTCCCATTGCCATTCTGCATTTAATGTACTGCGACCATCGCAAGATATTTTACTACCCAAGTAACAAAACTCATCTGCCATCTTTATTGATTTTCTAAGACTGCATTCCATTATCTTTGTTTTTCTATTGTTAATGTTCATATTACATGCTCTCTTCAACATACTGTCCATTCGATTCAGCTGCTGTTCCAGGTCCTTGTCTGTCTCTGACAGAATTACAATGTCATCAGCAAAACGCAACGTTTTTATTTCTTCGCCCTGAACTTTAATCCCTATTTCGAATTTTTCCAAGCTTTCCTTCACAGCTTGCTCTAAGTATAAATTAAATAACATTGGAAAAAGGCTATAACCTTGTTTTACTCCCTTGCCAACCAATGCTTCCCTTTCATGCCCTTCGACTCTAATAACTGCGGTCTGGCTTTTGTACAAGTTGCAAATAACCCTCCTTTCCCTGTATTTTACCCCTGCTAAGTTGAGTATTTGAAAGAGTGTATTCCAATCAACACTGTCAAAAGCTTTCTACAAATCTATAAAAGCTAGAAATGTAGGTTTGCCTTTCCTTAATCTATCTTCTAAGACAAGTCGTAAAGTATTTCCTCCCGTGTTCATAAGTTCCTCTTGAATACAAACTGAACTTCCCCGAGGACTGCTTCTACCAGCTTTTCCATTCTCCTGTAAAAAATTCGTGTTAAAATTTTGCAGTCATGACTTATCAAACTGATGGTTCTGTAATTTTCACACCTGCTATAGTGTCGCACAAGTCTGAAGTGCGCGCCACATACTTTAACCGCGCGCCGTTCTTACGACGTCGGGCACGAGCACCCTCTGCTCGAACCCCGCTCGCGGCCACCACTAAACTAGATCGGCCACTTGGCAGTAGGACAGTCACTAGAACAGACTCGAGAATGAAACTTTCACTCTGCAGCGGAGTGTGCGCTGATATGAAACTTCCTGGCAGATTAAAAATTGTGTGCCGGAACCGGGACTCGAACCTGGGACCTTTGCCTTTCGCGGGCAAGCGCTCTACCACTGAGCTACCCCGACACGACTCACAATGCCGCCTCACAACTTTACTTCCGCCAGTACCTCGCCTCCTACTTTCCAAACTTCACAGAAGTTCTCCTGCGAAACTTGCAAGACTAGCACTCCTGGAAGAAAGGATATGGTGGAGACATGGCTTAGCCACAGCCTAGGGGATGTTTCCAGAATGAAACTTTCACTCTGCAGCGGAGTGTGCGCTGATATGAAAGTAGGAGGCGAGGTACTGGCGGAAGTAAAGTTGTGAGGCGGCATCGTGAGTCGTGTCGGGGTAGCTCAGTGGTAGAGCGCTTGCCCGCGAAAGGCAAAGGTCCCAGGTTCGAGTCCCGGTTCAGGCACACAATTTTAATCTGCCAGGAAGTTTCATATCAGCGCACACTCCGCTGCAGAGTGAAAGTTTCATTCTGGAAACATCCCCTAGGCTGTGGCTAAGCCATGTCTCCACCATATCCTTTCTTCCAGGAGTGCTAGTCTTGCAAGTTTCGCAGGAGAACTTCTGTGAAGTTTGGAAAGTAGGAGGCGAGGTACTGGCGGAAGTAAAGTTGTGAGGCGGCATCGTGAGTCGTGTCGGGGTAGCTCAGTGGTAGAGCGCTTGCCCGCGAAAGGCAAAGGTCCCAGGTTCGAGTCCCGGTTCCGGCACACAATTTTAATCTGCCAGGAAGTTTCAGAACAGACTCTCATCAGTAGGCAGGCCTCTACCTAGTTAAACCATGTATCAGCATTACACCAGTCTGAGTCATGAAACTTGTAAAAGTTAAGTATTACAATATTTCTGCGAAATATATATGTTGTTCTAATCTAGCTTAGTGGTTTTTGTTTCTGCTGTCCCACTGGCTGGTCACCTCAGAGTCCGTACTCACACACGCGTGCACCCCACTTCCCTGTGTCGGTCTCCTCTCGGCCACCGACACCTAGGACAACCGGCGCGACGAGGCACAAAACCTGCGCCTGATTTCTTTGAAATGGGGTTTATTACATATTTCTTAAAGTCTGAGGGTATTTCGCCTGTCTCATACATCTTACACACCAGGTGAAATAGTTTTGTCATGGCTGGCTCTTCCAGAGACTTCAGTAGCTCTGAGGATATGTCATCTACTCCCTGGGCCTTGTTCCGACCTAGGTCTTTCATAGCTCTGCCAAATTCATCTCTCAGTATAATATCTCCTATTTCATCTTCATCTACTTCCTCTTCCCTTCCTACAACATTGTCTCTAAGTTCATTTCCTTTGTAGAGCTCCTCTACGTACGCTTTCCACCTTTCAGCTTTCCCTTCTTTGCTGAGAACTGGTTTTCCATCCGAGTTCTTTATATTCGTAGATCTGTTTTTCTTGTCCCCAAATGTCTCTTTTATTTTTCTGTAGGCGATATCTACTTTTCCCCTTGTTATACATTCTTCTACAGACTTGTATTTGACTTCTAGCAACTCCTGCTTAGCCATTTTTCACTTCCTGTCAATCTCATTTCTTAGTCGTCTTTACTCCATTTTGCCTGCTTCATTTACTGCATTTTTTTATATTTTCTTCTTTCATAAATTAAATTTAGTATTACCCGTGATATCCATGCGTTTTTGTAGGTCTTGCCTTTGTTCCTATTTGGTCCTCTGCTGTCTTCACTATTTCATCTCTCCAACCTACCCATTCCTCTTCTACTGTTTTATTTTCCTCCGTTTCTGTCAATTGTTGCCTAAGGTTGTTCCCTTTGAAATTCTCTAGAACTTCAGGTCCCATCTTCTTATTTTCCTATCTTTCTTCAGTTGTTTCAGTTTTAGTCGACAATTCATGACCAATAAGATATGATCAAGATTCGTTATGTTGAGGAATGCTAAAGTCTGCTTCAGAAAACAAACGTTTGCTTACAAAGGCATAAATATAGAGAACATCAATACGAAGAAGAATACAAATACACAAGTTCAAAATTTATAATTTTTTTTTTTATTTCAACAGTGATTAAAATTGTGATTGACTCGTAATGTCTAATGGAACAACATATTACGAGTTCATAACTCAACAACACTATATTACATATTCTGTAGTAGATATGTTGTGTAATGTACACTCGTTCTCATCACATTGATAACATGGCCGACTTCGTGATACATTTCCAATAATAAGTGTTTAAATGAATAAATGAGTTTACAGAACGTAGCCACTCTCTCTGTCGATTTCTCAGAATATAACGCCTGTTAGCACAGAATTGTGGAGAAACGAGTAGCTGTATGAGAAACTTTTGGCCTTATCATAAATGGCCACACAAATCAATAAAAATTAAAAAAATAAGAACATTTCAACATTTTGTTTATAACTCATGTTCTATATAATTTCTTTGACTGTCTTTGGCATAAAACGCACACCGTCTTGTATCACGTCCGGTAATATATTTTGACACAAGTTCTTCTTTCAGCACTTCCTTACTGGTTACTATGTGTTTGGTTAGATGGCTGTGGTGCTCACCAAAAATATTAACGGCGACGGAGACATGTGGAAAAAATTTAAAAAATATTTGAAGGTGGGAAAAAACCACGGAGGGGAGCAGATTTTTGCATTCAGGTGGATGAGCAACCTAGAAGAAAAATGTGCAACTTCCGTGATAACGAATAATGTACCAATTCTTTTTAATATCTTCAAACGCTGCAAACAGCCTTTACTTTTGCGCATCAAAAACATTTATTATATATTTTTCGTGGTATGTCAGATGAAGTGATACGCACCTTTTCATTTTGTGAACGGCACAATACATGGTAACGAGATTTTTGGCAAATTATAGTACGCAGATGACTGTGTAGTTTAATAACATGCCTATTACTTGTATTTTTTGTTTAAACCAAGTACGGATTACGTAAGAAAACTGAAATATTTGGGAAATGTGTTGACGCGTCTGTAACGTCACTACTGCGTTATAAACACATCTCAGCTCCTTCCTGAGTATAAAGACAGAGGCTGGCATGAGACCCACTTGTGCCGACTGTTTGTCCAAGAGGATCGTGGCTGTTTTGTTTCAACACTTTCGCGAAATATTTGAGGGTACAGTGAAAAACATATTTTAAAAGGTAATCATGTTTATAACAGATTATGAGTGCTGTTTAAGAAATAAACCGCTACATTAACATAATAAACCGCTACATTAAGGAAAAATGTTGCATTAACTAGGTCATCCAAGAGGTGACAATATTATGAACTGCCTTGTGCACTACAGTTTGCCAAAAATCTTGTTTTTATGTCATGAAAGTGTGTTACATCATGTATGCCTCGCCTTTATACCGGTTGTTTCAGGTCTGTGCATCAACCTTCTAAGAAAGACAGAAAACGTCATGAAGAACAACTTTTGTTAGAGACAAAATGCTTGCTGATATTTTAGAGAAATGCTAAGCTTCCTATTCTGCTGACTATTCTCCTGAGAAATACTAGACCATAGGTAACTGCAACGAGAGTAGAGCATGAGTGTTTTCTACCCAGCCTGAAGTGGGCAGGGCTACACAAAATAAAATTACCTCAGTTTAAAATATATTGGTACTCACTGCAAAAGTGATCTTCGAACTGCAGACGTAAAAAAAATGTAATCATTACACGAAGGCTAATCGGGTAGCCCCTCTTTTAGCCAAATTACGACTGTAAATGCAAAGAGAACATATCCATTCCCAGCGTTGGACATTTTTCGAACCGGGCCAATCTCTGGCGGTAGCTCCGACGCTCCACCTGGTGAAAGTGATTCTCAGGGCTGACAAAGTGATTCTGCTCCACGAAGAAGTGATTCAGAAACAACGATGAAGGCGGCAGTTCGAAGGTGGTCCTACAGTAAGCGGGACGAACTCTACCGCAGAAGCATCGCCAATTTAGTACTGCGATGGGATAAGCTTATAAGTGTGTGAACTGGTGTGGGGACCATGAGAAAAAATACCTTCTTTTGACTTGAAAGAAGAAGGCGGGGACTTTCTGATTTGCCCTCGAAGCTTTCGGCCACAGCCTTCGTTAGCTAAAGGAAATTCATTCATTCATACAAACACAAGCACACCTACTCAGAAACGACAGTCATCTCCGACTCTAAATGCAGCAGTCGGAGGTGGTGGTTGCGTCTTAGTGAGTTGTGCCTGTTATTGTATAAATGAGAGTGTTTTCTATACTGATGAAGGCTGTGGCGGAAAGCTGGAAGTTGTGCGTATGTGTGTGTGTCTATGTGTGTGATTGATTGCGGCTTGACGATCGCCATGCAGTTAAGTTGTAAGCTATGTTTTTTATTGTTAAAAATCTAAGCTGGACTTTCCACAGTTAAAGTTTTTCCGCTTCGAACAAATCTTACTGTCATTGAAAACCACTCTGTCAATTTACTTAGGAAGATGGTATACAACCACCTTGTTAGTAGAAAATAATAAATCTGTGAAACTTTGTCTTCATAGGATTATCAAATTCTAAAGAATACAATAGTGTCTCAGAGACTACCAGCGAATGTTTTGTCTCCAACAAACGTTGGTCCACATGATATCTATGGTAGCTACATGTATGATGTAAAGACTTCGGTGAACCCTGTAGGGTAAATATTTGGATACCCAGGCGGATTAATAACTCTAATGCGTAATATTTCGCTGCCTGTAGCGAGCACCTTTAGGAACATGACACGATCAACCTCTGGCAACAGCGTCAACCGTGGTAGAATTCTGCAGAAAATGATGATGAACCTGTTTGGACACCGGGAAACATATTGCCCTGCACCAAAGACCGTATTCAGTCCCCTAAATAACATTGTGACGTCCATATGTACAAATAATGTCCTGTGTGTCCTGGTGCCACATATTGCACTTAATAGTAAACAGCGTATACGTCTCCGATAACTTTCTCTTGGCCTGCCGCCGGGACAGGTCGTTTAAATCCTGCAAAATTTCTTCGAGGCATCTTTTCGACATCGTCAGGCGATGGCTAATCATTATTTCTGGTACGTAACAAGTTTGGCGTCTTCTCTGTGTTTTCCTCCTTAAGAAGGCCTCTTTTCAAACCGACTGAGTTACTTTAAGACGATTGGCGGTAGCATGATGAGAACAGTCTGCCCGATTCCACGGTAGGAGACTCTTCACCTGTCACCATCAACCATTTGGGAACAACTCGAACACGCGAAATTTAGATTGAGCTCATCATGAGTGTAGACACTGGCCGTTGCTCATGACGTATTACCTAGTAGCCACCACATGACAATGTCGAAGGAACTTCGTAAATTGAACAGTTCCACTGAAGGAGCCTCAAGAATCACAATGTGTACTCTGCTTATCGGACTGTCACAGTACGTAAAAATACAACGCATCGACACATCAGACGTGATGGATGAGGCTCCACACATCGGCAGCACAGCCCACGCAGTCTTGTCCAGAGATCGGCACTCAAGCCACATGTGGCAGCAGCGAAAGGCGGCTGGTGCTGCCGCGGTGGACGGAGAGCCAAGGCGGGCTGCAGCCGCGGGTAGACGCTGTGACGTCACGCGGTGCCGGTGGGCGGGGTCCGGTCCAGAGCGGCGACCTCAGGACTGCCGGAGGCGGGTAGTGGGGGCGGTGTCAGAAGTGCGTCGCGACCACGGGGGCGGCGGGGGGCGGCGACGCCCTCGTGGGGGCGGACTCCGGGTAGGCGGCGCCCAGCGTCGGCACCGACAGCTTGCCCCCGGCAGCCGCGCCCTGCAATACCCAAAAAAGGCTGTTTACTATGGGAGGTAGCACATTATTTGCAATAAGTCACTTACTACCATTATATGCATACATACATACCAGTGGAAATTTTTCAGCAATCACTGGTAAAAATAAATATTTATTAGAAGATCTAGATTTCGACCACTGTATGGTCATTATCAGTGCTTAAAAACAAAACATCTCGTCCTCCATGTTGGAGGTTGGAGGTCGAGATGTTTTAAGTATTTTAATTGATTTAAGCACTGATAATGACCACACAGTGGTCGAAATCTAGATCTGTAAATAAATAAATATTTGCAAGATTGCAGTAAAAAGGATAAAATTTAACGATGCCAGAATACTCGCCAAGCAACCAGGGATGGTTAAACGTAAGAGAAGGGAAGCCATCGAAATTGTAAAACACCCTAATAACATGAACAGAGATGATGGACTCAGGCTTGCCCCCTCTTCGCTACCAGTCCTCACAGCGAAATAGGTCGCACTGACAACACAACACGCGAACGTCACTAGTTTGTTTGTATAGTCTATGGGACTTAACTACGGGGTCATCAGTCCCTAAACTTACAAACTACTTATGAACTACTTACGAACTAGGACGGCACAAATATCCATGCCCGAGGGGAGATTCGAAACCCCGACCGTAGTGGCCGTGCGGACCGTGACTGGAGCGCCTTAGTCTCCTCGGCCACCGCGGCCGGCGCGTCACTAGTAAGCAACTGCCGCCGCGCGGCCCACGGCCAGCAGGAGAGAAACGGAAGCCCTCACCTCAATCGCCGATGAACACCAATCATGTCTCGTTATGCAAGAAGCAACGGCTAACCCCCACCCCTTCCACCTCAGCATCCTATCAAAATAAAGTTCCATTCTTCCGCCAAAAAATTCACCAATAACATCGCTTATTTTTAAAAATTATGACGTAATGCCTAAATGAAAGTAATATAAAGTGTAGTAACAACGAGCTCACATCAGTATACCCAGATGAAGGCCATTGTAACGTTGGCCGAAACGTCGGTTATTTAAGTAATAGCCTTACATCATGACGTGGTATAATACCCAGAAAACTTTTATGTCATATAACTCTGGCCGCGGAAGCCTACGTAATTATATTTTTACGACTGTTTTCTGAAAAATTTCCACTAGTATGCATGGTCATTAGCAGTGCTTAAAAACAATTAAAACATCTCGACCTCCATGTTGGAGGTTGGAGGTCGAGATGTTTTAAGTACTTTAATTGTTTTTAAGCACTGATAATGACCATACAGTGGTCGAAATCTAGATCTGCAAATAAATAAATATTTTTACGACTGATTGCTGAAAAATTTCCACAAACCAAATACAGTCGTGGAGCACAAATTCCACCATGGAATCAAGCCTGATACATACATACTAGTTAAAACAATTGGGAGATCAGTTGAGATATCCACGTTCTGAAGTACTGTGATCGGCAGAATGAACCAAAATGGTTGACGTTTTCTGTCGGAGCTATACAGCGGAGACAACAAAATCACGGCAACCCAGATAGTGGTAACAACAGAAAGTTGCTGCAGAGGGCGTTGACTTGTGTTTACTTACCAAACGAATAATACAAGCAGCTGGGCTTAGATAGTGTAGTGAGCAGGTAGTGCAAGGCAACAACTACGTGACTTACCCGAAGCTATGCCATAGAGCTTAATAATAAAATCAGTTGGGAGGAGCACACCACAGAACTGCAGAAACGACTGAACAAATCTCAATTTGCAATACGAGTGGTATCGGACATAGGAGACATAAAAATAAAAAAAGCTTGATGTTTCATCTCATAATGTCATGTGGTATAATATTTTGGGGCAATTCTTCAAGTCAAGCAAAAGTTTTCGCAGTTCAAAAGCGTATAATACGTATTATTTGTGGTGTAAATTCGCGGGCATCCTGCAGAAGCCTCTTCAAATAACTGGGTAAATTAACTACTGCCTTTCAGTATATTTATTCCTTAATGAAATTTGTCATATATAATATGTCCCTTTTCCCAACAAATAGCTCAGTTCATATCAACAATGAAAGAAACAAAAATGATGAACACAAGGACTTAACAGCATTTACTACTCAGGAACACATGTTTTCAATCATTTACCAGCAACCATAAAAAATTTAGCTACAAATAAAGATCACTTTAAGAGGAGCCTAAAAGACTTTCTAGTGGCCGACTCCTACTCCAGTGACGAATTTTTAAATAGAACGAAATGATGCATGTATCTGTATTCACATTATTAGTATTATTATATTATCAGCTTGTAAAATAAAATTTAAATTTTTTTAAAAATTTGACATGTTACACGTCCACGTGGATCTCCTCAACACATATCTATGGAACGAACAACTAATCTAATCAAGAGAGCAATAGAAGATTGGGAGCGGGACAGACACAGTGGGAGGTAGTTGCAGCTATTGGAGTGTCCCAAAGTGTAGTCTTCAGGCCCTGAACGCGATTACAGACAACAGGAACCGTTAAAAGCAGGCAAAGGGGTAACGTCCATGGGTAGCGTCATCAAGATATGAGCGTTATCTCCCGTTAACAGCCCGTCGAGACAGGAGGCTCAATGCAACTCAGCTGCAACACACCCTCTAAGCAGCAACACGACGTGCAATTTCAACATAAACACTTCTAAATCACTTTCGGGAATGTGGTCTCTACGCAAGATGTGTGGATCTTTAATGCCGCGACACCTTTTAGCCATCAGAAACTGGCGGAGGAGCATCAGGAATAGAGTGGTAACGACTGGCGCCTGGTTCTGTTCACACATGAGACAATATTTTGTGTTCAGCCGGACAATCGTTCTACCTTCATCTGGAGAGGAAAAAATCCAGTTTATGTGGAGGAAATATCACCACATCATGGTGTGGGCAGGAGTCAGTACTGATGAACGTACGGACTTCTATATAGTTCAGACTGGCGCTTTGACTGGTCAGAGGTATAGAGACGAGATACTTCGACCTTTCACTGTGCCCTGCGTTGGTGCCATTGGAAATGGGTACCCTGTTGTGGACTATAACTCTCTTACCCACATAGCTGTACTGTTTGACAACATGCTTGAAACTGGGGGAATTAACGAATTCAGTGGCCAGCTTGTTTACTACACTTAAGCCCGATTGAGCATGTCTGGGATGCATTGGGCAGACGCCTTGCAATCCGACCAGTACCTTCCACAATGGTTGCAGAGCTGGATACCGCACCCGTAGAAGAATGGTCAAAGATCCCTCAAGACATGATTGATAACGTTATACTGAGCTGCCACGCAGGTATCCAACTGTGCTGGCAGCCCGAGATGATCAGACACACCATATTAGATGGCAAAGAGAATAACATTTTTTCTGTTGTGGTAGCGCGAATGTGCCTCGCTCGATGTAAACACCATGTAAACCTCAAGTAAAGAACTGATACAGCAAAAGTTTGTACTGTATCACACACAAATTACAGTTGTAACCAATATCTGAATAACATACTTTACCATATGTGTACTGATCATCTAATTATTTTGAGCAGGATATATTTCCCTTGGTCACGCCATAACTTCAGAATGGCTCCACCGATTTGGCTGATCTTTCTTTTGTTGTTGTTCGTAATTCTCAGGAAAATGTTTCTATGAAATAAAATTTTCTACGAAAACTACCGAAAATTGGAAAATTTTAGAAAGTCTGACTGTGTTTTTCAATATGTCCGTGTGTGTCTATCGCAAACAAATTTCTACAATTATATATATATTTGACGACGTTACAGCGTTAATTTTTAATGGAATAGATGGCAATTTGAGATCACTTGGCTTTCACTGTACTAGGTTTAGATGTAATACCAATATGCGGCAAATGAAAATTTGTGCCCGGCCAGGATTCGAACCCGACTGCTTACTAGGCAGACGCGTTGAGCACTCCGCCACCCAGGACACAGTGACCAACCCGACAGCAGAGGACTCTTCCCTGCACGTCTCCCGCCACAACCAAATCTCCATTCGGCACACTGTCTCTTTCCTATTACCATAATCTGTTAATTCTGTAATGCTCGCAGCCACAATACTGTATCAGGGAGAACAGACCATGAGGTATCGAAACACAATTAATTGTCGTCAGGAGCCCAGCCTCATCTTTTGAAAATGTTTCTATGAAATAAAATTTTCTACGAAAACTACCAAAAATTGGAATATTTGAGAAAAACTGACAGTGTGTTTTTCATTGTGTCCGTATGTGTCTATTGCAAACAAATTTATACAATTATATATTTTTGACGACGTTACAGCGTTCATTTTTTATTAAATCGCAATTTGCGATCGCTTATGGCTTTCACTGTACTAGGTTTAGATGTAATACCAATATGCGGCGAATGATAATTTGTGCAGTTGTCTGTTGTTTCATAGCAATTGTTTGTTGTTTCGTTGCAATTGTCGGTTGTTGGATAGTGTTTGGTTACTCTGTAGCAAGTGTCTGTTGTTGTGTAGCAATTGTTGGTTGTTGCTTAGCAAGAGTCTGTTGTTCTGTAGCAAGTAATGATTGTTTGATACAAAGTGTTGGTTGTTACACATCAAGTGTTGTTTGTCTCTGTAGTAGCTATCGTTTGTTTCATAGCGATTGTTGTAGTGTAGAAATGTCAGTTGTTCCTCGTGAGGTGGTCAGTGGCGCACCTTGTCCACGGCCAGAGTGTTGGAGCGCTCCCGCAGGCGGCCCTTGGCCAGGCGGTAGGCGCAGAAGAGCAGCGCGGCCACGCCCCCCGCCAGCACCGCCCACGCCACGCCCCCCAGCGAGGCGCGCGCCACGAACAGCGCCCGCACCTGCGACATCTCCGCCTCCTCCAGCTCCACCCCCTGCAACACGTCACAGCACAGTCAATCAAGTGGCACGAAAATAAGGTTTCATTGATTGATTTATTCACCATTTATCATTTACGTGATATGGGTTTCGTCAATGTGTATGTACATATAGAAAATACATATAATACATAAAATGTGTCAATGTGCATAGATAATGAAAATACATGAAATACATATATTTTATATGTAGGTACAACATAACACACTATACTGTACACAAAATCTTTCTTATTTCGCTAAATGACCCCCCCCCCCCTTCTTTTTTTTTTTTTTTTTTTTTTTTTTTTTTACATTGTTCTTATTATTTTTCATTTAAATAGTCTTCTACCGTATAATAGCATTTTGAAATTAGAAAAATTTTGACAGCTTTTTAAAATCTGAACGTCTTACCTATTTGTTTAATTTCATGAGGCAACTTATTGTATAGCTTTAGTCCTTGGTATTCACTGCTGTTTTGAGTCCTACATTTGTTTTTTTTTTTTTTCTGGGAAGGTGCAGGTGTTCCCTAATTCTCTTATTATGATAACTGTTTGTGGCATAACGATGTACATTTTTTTTCACATACACCACTTTTTGGTAAATGTATTCACAAGGAACAGTCAGTATACCGACTTCTTTAAACAATTCCCGACAGTGAGCCCTTCTGTTTTGTTATTATCCGAAGAGCCCTATTCTGAAATATGAAAATTTTTTCAATGTTCTGCCCTTCTGAGCCCCAGAAAATTATCCCGTGTCTAAGGAGTGACTGAATGTATGCATATGTTACTTTGAGGCAGTCACAGTTACATACAGCTGCTAGTACCCTCAAAGCATAGCATGCAGACGAGATTCTTTTAGCTATCCTTGAGGTGTGTTCCCTCCATTTCATTTATCTATATCCATCCCTAAAAATTTTGTGTTCATTACACAGTTCATGGGGTCACCATTTAGATTTAATTTAAAATTATTTGTTTTATTTATAGCGAAATTCATACTGTGTGTCTTACTGCTATTAATGGTTACTTTATTTACCTCTGACCATTTGCATTCATCTTTCAACATGTTATCGGCTTTACTCAACAGCATTTCCTGTGTCTTGCCCGTAATTATTATGTTGCTAACGTCAGAAAACAGAATTTTGTCACCATGAGTGTCACTTTCTGGGAAGTCATTTATATATATTAAAAATAGGATTGAGCCCAATATACTCCCCTGTGGGACTCCTATATTAATGAGTTTAGCATCTGACAGATGTTTCTCTATATACTTGGGATTTTTATTAGACTGTGAAATTTCTACTCTATGTACCCTATTCTTAAGATATGATTTGAACCATTACGGCTCCTCGTATACCTAGTGCTTCCAGTTTGTGGAGAAGTATTTTATAATCTACTGTGTCAAATGCCTTGGATAAATCTAAAGCGATGCCCGTTACACAATCATATCCTCTATGACGGAGTCTATTCAGTGCCCAAAACGATGAAATAAGACTCATTTGTGGCATGAAAGAAAGTCCTGCAGAGGGCTGTTTAATTATTTGGAGCATTTTCCTTTTCAAACCAACTGCTCAGTTCATGTAATTAGGACTAGAAATAACAACAACTTTCAGAAAGACTTGAAGTTATTTACTTTGACTCAGAAAAGTGTCCACAATTCAGCGTTACACGTTTTCAATAACATGCTAGAAGCCATAAACAGTTTTGGTGGCCAACTCCTTTTACTCCATCGATGAATTTCTTAGAATTGATTGATGTGTATATGTTACTAGCTTAAACCCGCGGTTTCGCTCGCGTGTTGATTGATTATGATAGATAAGCCATCTTTCAGTAGTGTGCTATTTCTTTATATTTCCTTGTTCGTATGCTTGCCCTTACAGAGAAAGATCTGAAGACATTGTGGCACTTACGGACCAAAGATATGGTCTGTAGCATCACGTTTCGCTGTATGTAACCTCCTTGCTATATAGTCGCAAACGTCATTGCTGGCCTTCAGTCTGATTTTTTTTTATAATTTGACGACTTTCAACCACCATATCTTCTACCACCTTATAGCTATCGGCATGGAACTGCTATGGTGTACAATGGGAGACTTCGGACAACAATTACAAACTCACACACCATTTGTTTGCGTTTTGTAGTTTTCGCTGCAGAGCGAAATATTACACACACACAGAATTTTATATACACCAATAACTTTCCATCCCAATATACTCCACCCTTTTATCATTATCAACCCTCAAGCAACAATGCAACGAATAAAACCATTTTCAAAGAAAAAATACAATTTTCAAAGAGTAATTATTGTTCTGTATTTCGCATTATATTCTTCAAATTACTAAATATCTATCAGATCGCTATAAAACCGTGCCTAAAACCTTCCTTAGGTATAAATTAGTAACTGTATAAATATTTAAGTCTCTGCGTCTTGTCGTTCAGACGTGATAAGCGTACACCGAACAGACATTCATCCCATCGTCATAAGACCATGACTAAAGCCTTCCCCGGGTAGACATCAGTAACTGTACAAATTTTTAGCTCTTTATGTCTTGTGGTTCAGACGTGATAAACGTACACCGAACAGACATTCGCATTTATAGATATATATTAATAATATCGTGTGATGTGAATATTGTTTACATTCTTGACCTTGTAAGAATCGTGCACAGGAAGGTGTTCATTGTAAATAAGTGCTAAAATGCTTTTTTATTTTAATATTATGTAAAGATGCTATTCCATAACGAAATGAAAAATTCTTTGAACTTTTCTTTACTATTACTCTTAAATAAATTAATGTTCCTTGGAAAACTGTATGCAATCATTTGAGAAATTAAATTTAGACTCTTCTTTGAAGTTATTATAATTTTTGAAGTTACGACTCTTTATGTAATACTGTGGGCCTCTAATGTGATAAGGACACAAAGGCACAAAATCCGTCAATGAAATTCGAAACTATTATAATTACACTTAGTGGTCAGCTCGTTAAGCACAGAGAAAATTGAAATATTTCACACTTATTCATTATAAAATACGTTGCTGTAAAAGAAATGATTACCTCTGCAATATGTGGGTTCATCAAAACCAAATAAAAGTGCATTACGTAATCTAGAAATAAAGTCAATTTAATACTAATTCAATTTAACTAGTAGTGTCAAGGAAACTTCTTTGAGCGTAATTAAATTTATCAGCCCTGAACAATAAGTTAATTACTTGAATATATTATATTTCTTCACAAAATGGTGGCTTCAGTTATCGCTGCATAGCTTTCCCGATATAAATGTTGATATTATGTTCAGTTCTGTCTGCAGATGGAAAGTGAGATAGCCTTTTCACAAATATATTTAAATTAAATGACACAATTACACGCCTTATTATGAGTCGATCTGCATTTCTTGAACGATAAAACAGAAGTGCTTGAAATCGTATTCATATAATGTTCATCTCATCTTTACAACAATCACAATCTATATTGTTGTTCAGTAAGAAATACAAACGTCGAACACCGTTTATAATATTACAGTCTTTTTTAGAAAAATTCCTAGTAAATAATTTTAGTAGATGATGTTTTATATGAGTAACAGTTTTTTTTTTACTGCCTTACAAGTGACTTAAAGTACATATTATCTTACTTTATGTATGTGATAGAGAAAGGGTTTACAAATGGTTGAAAATTGTGTTTAAGGCTGTTTCTCACCAAGTGTTCTAGTTATCATACATTGCATGAATATAGGTAATTTGAGCTCTGTCTTAGGCAAAATCTAGTTTTTTTCCAACATCTACATGTTTATGACATATTGCCTGAGCTATGTAATGTAATTTTTCAGGTACGTTTAGTGAGATATTACATGGGTAGTGTTTGAAAAATATAAAGTAGTAATAAACTCAAATGTAATAAATAATCAGTTATCAAGTACTGATGAAGTTGTACTGTAGGCTACAGCAAAGTAAGCAGAAGGCTGCTTCAGATCACTTCAGCTTCGAAGGTGTAATTATGTACATGGTAATAACACATTTTCATAAATGAGTATTACCCAAAATGCTGCAAATGTTTTATTATTTCACAACGGACGTTTCAGCTTATTCTATTGTTAAATGATGTCTGCGAAGAACCTATGTTACTTATTTTGCATATACGTTTTATGAGTGTGAAATGGATGTCTTTGAGGCAACAATACATACATCATATAGATAGATATTTCATATAACATCTGGTTTTTTTTATTATTATTTTTTTAAGAAAACGTTTATTTCATTTGATATTTTCGTTTCCGTATGTTAGTAAGATGTAATATTAATCTCAGAAGGTATATATGCTGTACGTTTACATAGATGTTATAATAGGAATTAAATATAATTCTTTGTTATGCGATAATATGTCTCTGGTTACTTTATGTGTGAATAATTTCTGAATTTTGTTTTCTATGGATCTAAAATATTGCAAGCTTTGGATTATTCGTTATCTATTCGAAATATTTCGATAAAATTATCTAAATATTTTTGTACTTAAATTCTTTGTGGTCATTGAGAATTTGCAGGAATCACTTGGCAATGGCATAAACCTGAACGGCTGTTATGAAACAATAAAACATTTGTATAGTATTGGGTAATACCACAGTCTAACATATAGTCGCAACACTCACGCAGATTTTCGTTACACAAAGCGACAGCTGCGCTTCAAGCGGTCGCCAAGTAACATTTCTGAATACGATATTGGATGAGTGCAATTAGTATCGTTTATATTGATTTTAATATACTTTTTACATTATGGAACGTATTTAGTGTCATGAAATAAAAATAGCTCCATCTTGGTCTTTCTTAGGTTCCCTAACATCCCTGACAATGTACTAAACGGTACATTGCAGTACAGTTTATTTACAATTATCTTGTAACCTACAGAGTTTTACTGAATAATTTCATTTACTATTAAAAATAGAAAAAAGCTAGAAAACACCAGAAGACCTGCTCTTTGGCAGAAAGACGTCGGTTTTCTACTCTAGAACGTTAACGTTTCTTCATTACAATTCTAGTAAAATCGGTGAGGGTGGAACGTAGGAAAAGAATATATAAAATGCAATAACTACATTATTTAACATATGAAATAAGACACCGCAACTGTAGCTGAAGGAAAAACGTCACAGACGTGGCAAGAAAAAGGAAAAAAGTAATCAAACAATTCCACAATCGTTGCTAATAGTTGTACCACATACAACAAGAATCTTCAAAACATTGTCTTCTTAAGCTAATCACACCCAAAAGAATATGCGCGTATAAGAAAGACGAGTGAAGCCTAAAAATGTGCGAATCATTAGAATCCCTACCGAAATGAAATATGCCAAAAAACACTTTGTCATAGAAAGAACAGACCATAATAGAAACTTATGTTTCTCTTGTGTTTATATATGCTGTTTACTTTCAGCGGCATAAGCTGTAAATATACACATTTTCGTAAGTATTGGTTCATGACGAAGTTCTTCGTTGTACCACTGAATCAGTTAATTCGGCAGTTTTTTAGTTTCCGTATTATGTACGTCTCCTGATATTTTACTAATATTTGTAACGCAAAAATTATACTAAATATTTCGTTAATTACATACACAAATAATTATAAACAAACATCACTCTTTCGGTGGCTTGCCCACCTCTAGGAGCATTGCAACTGCCAGTTGGTAACAACTTTCAGAGCAGTGAGTGTCGCGACCTTATATGTCAGACTGGGTAATACACATTTACTAAAATGTCTTATGACACATTTCAGGCTGCAGGCCATAATGCAGGAAAACATTCTACGTTGTGTTTATTCCAGTTCATACACTTCTGGCCATTACATTTGCTACACCACGAAGATAAAGTACTAAAGACGCGAAATTTAACCGACAGGAAGAAGATGCTGTGATATGCAAAAGATTAGCTTTTCAGAGCATTCACACAAGGTTTTATTCTGATGATATTTTCTACCTATGTATGAGGGACTCAACAATATATTTTCGCATTCGGAGGAGAATGTTGCCTATTGGAGTTCTGTAAGTAGCCCACGCCGCAGCTATAAGCGTTGTTGTAATGATTTCCATCCCAGATCCTGTATCATTTCCGTAACGCTGTCTCCCCTCTATCGTAACAATACAAAACGAGCTGCCCTTCTTTGCACTCCTTCGATGTCGTCCGCGGAAACCACCTCATACTGGGCAGCAGTACTCCAAAAAAATAACGGACAAGCTTTGTGTATGCCGTCTTTTTAGTAGTTCTGTTGCATCTTTTAAGGGTTCTGCCAATAAAACGCAGTCTTTGGTTCGCCTTTCCTACGACATTATCTACGTGTTGTTTCCAGTATAAGTATGAAGTAATAGTAACTCCTAGGTATTTTGTGGAGTTTACGGCCTTCACTTTTGTTTGATTTATCTTGTAAAAAAAAAGAAGTTTAACGGATTTCTTTTCGTACTAAGGTGGACAACTTCACACTTCTCATTATTTAGAGTCAATTGCCAATTTTTACACCATACTGATTCTTATTCAGATCGTTCTGCAGTTGGTTTTGATCTTCAGATGATTTTACTAGACGGTAAATGACGGCGTCATCTGCAAACAACCTGAGAGAGCTGCTTAGATTTTCTCCCAGAGGACCAATAACACTACTGTGTGGAACACCTGATACCATCGATTACTACAAACTGTGTCCTTTCTGATAGAAAATTTCCTATCCAATCGCAAATTTGGGGCGATATACCATAAGCACGCAATTTGATTGAAAGCCGTTTGTGATGTAGGGTGTCAAAAGCCTTCTGGAAACTAAGAAATACGGCGTCATCTGCAAACAACCTGAGAGAGCTGCTTAGATTTTCTCCCAGAGGACCAATAACACTACTGTGTGGAACACCTGATACCATCGATTACTACAAACTGTGTCCTTTCTGATAGAAAATTTCCTATCCAATCGCAAATTTGGGGCGATATACCATAAGCACGCAATTTGATTGAAAGCCGTTTGTGATGTAGGGTGTCAAAAGCCTTCTGGAAACTAAGAAATACGGAATCAATTTGAGAACCCTGGTCGATAGCACTCATGTTGTGAGTAAAGAGTTAGTTGTGTTTCGCATGAACGATATTTTGTTGTTGGTATGGTCTTCAGTCCGGAGACTGGTTTGATGCAGCTCTCCACCCTACTCTATCCTGAGCAAGCCTTTTCATCTCCTCATAAGAACATCCACTTGAATCTGCTTACTATACGCGTCTCTTGATCTCCCTCTGCGATTTTTACCTCCAATGCTAAATTTATGATTCCTCGATGTCTAAGAATGTGTCCTACCAAGCGATCCCTTCTTTTAGGGTATGCCAAAAATTCCTTTTCTCACCAATTCTGTTCAGTACCTCTTCATTACTTATGCGATCTACCCACCTAATCTTCAGCATTCTTCTGTAGCACCACATTTCAAAAGCCTCTATCCTCTTCCTGTCCGCACTGCTTATTGTCCATGTTTCACTCCCGTACAAGGCAACACTCCACACAAATGCCTTCAGAAAAGACTTCCTTACACTTAATATTCGATGTTAGCAAATTTCTCTTTTTCAAAAATGCTTTTCTTCCCATTGCCATTCTGCATTTTATATCCTCTGTACTGCGACCATCGCATGTTATTTTACTACCCAAGTAACAAAGCTCATCTACCACCTTCATTGTTTCGTTACCTAATCTAATTACTTCAGCATCACCCGATTTTCTAAGACCGCATTCCATTATTTTTGTTTTGCTCTTGTTAATGTTCATTTTATACGCTCTCTTCAACACACTGTCCATTCCATTCAACTGCTCTTCCAGGTCCTTTGCTGTCTCTGACAGAATTACAATGTCATCAGCAAAACGCAATGTTTTTATTTCTTTGCCCTGAAATTTTTCCTTGCTTTCCTTCACTGCCTGCTCGATGTACAAATTGAATAGCATCGGAGACAGGCTACAACCCTGTCTTACTCCCTTCCCAACTGATGCTTCCCTTTCATGCCCTTCGAGTCTAATAACTGCGGTCTGGCTTTTGTACAAGTTGTAAATAACTCTCATTTCCCTGTATTTTACCCTTGCTGACTCCAGAATTTGAAAGGGTGTATTCCAGTCAATAATGTCAAAAGCTTTCTCCAAAAGTATAAAAGCTAAAAATGTAGGTTTGCCTTTCGTTAATCTATCTTCTAAGATAAGACGTAAAGTGAGTATTGCCTTCCGGGTTCCTATGTTCCTCCTGAATCCAAACTGATCTTTCTCGAGGTCAGCTTCTTCATTCTGTACGAAATAATTCATAATATTTGAATACAGGATATGTTCCAAAACCCTGCTGAAAATTGACATCAATGAAATAGGTCTGTAGTTTAGTGGGTTACTCCTACTCCCTTTCTTGAATATAGATGTGATCTGTGCAACTTTCCAATCTTTTGGTACAGATCCTTCTTTTGAAAGAGCGGTTGTATATGCGTGTTAAGTAAGGAGTTATCTCTTCAGCATAATCAGATAGAAATATAATGGGTATACAGTCCGTACCAGATGACTTGTTCTTGTTAAGTGATTTAATTTGCTTCACTACTCAGAGGATACCTTCTTCAACGTTACTTACTCTGTTTATAATTCGGAATCTGGAATACTGGTTTCGTCTTCTACATCTATATCTGCAACCATACTCCGCAAGCCACCTGACGGTGTGTGGCGGAGGGTACTTTGAGTACCACTATCGATTTTCCCTCCTATTCCAGTCACGTATTGTTCGCGGAAAGAAGGATTGTCGGTATGCCTCTGTGTGGGCTCTAATCTCTCTGATTTTATCCTCACGGTCTCTTCGTGAGATATACGTAGGTAGGAGCAATATACTGCTAAACTCCTCGGTGAAGGTATGTTCTCGAAACTTTGACAAAAGCCCGTACCGAACGACAGAGCTTCTCTCCTGCAGAGTCTTCCACTGGAGTTTATGGATCACCTCCGTAACGCTTTCACGATTACCAAATGATCCTGTAACGAAGCGCGCTGCTCTCCGTTGGATCTTCTCTACCTCCTCTATCAATCCCACCTGATACGGATCCCACGCCGGTGAACAGTATTTAAGTTGTGGGCGAACAAGTGTACTGTAACCTACTTCCTTTGTTTTCGGACTGCATTTCGTTAGGATTCTTCCAATGAATCTGGCATCTGCTTTACCGACGATTGATTTTATATGGTCGTTCCATTTTAAATCCCTCCTAATGACTACTCCCAGATTCTTTACGGAATTAACTGCTTCCAGTTGCTGCCCTGCTATAGTGTAGCTAAATGGTAAAGGATCTTTATTTCTGTGTATTCGCAGCACATTACACTTGTCTAACATTGAGATTTAATTGCCATTCCCTACACCATGCGTCAATTCTATGCAGATCCTCCTGCATCTCAATACAATTTTCATTGTTACAACCTCTCAATATACTACAGTATCATCCGCAAAAAGCCTCAGTGAACTTCCGATGTTATCCGCAAGGTCCTTTATATATATATCGTGAACAGCAACGGACCCACGACACTCCCCTGTGGCACACCTGACATAACTCCTACTTCAGAAGACTTCTCTCCACATTATGTGGTGAATGAATTTCTAAAATCTGTAGTTAGTAACTCTGCTTTAGTAGCGCTGTCATCGGCAGGATCGCCATTACTATCACGCAATGAAGGTATTGTTTGTTTGTGGCCCCTAGTATATTTAACATATGACCAAAGTCTCTTATGGTTTTCAGGCCTGGGTGTGTCTGCACGTTCGACGCCTCACCTCCTCGACCCAGAGCAGCGGGAACAGGCCTTCCGTGACGTTGGCCATCGCCGGCACCTGCGGCACTCTCGCCGCCTTCATGTTGAACTGCAGCCGCTTCGCGCCCAGCAGCGGCGTGCCAGACTCCTGCAACAAGACACAAAGGCAGCGCTCACAGCAATGTCTAGTTTCAGTTGTACACTTCTATAGAATTATACACTACTGCTTGTTCCATACATCATGTGAAAGGTGCCCGCTTAATAAAAGTTATCTATACACGACAATTGAAGACACGCATTCTTTTATTTATTCTCTTTATTTATTATTTTTTCTAAAATTGCTAATTTATATCTGAAAATTTATCTACTGAGTAGGAGTTGCCATTAAAAAAGTCTTTTTTAATTGTATTTGAATACAGTAGACTGGCAGGGCGGGATAAAAATAGGTGAAAACAAAATAAGCAGTATCGCATATGCGGATGACTTAGTTGTAATGGCAGATTCGATTGAAAGGTTGCAAACTAATAATTCAGAGCTCGAACAGAGGTGCAAGGATTATGATATGAAGATCAGCCTCTCCAAAACGAAAGTAATGTCTGTGGGAAAGAGATTTAAACAAATTGAGTGCCAAATAGGAGGAACAAAGTTAGAACAGGTAGACAGTTTCAAGTACCTGGGATGTATTTTCTCACGGGATGGCAACATAGTGAAAGAACTGGAATCGAGGTGCAGCAAAGCTACTGCAGTGAGTGCGCAGCTAAGATCTACTCTCTTCTGCAAGAAGGAAGTAAGTACCAATACTAAGCTAGCAGTACACCGCTCTATCTTTCGACCAACTTTGTTGTGTGGTAGTGAAAGTTGGGTGGATACAGGTTACCTTATTCATAAAGTAGAGGTTACAGATATGAAAGTAGCAAGAATGATTACAGGTACTAATAGATGGGACCAATAGCAGGAGGGTGTCCATAATGAGGAAATCAAAAGAAAACTTGGAATTAACACCATAGATGAAGCAGTTAGAGCTAACAGACTGAGATGGTGGGGTCATGTGACACGCATGGGAGAAGCAAGGTTGCCTAAGAGTCTGATGAGCTCGGCAGCGGAGGGCAGAGGAGTCGAGGTAGACCAAGAAGAAATTACTTAGATTCGGTGCAGAATGATTTTGAAGTAAAAGGCATAACATCAGACAAGGCATCAAGTTAGAAAATTTGCGATTGGATAGGGGATTTCTTGTCAGAAAGGACATAGTTCGTACTAATCGATGGTAAGGCATCGACTAAAACAGAGGTGATATCGGGCGTTCCACAGGGTAGTGTTATTGGTCCTCTGCTGTTCCTTATTTACATAAACGATTTAGGGGAAAATCTAAGTAGCTCTCTTAGGTTGTTTGCAGATGACGCCGTCATTTACCGTCTAGTAAAATCATCTCAAAATCAAAACCAACTGCAGAACGATCTGAATGAGATATTAGTATGGTGTAAAAATTGGCAACTGACTCTAAATAATGAGAAGTGTGAAGTCGTCCACATGAGTACGAAAAGAAATCCGTTAAACTTTGTTTACAAGATAAATGAATCAAAAGTGAAGACCGTAAACTCCACAAAATACCTACGAATTACTATTACTTCAGACTTAAATTGGAAAGAACACGTAGATAATATCGTGGGAAAGGCGAACAAGAGACTGCGTTTTATTGGCAGAACCCTTAAAAGATGCAACAGAATTACAAATGAAACTGCATACACTACGCTTGTCCGTCCATTTCTGGAGTATTGCAGCCCAGTGTGGGATCCTTATCAGGTGGGTTTGACGTAGGACATCGAAAGAGTCCAAAGGAGGGCAGCTCGTTTCGTATTGTCACGATACAGGGGAGACAGCGTTACGGAAATAATACAGGATCTGGGATAGGAATCATTACAACAACGGCGCTTATCGCTGCGGCGTGGACTTCTTACGAAACTCCAATCGCCAACATTCTCCTCCGAATGCGAAAAATATTGTTGACTCCCACTTACATAGGTCGAAATGACCATCAGAATAAAATACTAGAAATCAGAGCTCGAACAGAGAGATTCAGGTGTTCTTTCTTCCCGCGCGCTATTCGAGAATGGAATGGGAGATAAATAGTATAATTGTGGATCGATGAAACCCCTGCCAGGCACTTAAATGTGATTTGCAGAGTATCCCATGTAGATGTAGATGTAGAATAGGGGATCGTGGAAGAATTTTATTAGAAGTACTATGCTCCATACTGAACGCTGAAAGGCATAATCAGTCTCTAATGATTATGATGATGATGGTAGTTGTCTGTCAGACTTTTGATGCTATTTGGCAAGTGATTAAAAACTTTTCTGACAGCATAATTCACCCTTTCCTCTAATGTTGTACTTATGCATGCCGTTATTAGTTTTCAGTTTTATTGGGATATATTAGCAAATTCAAGAAGTGAATATCTATGTATTGTGAGGTTACTGTGAAGATCGCGTTTCTTAAATAAATGATGACCTTGGGTGTGCTCCAGTAATTTTTTTGATTACTCAGTGATCAATTACCCCAAAAATATGATGCCCTATGAGAGACGTGAATGAAAATATTGTAGTAGGATGAAAGCTCATCCCTGCAACAGCCTTACATCAGCTCTTTTTTTTTCAGGTAAACAAGGCGAGTGTTCATTAGAGACGAGTGTATTGTCAGGCGTGCCCTAGGAGAGTGTGATAGGACCGCTATTATTTTCTATCTATATAAATGATCTGCTGGACAGAGTAACCTTGCGGCTGAATTCTGATGATGCTGTGGTGTATGGAAGGGTGTCGTATTTAATTGACTGTAATTATCATACAAGATGACTTAGACAAAATTTCTACTTGGCGCGAAGAATGGCAGCTAGCTCTCAATGTATAAAACTGTAAGGTGATGCGTATGAGTAGGAAAAACAATCCCATAATGTTCGAATACAGCATTAGTAGTGAGCTTCTTGATGCAGTCGCGTCGTTCAAATATCTAGGCGTAACATTGCAGAGCGATATGAAATGAAACGAACACGTGAGGACAGTTGTGAGTAAGGCGGACAGCCGACTTCGTTTTACTGGGAGAATTTTGGGAAGATGTACTTCATCTGTAAAGATGATGTTCAGATGTTTGTAGAGCTTATGGGACTTAACTATGAGGTCATCAGTCTCTAAACTTACAAACCAATTATGAACTAGCGAATACTAAGCACGGCACAAATATCCATGCCCGAGGGGGGATTCGAACCCCCGACCGTAGTGGCCGTGCAGACTGTGATTGTCGGCCACCGCGGCCGGCCATCTGTAAAGGAGACCGAGTATAAAACGCTTGTACGACCACGTCTTGAGTATTGCTCAAGTGTTTGGGACCCGTAGCAGATCAGTTAAAAGGAAGACGTAGGAGCAGTTCAGACGTCAGCAGCTAGGTTTGTTACTGGCAGGTTCGACCAATGTGCGAGTGTCACGGAAATGCTGCGAATTGGGATCCCTGGAGGAAATTCTGTTGAGGAAACTTGGACGGCCGGAATTTGAAGCTGAGTGTAGAACGGTCCTCCTTCCGCCTACTTATATTTCACGTAATGATCACGAAGACAAGATAAGAGAAATTAGGGCTCGTACGGAGGCATATAGAAATTTTTTCCTGCTTCTGTTTTCGAGTGGAATAGAAAAGGAAATGCCTAGTAGTGGCACAGTGTACGTCCGCCACGCACCTTACGGTGGATTGCGGAGTATGTATGTAGGTGTAAAAAAATAAAAAAATAATAAAAAAAAAAGCTGTAACACTCCTTTCGATATTTTCAAGTGTTTTGTAGAAATACTCAAAGAAAAGTCAAACCTTTAATGGTGAGCCTTAGAACAAACCAATAAAGATATTTCATTTTTTTTTTTATTTATTTATTTATTTTTTTTTTTTTTTTTTTTTTTTTTTTTTTTTTTTTTTTTTTTTTGTCGTAAGTGATTCTCATAAGTAGGAAACAGCAGAAGCCGTTAGATGTAACTCCCAATAGCTCTCGAGAATATCGAGCCTGGAATTTCTTTGGGGCTACAATTACGTATATTTTCGAAAAAGTTCTGACAGCCGCCTTGGCTCATCTCTGGCATTTCAGTCGTAACTCAATAATCAGATTTACATATGGATGATTGTTCTAATCCCACCATCCTTTTGTTACCTGATTTTAATTCTATTCTTGTTTCATATTTAAAATTAATGTAATGTGTGGTAATTCATAGTCAATCCTGTTTTTTTTTATTTTTAAATTTAATGTTTTATAAGATGTAATTCATAATTATAAATTTGGAGCAATAATGGAAAACTCTTCACAAACTGAAAAATCAAAGGAAGATGCCCTCAATTAATATGGATGTGTATAGTGTAAAAATAAATGTAGATTATAATTTTTCAGTTGTAGCCATCATTATTAACAACATTTCACAAAATATTTAAATGTAAGAATAAACAAACGACGTATTTTTTATCACTATTCATATCAGTTAATGGCCATAAATTATCTGATTTTTTAATGTGAATTGCGTAGATGATTGAAAAAAATGGGAATAGCAGCTGTAGAAATAACAACCTTAAATCCCGATATATTTTGTTGTTAATCTACATGCACTCAGTTTGTAGATAGCAGTCAGCCACAATGACTGTTGTAAAACTATGAAGCCGCGGCGGAGCGGCCGAGCGCATTGAGGCGCTGTGCTTCGATGCGCAAGGACGTTCCCTGTCGGGGGTTCGAATCCTTCCTCGGGCATGAATGTTTGAGTCATCTTTAGTATGAGGCAGTTCATAAGTATTTTCTAAGTTTTGGGACTGATGACTCCCTAGTTAAGTCCCATAAGCTTTTCAAACATTTGAACATTTTTGAAAACTTTGATGTTTTATGTCTAATTAATGATCTTTAAAAAATTTCAAAGTATACATTCTGGAAAAATTTTGAGAATTTCTTCGAATGGCTGTGATGTCACGTACAATACTTTCAAGAATATACTAAAATCCGATATCCATGTGGACTTCTTGTATAGGGAAAGGGCGACATGCATTAAAATCATGTTTCCATGTTATCATACAGTATGTCCGAGATATTCTAGATGAACAAATAAAATTGTATTTGGTGATTAATAAGAGTATAATGCAAATCTAAATTCCGTTTTCAAACTTGTTATTCTAATTCAGAAATTACTACAAAATAAACAAATCAAAAATCTGTAATTGTTAACATTCCCTTTTCTCCTAACATATTATGCTAATGAAAGTTGTAAAATATTTATGTCTACATCCATACAGAAAATCATATATAAGAAATTCTGAGTAACTTTGGCAAAAGTATTTTAAATGTTTTACATCTTTTTGGTAGTTATCAATATCTGAATTGTGTGTCTTTATATAAAGATTTAAGCGTAAATAAAACTTATGAAAATTTAACCCTTCATACTTGTTTCTTGATTATGAAAAATGTATTCTCTGAATATTCCAATATCATCTTTCTCTACAACACCTGTCTTCTAACGTATATTCTTATAAAAATTACGTTAGAGCCTAATAGACATTATAACTGTAGCCACATGACAACGGTCAAGTTCCTTGAGTATGGTGAGACCTGAAACTCGGATGCCCAAACAATTTCACCCTATGTTTCCACCATTAGAAGGAATTACAGCAACATATCTTCAATGTTTAATGATTGTACACTATGGATACGTTGTCTTGGGGCAAAGATGCAACGTTAACCGATAAAAACACTCGGAGATTCATTTGGATTAACAGTTTTGAGTTTTTCCAGAACACTTCATTAGTTTGTTTCGATTTGCCAGTAAACTAAATGTGGCATCATACAATTCATACACATCCACGTCTTCATGTTTTGTCGCTGTAACAACCTTTCAGAGACAGTTATGGGAAGGGGAATGACTGCAAAACATCGAACAACATTTTCCTGATCATCACTTCTGATATTATTTTTAAATTTACTATTACAGTTTAAGAAATATTTGTTAATTTTTTTTTTTATTCGAAGGGAACAAAATATAAAGACGAACCTTTTAGACACATTTCCACATATTCTACCTTAAGGTTGTTAGAAAAAAAACTTTAAAATATACTGCCTTGAAATAAATGATCGGGAGAAAATAGGCCCATAGGAAACTACTATAGCGTATATTGTTGCTTGTTAATGAAGATTACGCAGTCGTTTTTGTCATTTTTCAAGCAAATTAATTTATTCATATGGACGAATGGGATTGGCTTGAGAGGAAGTTTTCGAACAAAACTTGGATAAAACAAAAACAGGAGTACAAAATTTCAGTAAACCATGTGGACGAATAAGTTGTCAACTAGTGAACGAGATAAATGAGATAATGACAAACACACAAATGTCTCAGGAATGTGGATGTGATGATTTGAAAGAGTGACTCTCATATTATGTGCAATGACAAAATCGTTGATAGGATATTGAAGGCAACCAAGTAACATGAAAGGTAAGCAGATGAAACAGAAGTTAATATTACTGAAGAAAATGAGGTGGGATCATCACATACAGAACCACTTAAGCTCTAAGAAAGTGCTTTTAAATCGTTATATAAATATAAATGGTGTATTATCATGAGTATATTACAGTTAGATCGAAACAGTAACGTAGCCGTAACAAAGGGCGAAAATGTTTGCATGTAATGGCAGCACTAAATAAGCTAATTGCTTAATATATTAAGTAACTATCCCATGTTACTTATGTTAGGTATTTAACAAAACGATGAGATGATTTTAATAATTTTAGAAAATATGTACTAATGTACGAAAGTGTATGTCTAATCTCTTAATAAACATAGATTTTTATTGCAATATGTTTAATTTGATTTCTTGCTTTGAGTAAACATCTAACATTTTGCGAGGACCTTAAGGATTATCAAATGATGTTACAACTAAAAACAGATGCCGACTACATACTTTCTTTCTTGAGTTAACAACACAAAAAGCTCTTTTGTTCATATATTCAGTTATCCGAATTTTCGAGTATCTGAATCACGACAACAATTAGTGTGGATAATCGAGTATCCATTTTGACACGTTGGAATAAATGTTTGAAAACCTTCACAAACTTACATAAATATTGGACTGGAATCTTATGGTGTAACACTAATCATTTCCAGCTTTACATTCTGTTCAGTGATTACTGAATGCGTATTCTCAATACGAGGAACGTATTTCTTAGCACTCAAGTGACACAAAAATAAGAATGAACATTTTTTAAAATAGAGGACAGACAAGGCCAGGGAATGATCACACTGTATGAGAGGCAATAGATGTGATCCCTGTGGGACACTCACCGGCTCGATGACGACGAAGGTCTCGTGCAGCTCCTTGTTAGGACTGAGACCGTCAGCGTACTGCAGGTACTCTGGCTCCGCCTGGTAGAAGTGTGGGTACGACACGGCGATGGGTGCCCCTGGAACAGGACACGACACAATAAGTACTTCAAAGGCTGTGACGTCATATTCCCGATGTGGCGTATCTGTTTTGATAGAAGAGGAGCAGGTGTGTAAATAACAGAGGGGGCGACCCAACCCCCTCCTCCTCCTCCAACCCCACCCAACAAATACCCACAAAGAATTTTTTTTTTTTTTTTTTTTTTGTTTTTGTTTACAGTGTAACCTCTGTGCAATTTTAAACGTCGAAAAGGCTGCAGATGTTTTGGATGCTGATCTGACTGCGCACCGCCCTCCGAGAAGAGCAACTCATCGCCCAAATGACAGAACAGGATAGATATCCGCCTCTACGGATCTGGCGCAAGATTGGAACAGTGAACACATCGTACAGTACCAGGGCTGACAGTCGGTCGGCGTTTATTACGGCTTGGGTTACGGGCGCGTCATCCACTCCTCCACCTGCCTTTGACTAACGTGCGCAAACTTGACAGACAGCAACGGTGTACTACACGACGCTACTGTGGACAAGAACGGCATCAGATAATATTTTCGGACGAACGCAGTTTCTGATTGCTTGAAAATGATGGTCGCATTTTGGTTTAACGCAGAAATCACCACTTCAAGGCCTTAAGGCGTCAGGTGCAAATAATGACAGTTAAGGGCAGTGTGACCGGTTTATCGTATGTGAATCACTTCCTTTAACATATAGCCATTCCCTTTTTGAACGACACACCAAAAGCTATTTTTTGCAAAACAATACACGACCACATATTGCTGCACGAACGTCTGCCTTTTCGGTGTTAAAGGATGTCAGCGTTTTTCTTTCGCCGGCGAGATCACCTGACGTGTTTCGAAAGGAAATTGTCTTGCATGCTGAAACAATGGGCGTAACGCACTGATCAGTGCCAACCACTGCAGTTGATGCGGCATGTATGGTTATACAACAGGATGCCAATCGCGCCTTATACGTATCGATTCCATTACGCATAGCATACCGTCGTACGCGCAAACGACCATCTCTCTCTCTCTCTCTCTCTCTCTCTCTCTCTCTCTCTCTCTCTCTCTCTCTCTTTCTCTCGTATGGGCAGAATCTGCCACTGCTGCCTTTACAATACGACGATCTTGGCCAAGTGAGTGCTGCATGGACCTCCAGAACCTCGTCTACAAGTGTGAGAATGTTCAAGTGACCACTGCAGCCAGCATCGTTCCGCAACTGGCGGCAATTATCCAAATAATTGTAAAAGTAAGGTCATCCGTTCCTAGACTTATAAACTAACTTACGCTAAGGAGGACACACATGCCCGAAGGAACACTCCAACCTCCGACGGGAGCGGTTGCGCAATCCATGACATGGCGCCTGAGACCGCGCGGCCATTCTCGCTCAGGTGTGGCAGCTCTCTAATAAGACCATCTCGCCAGTCGGAAGGCCAAAATTTGACCCCTTTAAACTCGCTTAGTGGGCGTCTTCTTGGCATGGCGCCTATTTGCTTTATGCGTTGATATCACACTGAGCCTTGAGGCTGGAAACATTCCCCACTGAAGGGCACACACAGATGGCGCTCCAGCAGCTATCTCCATACGCTGCCCGTTGGCGGATGACGTTGAAACCAGTACACCTCTTAACCGCCAGGTAACATCTGCCGTCATCGGATCAAAATCGACGCCGTCTTTACAGATGGTGTTTTTTTTTTTTTTTTTTTTTTTTTTTTTTTTTTTTTTTTTTTTTTTTTTACGGTAGTGTATTTCTTGTAGTAAGATACGTTATGTTTTACGTCAGCATCAGGGGGAGAAACATAGAGGCATTTAAAACTTCTCTCGATGTTGCCTGTAGACTGACAGGTTTTCCAAATTGTACACTCAGTGGCACAAAAAATAGTATCTTAGTGGAAGCGTGATCTCTTATTTACACTATTATACATAACGTTGTAAACACGGCAGTATAACACATAGAAAGGAAGGTTTACTACCAACAAGACGGTGCACCAGCACACAACCTCACGAAACTTTGAGATTTCCTCTGTTTTCACTTCCCAGGTCTGTGTATTGGCCGTGAAGGTCCAATCTCATCACCATCTCGCTCCCCAGACTTGATACCACCGATTTTCTTTCTCTCGTGTTTCATTAAAGACCACGTGTATGTTCCACCTCTGCCAAACTATTTAGCAGACCTGAAACGTCGAATCTACGCTGCCGTCGCATGAATAACACCGGATTTTCTTTAACGAGTGAGGCAGGAAATTGATTAACCTGTGGCATGTTTGCTGTGTTTGTCACATCATGAATGGTAGTCATTCAAATCATAATAACGTTTAACACTTCTGTGTGAAACTTGAATTTTATTATTAGACGACATTGGAGGTATGGATAGCGATCCTACTTTTTTTTTTTTTTTTTTTTTTTTTTTTTTTTTTTTTTTTTTTTTTTTTTAATGTGATGACTTCAATAAGAAAGCCAAGCTCGCATGTATAAATTACTCATTTACTGTATGTCATTGCTAGTTTCGGCAAGCTATGTTGCCATTATCAAATGATCAAACTACTAAAATACCTATTACAAAATGCAAGACATATGAATGACAATCTGATACAGCACTGTACGTATCACATGTTGTTTGGTACACCATTGTCAAAATACGTTGTTCATCTGATGCTTGCATACTTGAAGTTAAAATTAGTGCTCTTGCGTCTATGATGAATCAATTCTAGTCCTCAATTCAGTGTCTTGTTTCATGCCAATTGACCATTACTAGCATTACTACTGATCGACATTTGTAGCTACTAAGCTTCGTCTGCATTGGAAATAACATCACCTATGTATTAGGAACTATGTCCCAATCACACATTATTTCGTGACCACTTCAATTACCTTTGGAGTTCATGTGTGTGATCGCTAAAGGATAAAAATATACATGTGAAACACAGTATAACATACTGTCTTCTCCACAGGTCACTATGTTGATTAAATGCTTCACCATTGGTAGTCTGAACAAGACTGGCATAGCATACATTCTCACAAGTTCCTGTTGATAGTAATTCATTCTGTTACCAGAGGAAGGCAGTACCATTATATAAGATGAAATTTAAGTCAATTTCATAAATCTGTAAATGGCGCTACAGTAAAAAACACAACTGTTTACATCACGTTATACATCATTATACAAGATTACATTAGCACCTTTACGCTCAAATTAATTATTTAATTTATGTTACGTAAAACGATGCCTATTGGCATACATTAGTAACAACCAAGCTGTCAGATGACAGAAAAACTAATCATCAACAATGTGTATATTGCAAGCTGATGAACATCACAAAAATGACAGGCTATTAAAAGTCTTAATATATATGATTAAAATTGAAAATTTTCATTTAAAATCTGGACAAGGGTGCATTATACAGTCTAAATCCATAATTATCTTTTATAATAACAGAAGGGTATTTTACAAAGTCTAATTCAACACATATCTTATACCTATATTAGGTTACATGACAGTTTATTCTGTAATAAAAAGGTAAAGCAGTCAACAATCCGAAGATTGGTTTGAACACCACGGTGCTTTACTAGGCATGGTCCTGTTTGGAGGTGGTATGCCGTTGCCTTCCTCCGACCTTCGAACTGACTTACACAGCCAGTTATAGGGGGACCTACAGTTTAACGTGGGTTCCGAACCACGGTGCTAATCGGTATTTTTCACATGAACAATACTGCCAGAGGTGAAAGAAGTGGAAAGTGACAGATAAAAATCCTTGGACCTGGCGGGGATCGAACCCGTGACCGTTGGATTTGTAGTCTGGTACTCTACCACTGTGCAACCGACGCGCTATTCTGTAATATATACCATAAAATGCCTAGGTTTCAATGTAGGTACTCGTAACTCAAGGTATAGGTTATACACCACCCATTATTTCGAGATCTATATAAACATTGTTTCTTTACTGTCATCTATTCCCCAACATATGTAACTATGGCCTTGTCAAGGGCAAGCCTTAGGTTTAGGTTCATTCTGTAAGTAAGAGTATACATAACTGAAAATACCAACTAGGGAAATAATTGAATTAATAGAGTTGCTAGAAATATCATTAGCTTTCAATTACATTCAGTTTAATAATAAAGTGAATCATCAAAAAGACGGTCTTGCAAAAGGTAATAGTTTAGCAGGGATTTTAGTTGACATTTTTATTATAAAATATGTTTTTCATGTCAAATAAGGAACTAGCTGCAAAGTTAGTTTATTACAGAAGGTATGTTGACGACTTAATCATCATGCTCAAAGGCTCAGAAAAAGACATAAACTTATTTAAAGAAAAAAGAAATTGTATGCATAACAATATTAAGTTTACTTTAGAAATGGAAGAAAATAAATCCTTAATTTTTCTAGACCTTAGTATGACGAAATTAAATAATAGACGTAAATTTGAAATCTATAGGAAGCATTCACAAATGTAATTATTCGTGCTGATTCCTGTCATCCAGACAGAAAAAAATTATAGCTATGACTTAAAGAATTTTAAGAACACCACTCCAACCAACTGAGTTTCGGAAAGAACATAATATATTTAAATAGCAACTGTCAATGGAGATGATGTAGGGTTAGTAGGTAAAATTTATAATAAAAATAAAATAAGTATCAAAAATAAAGCATTCCAGCATCAGATGACCAAGATATTACTACATGTGATTTGCACAGTGCTATATCAATTCTAAGTTTAAATGTACAAGATGTGTTGTTGTTGTGGTCTTCAGTCCGCAGACTGGTTTGATGCTCCACGCTACCCTGTCCTGTGCAAGTCTCTTCATCTGAGAATACGTTCGCAAGCTTACATCCTTTTGAATCTGCTTACTTTATTCGTCCCTCGGTGTCCCTCTACGATTTTTACTCCACACGCTTCCTTCTAATGCTAAGTTGACAATTCCTTGATGTCTCAAAATGTGTCTTACTAATCTGTCCCTTCTCTTAGTCAGGATATGCCAGAAACTCCTTTACTCCCCGATTCGGTTAAACACCTCCTCATTAGTCACGTGATCTACCCATCTAATTTTCATCATTCGTCTGTAGCACCACATTTCAAAAGCTTCTACAATCTTTTAATCTGAACTCCTTATCGTCCACGCTTCACTCCCTTGCAGTGCTACACTGCAGACAAATGCTTTCAGAAAGGACTTCCTAACGTGTCAATTAAAATTGGATGTTAACAAGTTTCGTTTCCTTAGAAACGCTTTTCTTCCCATAGCCATTCTGCATTTTATATCTTCTTTACTTCGGCCATCGGAAGTTATCTTGCTACCCAAATAACAAAATTCATCTACTACTTTTACCGTCTCATTACCTAATCTAATTCCTTCAGCATCGCCTGATTTTCTGACATTGCATTCCATTACCTTCGTTTTACTCTTGTTAATGTTCATTTTGTATCTTCCTTTCAAGACACTGTCCATCCCATTCAATTGCTCTTCCAGATCTTTTGCGGTCTCTGTCAGAATTACTATGTCATCGGCAAAACCGCGATGTTTTTATTTCTTCTCCCTGCACTTTAATGCCATCTGAAAATTTCTCCTTCCATTCCTTCACTGCCTGGTCAATGTACAGATTGAACAACATTGGGTAAAGGCTACAACCCTGTCTTGCTCCCTTCCCAACCTCTGCGTCCCTTTCTTGCCCTTCGACTCTAATAACCGCTGTCTGGTTTTTGTATAGGTTGAATATAACTCTTCTCTCCCTACATTTTACTCTTGCATCAGATATTACATCCATTGTGTACGAAACAACATGTGCTTTATCAGTTTTTAATTCATACGTCTTGCATTTTGTAATAAGTATTTTATTAGTTTGATGTAAAGTTTGATCATTTGATAATGGCAACATACCTTGCCGAACTCGTAATGACATACAGTTAATGAGTAATTTATACTTGCGTTCTTGCCTTGGTCTTCTTATTGAAGTCATCACATTTCTAAAAAAAATTAAAAAACTTATAGCTGTTTAATACAAAGTGACACATTTAGAGAATCTGTAGGTTTCCTCATTCCTGTCTCTTTTGAGTGGTCGTGTATTTGAGTACAGGAGATGGTGACTTACGGAAGCACTCCCGGACAGAGATGGCTCCGTCGGGCAGGCAGCGACCATCGGGGCAGGTGCAAGCGTTGTGTCCGCCCTGGCGCAGCAGGCTGCGAGACGCCACGAACCGCAGGCCCCGCACCCCGGACACCTCCTGCTCGCGCTCGAAGTCCGCGTGCATCGACCTGCGGCAAGGGGCGTGGGATCAAGTCTCCACCAACTATAAGAAACAGCACGTCTTTATACCGTCCAGCTCCAGCACACCAGTACCGTACCTAATTCAAGAAACACAGAAAAGTCTGTGATTCTTGAAGTTTTCCCGGCGGACATAATATTCCATCAACTTTCGGGAGTGCACCCGGGACAGCGACAATTCTTCGTCCGATATTTCGGCTGCAAGCCTTACAGCCATTTTCAGGGCGACTCCCAGACTGAGTTCTTAGTTATATATTTTTGACGACGTTACAGCGTTCATTTAATGAAATAAATCGCAATTTGCGATCACTTATGGCATCACTGTACTAGGTTTAGATAGAATACCAAAGGGCGGCGAATGAAAATTTGTGCCCGGCCGGGATTCTAACAGCCGCCCTTTGGTATTTTCATTCACCGCCCTTTGGTATTCCATCTAAACCTAGTACAGTGATGGCATAAGTGATCGCAAATTGCGATTTATTTCATTCAATGAACGCTGTAACGTCATCAAAAATATATAATTCTATACAAACCGAGGCTGAGCTCCTGATGACAATTAGTTATGTCTCCATACCTCATGTGGTCTGTTCTCCCTGTTGCTGCAGTCGGGCTGGTCACTGTGTCCTCAGTGGCGGAGTGGTCAACGCGCCTGCCTACTAAGCAGGAGATCCTGGGTTCGAATCCCGGCCGGGCACAAATTTTCATTTGCCGCCCTTTGGTATTCCATCTAAACCTAGTACAGTGATGCCATATGAGGTCTTAGTGTCTGCGCGTGCCTATTTATACGGTAAATGACGTGATGCAAAGCTACTGAGGATTAGAGTGCGCAGGCTCGAAGGTATCACATTCGTAACTGCTGCGCTAGTCATAAATGAATATATACTTTACGTATCCGCAGTGCTTAAAAAAATAATTAATCATTGAAAGTGGTAACATCAATCGGAAGTGAAGGAGCAGACATTCTTCCCGAACGAAGGCGTGATGTAAGTGGCTTCCATGCATTGTCAAGATAAAATCCTTCGTCACGATTTAACAGGTTGTCCGCCAGTTGTATGTGTACAGCTTACTTTACAACTGAGTCCCAGCAAGTAAAAGCTGTGGTTAAAATCTTTACTTCTTTGTTATCCATGGAATGGCAGTTAGAAATGCAATGCTAATTTATTTACGGAGGATTTTGAAGAAAAAGACCTCAATTCAGCGTCATTTAGATCGACGGTCTTCTGGAGATGTGTGGACGACACATTCATTGTGTGGCCCCACGGAGAGGATAAATTGACAGAATTTTTAGAATATCTTACCTCCATTCATGTTAAACATCAAGTTCACTATGGAGCGGGAGAAGAATGGCTGTTTACCGTTCCTGGATGTTCTGGTTCGACGCAAACAGGATGGATTCCTAGGTCATTGCGTATATCGCAAGCCTACCCATACATTTATTTGCAGGCGTCCAGCTGCCACCATCCTTCGCAAACTATGCGTGTTCTGAAAACCTTGGTTCACAGGGATCAGGTAGTGTCTGATGCTGACAGCCTGCTGGATGAACTCCTGCACCTGGAAGAAAAGTGGCTATTCGCAACGTCAGATTAAGAAAGCCTTTCAAATAAAAACACCATAAAAATGACAGATGAAGAGGAAAGGGAAGTGAAATCTACAGCCTTCCTTCCATACGTGGGTAATGTTTCTTCAAAAATAGCCAGAATCATGAAGAAACATAAAATGGATGTGATCTTCCGCCCACCAGCTAAGACTTCAGCTCTTTTGGGATCCGTCAAAGATCTGTTATTGCGAAAAGCGGGGGTTTATGAAATCCCTTGTGAGTGTGGCAAACGTTCCATAAGTCAAACCACGCGCACTGTACAGGAACGATGCATTGAACACCAGCGGTATACACGCCTTCTTCAGTCCAACAAGTCTGCAGTAGCCGAACTTCGTATTTCTACTGGCTATTCCATGGATTACAAAGAAGTAAAGTTTTAACCACAGCTTCTGCTTTCTGGGACTCAGTTGTAAAGGAAGCTGTATCCATACAACTGGCGGTCAACCTGTTAAATCGTGACGAAGAATTTCATCTTGACAGTGCATGGAAGCCACTTGTATCACACCTTCGTTCGTAAAGAATCTCTGCTTCTTCACTTCCGATTGACGTTACCGCTTTCAGTGATTAATTATTCATTTATAAGCACTGTGCATACGTAACAGCTCTCTTTATGTTTGCACTCAGCGCTCACAGGTTTATATTTAAAGTATATATTCATCTATTACTAGCGCAGCAGTTACGAATGTGATATCTTCGAGCATGCGCTCTCTAATCCTCAGTACTTTTGCATCAAGTGATTTACCGTATAAATAGGCTCGCGCAGACGCTGAGAACTCAGTCTGGGAATCGCCCTGAAAATGGATGTAAGGTTTGCAGTCGAAATATCGGACGAAGAATTGTCGCTGTCCCAGGTGCACTCCCGAAAGATGATGGAATACAACGAAGTCTGTTTACATCATCACGCATTTCACACTATTTCCCATTTTTAATTGGCGTAAAACTTGCATAAATGGTCAACTGTAGTGAAACACATCTTCTATCACTGGAATGTTGCAGATACACTCCTGAAAATAAAAACTGTAAATATTAAACTTCCCAAGTACTTTAATTCAAATTTTACTGTCACAAGTCTCAATCTCAGATTACATTATTAATGACCAAAGAGCCTTACTGAAGAAAACATTTCCAAAAACTTCCATATTCTATACTAACATGGTTATTTGAAAAGAAAGAACAGATTTCAAATATTTATTTCTTCCAAACTACAAAAGATAGGAACATGATTCCAACATTAATGGATTAAGAAAAGTTTACAATTTAAACAGCCCAGCCGGCCGCGGTGGCAGAGGAGACTGAGGCGCTCCAGTCACGGTCTGCACGGCCACTGCGGTCGGGGATTCGAATCCCCCCTCGAGCATGGATATTTGTGCCGTCCTTAGTGTTAGCTAGTTCATAAGTAGTTTGTAAGCTTAGGGACTGATGACCCCGTAGTTAAGTCCCGTAAGTTCTACAAACATTGGAACATTAAACAGCCCAGGTAGAAGTTTCAACCACGGCCGCATTGTTGTTGGTTGTGTGTAGCGAAATGGCGGCGACACCACATGAGAAGTTTATTTTATTTTATTTATTTATTTGAGCTTATGGGACTTAACTATGGGGTCATCAGTCCCTAAACTTACAAACTACTTATGAACTAGTTAATACTAAGGACGGTACTAATATCGATGCCCGAGGGGGAATTCGAACCCCTGACCGTAGTGGACGTGCAGAACGTGACTGGCGTGCCGCAGACCGCTCGACCACCGTGGCCGGCACAGAAAAAGTCATTTTGTGTTGCTGCAGTTGGCAAAACTAGAGTCCATTGTTGGGGTTCAGCGAGCATTTCATAAGCAAATTTACGCGTGGCACGGGAAATGCGTAGAAGATTGTTGCATCTACAAATGAAAAAACTGATTCGTGTGTGTCAAGAAATTTGTCGTGTAATATATACGATGTTCATATTGAGTGCATACGATAATTACTAATAATAAATCGTAAACTTTTCTCTTTCCATTAATGTTGGAATCCCATTTCTATCTTTTGTAATTTGCATTAAATATATTTTTGAAATCTGTTCCTTTTTATTTTTAATAAACCAATATTTTACAAAAAATTTCGAAAAGTTCTTCACTGGTTTACTTGAATGTTAGCACGCAGCTCTAACAACTTTTCGATCGGGCATAAGCTACATATACAAGGTAGCACGAAAGTAAGAAAATCCGGAATAACTCGATAGGAATTGATTTTTAGAGAAATGTTCATTATCATGGTTGTAGGCTTTTCCCTTACTATTCAGTGGCGTTCTTGATTTTACCCTGACCATGACATTTAAGGTAATAGCAAGGTGAAATTCATATTTCAAATGAAAATACCCATTTTTATTGCGCATTTGGAGCGAGCAGGAAATTTTACTGTTAAGGATGACCTCCACCAAGTCCTTCACTTCACATTCAAGGTGATCCCGAGGTCGAACATGTTTTCTCTCATTTGTTTTCATTTACTTATATTAATCACGTTCCAAACTGAGGAGTAAACCTCAGCATAATTTTTTTTAATTCTTCCAGGAATTCCTTGACAGAATAGAAAGTGTGAGTCACGAAGAAACTTTTCAATATATGCCGAAAGTTATCACAGTGTAAAAAATTTAGAGACAAAAAAGTTTTGTGAAGAGCAACATATTGAATCATGTGCTGTCAGCTTAAACTCAGACCATAATTGGAATTTATGTTTCCCTTACATTTATATTCTACTTACTTTCAGCGGAATAAGCTGCAAATATAGACATATTCGTAAGTAGTTTTTCATGACGAAGTTGTTCTTTATACCACTGTGATGTTGTTGTGGTCTTCAGTCCGGAGACGGATTTCATGCGGCTCTCCACCCTACTCTATCCTGAGCAAGCCTCTTCATCTCCTCATAAGAACGACAACCGATATCCATTTGAATTTGCTTACTATATTCATCTCTTGGTCTCCCTCTGCGATTTTTACCCCACACACTTCCCTCGAACGCTAAATTCACAATTCCTTGATGTCTTTTAGTCAAGGTATGCCAGAAATTCCTTTTCTCCCACATTCTGTTCATTACCTCCTCATTAGTTACGCGATCCACCCACCTAATCTTCAGCATTCTTCTGTAACACCACATTTCAAAAGCTTCTATCCTCTCCCTGTCCGCACTGTTTATCGTCCGTTTCACTCCCATACAAGGCAACACTCCACACAAGTGTCTTTAGAGTGGACTTCCTCATGCTTAAATTAATATTCGATATTAAGAAATTTCTCTTTTTCAAAAACGCTTTTCTTCCCATTGCCATTCTGCATTTTGTATCCTCTGTACTGCGGCCATCATTTGTTATTTTACTGCCCTAGTACGAAAACTCATTTACTACCATTATTGATGCGTTACCTAATCTAGCATCGCCTGATTTTCTAAGACTGCATTCCATTACCCTAGTTTTTTTCTTGTTAATGTTCATCTTATATGCTCCTCTCACCACACTGTCCATTCCGTGCAGTTCCTCCTCCAGGTCCTTTGCTGTTTCTGGCAGAATTACTATGTCATCAACAAAGCGCAATGTTTTTATTTCTTCATCCTGAACTTTAATTTCTTCTCCAAATTTCTCCTTGCTTTCCTTTATAGCTTGCTCAATGTACAAATTGAATATCATTGGGGTAAGGCTACAACACTGTCTTACTCCCTTCCCAACCTCTGCATCCCTTTCATACCCTTCAACTCTAATAACTGCTGCCTGGCTTTTGTACAAGTTGTAAATAATCTTCCGTTTCCTATATTTTACTCCTGCTGGCTTTAGAATTTGAAAGAGTGTATTTCAATCAACATTGTCCAAAGCTTTCTCCAAATCTACAAAAGCTAGAAGTGTAGGCTTGCCTTTCCTTAATCTAAGATAAGCTGTAATGTGAGGATTGTCTCCCGTGTTTCTACATTTCTCCTGAATCCAAACTGGTCTTCCCAAAGATCGGCTTCTACCAGCTTTTCCATCCTTCTGTAATTAATTGGTGTTAAAATTTTGCAACCATGACTTATCAGACTGATGGTTCTGTAATTTTCACGCCCGTCTGGGCCTGCTTTCTTTGGAATAGGGATTATTACATTTTTCTTAAAGTCTGAGGGTATTATCCCTGTCTCATACATCTTATACCACTGAATCAGTTAAATTCGGCTGTTTTTTTTTTTTTTTTTTCATTAATTTCCGTGTTATGTATGTTCTTGATATTTTACTAATGCTTGTAACGCAAAAATATTCTATTTCGTGAATTACTTAGAAAAATAATTATAAACAAATATCACTCCTTCGGTGGCTTGCCCACCGCTAGGAGCGCTATAGTCGTTGGAACTGTCAGTTGGTAACAACTTTAAGAGCAGTCCCGCACGTGCCGTCCTCACCTGCAGATGTCGTGGGCGAAGATGTGTATGGTGTGGTTGGGCGTGATGAAGGGCGGGAAGATGGTGGAGTCGGTGCCCCTGATGTCGTTGCAGGGGCTGCTGGAGGGCGACCACACCTTGAGCCGCGAGCTGTTGTCGTAGGACAACACCGAGCCCAGCTCGCGAACGTCCGACAGGCCGGGGTCCACGCGCCACCACTGCCGCGCCGTGCCGTTCTTCTGCAGGAAGCAGACAGGCAAGTCACTATGTGCGGGGAGTCTGCGGGTCCCCACTGGGGCAGGTAAAGGTAGACATGTAGTACTGCTCCCACTCTATACCTGCGCGGACGTAGCAACCAGGTTGAAGAATGAGAGGAAAAACACAGCCCCAGTCGCATAACTTTATTGTCATCACATAATAATAACGTGTTTCACTCTTATCATTCATCATCAGATCATCTACAATAGCAGAAATTAAAAACAAAAGAGGGTCTGATGCTAACTAGTGCGATCGTACACTATTGAGGATTTATAAATTTATTACTACGAATTTAATGGCAGAAGTTCCGGCATAGGCCATTCATAGGATACTGATTAATACCGCGGTATGAATCAGGGTGGAAGCGTTTGTCTATCTAATGTTAAACCCTGGCCACGTTTATTAGATGACTTAGAAAGAAGAAGAAAATAAAAGTTCATGATAAAACTTGTAGGAATAAAAGCTGAATCGAGCCAACCTAAAATTTCAAATGATTGGAAAACGACAAAAGTATTTGAGAGGCGCAGAGGATGCCTTACAATCTAGGAAGAGGCCTCCCTCTGGCGGTCACAGAGTGGGACAAAAAAGTGCTTTGGCCAGGAGTGCAAATAGTATGAGGAAACCTGATAGATGGGGTTGACTATTCTATAGCCAGCCGCGGTGGCCGAGGGGACTGAGGCGCTCCAGTCACGGTCTGCACGGCCTCTACGGTCGGGGGTTCGAATCCTCCCTCGGGCATGGATATTTGTGCCGTCCTTAGTATTAGCTAGTTCATAAGTAGTTTGTAAGTTTAGGGACTGATGACCCCGTAGTTAAGTCCCATAGACTCTACATACATTTGAACATTTTTGAACTATTCTATAGGTTAGCCGTTAAAAGTATTGTTGTTACAAAAATTTAATTTGAAGTTTTCAACAGCAGGGGTAAAGTATACTGAACGGAAAATGTTCAAATGTTTGTATAGCTTATGGGACTTAACTACGGGGTCATCAGTCCCTAAACTTACAAACTACTTATGAACTAGCTAACACTAAGGACGGCACAAATATCCCGACGGGGGATTCGAACCTCCGACCGTAGTGACCGTGCAGATCGTGACTACAGCGCCGCAGTCCCCTTGGCCATCGCGTCCGGCTGAACGGAAACTTCTGAAGGAATCAGATTAGGTAACGATACAATAAAGGTGGTACGTGAGTTTTGTTACTTGGACAGTAAAATCACTTGCAACGGTCACAGTACACAGGATACAAAATACAGAATGGCAATGAGAAGAAAAGCGTTTCTGAAGAAAAGAATTTCTTAACATAGTATAATAATTCAAGTGTTGGAAGTTTTCCTGAAGGCATTTGTCTAGAGGGTACCCTTCTACAGGAGTGAATGAGAATAACGACTACTTCAAATTACAAGACGAAACAAGCTTTTAAAATTTTGCGCTACAGGCGAATGTAAAGATTAGATGGGTAGATTGAGTAACTAATAAGGAGGTGCTGAATAGAAAACGGGAAAAAGAAATGTCTAGTAGATCTTGACTAAAAGAAAGGATACATTTCTTGGACTCATTATGAAACATCAAGGAATCGTCAGTTTAATATTGGTTGTTGAAAGTGTATGTGTGTGTGTGGGTTGGGGGGGGGGGAGAGACGATAAAAATCGCAGAGGGAGACCAAGAGACGAATACAATAAACAGGTGAAAGAGATGGGGGTTGCTGTTGTGAGAAGATGAAGTCTGGCATAGGACAGAGTAAGCTGGAGCGCTGCATCAAATTTGACTGAAGACCAGAGAAAAAGTAGCCACTAAGAATATAACAAGTTAAATTACAATAAATAGTAGTCAAAATACTTTTTTATAATACACAGTAGAAAGTACTCGGAATTCCTAAGGCCCCAGTGTATGGTACAAGGGTTAGTTATGAAACCAATCACCCAACCAAGACCTCATTTTAAGAGGGGAAAAGAAAGAGTGTACGGGTAACAAGGTGATCTTCAGGTCTGTCAAATTCAGTTTGGGATGAGACTTTGCATGTCAGTAGAATACGTCTAGCGTGTCCACACATAGGAATGTTAAAGCGCACCATCCAGAAATGCCCGAGAAAAAGGACTCCAAATTTTAAGCGAAACTCAAATACAACTTACTTGTCAATGAGATATGTGGCAGAGCAAGTTGAATTAGCTTAGGTAGTAGCGTGCCTGACTATGATGAGTTTCATCAGGGTTCGATTCCAGTTAGGGAAACATTTTGTTTTCATTATTTGTTTTAACACTTATAAATTTTATAGATAAAATTAATGTTATAAAATGTTATCCAATACAACATTAAGTACTTTATTTGTTAAATGATAGTCGCAGTGAATTAAAATATGTTAATTACAATATAAAATCTAATAATTACAAATTGCCGGGGCGGAGCGGCTGTGCGCATTGAGGCGCTATGTTTCGATGCGCGAGGCAGTTCCCCTCGGTCATTGATGTTTGTGCTGTCTTAGTATAAGTTATTTCATAAGTAGTTTGTAAGTTTAGGTACTGATGACACCACAGTTAAGTATCATTAGCTTTAAAAACATTTTTAATTCCAAATGCGTTTTACAGTATTATTGTAGGTAGATAAAAACGTTAAAAGCTATTGTTATTACAATTTTGTTAAAAAATTACGCGTCTACCTTCGTAGTCCAGTGGACAGCATGGTAAAGTGCAACACAGGGGGTCTGGGCTCGATTTCAGGTCGGATTAGAGATTTTTTTTTCTATTCATAGATTGAGTGTTGTATCGTTCTCATCATCGTCATCGAGGCGCAAATCGCCCATGTGACGTCACCTAAAGACTTGCACTACATTGGCCGAACACGATCCCAGCTGGGGTCTAACGGCCAAAAAATGCCTCTCGAAATTAGGCAATATTGTAAGCTGTGGAAAGATTAAAAATATTCGTTGTAAATTCGAGGAACGGGTTCTTCATGGAAAAGCAAAATTAGTTGTTGCCTTATTGTTTGTATACAAAGAGTCAGGCGGACAGGAAGAGTCAAGGCCCACACGGAACTAATCGTTCAGTGGGCGTTACCTGCTAAAGCAGCAGTTCATTTCTGACTTAGAGATTAGAGCGTTTTGTACTGTGATATATTATGGGAATATTTACAATATTGTGAATTAAAAATTCCTGAAGCATCAAAACATGCAGATTCATTTTACAGTGGGCTGTCGAAATTGGTATAAACAGATGCAGTTGTTTATTATAAAAGCTGCAAATTATTTTATTAATTCTAAATCATCAATCACAATTTCTCCTGAAGCAGTATTGATGGGTGAAGGAGAGAAAAAAAAAGAAAGGATACTTGAGTGTTTGAACACGGGTCGTTCGCCTGACAATAAACGACGCCGTCATCTTTTATTTCTTATTTATTTATTTCCGTCTTCGGGTTGGTTGGCCCGTTGCAGAAATTGATATATATATTTTCGTTTTGTTTGAATACCTACAGAATTTTAATATCTAACGGTAATTTTTATGAAAAATGCGCGTATTTTTATTTGACGACGGAAGTCTTTGTGAAGAGCTACGGCAGTTGGTAAGAAGTCTTCTCCATAGTTGCTAATGGCTTTCGAAGCAGCTACCCTACACAGCCATCGCTTTAGGCGACGACAAGGTGTTCAGCTCAACTACACACACATATAAACTGAAACAACACATGGAATTAGAGATACCTAAATGTTTTAGGTAACTGAATTCGAAAACGACGAAAAATTAGCTCTCACAAACTTATGAATCAAAGACTACCATCGTCAACTCATGTCGAAGCTGATACTGTAAAAAATGCAACGTATGTTTTTTTGATTGAAACCATCATTATTTTATAAAATACAGAAAATTATGAATAAATAAAAATACGTACATTTTTCTTAAAAATTACCTTTAGATATTAAAATTGTGTAGGTATTCGAACACAACGAAAAAAAAGTAAAAATTTAAATCAGTTTCTGCAGGAATCGAACCACCGACAATATGGATGCGAGTCCAGAACGCTACCAGCTGAACTACATCAACAGATGGTGCAACTGATTTGGTTATTGGTACTTACTACCTCGAAGAGAACGACCTATTAACCAATAGTCAAGACGGATTCAAAAAGTATCGCTCTTGCGAAACACACCTTGCCCTTTATTCACATGAAGTGAAGTGCCATCGACAAGAGATCTCAAATTGATACCATATTTTTGGATTTCCGGAAGGCTTTTGACACTGTACACCACACGCGGCTTCTAATGAAATTGCGTGCTTATGGAATATCTCCTCAAATGTGCGATTGGATTCACGGTTTCGTATCAGAAAGGACACAGTTCGTTTTAATTGACGGTAAGTCATCGAGTAAAACAGAAGTGATATCTGGCGTTCCACGGGGAAGCGTTATAGGTCCCCTACTCTTCCTCGTGTTTATAAACGATTTAGGAGACAATCTGTATAGCTCCCTTAGACTGTTCGCGGATGATGCTGTCGTTTATCGGTTAGTGAAGTCAACAGAGGAACAACTGCAACTGCAAAGCGATTTAGACCAAATTTCTACATGGTGCAAAAATTGGCAATTGACACTAAATAAAGAAAAGTGTGAAGTAATACACATGACCACTAGAAGAAATCCGCTGAACTTCAATTGCGCGATAAATCAGTCAGACCTTAAGGTCGTAAATTCTACCAAATACCTAGGAGTTACAATTACGAACACCTTTGAGTGGAGAGAACACATAGAAAATATTGTGGGGAAGGCGAACAAAAGGTTACGTTTCATCGGCAGAACACTTCGAAGATGCAGCAGCTACACCAATTAGACTGCCTACATCACACTTGTGCGTCCTCTCCCGGAGTACTGTTGCCCCTTGTGGGACCCTCACCAGGTGGGACTGACGGAAGACATTGAGAAGGTTCAGAGAAGGGCAGGTCGTTTTGTTTTATCACGTTACGGGGGAGGGGGGAGCTACACGGAAATGTTGCACGAATTGGGGTGGAAATCATTAAAAGAAAGACGTTATTCATTGCGGCGTTATCTGTTTGCGAAGTTTCAATCACCGACTTTGAATGTGAAAATATTTTGCTAGAACCCACCTACATAGGGAGACATGGCCATCCCAATAAAATAAGAGAAATCAGATCGAAAATGGAACGATTTAGATGTTCTTTCTCCCCGAGCGCTATTAGAGAATGGAACGGTAGAGAAAAGTTATGAAAGTGGTTTATGAACCCTCTGCCAGACACTTAAATGTGTTTTGCAGAGTATCTGTGTAGATGTAGATGTAGATACCTGCAAAACTTCAAACTCGATTTTTTCGAGAATTTTTGAGAATTGCGTCGAATGGCTTTGATTGATTGTTATTCAAGTTCTATACTTCATGTGCCGTAAATATAAAAACATTCTAAAATCCTACACCTATGTGGTCTCCTTGTCAGTCCAAACTTCCCGAGACCTGAAGAGTTCCTTGTAAATAACACGAGGCGATACCAGAGAGAGAGAGAGAGAGAGAGTACTTACGAATCCGAAGAAGGAGAAGGCGTAGACGCCGGGCTGTGTCTGCCGCACGGTGGGCGGCAGCAGGGAGGGCAGCGCGCTGCAGGCGAGCACGGCGACGGCGGACAGGTTGCCGCGGCAGTCCACGGTGGGCACTCCCTCCCACAGTAGCTGGCGCGCCGTCGTGCGCAGGAACAGCTGCGCGCCGCCCGACAGCAGCTCCGACAGCACCGGCTCCACCATCGTCAGCATCGACGCATAGTCCTCCGCCACCTGCACCACGATGCCCTGCGCACACCGAGCACGCGCCCTCAGCGTCCGACCACACCGTCCGCAGCCTCGCACCCAGACTTCCAGATGTCAGTCAGATCGGTACCAAACGTAATACATCGATGGAACAGCAACCAAAACCCCGATATAATTCGTGGTATGTGCTGTCGACCAGGAGAATGTGCATCTATGACTGTCTGTCTCTCTTTGGCCCTTTCCCGCACATGCAGCGTCGGAACAGTGTTAAACGCGGCTTTGGCACGTGTTAATAGTTACAGGGTGGCCGGTTGTCCTTCCTCCGCCACCCCATGCCTCCTAGGAGGAAATGTGTACCCCAAATGTCTGCGTATATGTGTGTGAAAGTGTAAAGTTTTACGAAATCGAATCATGTTACTGAGGCGGGACTTGGGGACCAGCCCGGTATTCACCTAAGGGGGGGGGGGGTGGAAAACTGCCTAAAACCACATCCAGGCTGGCCGGCACCACAGAGTAACATATACAGAGAAGAAGCCTCCCCCATACCACTGTCCCACGCTCCCCTCGAAGTTCCGTAAGATGACAGCAGATGTCAGGCGGTTCCCTGGCTTAGTACCGGTAGACCACACTAGAGGCGCTTCTGAGGGTGCCTCTCGGACGTCAGAGGATAGCGTGGAGGGGAGGCTGAGGGGAGAGCTCGTGCCGCCTGCCACGAGGCCACAGCTGTGTCCGGCTTGCTGGCGTTTGAGGGGAGGTGGTGGTGGGGACAGCCGCTACCTGCCGCCTGCTCTGGCCAGTTTAAAGGGCTGCTTCTGACCGCAGCGCCATCATGGGACATCTTACGGAACTGCTGGAAAGCCTCCCTCCCCGCACCCCTGAGCGTAGGACCGGGCCCTTACGGAGGTTTCCCGTCTGTATATATTTGTCTGTGCCGGCACTCCAACCCCTTTTCGTTAATCCGCCTGGCGGATTCAAACCGGGGCCCGGTACGCCTCCCCGGCTCGGAAAGCGGTGCGTTACACCACACGGCTAACCGAGAGAACAACACCACCTAGAGAGAAGGCCGCGGCGCTCTCGTGTGACGTCAGGCAGAGTAGGTTGCGCGTGCATAGCTGACTGAGTAGCCGCTGGGACACGGTCCACTATGCCGAAACAGCGAGCCAGTCAGCTATGCGCGTGCAACGCACACGAAACGCCGCGGCCTTCTCTCTGAAGGTGGTGGTGAGAACGTGCATCTACACATCTTATAAAATAGGCTGCCCTAATGTATGTGACTATGTGGGTATGTGTTTATGTATGATGTCTCACATCTCCTCCTAAACTAGTGGACCGATTCAACCACACTTGGTAAACACGTTCCGTACTATCAGGCAACAATCGCTGTCGATGTAAGAACCACCTACGACACATATGTAAGCAGATATGACGTCATAAACAACGATTCTTCCAAATCTCTTCCTAAAATAATGCACTGATTTCAACTAAACTTCGTAAACATATTTTTCTTTCTTTGGATACAGCATTTAAAATTTTGTACGTATTTTTATTTTCGTGTGTAATATAAGACTGGAAAAATGAATATATACCTTGGCAATACCGGGCTTAGCAGCTAGAAAAGTATAATAGGTAACACCTGAAATACGGAGTACAGGAAAAGCATAACTGTGAGAGCGCATCGTGTCGAGCTCCTGTGGACAACTTGTTAGAGTGTTTCTTTTGTTCTACAGAGGGTCTGCCTAGTGTGGTAGCTCAGCGCGGTCATAAAAAAAAACTGAGCTAAAACTCAGCAAACAAACCAGAACGAACACGAACGAACGTCTACAAAGAACGATCTACCTGAAAGAAAAAACAAGAAAGAAGAAAAAGGGTCCTGGGGTTAAGCACTGCTCATGGCACATTTTTACTGCAGTTCGCTGGCTATTGTTATAAGGGGCAACGTGTTCCAGACATCTAAAAGGATTATTTGGATCTTATATAAGCAGTGCGTTAACGGCAGTTTGCTTTTGTTTCGTTTATTTCAAAGTAGTAAACCTGTATGGCTTAGTTTCACAGAATAAGTAAACACTATCAGAACATAAGAATAAAGAAACTGCATCACACATGCAGCACTTTTATTATTATTATTATTATCAGTGTTATTACTATTAATATTTCAGCAAGTATGGTGCAGTTGTGTCTTTATTCTTTTGTTTCGATTGCTTCTGTTCATTCTCTGAAACTACAAATATACTCCACAGGTTATCATATTTCAAATAAGTAAAGCAAAATCAAACTGCCGATAACACAATGATCTTTTTTTTAAATCCGAACAGTCCATTTACATGTTAGGAACACGTTGCCCCATGTAACAACTGCAAGCGTACTGCAGTTAAAAAAAAAAAAAAAAAAAAAAAAAAAAAAAAAAAAAAAAACCATGAGTAGGGCTTGAACCCAGAACCTCGGTATTCCAAAATACCGCTCTAACAATTCTTTTTTCCCTTCAGTTTGATCGGTCATTTTCGGACGTTGGTTAGTCTTGTTCTAGGTTGATCATGACGCCATTGGCTCAGGGTTTGTTTTTTTTCTGTTACAGAGGGCGAAAAGTCCCCTGACCGAATGCACTGCGCTACCGTGCCAGTTTTGTCCACAGATGCTCGACATGACAGGCTCTCAGAGTTATGCTTTTCCTCTTCTCCGTACGTCAAGTCTTATTTATTATTATAGTTTATCAAGAATAATATCGGGCCGGCCGCGGTGGCCGAGGAGACTGAGGGGCTTCAGTCACGGTCTGCACGGCCACTACGGTCGGGGGTTCGAATCCCCCCTCGGGCATGGATATTTGTGCCGTCCTTAGTTGTAAGTAGTTGATAAGTAGTTTGTAAGTTTAGGGACTGATGACCCCGTAGTTAAGTCCCATAGACTTTACGAACGAATAATATCGGAGTTTTGGTCGATAATTTATCGACATATGGCGTTTGGTACCGATCTGACTGCCTGACCTCTGCCGGTTTGGGTGTCAGCAGTGAAATGCTTTAACTGTGCACTACAGAAGGCTGAGATCTGTCACCAGTGATGCCGTGTGCCTCAATTGCTTACAAGTAGTTCTGCATCTACCTTAGACACCCAGTAAACTCTAGACATTTAAGGCACGGAGTGAGATGTAAACATTACTGGCAGTGTGTTTCATCAGCACCCGTTAGCGACTGAAGCCAAGCCAGCGACGTCGACTGCATGCACGGCAGCGGTAATCGTGAAACTGGCGGCGTGAGGCGTCGCACAGTCGAGCATTAGACCAGAAATCCTGGCCAAAATGCCAAAAATTGAAAATTCTCAACAATTCTAATAACTACTTTTTTTGTTATCTGACTAATTTCCATGCTAAAAACTAAATTTTCTGTGCGTCTGAAAAAGTTTATGAAAAGTCGTAGCTACAGCTGCAGTAGTGCTTTTTCTGACCGGTGGCGCTTTATACATTACTTTATTAGCATGAATCTAATTTATTTTTGTGAGCACATTACACCATTTAGTGAAACTGAAACAGTACTAAATGTTTATTAATTGTCCTCGCTTGTATTTAAAATTTGGATTATTCAAGTTACTTTTTTTTCTTAATACGAAGAATTAAACTTTTACTAAATTATATTTTATGTCGTCTGTTAATTTCTATAGCAATTTTAGACGTGTGCCATGAACTGTCAGGCCAATTATGAAGTGTAGTTGTGATTGGTACAGTATTGAGAGACAGAATTTAAAAATCCCAAAATTTCCCCTACGAATTTATATAATTTTTAAAAAAAGTAATATATTGTTTATGTGGGGGTTTTCGAGAAATTAAAGAAATTTATGTGTTTTACGAATTGAAACCCCTGTAGAACTAAATATGTAACTTTAATGGTTCAGTTTAGCATTCATAACATCAATGATATAGTTTAGTAAACTTTTTAATTGCTGATTGCCACTTATTTAAGGAAAGAAACAGAAAATGAAGTGATTAACACAACCATAAAACAGTCAACGTGAAAGAAATTATAAAATCACTGAGATAAGAGATATAATAAAAATTGAAGTACAAAATTGAAATGTTAAGGCCAAGAGGATGAATTCGAAGGTAAGTTCGAAGATCCGAGTTGTGAAGAATCAGACTGAAGCTTCTGACAAGAAATCTAGATGTATTAAAATGTTTACTGATTTCACTAATTGAATAAAGTTTTAACGTTTCTATGGTTTTCTAAATTTTTGAAAACTTTTTCAAAAAAAAAACAACCAACATTTTCTTTCTGCATTTGTACAGTAAGTAACTATAAAATACTTTTGTGCTTTTAATGTTTTTACGAAAAATTCGTTCATAATATCCTTTTCATACTTATTCATCTACAAACCAGGACCGCGCGAGAGTGTCCGAGCGGTCTGCAGCGCCACGTTGCTGATCGCGCGGCCTCCCGCGTCGGAGGTTCGAATCCTCCCTCGGGCATGGATGTGTGTGTTGTCCCAAGGTCAGTTTAACTTAGTTTAAGTAGTTTTAAGACTAGAGATTACAAACATTTGAACATTTTACAAACCAGGAGCCACACGCAAAATTCCGAGCGTCGGAAGACACACAAAGGTGGAGACGGAGTGCTGTGCAAGGCGTAACATCAGAGAACTTCAAACGAACAAGAAGACTCGATATTGTCCAAGACTATTGTCAGGGGAGAAAGGAAGTGCGTAATGTTTATTTAGCAAACGAAACAGGGATATCGAAGGGGCCACCAATCATTAGAAATACTCCAGGCTGCGGCGCTAGAAGCGAACTTCGAAGTATCGGTGCAGGCACGTGATGTGCATTCAATCTCTGATTATCAGAGATTGACAGTCTCTTTGGTCCGTTACAGTCAGATGGAACTTCTATACGGTACCCGAAATAAGTGTTTGACTTCCTATGACCATCAGTGAAACGTGAACCAATGCACGCAGCACAAGCTGGGCGAGATGATCCTCGGCAGGGTTCGAACCAGTGACGTTGAGCCAAGCAAGCAGGGAGGATGTCGAGAGAGCAGGCTAGCCAGACGACCACACAATAACTATCTGCTAGTACGCTGTCCAGGAAGATTGGTGTACACAGCAGACGCGTGTCAGATGAATCCACGACAACATGCAGGCTGCTTCTGGGGCGGGCGTTAGTGCCTGGACGAGCAGCCTGACCACGTGACAACGCGCCATCTTGTGCAGGTCTGGTGGAACAGTAGTGAAGTGCATCGAGTAAGCTCGCACTAGTGTCACTAGGGTCCGACTTAAGAACCCCCGGCAGCAGCCTCACAGACAACCACCACCCGGGACTGTGGAAAGAGCCTCTGGCATTCGCTGCATTCTTCGAAGTGGAAATAAGATTGAAGGTTTCATCTACAACCTGTGCAACAGAGCAGTGCATCGCAGAACTCTGGGGCTCATCCTATTTCACTATTATATCCATTTACCATTGGTATATAGGATGTGTACAAAATAATATGGACCCCTAACATAGACACAATATGATTCTTGAGTTTCTCCCGGCGTATTTGATAATCAAAATATCCACGCGTATACTGTGCCCATTGGACACTATAGACCGGCAGTACACCCGTGGATATTTTGATCATAGACACAATAGTAATCTATTGGCTTTCAAAAGGTTCAAAGCGTCTCATCGATATCGAAATAACATTAATTACATTTGAACTTAAGGTGTAATCAGTAATTACTACAGCAATTTTAGCTGCCCATAGAGGTAATTATACAGATGATTCAGCCCTATACATAGTGTCTATGTACATACTTGATTAGTCCTTGTAGTTGTTGTCTGCTGTATCCGAATGACTTCATGGGCACTGCACTTGCCCAGTGGGCAGGATACCCGGGTTCCAAAGTCATACAAATTGTCATTTGTAGCCATCGATATAATTCAATGCACTCTGGCAGTTGATCTGGTGGTATACGACTCAATTTCGGCGCAAATGACATGAACCTCTGCAGCCTTTCTCGCCAGTTACAAGCAAACTAATCACGAGGTACTGAACAGCGTATTGACGAGAAAAGAAATTTAAGGCATATGTAGAGTACATTTTGAAACATCAAGGAATAGTCGGGGGGTGGATAATTGGGTTGTGAAAATCGCAGAGGGAAACCACAAAGGCGGATGCAGTAATCAGGTGCAAATGGATGTCGTTTGTCGTTTTCTACGTGGATGAAGAGATTTCCACAGGGTAGAGTATTGTGCAGAGCTGTAGTAAGTAAAGTGAACAACAACAAGGCAACATTCCCAGCTATAAATAACGATTTTAATAAAGTTTTGTGAATATGTGCAGAGGTCAAAATAACGCGAAACACCATTTGTGGAAAAAAAAATTACACAATTTATGCTATTAGAGTATTGTTCACATATCTAACTGAAGTACCTATTATGTGTCTTAGGTATTGTTGTTTTTGTTTTAAACTATTATATTGCATTTTAAAATTGAGAAAACAAGGTTTTCAATATATCATTATTCCTTTTTGCGGTCTATGGAACTCTAAGAAGTTTTCTACGACTCTACAATAGAAAGGAGTTTATTCCACGTCGTACAACCCTTCTTACTGTCCAGTTCTTACGTCAGTATTTCTAACTATTTACAAAATCTACACAAATAAACCACAAATCAGGTTGTCTACTGTTAACGTGTACAGAATACACAGAGGCAATGACTGCCTGGGAAGTTGGTTCACACGGTGCTCACGGCTGTAATGAGGGCTGCCTAACCGCCAGGAAACCACTGGCTCGATTTCCACCTACAAAAGTGACTGCATAACGGTACAGATTAACGTGAAACACAAACCCTCTCTCGTAGCTTCTCCACTGGAGTTGGCAGATGAACTCTGTTATGCTTTCAGCCTTACTTAATCAACCAGTCACGAAAGGTGCTTCTCTTCTTTGGACCTTCTCTGTCTCCTCTAAAAATCCTATACTATTGCTGAATGACAGATTTCAAAAATACTTCGTCCAGTACACCGTTTAATGGCCACTGAGGTAGAGGGATCAAAAATAGTCAAGTCTAGGAAACGAAAGAAGGAAACTTTTTTTCCAAATTTCTGGAATTTTAATTCGAAACCTTGTGATATTACAGATAAAGGGGGAAGCTGATTGTTTCCATGAGACACTCAAGTTTTGGCAAGCTGTTGCGTTCCCCAGCCGACCGGCTAACAGTTTGGACCTAGCGAATGGAATACAGGTCGTTAGGGAAACCCCAATTTTCTTGGAAAGAGGAAACGGTGGTCTTGGATGAGCAAGAGCGGCTATCCCTCACTGCAACTGAAATACAATATAGCCACACACATTATTCTGAAAACTCCATATAAAATCAGGGAATGATCATACGGCAAATATAATTATATGAATGGATTCGGAAGACTTGGGAGAATCAAACGCCGTAATTACAATTTCAATATCCCTTACAGATAAAAAGCCGATAAATTTCAGTACCAAAATAATAATGAGACTTATATTTATAATTATACGTAGTGTTTATCAGTAACAGTTTAAGAAGCAAATGGGCAACAATGGACCACGTTACCTATATTAAAAGACGCACCACGTTATTTTCGTATTCTTTCAATAAACTTTGTTTTACTCTCTTGTTCTGCTTTTCGTTGAGGTAGTCATATTCTTGTGTCAGAACATACATTCCAACACAGAAACACAAAGCATTAACCCAGCAAAGTGCATCACATTTATATATGTATTTTATTATATTTAATATTATTCTTAGTAAAGTTCGTTTTATGTTGTAGACGACCTCTTGAATATCTCATGCCCGACTAAAAATAGTAGATATGCAGCAGATAATTTATACATAAATAATTATATGTATTCGTGGGAAACTACTGAATATATTTGCATAAAAAGCCATGATAAATTAAATATTAATTGTGTAACTACATTTCAATGGCGGCAGTATATTTGAACAGTGAGACGCTATGCTTAATAGCTACCTGAGCAAAGAGCTTCAGTCTCAACAGATTTTATATTGTTAAATATGCATTTGCTCGTTAAACGTAAACAACATTTGTAGGTAGGTGGTCAATACATTTAATTCTGTGATATTCAAATGTATAATATTTTGGAAGGGAAACTATATTTTAAAGACGAGGCGTTAGGATCCGTGGAAGGATGCAATTTTGAGAGCAGAGGGAGCACGTTTTCGAACGCTTGGGAAGGGACTCGTAATTTGGACGTGGCACGTGAAGAACTTAGTCTCTGGTGAAAAGTGATAAGATAAGCTCGGTAGTAGGGCTGTGGAACTGTGATAATTGAGCAATCGTGTACTCGTCTGATTACAAACTGTGTTTTATAACAAATAATTTTATCGCGGCTTAACCTGAAACTGCAAATTTCAATGGGCTTCTCTAACTTACGAGTGTTAATTTGTAACTTTTACTCAGAAGTGCGTCTGATACTTATTGTAGCTCTCATGAACAATAGTTGAGGAAATGTTCAGTTACTTACCGATGTATAAAGTAGGACCACCCCCGCATTTTTATGTCCAAAAAGATTAATAAACTGCATTTATAAAAATTACTTCTTGACTGACTCTCTTCTAAACGTTATCTTAGAATCCATCTTGTCGTTTATTCAGAGCTTTAATGTATGTTTATTTAAATATATTTTTCGCGTCACCATCTGCAGATTGATAGGTTGGCTAAGCTACAGATTAATTATTGACCTTATTTAAACAGTTTGGGTAGCTGTTTAGGGCATATAAGCTGACATACATAACTCACCCCTATGAACAGAGACAACGATCCATAAACCTTTTACTACCCTGAGTTATGTACTGCCCAATTATTATTGGTGAGTACCGACAGGAAGGTCGCACGCTGGCCAATCACAGCATACATTACACATGTGGCGACCGTTTGCCACGCCCCTGGAGTGCGTTCATTCCTCGATCTCCACGACAGCGCCACCTGGAGGAGGAAGCGCATGCGGAACGACTTATCGCGTGCGTTCAACTTTACTTTCTGCTGCAGGCAAGCGTGAGTGTCAAGTGTCGATATGTAACAGGTCGTAGTGCTGCCCCGACATGTTCCCCACATTTTTGATTGGTTACAAGTCTGTTGATCTAGCGGACCAGGATAAGAGGCTGACATCCCTTGACGCCGAAAGGGCACGCGTTCGTGCAGCGATATGTGGTCGTGCATTGTCTTACTGAAAATGGCGTCTACGGGTCGCAGGACGATTCACGTAGGAGATACTAGTCACAGTGACCTGAGCAAGTTCTGTGATTCGTGGATATACCCAACTGCACCCCAAAACATAAGGCCTTGAACTGATTTTGTATGTCATTTAAGAATGCAGTCACTGTGATGGTGCTCCACCTGTCTGCAGACAACTGAAATGCAATCATCACTTTCAAACAAACAGAACCTGAATTAGTCCCACAACACTATCTGTTGCCATTCCTGTCCACAGTGACGTTCACTATTTTGTCAAAAACTGAATTTGTGAGAACTGCAGTTGTGGTTTTACAATTAAAACAGCGTTCATTCACAATTATGGTATAAAAGTTTATTTTTTCAGACCATGACCGGTTTCGGATTTTCTTACACATTCACCTTTGGATGGTTAACATGCCTTCCAGCTCGAGCCTCTGTTTCTGTTATAGTTACGCAGGCCTAGGATATGCAAAAATAATCTTGTTTACAATTTGCTGAAGTTTAAGTTCATCTTCATCATCATATTTATAAAAGAGTTTTACATTTAAAAACACACGAAGTGTGGCGAAAACGTACGTGTTGTGTCTTTTTCTGTCACACAACACCTAAGTTTCAGCCACACTTCATGAGTTTTTAAATGTAAAACTTTTTATAAATGTGACGAATGAGATGAACAAAAGGAAATGAAACATAAACTCCAGCAAATAGAAAACAATTTTTTTTTTTCCTATCCTAGGGCTGCGAAACTAACAGATACAAACGAGGCTCCAGCTGGAAGGCATGTAAACCACCTGAAGATAGATTTGTAAGGAAATCTGACACCAGTCATAGTCTAAATAAATAAATGAACTCGAATTATTGAAATATTTTAAACGTTTCGGGGTGTTGAAAGTAATTCACGGGGAATTTGAAAATTTGTGAGGGACCGGTAATCGAACCCGGATATCCCGCATCCGACCAGTGGTCGCCTTAACCAATCCGGTTATCCAGGCACGCTTTCCTCCCCACCCAAAGCGTGCCTGGATAGCCTAACTGGTCAAGGCGACCACTGGTCGGATGCGGGATATCCGGGTTCGAATCCAGGTCCAGCACAAATTTTCAACTTCGCCGTGAATTAATTTCAACACCCCAAAACGGTCGAAATGTTTCAATATTTCTAATTTGATAAATCACGTCTGTTATTGTCAACAAATGGTGTCCATTATTTCCGACATGTCCGAAAGAACAGACACCATATCAATAATTGTAAATAAATAAACATTTTATGCCTTACTTGTGGCTGCTCGCTGTCTTTAATTACGAACATGACAGTGAGGTTGCTCCATACCCCAATGCCGTCTGTCATGTTTCTTCACATCGGTCAATAACAAGCAGAGAAGTGGGCGACACACACGTAACCCACGCCGTAAAACACAGCGACGGACTGTCTCCGCTGATGGTGTACGACGTGTGCCACTGCCGAGTCGGGGGCGAGGAGACCGGAGATTATCCTGCAGTGACTAACATAACTAACAGATCGTTGTCGCTTATGTTCCTCAGCAATGGTGGGCTGCTGTAATGTTTTTCAACGTTTTCGAATATGCGACCATCTTGCAAGTAGAAATATTCTAGTGAACCCCTTCCAAATAAAAATAGTGTGGCAACTCCCCCCTATCCTTACGAACCGTAACAAAACTACGTTATCTCAAAGGAAATAAATTTAATCTTCTTTATTTTGCTGCACCTTTCTTTTAAATCCTTGAATATATTTTTACGTGATTTCCGACAGACAAATATATTTTGCTTAAGGAGTGTTTCGCATTTCATCTAAGACTCAGAAGCGAATTATGCTCAATAAGTTAGATCCCACTGTAAAGACAATTTGTAAAGAAGTTGACCTTCATTTATTGTATCATGTTCTTCTACCTATCGATTGGTTACTGAAAACAGTTTACGCGCTTTGTGCGTATTATATAATATAAAACAATATATGATCTAAATATCAACAAATAATACGTACCCTTGAATCAACATTGTCTCGTTATACCAAAGGTATTAAATATATGGAGAGGCATTGAATTAAAATTTGTGCTGTGGTCGGGATTCGAACCCGGGACCTCCTAGTTACTAGGGAGGCGCTTTAGACCACTTTATATATATATATATATATATATATATATATATATATATATATATATAATTTTTTTTGTTTTTTTTTGTTTTGAAATGAGGCGTTGATTTTAACAAAAGGACTTCTAATCATATCCTTATAAAGCTTTTAGCAACCGCCATGGGAGTAGAAGACGAAAAATCAGTTTTACAAACAGCATCAGGTTTCTAACGTTTTCTCAACAGTACGTGTTAACTTAGTAGGTAGGCGCTTTAGACCACTTTTTTTTTTTTTCCTAAGCTCTTCCTCTTCAGGCGTTGGCGCCTAACTATCATAACCCCCATAAACAAAACATCTCGCCTGCCAAAAAAAAAAGGTCTAGTGCCACCGCCACTTTTACCTTATACTAAATGAAAGATTAAACTAAGGGAAAGGATAAGGGATAACAAAAGGTATAGCGTCTTCTTGGATTGCTTTATTTATTTATTTATTTTTTAATGGAGCGACACTCACGCCCCATTCTGCCCAGATGGCCGTTGCTGCACGAAATAACAGTACACCGACAGATTCAGGGTTTGTCTTCTCGTAGGTCTGCTGTCTCAGGAAGTTCTTGTTCTCTCAATTACTTTGTGTGTCTGGCTTCGGTTGCCCGAGATGCATAGTATATGGTATACTTCTGTGAACCCTGACGCCGTCAGTTACCATAATCGTGCATCGCCATTGATTTCTTCAGAACACTAAACATATAACAAAAGACTCCCATTCTAAACGGAAAAAAAAATAAATAAAACTGGAAAATTCCGCACTACATCCCATTTGCGGACTATTTTCGTTGATTCTGGTCGTATGCAGTTGATCGTTTGTTAAGGTTCGTTACGGCGGGCGTCCCCTATCCGGCACTCCCCAGCTGCGAGGGGGGTCGGTGAAGACACTACGTAGGTAATTGGCGAAGATCTGTCGGTATCGAGGTGTGGTCTCGAGTCTGTGATGATGCTCTTGGAGGAATTGCCAGTAATCAAGTACCGACTTCTCACCTTCTTGGAAAAGGTAGTAAATGGACATGCCTTTTATCCAAGTGAGAGCGTGTGTTTTCGCGGCCGGAAAATATGTGTCCTCCGGGCGTAGGAGGAGCCTGGGGTCAATCGCGTTAGGCGGGACGCGAAGGTAGCAGGCAATAATCTTCTGTACTAGCGTCCAGACTTCGACAACAGATTCACATGTTAAACTATGTTCATCATTGTCCATAAGCTGGCATTCCGGGCAAAGGGGCGAATCCACCATCCTGATTGCGTGCAGCCGGTGTCTCGTCGTAAATTTCCGATTGACGACGTGGTACCACGTGGCTCTTATTCTTGTAGGGAAGAACGGCTGTTGAACTGCTTTCCACACCGTTGACCATTCTGTGGTCGGAGCTTTACTTTCAATCACATTTCGAGGGACTGCCCTAAGCAACAATTGGTAAATGTCCCTTGCCTTTGGAGCGCGAGTGGTGGGGAGCTGAGTATGTAGGTAGCTATATTCGAGTATGAAAGTCGCAATGTGGCCAAGAGGGGGCGCGACGTGTCCAATCGCAACCGGTGGCAGGATCGACGTAGGCATCAGCTCATCTATCAGAACTCCCGTTAGTGAGGTATGTCGACGTGTCCTCAGTTTCACCATCGTGGACAGGAACAGCGCCATGGCCCGAGCTTTGACATTGATAAGTCCGAGTCCGCCGTCACGCCGTTGAAGGGTAAGAGTGTCATAGCGGACTTTGAAAATGTATCCAGCAGTGACGTAATCTCCAAAGGCCGATTGTAGGTTGCGTGCCATCACTGTCGGCAGTGGGAGCACCTGAGCCATGTGTATGATCTTAGTCGCCACATAGATGTTAAGGTATTCGACACGTTGTAGTAGGTCCATTTGTCGTAGTAGGTTTTGGCGTACCTCTGTGCGTACGACTTGCAGTAATCGTCTGTAGTTTATTGCTGTTGTGCGGCGCATGTCCCGTGTAAACGTGATTCCTAGGTACCTGAGGTCATCTGCCCGTGGAAACGGGGCCACACAATCTTCAGGTAAGCCTCTTCCAATGAACATTGCTGCCGATTTATTGACATTCATGACGCTTTTCGCCACCAAACCATATTGTTGGATCCAATCAATCACGAAGCGGATCTCATCTCCAGATTGTACCAACAGGAGAAGATCATCCGCATATGCCCTGCAGCGAAAGGTATGACCCCTTAGGGTAATTCCTGTGAGCTTGCTTTTCAGTCCTCCTATGAGTGGTTCCAGAGCAATTGCGTAAAGGATCATGGAGAGTGGGCATCCTTGTCGAACCGAACGCCGAATTGGTAAAGGATCTGTTACACGGCCATTCACAAGTACACGAGATGTAGCGTCGCGTAGGAGGCGCAGTATGATGTTCTTAAAATCATTTGGAAAGCCCATTCGAGCCAACACTGCCATGAGAAATTTGTGGTGTACCCTGTCGAATGCGTGATCGAAATCAATGGCGATCAACGCTGCCGCGAGATGACAGGATGCGGCGAGTCCTATCACATCTCTACATTCACTAGTGGCTGTTTGCATGGTGGTCTCTCCTCCTCGTGTAGTTTGTTCTATGGAAAGGACTACTGGTAGAACTTTCTTGATACGTGCCGCTAGTAGTCGGGTGAAAATTTTATAGTCCGAATTTAACAAAGTTATTGGACGGTAGTCTTCAATCCTCTGTCCTCTTGAAGGCTTGTGTATGGGGATAAGAAGTCCTTCGACGAAAGCCGATGGGATATGAAAGCCAGGTGACATCAGTTCTCGGTACATATCGATCCAACGGGGCATCATCAAGGTACGGAAAGTTCGATAAAATTCGATCGGCAGTCCATCTGGCCCAGGTGCTTTGTTCAGCGCAGCTTTATCGATTGCTTCCTCGATGTCTTCCCGCGAAACCTCCTCTAAAAGTGAAGCCGCAGACGTGGCGTCGAGGGTGTGTGAGACGTATTGCAAGACGTCGTTTTCGTCTCCCTCCTCACTGTTGTCTTCCTGGTAAAATCGTCGATAATGAGCTGCAAAGGCTTCCACAATGGCCGCTTGGGTCGTTTCGTTTCGGCCGTCTGGCAAGGACAGTTTCGTTATGAGCTGCCGTTTGCGTTGCCGGTTTTCAAGCACAATATGATGCATTGTAGGAGGTTCTCCACTCGCTCTGTCTCGATGCCGTGATCTCACAACTACCCCTTCTAATCTTCTCCTCGTCAACGACAATATTTTTGCTTTAATGCGGCGACTTTCCATCTGTCTTTCCAGGGACGGGGGTTGGGAGGTAATTTCCCGAAGCATCGTATAGTAAAAGTCCAAAGTGTGACGGGTCCATGCTGCAGCGTCTCTCCCATACTGTGTTAGCACCCGACGGCACGTCGGTTTTGCACACTCTATCCACCATTCTAGAGTTGACCGGTATCTTGGAAGCCGACGCTCGCAGTTCGCCCATGCCGCGGCAATCAGTTCCCGACATTCCAGGTTTTGGAGGTGTGCCACATTCAACTTCCAGAGCCCACGGCTTTGCCATACTTTCTGTCTCGAAAGGGTGACCGTGCATATGAAAGCGCTGTGGTCGGAGAAGGCAAGCGGCCAACGTTCGGCGTCTATCACTCGTGGACCAAGATCTTGTGAGACGTAGATACGGTCAAGACGACTGGCCGAGTGACTAGTGAAATAGGTGTGGCCTGGGCGTCCCGGTGTATCTGCTCCCAAGTATCGACGAGAAGCAAGTCCCTTACAATTATCCGAAGTTCAGGACACGTCGAGAAATGAGGGACCTGATCCTTCTTGTGTAAAACACAATTGAAGTCACCCCCAAGGATAAAGTGATCGTAACGACCAAGAAAAAGGGGGGTGATTTCCTCGGCGTAGAACTGTGACCTCTCGCGACGTTTATCGGTTCCTGAGGGAGCATAGATGTTGATTATACGCGTTCCCAACGCAGTGACCGCCACCCCTCTGCCCGAAGGGAGGTATGTCACTTCTTCAACAGGGATGCCGTCACGAATAAGTATTGCTGTTCCACTGCCATTCGGTTCACCAGGTGTCTTGTACGTCCTATAACCATAAATTTCTGGGAGAGACTTCTTGTAACAAAGCAAAGTCAACGTCGGACGCTCGGAGCATCTCTCGCAGCAACTGATACTTCACTACTGTCCTTATCGTGTTAAGGTTAATCGTTGAAATCCGATACGCCTGCTGGTGTGCTGCAGTTGCTAAGTTATTCATGAGAAGGAAAATGTCTGTGGAGCGTCATGCAGAATCGGCAATGCCACCAACCCCCATCACCTCTACCGGACCGATTCCTAGTGTGCCGCCGTCACCGTCGGTGTTGTATGGTCGTCTTCAGTGTCGTCTGCCCACGCCGTGGATCGCGGAGGAGGGTCTTCGTCCATTGCGTCCTCAGGGCACAGATTGGGCGCGCTCTCTCCTGCACCGGTGGAGCCGCGTCCATCCCATGTCTCGTCGTTCAGGCGTTCTACTGCGGGCATCTGTGAAGCAAGTTGATCCGTATCTTGTATCACCTTGTCAGCGGCGGTCGCCACCGAGGGAGTGTCGTCATTGTGAGTCGAGTCCTCATCCTCCTGCGTCTCGTCCTCCATCTTTTCTACTGAAGACTTATGCCTCCGTTTGTGTCGCTTCGGGGATCGTTGTTTCCGGGTGTGTCCTTCCGCTTCCGACGACAGCACCGAGTCGCGACGCTCCGGCACAAAGGCAGAAGTCGGCACAATCAGTGACTCTATCGCCATGCTGGTGTCACGGGGTTGGAGGGGTTGGAGGGGTCGGAGGGAGGTGCCGTCGGCAGTGATTCTTCAGTACGTGGAGCATGCGTTGTCGCATCGCTCCGCGTCGGAGGGCCGTGCAATGTAGTGTTCGAAGCTGGCAGATGAGTCGACAAATTTTTATCATTTGTTAGGGCGGCAGCATAAGTCACGGGAAGTATCGTTGGCTGCGACGGAGGCAACATATCCGTCGGAGGCAGTTGCGTGATCCGACGTTGCATACATTCGGATCGGAGGTGTCCCTCTTTTCCACATCCCGAGCAGGTCTTCGGTTGTCCATCATATATGACTATAGCGCGACAGCCGCCGATAGATATATATGAGGGAACATGGCGTCGAAGTTCGATACGGACCTGTCGCACGCCGTTCAAGACAGGGTACGTTTGGAACTGCATCCACTTCTCAGCAACGTGACTCTGCACCGTGCCGTAGGGGCGGAGCGCCGCCACGACCTCTTCTGCTGGAAGTTCGAAGGGGAGTTCGAAGATCCTGATGGTACGAAGTCCCAATCCAGCGTGGTCGACTGTCACAGTACCCACATTGCCATCAGAGTGACAGAAACGAAGCTCTCGTTTCGTCTCCCGAAGAATTCTTTCACATGTTGCTTCATTGATGATCTTTACATAAGCCACACTGCTCACTATTGACAGGTGTATGCCGAGAACGTCGGCCGTCGGAATTTTCACTTCATCTCGTATAACTCGTTCTAGTTCGAGTGCCTTCGGTCTTGCAAATTCGTTTTGGAACGTGAATTTGAGCGTCGATTTGCGGTACTGGTTCGCCATGTTGTTCTATGTAAATACGCCGGCACGCGTGGAAACGGCCGAGTACGGCGTAAACAAACCCGAGCGCTGGCTCCGCGGCAGCGAACACAACAGCGTGTCCTCGCCGCGTCGCAGAGGAAAGCAGACTGGTGACCACTCAGCTAACACACCATTGCAATGAAAGCGACTACACGGACTGCCTCAAAGCACGTCTCCCTCCACACCACATACTTTAATTCTGCCTCAATGTTCCGTATCAAATTGCCAGGGCCGTCCAAAAATGGAATAGCAACACTGTGTTAGCTGAGTCGTCTAAAGCACCTACCTAGTAGGTAGGAGGTCCTGGGTTCGAATCCCAGCCACAACACAAATTTTAATTCAATTCCTCTCCATATATTCAATTCCTTTGGTATAACGAGACAATGTTGTCTCAAGGATATGTATTATTTGTTGATATTTATATCACCTCGGCACGAAAAACTAGGCGAGATTGTTCCCATTCGCGTTCTTTGCTGGGGTGCTATTCCAATATAGGAGAGCCTTGGCAATTTGATACGCATTTCACAGGGAACATTGAGGCACAATTAAAGTATATGGTGTGGAGGGAGACGGGGTTTAAGGCCGTCCGTGTAGTCGCTTTGGCACCAACGCTGTGTTAGCTGAGTGGTCTAAAGCGCCTACCTAGTAAGTAGGAGGTCCTGGATTCGAATCCCGCCCACAAAATTCTAATTCAATGATAAGAATTATATAATCTCAACACTGTATATTCATAATTCGTATTAGTTACGCTATAAGCTTATTTCGACTTAAAAGTAATCTTCAGGTGTTACGACTGCAATACATAAGTTTTCTTAACATTTAGTTGCATACTTGTTTTATACAAAGGTAAAAGAAATGATACATACCACATTCTATAATGCTGTACATTTCGATATTATTGTGACGTTATTTCTTTTCTTTTTTTCTTCTTATATATATATAATCACGTAACATAATATTGTGTTGCCATGCGAGATGTTTATGAAGTTACCGATTTTGACATTTATTTGACACCTCTACAGAGATCTAGTATGTTTTACATTATTTGCACAGAGAATATATATGAGTGTTAAGAGATAGATTATATGATCGTTTTGTGAGTGTGGTGTCGATTCTGTGCATTTGAAGGAAAGCTTTTATTTGAAATTAAACGAAATATGTTGGGTTATTTCAAAAAAAAAAGTTAAAATGTTTGTAGAACTTATGGGACTTAACTACGGGGCCATCAGTCCCTAAGCTTACAAATTACTTATGAACTAGCTAACGCTAAGGACGGCACAAATATTCATGCCCGAGGGGGGGATCCGAACCCCCGACCGTAGTGGCCGTGCAGACCGTGACTAGAGCGCCTCAGTCTCCTCGGCCACCGCGGCCGGCTGGGTTTTTTCATCTTTGATAATTTTGTAGGCATAAAAATATACCAACAACATTATCAAAGATGAAAAAACCCAAAACACCTGAAGATGACTTTTAAGTCGAAATAAGCTTATAGTGTAAGTAATACGAATTATGAATATACAGTGTTGAAATTATATAATTATTATTATTAAAATGTCGATGTACGACGTCACTAACACTGTGGGCCCTGCGGATAACAAGTTTAATTCAATGGCTCTTCACATATTTAATAACTTTAATCTATGATCTATTCAGTTCACAATGAATGTTACACAAGGAAATCCGTAATTTTAACATTCAGTAAATTTCATTTACTCATACGTTTTCGTATTACTGAACCACAAGTTACTTTATAGTACAAGTAGTTTCTGCAGTGACGGCGATCCCTCCCTCCCCCCTCCCCACCTCCCCCCACCCCGTTACGAGCAAGACTTCGCGACCAATAGGTTGAAAACGACTGCTGTAGAGGGCGGTACCGACCATCATGACGACGTTGAGGTAGGTGAACTCGTCGTCCTCCGACAGGCCTGGCGACCGCTCCGGGCTGAAGTGGTAGGTGGTCTCCAGCCGGTAGGCCAGCGAGCCGTCCTCCAGCCGTGTGACGTCACGCCGCCGCCGCCACTCCCTGCAACCGCCACACGGAACAGTCAGACAACGCACTTCCTACTGGCGTTGCCTTCCTAAATATAGTACCAAAAGACAACATGCACACATGCAGAAAATTACCAATCAAGTTAGAACGTTTCATACAGTAAATAGCATGACACCATTAATAAATTTAGACTTTGAACATAAATCTGTAGCTAAGGTAGAATATGCAAAATTTTTAGGTGTTTGCATTGACGAGGGACTGAATTGGAAGAAACATATTGAAGATCTAAAACGTCTGAGTTCAGCTACTTATGCTATCAGAGTCATTGCAAAATTTGGTGATATACATCTCAGTAAATTAGCTTACTACGCCTATTCACTGCTTTCATACGGGATCATGTAATGGTCTTCAGTCCGGAATCTGGTTTGATGCAGCTCTCCACCTTACTCTATCCTGAGAAAGCCTTTTCATCTCCTCATAAGAACGTCAACCCACATCAACTTGAATCTGCTTACCATACGCGTCTCTTGGTCTCCCTCTGCGATTTTTACCCCACACACTTCCCTCCAATGATAAATTTACGATTCCTCGATGTCTAAAATGTGTCCTACCAAGCGATCCCTTCTTTTAGTCAGGGTATGCCAAAAATTCCTTTCCTCACCAATTCTGTTCAGTACCTCCTCATTAGTTATGCTATCTACCCACCTAATCTTCAGCACTCTTCTGTAGCACCACATTTCAAAGGCCTCTATTCTCTTCCTGTCCGCAGTGCTTATCGTCTATGTTTCACTCCCGTACAAGGCAACACTCCACACAAATGTCTTCAGAAAAGAGTTCCTTACACTTAAATTAATATTCGATGTTAGCAAATATCTCTTTTTTCAAAAATGCTTCTCTTCCCATTGCCATTCTGCATTTTACTTCCCAAGTAACAAAACTCATCTACCACCGTCATTGTTTCGTTACCTAATCTAATTCCTTCAGCATCGCCTGATTTTCTAAGACCGCATTCCATTATTTTTGTTTTGCTCCTGTTAATGTTCATTTTATACGCTCTCTTCAACACACTGTCCATTCCATTCAACTGCTCTTCCAGGTCTTTGGCTGTCTCTGACAGAATTACAATGTCATCAACAAAACGCAATGTTTTTATTTATTCCCCCTGAACTTTAATCCCTATTCCAAATTTTTCCTTGCTTTCCTTCACCGCCAGCACGATGTACAAATAGACTAACATCGGAGAAAGGCTACAACCCTGTCTTACTCCCTTCCCAACTGATGCTTCCCTTTCATGCCCTTCGAGTCTAATAACTGCAGTCTGACTTTTGTACAAGTTGTAAATAACCCTCCTTTCCCTGAATTTTACCCATGCTGACTTCAGAATTTGAAAGAGTGTATTCCAGTCAACATTGTCAAATGCTTTCTCCAAATCTATAAAAGCTAAAAATGTAGGTTTGCCTTTCCTTAATCTATCTTCTAAGATAAGACGTAAAGTGAGTATTGCCTCCCGGGTTCCTACGTTCCTCCTGAATCCAAACTGATATTCCCCGACGTCAGTTTCTACCAGCTTTTCCATTCTCCTGTAGATAATTCGTGTTAAAATTTTGCAATCATGACTTATCAAACTGATTCTGGGGCAATTCATCATTGAGTAAAAAAGTATTCATTGCACAAAAGCGTCTAATCAGAATAATTGCTGGAGCCCACCCAAGAGCATCCTGCAGACATTTATTTAGGGATCTAGGGATACTCACTGTAGCTTCACAATATATATATATATATATATATATATATATATATATATATCACATTATATATATATATATATATATATATATATATATATATATATATATATATCACATTATATATATATATATATATATATATATATATATATATATAAACACTAAGAGAAAGGGTGATATTCACTATTCAAGGTTAAATCTAACTTTGGCTCAGAAAGGGGTGAATTATGCTGCCACAAAAGTCTTTGGTCACTTACCAAGTAGCATCAAAAGTCTGACATATAGCCACCTAGTATTTAAAAGGAAATTAAAGGAATTTCTGAATGGCAACTCCTTCTACAATGTAGATGAATTTTTAGATAAAACTTTAAAAAATAAAAATAAAAAAATTCTTAAAGTATTGATTGTCAATTATAGACAACATTTACTAAAGTGACACGTTCCACATCATTACGAAATGTCGTATATATGATCTATGGAATACGTATTAATCTAATCTAATCTAATCTGTCAATGTATAAGAAGTACCTATAACTTGTTTAGATGTGTAAAAGGCTTTTGACTCAATCCCACCCCAAAAGTTATAGCGTGTTTTAGAAAAACTAGAATAAGTAAAAGACACACAAATGGAATAATAGGCGTGTATTGATATTAAGTCTGTAAAAGTAGATCGGAAATTAAAAAAACAGATGACGAGAACACAGCGGAGTGTACGCTGATATGAAACTGTCTGGCAGATTAAAACTGTGTGCCGGAAACGGGACTGGAACCTGAGACCTTTGCCTTTCGCGGGGATAGCTCGGTGGTAGAGCGCTAGCCCGCGAAAGGGAAAGGTTCCAGGTTCGAGTCCCGGTTCCGGCACACAATTTTAATCTTCCATGTACTTTCAACGATGCTGTATTCATCGCACTTTATATAAAGTTGGTTACATACATTTATATACGAGGGTTGCAACTTAAATAGTGGCAACACTGCTGAGGAGACACTGAGCAGTAGAATCTACTATTGTCGCTGATAGCACACGTTGTTGACGTACCTACCTTACCTCCTAGCAAATGGACTCGCCCGTCCCACGTCACCGGCGTGCGCAAAATCGAGGGAAATACAGTCACTAGTGAGCAGGCAGTCTAACGTAACGGTGTCACTATGTGGTTATGTGGTGGTGTTATCCTAACGTCAATGCACATTATTACTGTTTGTTTTTAGAGCATCACCTGCGACCAGCTTTGCGAAATAAGCGCAAATACTTTCTGCGCAACCCACCCAATATTTTGCACGAAAATGTGAGGACGCTTACAGCGCAAGCTAAGGCTGCTGTGTCAGTCAGTGGGACTGGGAAGTACTGAACCATCCACCATACTACCCGGACTTAAGTCCTTGTGACTTTGATTTGATTCCGAAGAAGCATTCGCTTCGATAGGCAGTAGACCGCTCCATGCGCACCACCAACAGAACAGGCTCTGCTAACAGTATACTACGCCTTCCACGTCACTGGAAACGGGTTCTACACAACGCTGGTGACTACTTTGAAGAGCAGTAACAGGTGAAATCATGTAATACTTTTGTATCGGTTGGGAAAAAATAACCGCCACTTTCCAACCCTCAACTGGCTTGAGCGATTTGAGTGGTTTTATCTTTTTCCGCTCTAATAGAAGGGTAGTTTAGGAGAAAATTAAGAGGAAAACACCAGAGAAACAGCTGAATAATCGAAATAATAGAAGTTGCTAAGTTTGTTTAGGCGTCGGATCTGATTGCGATAAAATTGTGCACACTTGATCTTCAAACCAAGAGGAGTGGCAATACATTATATTTCATAGCGTAAATGGCAGACTCAACACAAATCTGTAGTTTCACTTCGATCTTATGGAAATTTTACACTTTTGACTTTCAGAACAATTACTGTCTACATTTCGTTCGGTGAATCGTAGATGGTACCTTACTCTAGCTGTCGACATGGTTTGACAGATCAGCATGTAATTTAGTAGATACATACGATTTTTCATAGACGGGGAGGGAGGAAATGAACTGGGAAATAGTTCATAAGGATATTGGTAGAAAATGGGGTGACAATGCACGGATCGAAGAGTGCATAGAGGATGAGATAGATAAATAGATAGAGAGAGGGGGGAGAGAGGCGGACAATTACATAGACTAACTGAATAGAGCGATAAGTAAATATCCGAACAACACAGGGTTTTCAACTAGTTAACACAGGGACAAGACTAACTGTACAAAGAAGGAAAAAAAGAGGCACGTAAGTGGGGAAAAAGAAAGATACAAAGAATAAAGAAAGCGGTGTGAGACGTGTATAAAATTACCATGCAAATTACCTATGGCAAAGTATTTCCAGATCACTAGATCAAAATATAATTAAATGCGACTGTGGAAGACTGATTCAAAAAATGTACCGATAGGAATACATATTGGAAATTGGCATCTAGATACCATTCTCTTTGCAGTAGACCGGATGGTAATAGCAGAGATATCAGCATGATATGTCCTTGAAAAGTTAATGAGGAATATGGTAAATAGGGTTTTTCAGATAAAACTGAGAAAATAAAGTATATGGTAATGGGAAGTAAAGGACAAAATATGGAACTGGTGAGACGCAACAGAAAAAATCTTAGTAAATATGTGTATCTAGGAAGATGGAAGGGATGAGAAGGAATGAAAAGGACGTAAGGAAGAAGATAGGGGAAGACGACATTCGATACTGTGCGATAACAGCTTGTCTAATCATACAAAGGAGTAAATATTTAAGGCAATAAAAGATGTATGCATAACAACTGTGGGTAATAGATGCAAATAGAGAACGGAAACTACTCGCTGCAAAGATCTCAGAATGCAGAAAATTCCGCAGCTTAACATTATTTTATCACGTGAGAAATGAGATAAAAGAAGGAAGACAATATAACTACCATTATAGATGCAATTAAGGATAAAAACTGATACGATACAGACATCACGACGTAACGACGTAATGGAACAGGGAAGGATACCACTACAAGCAAGGAGATGGATTCCACCACATAGTCAACCTCTTCTAAACCTTTGTTGTCATATTTCAGGCATATACTGGCAAGAAATGTTTTACAAGTTCTAAACTGCATACAGTAAGTGTTTTGAAGGTTTAGTGACATACAATTAAGTAGAAACCATTTAAAGTCAAACAAAATTTCATTACCCGAACTTCCTAACACTATACATGTCTCACTGCTTACTGCAATGTTTGCTCCATCTGCGAACAAAATATGTTATTGACGAAAGGTCATTGATATACACAATAAAGAGTAATGACTCTAAAATAAAGCCTTGGGGGACATCACATGTTATTAGTTCCCAGTTGGATAATGCTAGATGCTTAAATACGATTTGTTTTCTGTCAGAGATATAGGATTTAAACTTTCTACATTGCAATATTCTAATTTAATTAAACATTTTTTATAATGTCAGTACTTTCTTTTTTTCTTGCATTGAGTTATTGTTTTAGTATGCTATTTTTATTCCTTTTCACGTAAGGAACAGTTTATTTCCATACATGAGCTTGTATCAGTTTGGGTGGTGAGTTTCCGTGTTATGTCCTTGGGCAGTTGTGGTGTTATTGGTGTTGCTTTGAGAGTTAGTGGTGAGTGTTATGAGTGTATACCTTTGTGTGGTGTTTTATTTCTTCACTTTTATTTCTTCTGAATTTTATTATTCAGTTTTGTAACTATGGTTTCTTGGTATCCGTTACTCTTTGCTACCTGTGTTATTATGTCCGGCTCCTTGTTAAAATTGTTTTGTTCGAGTGTTTAATCTGTTCCTATGTGTGGTTAGAAGACTAATTTAATGTTATGTCTGAAGCTGTTATCTGCCTGTATATGCTGAATAGCGGATATATTCAGGAAATTTATTTGGCCTGTTTGTTCTTTCTCTAAAGTGAACTTCACGTTCTTCTCTATTGTGTTCATTTTCTGGTTCATCTCAGCAGAGGGTATCTGCACTTGTATATTATATTGTACACAGTGAAGAGGATGAAAAACATAGTTGTAGTAATATTTTCTGAGTGTTACGTTTTCTGTTTCCGCACTTTATCGTGAGGAGTGAAAATTGACTGTCCAAATCTGAGAATCTTTCACGGTTATAGCTATACTGAAATATATTTTGTCCTGTCGGAAAGTAACATGGCAGGCAATCACCGGAAACTTTCGAAACGCATATGTAAATACAAGAGTGTCTGTTGCCTTTGTAATACTACGTAATTACCCAGTAATTGCTCACATTCAAAACTCACGCACACCCGATATGTATCGCTAAATTAATTCAGATTTGCAAACAATGAATGCAGTCTTCCCAGACTCTTACATGTTTCCAAATCCAATAATGAAACGTACTCCAGTGGGAACTAGATTAAGTGGTGACTTCCTGCTAGTCAGTACCCGACGCTGCCGTTGAGAAATATCGGCCATGCTGTTTTCGTAGAAACTGCAGAGAAGCGCGGGGCGCCTGCAGGAACCAGTGTCTGCAACCCGCAACGCAGCGTCTGTTACACAAGCGTCACTTGCAGACCACAGACGAATTAAAATTATTAGACTAAACCCTTATATTTTATGCCATTGATTCATGGTATGAAATTTCCTTTGCAAGAAACTCCCAGGTCATTCTGTTTTTAACAGTTGGTAATGTTTGCCACTTTACATCCAAATTGTGTTATGTCCGAAAGAACAGACACCTCACCTATTCGCTATGGCTGTAGCGCTCCTATCGTCCTTGCCCTCTTACACTCGCCATTACGGATTCCCGTGCGAGCTCGAATGTGTGATCGCATCTGCGGTAAAGTAAATGAAGCTAACGCCGTCTTCGCATTATAAAAATAAGCGAATTTACACGCGAAGACGGCGTTAGATTCATTTACTTCACCGCAGATGCGGTCATACTTTCTACCTCGCACGTGAATCTGTAGTGGGGAGTGTAAGAAAAAAATGTTCAAATGTTTGTAAGGCTTATGGGACTTAACTACGGGGTCATCAGTCCCTAAACTTACAAACTACTTATGAACTACTTACGAACTAGGACGGCACAAATATCCATGCCCGAGGGGGGATTCGAACCCCCGACCGTAGTGGCCGTGCAGACCGTGACTGAAGCGCCTCAGTCTCCTCGGCCACCGCGGCCGGCGGAGTGTAAGAGGGCATGGACGATAAGGGCGGTCGGCGGCCTACGTTGCCTGTACGCTTTTGTGCTGCACGTGTCCCCTCACGTTTCAACTTCGTTACCACATCAGAAACAGTGGACGTAGGGGAGTTTTGGAGTGTGGAAACCTCGCGTACATACTTCTGAGACAAGTGACACCCAATCACCCGGCCACGTTCGAAATCCCTGAGTTCTGCGGAGCGTCCCATACCGCTCTCTCACGATATCTCATGTCTACTGAGGACGCTGATATAAAGTACTTGGTAGTAGGTCGCAGCACAATGCACCCAATGATAAAAACGTATATTTTTTAGGGTGCCCGGATACTTTTCATCAGAAAGTGTATCCGCCATATATAAAAGGTATATAAAGACCTTCCTATATTAGAGGGAATTTTCTCTCAAAATATCAAAGTAATGGCTCAAGAACTTTCGCAAATAACTGCTTTTCACAAAAGAATATCTACAGTTTTATAAATAGAGATTGATTAAATGTTATGCCAGGACGTACATCATCAGAAATTGTTTTGACGTTGCTGCAGGGAACTACGCACAGTGGCTTCCACGCCGTGTGTTAATTGGAGTGGCCAGTTTCGCACTCGACGCATCGTGAGGTTAATTGATGTGCGAGGAGAGCGCGTGGCGTGGGACGGGCAGGTGTTCAATATGTGCAGCGCGTCCACGGGCCGTCTGCCCCACTGCTAATGGCCGGCCGCCACAGAGGAACCGCCGGCTGTCGACCGCTGGCAAGGCCACGGCGCCTGGATCATCACTCCGTGGACGACACCGCTGTGACAGGGCGCAACACGCCGTGTCACAGTTACTAGGCCGCTGTCGATGCTGCAGCGCAGACAAATGACACACTCTACAGCTAATTGCCGTCGGTTACTGCCAACAGAAGGACAGTAATTCATCACCTGCAGCTAAAGGTCCCTGCCTTGTTTTGGCATTCAGTACGTATCATTAATTTGCTGGAAACCAGTATTCTAGTACCTGTTTCTCGCCTCTCATTATTTTGGATCAGAACCACTGCACAAAAGGTTACTATAGAGCAGGGTTTCTCAATTTGTGGGTCGTGACCCCCAGAGGGGCTCACAGCTGCCACAAGAATTCAGACAGCTTAGGAGTAATCCTCTGACTTTCAAAAATAAACTGAAAGTTTCCTCATGACTCACTCTTTCTATTCTCTCGAGGAATTCTTGGAAAAGTAAGAAAAAATAAATTAATTTCAGTGTTACGTTGTTGGTTCTTTTCACTTTGCTTAGGCCTGTCGTGTGCAAAGGATAGCTACATGATCAATTGCTAATCCCTTGTTACAGTCTCATGTAGTGACTCGTTCTCAATTCCGGTCCCATAGATATACAAAAAATTTCAGTTTGCGATCGTCTTTTCACAGCTCGAAATTTAAATGAAAATAACGGCTTAACCGTTCATCTGACACGAAGATTGAATAAACGAATTTGTACAAGAGAAAATTCTCTAAACTTCACTCTCTTGTGTTTCTTTCATATATCGAATCGTTTCAGAGATATTTGCAAAAACCAATGACGATTTGACGATGTCTGTCGGTCTGTCCGTAACGTGTTACCACTCTTTAAGTCGAGCCTTTGAACCGAGGCGACCAATTTTTACTGACCTAATTGTTGGCTACCACAGCACCAGAACCTCCCTTTTTCTAAATATTTAGGTCGAAAAATACGTTAGTAACACTAAAAAAAGGCCGTTCGTGATGGCCTTTAGACAGCAGGAAATTTATTTGCAAATAAACCATTCATCTGACACGAAAATTGAATAAACGAATTTGTAGAAGGGGAATTATCTACAACTTTGGTCACTTGTGGGTTTTTTTTTCATATCTAGCACCGTTACAGAGGTATTTGCAAAATAGGGACGATTTGATTCATATGGCAGACTCCCCTTTGTGTATCACTTTTAATCTCAATGCCACTGATGAACACTAATTTGTATAGTAAGAAAATCACCAAATACAAAAGGGGGTTTTGGGCGAGGGCTTTCACGTGACTTATTTCCGAACAATAAATGTACGCTACGTTCCTTCCAGGCTACAGTCATTCATAACCAGTACAAGCAATGAAAGTACAAACAAATTACCAAAGCAAGACAGATAATAATATTTTAATGGAAAGAGATAATGAAAATGTGGAAGAGAGATTAAAATAAGCGTTTGAAGAGGTAAAAGTTGAAAAAAAGAGTATGTTTGTCAAAGTTAAACTCAAATATCAAATAATTTTGGCTGTTTGTTAAAACGGTCAGAAAGAATATTACGTGTTGGGTGCATAGATATTATCACAACAGTAGAGTAGTAATCGTATCGTCCATTATTTTTTATTATTTATATTTTTATTATTTTTGTCCGAAATGATTTCATAAAATCATAAAACTACAGGCAAATTTAATGTGGGCCGTAAAACGTGACAGTGGGATTTTTTTAAAATTCTGACAGGAATATTTCAGGGTGTTTGCAGGGCAAGTGATACATCCGGGATAGAAAATTGTGACTTATGGACGGATTCTGGCGTTATCATCACCGCCGTGAGATAATGCAGTCGAAGAAGCAAAAGACTGTGACAACATATGCAGAGATATCTTTCAAGATATTTTTGTTGCAATAAAAGTGATTCCAAATACAAAAAAAGAAAAAAAAATTGTATGCTCGCCATACTCTCCACACTGTGTATCTCGGAAATGGAATGTCCCTCGGGTCTAGCTCCAACTACTCTGCCGTGTTCCAAGTAGTAGCTGCCGTGCGCCCAGACTGACGTTGTAAACACTTCCATATGGCTCATCGGAGTACAAACGCCAGTTCTCCCAGAAAAATCAAATGTTTGTAAATCTATCGTCGGACCAAACTGCGTTGTCATAGCTTACAAACTACTTAAATTAACCTAACCGCCTTTTATTCCTTGTGTACGCGATAGCACCGTCATCGGTACCTGTCCGCCTGTTGCTGTCCCGTGACCTTTTACTGTATGGCAAGCACTGTCTGGGCCAATGGTTCCCACCCTGTGGTCCACGGACCACAAGTGTTCTGCAACAGCTAAAATATGATCCATGAAAGGTATGTAATTTCCAACGTTTATTTTTTTTAATTGCTAATTCCTTCTTACGCGACCAGTCAATCATTAGATTTTCTGCTAAAAGTACCTACTATGAATAGTGGCACGTAGCGCTGTTTTAGGTCGGAGCTGACTGATTAACAAACACTCGTTTACACTCGTCGACGAATTATATAGCACTTCTCAAACACGTCCAAGAGCACCGAATGAACTGACACCGGGCGGAATTATATATGTAGTAACAGAAGATCGTGCGGCTCACCGAAATTAAGCACCGTCGGGCGTGGCCGGTACTTGGGTGGGTGACCGTACGGGTTCGGCATTTTGCTCACAGTAATTTTAAAACAATTGGCATTTTACCAAATTCAAATAGTGAAATATGTGTGTTTTCTTATAAACGCAACTAGAAAATACTTATTTAGACATTTATACTAATAATAAATCTGTAAATGTAGGTCTGTCGCTGTTCCCTTCAATCTTCAAAACTACGGGACGAATCTTCGTGCGGTTTTCACAGGAAATATAAGAACAGTTTGGGTCAACATATAGGCCTAATTTTACCGAAATCGGATTGTGAAAAAAGAAAGATATCGCAATTTTAAGTGTTTTCAGTAACCGTCGTGTCTGTTTTTTCAACTATTAAAAACCTCTTATCTCCAAAACTACTTGACGAATTTGCATGGGGTTTTCACAGGCAACTTGAGCGTAACTCTGGACAACAAATAGACTTCATTTTATAAAACTCGGATCAAGGGAAAAAAAGAATATCGTAATTTGAAATATTTTATCAACTAACGTCATGTCTGTCTGTCTCTTTGAACACGTCTATCTTTTAAACTACTTGACGAATGTTCATGCGGTTTTCACATGTAACGTGAGCATATCGTGAGGTTACATAAAGGCTTCAATAATTAAAATCGGATCAAAGAAAATAAAGATATCATAATTTAATCATTGGCTTAAAAGCCATCGTGTATGTTTATTTGTTGAAGGTAATCTTCAAAAGTACTACACGAACTTTCATGCGTTTCCACAGGTAAATTGAGGATAGTTTGGAGAGTAACATAGGCTTAGTTTCATCAAACTCGGATCAAAGGAAGGAAAGATATCGTAATTTGAAATTTTATTTATATGCTATACTTATAAGTACGGCGTGAAACAGCAAATCTCCGTGATTACTGCACGAAGTTTCATGGGGTTTCATAGATCAACAGAGAATACCTTGGGCAACATATAAGCTTCATTTCATCAAAATCGGATCAGGGGAAGAAAAGATATCGTAATTTGTAATTTCTGGTGCATGCTATGCATTAAATGCAGCGTAGTACAGCAAAGACCCGATAGAGGCGCTGTTACTGACATAGTATACCAAATAACTAATAGATGGCGATGCTGCGTTGTTGATTCTCATAACTACGAAGTAATACACTGGAACAAGGACTATGCTTTTCCTTACGGAAGTGGTGTAGTGTATTAATGTTGAAAATGGCTGTTGAATCCTTTTTAAAAAATCAGTGACGTACAATGAGGGGAATAATTCTTAGTGTTGATAATAATATAAAAAATTTATGTTGTTCCGATCAGAAAATTAATGATCCCACTAAAGGACAGGACAATATGAGGCGACATTAGTTACACAGTATACCAAATAACTAATTATGGCGTTGCTGCGTTTTTTTTCTTCATTCTTATAACTGTGGTGTAATAAACTACAAAAAGAGGTACAATTTTACTTAAGGCGGCGGCGTCGTGTGCCGATATTGGCGATGACCGTTGAATGATTTTTAAAAATCAGTCGCGTAGATTGAGGGGAATAATTCTTTATGTTCACGATGAAATACATAATTTATGCTGTTCTGGTCAGTAAATTAATCATCCTCCTAAAGCTAATAGTTCGTTGCTAACGATAGCAAACTGAACTGCTGCCACTACAAGTAGAATTTAACCCAGTTGGGACAAAAAAAAAGGTTTTTCTTCCTAGTTGTATTCCATATGCTTTGCAATGTCATGGAAAGAAAAGAAGTGTATCTTTCGACGGGTATAACCACTAAATTATACATAGCGTATATATATATATATATATATATATATATATATATATATATATATATATATATATCTGGAGTGAGCATTGCGTTCTGTGCTCTTCTCAACATTAAGATGGAATTACCACGTGATATTGAAACAAAGCCACTGTTTTCATACATTTATTTGCTCTTACGATTCGTTAGTATCGCATTGGGTGCAGAGAAACCCCACTTCCTTTTCGCAGAGCAACCACATAACAGGAAATAATATCTAAATAAATGTGTCTCAGAAGCAACAAGAAAGTTGAGGAAGGGTCGCTAAAACGGCCATTTACACATAGTCATCCGTCTTAACCGAACAAAAAAGGACCAAGATAAAGTCAGCGATTAGTAGATTTTTCCCAATATCGGTTGACATTTCCACCTTAATGTTGAGGGGACAAAATCTCTGAATGCTCACTCCAGAGATATCTCTGCTCTGTGCCTGCCACTAGAGATAATATACATACGCGAGTGACAAACTCATCAGAAACCTCTCTGCTTACATAATTGTTCGGTACAATATTGTGATTAAAATTTGTAGGTACTTGCTTTTGGTTCGGACTACATTAAGATAGAGAAAGACGTCTTATTTTTCAGAGACGATTGTACTTTGAGTTATGATCAGACTACTATATATATATATAGTTCTATTACACAAGATTGATTTCAACTTCGTGCTTTACAAAGTAATCACTGCTGGACGTGGGAACATGTATTAGCTGAAATAGTGGTCGATGCTGCTAACACAGTGAAGACAATTCTCTGGAAATACTATATTCAATGGAAAGTTCTATACAGATGATCAGCTGACGCCATTCCTTCAACGATTACCCAGACTACTTTATCGCACATTGACACCACCATGACGTCTTATTTAAACAGACGTGAACTGTTCTGTTGATTGAATTAGTAGACTTTCAGTATTCGTCGAGTTTTCTATAATATGGAGCACTGCATACGGAACAACTACATTGTCTTGTCTTGTCTTGTTTGTATAGTCTATGGGACTTAACTACGGGGTCATCAGTCCCTAAACTTACAAACTACTTATGAACTAAGTAAGACTAAGGACAGCACAAATATCCATGCCCGATGGGGGATTCGAACCCCCGACCGTAGTGGCCGTGCAGACCGTGACTGGAGCGTCTCAGTCCCCTCGGCCACCGCGGTCGGCACTACATTGTCGCCATTGCAACACTGCAGCATACTAATACTTTAGCATACACTTACTGTGGGAGATAAACAGTTTAGTACATCACCATAGAACCAGTACATGGCGCTGTTATTATTATTGGTATTTTTCATCTCAACGATAAAAGTGTTTTCAGAAGTTTACGCCAGACAGACAGTAAGACACCGCAATCTTAACACAAACTAACATTGAAATTACATTGTTCCGGAGTACGGGCTTAAATTAATTCCACTTTTTGTATGAAAAACTTTATGAACATTTATCGTTTTCGACAATGACTTCTACTTAAATTTGAGATATTGACTAGGAGAACTGAGTTTATTGACATAGCAATCCAACAAGGATTCCATTTTTTCTTATCTACGTCCGGAACCATAAAAAACCATGATATACACAGGTCCCTCTTTAACAACCGTTGCGAAGCACGGGCATATAAGCTAGTATTAAATACATTACAAACCGTTCTTTGACTGTCGGAAAAAAGCTATACACGCGATCGAATGCGTGACTTTTAAAGGCACGAGTTCTCGCGGGTCAAGCTTGGCGGCCCCCTTCGTACTTTTCGATAGGAGTAGGCAGCGGGATTCTCCCATCATCTCCAACATGAACACCACACTAGACACGCGCCCATTACAGTCAACTACATTAGTATAGACAAAAAATGTTCAAATGTTTGTTAAGCTTATGGGACTTAACTACGGGGTCATCAGTCCCTAAACTTACAAACTACTTATGAACTACTTACGAACTAGGACGCCACAAATATCCATGCCCGAGGGGGGATTCGAACCCCCGACCGTAGTGGGCGTGCTGACCGTGACTGGAGCGCCTCAGTCACCTCGGCCACCGCGGCCGGCTAGTATAGACACTTCAGCACACAGTTCTCACACTTCGCGAAGGAGCCTGCGGCTGCTAGGGACAGGGAAAAAAACCTTTCCAATTAGGCGGCGGAACCTGCTCTTCGGGGTCTTCCAGCCATTCGTGCCATACTTTTTTTATTCCTTTCTTTTTTACAGAAGCTTCTGAATCAATATTTCTCAATTCATCCAGAACGCACCAGAACTGTATATTCAAACTAAAATGTACAAACAGGGTGGGTATCAAACCCTGGACTCTTTGCTCCAAAACTCTATGGACTACACTACACGACTGCTGGCGTTAATCGTTTCACTTCTGAGTTTAATAGGTTAGATGTTTTCAGTAAACTTTAATTTTGATAGTTTCTTTGTTTTTAACTTTGATCAAAAAAGAAATCAAAGAAGTCCCTGGTCTAGAAGACGTCGGGAGCCACTGGTGCAGCCCCTGGGACGCTTTTAGATCATTGTTCTGGCGGGCTCTTTGAAGCGACGGCGTTACGCGCCAGACATTTACAGCTTCGGCTGTTGGTGCTAATCGACACGGCAAGCGGCTGGGGGACTGCCCGCAGACTTTCCCCGAGGTCACGTCAGCCAAGGTCTCCTCCTCTCGCGCCGCACTGCACAATCCTTAACGAGGGCCATCCACAATGTAGGCGGCGTCACCTGGCGTAAACAGATCAGATATGTGTTCAACATTGGGCTGTTTGACCTCGGCCGTCCTTACTGTGTTTCGGGGTGCGGTTCGTAGACTAATCAGACTTCTTCATTCTGGTCCACCGTGGTAAGTTTCTTCGTCTCTGTGTAACTATTCCAGGCTACATGCATAACTTACTTTCTGTATTCCAGAATTGCTATCTCTCTCTCTCTCTCTCTCTCTCTCTCTCTCTCTCTCTGTGTGTGTGTGTGTGTGTGTGTGTGTGTGTGTGTGTGTGCGTGAATCACACACACACACACACACAGTACCTTCCATTAGTAAATTGACCATTATGAGTAATAACGCATCCTATCGACCAGTCCCTTCTGCTTTCGCAATTCAACTGAGTACCTCTTCATTTCTAACTAATGTTTATCATTCTGATGCTACACCTCATTTTAAGGGCTACTTTTTCATATAGTCCATGTCTCATTTCGCTACAAACTACAAGTATTGCAAATCTGGGCGAGATAGAGGACATTTTCATGATCCCGTATATAATGTCGCATGGTGCCCTTTTAGTAAAACTTTCTTTTTTGTACAACTGAATATACCAGGTTTCTACGACACACAATTTTTTTTTTTCAGTGTAACATTTGGTCGTAATATTTCACCACCAAACATTTTTTACATTGAAGCGATTGTCCCTTATGCTATATTTGATACACTTAATAATTCATAGTGTAATGTTAAACACAAAACTTAGTTGATTTTTTCCTTTCTTTTTTCTTGGTCTCATTCGGCAGAAAACAAAAGTAAAATTTTGCTATCTTCGTGTTACGAAAACCTACAAATTATGCAACATAACCACTCACTCTTCTCCTTTTTTAATCTGCCGTGTCGTATGGACCGGTTTTCTTGGCAACCTGAGCTTTTGGTCTCTTATTTACTTGCTTCGTGCGACAAGCAACAGCAAGAGAAAAAGTGTGCACCAGCTGCAACGACTTTTATTGCTACATGTAATCCGATCTGAAGGAAAGGATGATCTTCATAACCAAGATGGCCACACTATAATCAAATCACGCCAAGTAGAACTTACTTCTAGTTGTAGAGTACAACTATTCAAATATTTCGAAATATTTGACATTTAGAATACAAAAAGTGCATTAAACTTCATTTACACGATAAATCAGTCAAAACTACAGGCCATAAATTCAACTAAATAGGACTACCTAGGAGTAACAATTACAAATAACTTAAATTGGAAAGAACACAGAAAATATTGTAGGGAAAGCGAAGCAAAGACTACGTTTCGTTGGCAGAACACTTAGATGACGCAATAGCTCCATTAAAGAAACTGCCTACACCACACTTGTGCGTCCTTTTTTGGAGTATTGTACCAATTGTTGGATCCCACCAAATGTGATTGGCGGATTAGTAAGAGAAAGTACAGAGGACAGCTCATTTATTATCGCAATATAGGGGAGAGAGTGTCACGGAAATGATGCAAGAGTTGGGGTGAAAATCATTAACCGAAAGGCGTTACTCGTTGCTACGAGATTTTATTTTTTCTTTTTTTTTTTTTCTTTGTCTATGGCACTTAACTACAGGGTCATCAGTCCCTAAACTTACAAACTACTTATGAACTACTTACGAACTAGGACGGTACAAATATCCATGCCCGAGGGGGGATTTGAACCCCCGACCGTAGTTGCCGTGCAGACCGTGAATGGAGCACCTTAGTCTCCTCCGCCACCGCGGCCGGCTACGAGATCTATTTGCCAAAATTATCTCACCAATTTTCTCTTCCGAATGCGAACAGATTTTGTTAGCACCCGCCTACATAAGAAGACATGATCATCCAAATAAAATATGAGAAATCGCATCAGAATTTAATTATTTTTTTTAATTTTTCGTATTTTGACAGCTCAGCTATTGTACATGATCACAGCTATGTTCATGTAATATCGCTAACTGAGCTGTCAAAATAGTGGTCCAAACACGAAAATTTTCTTTAAAAAAATTAAATTTGGGTCTGATGTGTAGGAACGATACTAAATGTGTTCACTATTAGCAGCAATAAAATAGTCAAATCGTCGTGAAAGCAAACAAGACAACGACGTTAGACGGAAGTAGAGATTAATAAACCTGAAGATGGCAATTGTGCTGAAACAGGCCTGTCGTAATTAATAAATAATTTCTTCATATAGCAGCGTCTTTGGTGCACAAAGTTTCTTAAAAAATGTTCAAATGTTTGTATAGCTTATGGGACTTAACTAGGGGGTCATGTCCCTAAACTTACAAACGATAATTAGCTAATCCTAAGGACGGAACAAATATCCATGCCTGAGGGGGGATTCGAACCCCCCCCCCCCCCCCGGCCGTAATGGCCGTGCAGACCGTGACTGGAGCGACTCAGTCCCCTCGACCACCGCGGCCGGCAAAGTTTCTTACAATGTTATATGACATATATGACGCAAAGGGTCCAGATGAATACAAAATCCTTTATAGATGAACCGAAACTAACCAAGTGGCTTCTCCACAACTCATATGCTCGTTGCATTTCATATCACTCTGCAATGTTACACTTAGGTATTTATCGACGCAACTGTCCCAAGCAGCTAATGCTATATTGGAAAATTAAAGGAGTATTTTTCTGCCAATCTGCATTAGCATTAAATTTCCTAGATGTAAAGCACAGTAAATGCAAATACTGTCTCCAAGTTATCATGGAATCGTTCGGGAGGAACTGAACAGTGACATTCTCTCGTGTTCTAAATATCGTCAGGAAACAGCCACAGATTGCTACTTACTCCTTCCGTCAGAGCCTGCAAGTAGACAAAGTAATAATGGACCTGTCGAACTTCCCTGGGTCACTCCTGACCATACCCTTGCCTCTGATGAACACTCGCCTTTGAAAACAACTTCTGTTACTTAAGAAATATTCGAGCAACTTACATATCTGGAAAGATACCGTACCATCGTTATCACTTTCCAGTGTGGCATCACATGAAATGATGTTCGGAAACTGTGCATTATACAGGATGAATCTAAATTTGCGCACTCTGGCTTCGCAGCGCGATTCCTCACATGCTAGCAACAAAAAAATGTCTGTCGCAAAATTTCGTCCTGCGCATATTTCCGGCAGTAAATGGACGTTGAAGATTGAAATGGATGTGTGTCCCATACGTCAGTGTGTTTCAGAATTACACTACTACACCAACAAAGTTCTAGGAGATGTGGGAAGTGTCTTGAGGAACAAAGTGAGCATAGAAACCCATACCCGGAAACGTCATCCAATGACGCTACAGAGCGTCGAAGTTGCTGGAGGAGATGTCTAGCGGCAGGAACTGGTGCCTGTAACTTGGACTCTCCGTAGCGTCGTTGAATGGCGTTTCCGAGCATGGGTTTCCATTCTCATTTTGTTCAAGTCGCCTAATACATCCCTTACAAGTCTGTTGGTGTAATTATGAAACACACTGACGTATGGAACACACAGCCATCTCAGTCTTCGAAGTTCATTCACTGGCGGGATGAAATTTTGTGGGAGACATATTTCATTGTTGGCAGGTGAGGAATCGCGCTGCGAAGCCCGAGTGCGCGAATTTAGATTCACCCTGTAGAGTTTACTTGCTTACCCTCATCCATTGTTAGTAGGGTATCATGGCACAATGCTGTAAGCTGAGTTCCGCACGACCGATGAATTTCAAAAACTGATTTCCGGATATAGTTTTCTTTCTCTAAGAAACTGACTGTATTCCAACTAACGAAGTTCAAGAACTATGCAGCGGGGAGACGTTAAAGGTATTGGTCTCAAATATTCTCCGCATGTACAGGAGTCACTTGCGCTTTTTTCGTATCACTTCGGAAATGTGCTGATATTTTATTTAGTTGATCCCATCCCATAAACTATGTTCTTCTATGTACGATATTTTGGCGTGTTCCAGATGACAATTGTTTTCCTGATCGGCTAAGCAGATGTTGACACTTCTTTCCATTGTTCCAGTACATATTTCAGCAAAACTGAATGGAATTTCATATACTCCATGTGTTGCTAGGAGTGAAGTGTATCTTTTGTCGATCTCAAATACTCTTCGACCGTCTTGGTGCGTCTAAAGACCCTTTCGACCTGATGCTTTGCAAAACTTTTCCGACGCGACCTGTAATTTTAGTAATTATCGGGAGGTTCGAGTTCTCCCTTGGGAATGGGTGTCTGTGTTGTTCTTAATGTAAGTTAATTTAAATAGTTTGTAAGTCTAGGAACTGATGACCGTAGCAGTTTGGTCCAATAGGTTTACAAATAAATGAACATTTAATCAACGGGAGGAACATTTCTCCAGATGGTCACCTTTGGTGCTCAGTACTTTCAGATTCTTGTTTGCTTTGACGGAATGCTCGTTCAATCTCCCTAGTAAAATATCCACTTTTCTTGAATACCGATTGTAAGAGATTTATACTGCCCTCCATTAGTTTGGAAACACCTAGTAATGGAAAGGAAATACAGTATAAAATGCATTTTGTTGTTTTCCATATGTTTATTAAACTCAAATAATACACAGGAAGATGCAACATTAAATTTGCGATACCTCAGAACAGCCATCCTTTGCTTTCATCACCGCCTTGCATACTCTCGGTATCCGCTGAGTCAGTTTGCCAAGGTTTCAGTTGGAATTAATATTCATTCTTCCTGCAGGACCTCCCATAATTGTGTCGCACTCATGATTTCCAGTTTTCGAATCCTCCTATCCAATAGCAGCTCCACTGGGTTACAATGAGGGGATTGGGGCGGCCATTCCATTTTGTTCAATATCTTACGAACTTCTAGAGACTTCAATAGTTGTGACACAAGCGAGACGTATGTTTCGGGTCGTTGTCTTCCTGCAAGAAACCTTTTCCCAATCAGACGCAAACCAGACGTCTTAGCATGTCGCTGGAGAATGGTATGATAATCCTTTTCGTGAATTTTTCCATTTTCACCAAATCTCCGACTTTATTCCCTCCAAAGGATCCCCATCCCATCACATAACCCCCTCCATGATTTATAGTTGGAATTACACTCTGAGGATTCAAGCGTTCATCGGGTAAAAGGCGTACAAATTGACGGCATTTACTTTCAAATATTTCGAACCTGGATTCATCAGTGAATAAGTCTCTTTCACAATCCCCCGCTGTCCAGTGTTGGTGTATTTTAGCCCACTGAAGCCTTTTCTTCTTGTTAACAGGGTGCAACAGTGGTTTCCTTGTTGCTACATTATCTCGGAGGTTGTTGTCTGCCAGGCGTCGTCTCACTGTTGACTCACTCACCGGTGTATTCCTCGTTGCGTTTAGTTCAGCAGTCAATTCACGAACACTTTTGGATCTGTTACGTTTACTGGTCACTACGAAATACTTTTCCTGGCGTTCTGATATTTTCCTGGGTGCTCCTGAGCCAGGACAATCTTCATAGTAGCCTGTTTCTCGATGCCGGTGTATGGTTTTGACAACTCCGCTGATTGAAATCTTCCGTTTCTTTGTTATTTGTCGAACACTATTGCATTCTTGGTGCAAAGTGATTATCATTACCCGCGATTCATAATGAATCTGGCACTTTGGGGTCATTTTCAATTACTTTCGCGGCGTGTTATACCTTTATGCAAACGCAAGTACAGCAGAAGTGTAAACAACGTACCTCTACATAGCCATGCGGTCTACTCGCGCCACCTGGCGTGTTTACTAGAACTGCTTGGACAGGCAACGTCGCTTTACATAAAACGGAGCAATACAAGTATGTTCAAATATGTTTGTATATGAACAATAATTAAGTGTAGAACACTGAGTCATTGTTAACCGTCATTTGAGCGTGCTATTCCGTGTTCTAACCAATAACTCACATAGATCACTGCCATCTTGCTCCGTTGTGATAGTCGGCCGCGGTGGCCGAGGGGACTGAGGCGCTCCAGTCACGGTCTGCACGGCCACTACGGTCGGGGGTTCGAATCCCCCCTCAGGCATGAATATTTGTGCCGTCCTTAGTATAAGGTAGTTGATAAGTAGTTTGTAAGTTTAGGGACTGATGACTCTGTAGTTAAGTCCCATAAGCTTAACAAACATTTGAACATTTTTCCGTTGTGATACGCAGTATGGAGTTTCCAAACTTACTCACCGCTACCAGTAGCACCTCTGAAAATGTCCAGCGCAGCTCTGGACGAAACGTCAGGAGCAGATATGTTTCTTCGACCACGACCATATAACCCGGAAGATTCAACAGCAATTATTTCAGCCGCTCGTGAAAGCCTTCACTACATGAATAAAATAATTAACTCACAAACAGATAACATTAATGACGCAGAAACACTTTAGGTTAATGAATAAATCAAAATGGAACACGACCACCAGGTCACTGTACGAAACCCCATAACTAAGATTATCTACTGCCCTCTGAATTTCCTGGATGAATAGCCCGAGATGCGTTTCATGTAGTCGTTGCTTTCGTAATCCAAGTTACATGGTCCGTCTACGACCATCGGCATGCTTTATCATAGAATTTCCACCTTCACCTGCATTTTATAATCGCTAGATTTCGCTTTTGGACACACCCATTACTACTAAAGCTAGAGTAGTGATATTTTCACCGGCTTCGGCTACCATAGTAAGTACTCAAATTATATCTTGTGTCCCACGACAATCGGTTCCACGACAGCCTTCTTCAAACACCGCACTGCATGAAGTGTGCATTGCATACATAGCATCTATGAACACAGGCTTTGCTGCAGTTTGTTGCTTTCCACCTGCCACAATTTATTTTACTCTCCTTGTTGGGTGCAGTCCTTCCTCAGCAGTTGTCCACCAGTGTGTAAATATTGGTACGCTGTGTCAGATGGCCTCCTCGCTGCGGACAACGCGTCCTACGACCGTCTGTAGACACAGTCAAGCACCTTTCTAGAACCTACTGTGGTGTCAAGTACTTGGAATTTGAAGGTAACCCTTCTGCGTAATGTAGGAAGTACCTCTTGTATGTGCGGTCATAGTTTACTTTTATCTGTGTGCTAACAGGGAAACAAAACACCACTATTCGCACAGCGCTTCTACTTTTTCCTTTTTCTTCTCTTCTGTTACGTAGACGTAACGATGTCGTCAATGGAAAACCTGTCACAGCAAACTATTGTAGGCACAAAAGCGGAGTTGCGTTGCACTGCTGATGCTTTATAAATAGTAGTCAAAGGGGACATTGGTAGTCTAGTATAGTTGGCCATCCGCAAAATCTCGACACTGCTAGAAGATGAACATGGAAAATGTCACGATACTTCGATGTGCCCACCCGGAAGCAAACTCGAGAGCGTTTGATCATGATGTCAGTCTAGGTTTACCCCAGCTTTCTCCGGCCACACTATGCGGTGATTTTTCAGATTAAATGCAAAAAAAAAAAAAAAAAAAAAAAAAAAAAATAAATAAATAAATAAATAAATAAATAAATAAAATAAAATAAAATAAAATAAAATAAAATAAAAAATAAATAAATAAATGGAAACACACATTTATAAAACGTGTAATTTTTTATTGGGTCTTAATGGTTCGTGAAGCCGCAGATGTGATATACGTATATGTACAAACAAATAATTCAAATTATGATCAAATAAATACGTTTTTCTTATGGAGATCTAGTGTCAACACATACAGAAAATAAGTTGAGGCACTGAAATAAAGTTTGTGCCACAGCGGGATTCAAACCTATGTTTCCTGTTTACTAGATTTATCTATCCATTGTCGGGAATGAGCATTTATTTACTGTTAATATCACCTACGCCTGAGGTACAGGTAGTATTCTTCCTATTTGTTGGGGTGCAGTTCCGCTACTGGAGGCCCTCGGCAATTGATACAAAGAGGAATATGAAGCCATAGTTTAGAGCGTCACGTAAGTAGGTTATTTTCGTGCATTTGTGTTATCAATAATGACACGCTGGCTGAGTGGATTGCAGAATCAGAGACGACGACGCCACCATCTCACGTACGTCTCCTCTGCGGAAGTGTGGCAGCCAGTGAGGAAGATTAGTGCCTTCCTTCTTCCCGTCGAACAAGAAACTATGGATTCCGCGAATGTTCTATTTTTCTCACCAAACGTATTAGGCACGAGCCAAGACGAACCCGATGACATTATTGCGAGGCCAAACAGTGAATTATCTGCTTCCCGACGAACGGAAGACTGTGCCGTTATGGCGATAGTGCGCAATCCGAAATACCAACAACATTTCTGTAATTTTGTGAGGTGCGTGCTATGAGACGGAGCTGGAACGTTCGGTGTATGAGAAGCTGATGTTGATCACGGTGAGTACCGACTTGGCAGACGATCTAAGAAATTTTGGTCATACGTCAAATCGGGAAACTGGTCGAAACCACACATCCAGACACTTTGTGACCAAAATAGCGTTGAAGCAGAGGATGAGACACAAAAAGGCCGAAATACTAAATGTCTTTTTCAAAAGCTGTTTCACAGAGGAATATTCAGGTGTTCTTGGCTAACAGAATGCAGAATGTTTTCTTCAAAGGAGAAAAGTCTTTGGGCGTTAAAGTGATAGCAGAAGTGCCCCAAGGGAGTGTTATAGTACCGTTGCTATATAGAAATGACCTAGATAACATCGGAAGCTCAGTCATGCTGTTTGCGGATGATGCTATAGTTTGTCGAGTTCGCAACACTGGAAAATGGTAGCGAAAAGTAGAGGATGTGCAGCGTATCCACACATGGTCCAGGAAATGGCCATTGAATTTCAACATAATAAGTGTGAAGTGCTGCGATTACAGGAAGATACTTTGTTTTATAACCACGAAATAACAGGACAAACATTGGAAGCAGTTACTTCCACAAAATATCTGGGAGTAGACGAAGGGGAGATTTGAAATGGAACGTCCATATAAAAGTAGTGGTGGGTAAGACAGCCATATACAACCACTCTCTCAAAAGGCTCTGTACCAAAAGATTGGAAAGTTGCTCAAGTCACATCTATATTCCAGAAAGGCAGTAGGAGTAACCCACTAAACTACAGACCTATTTCATTAACGTCAATTTGCAGCAGGGTTTTGGAACATATTCTGTATTCAAATATTATGAATTACCCCAAACAGAAGGATCTATTGACCCAAGGTCACCACGGATTTAGAAAATATCGTTCATGCGAAACATAACTAGCTCTTTACTCACACGAAGTGATGTGTGCTATCGACAAGGCTTCGCAAATCGATTCGATATTTATTGATTTCCAGAAGGCTTTTGACACCGTACCTCACAAACGGCTTTTAATCAAATTGCGTGGTTATGGAATATCGCCCCATATATGTGACTGGATAGAGGATTTCCTGTCAGATAGGCGTCAGTTTGTAGTAATCGATGGTAAGGCATCAGACGTTCCACAGGGTATGTTATTGGTCCTCTTCTGTTCCTTATTTACATAAACGATTGAGGTTGAAATCTAAGTAGCTCTCTTAGGTTGTTTGCAGATGACGCCGTCATTTGCCGTCTAGTAAAATCATTTGAAGATGAAAACCAACTACAGAACGATCTGAATATCACTATGGTGTAAAAATTGGCAATTGACTCTAAATAATGAGAAGTGTTAAGTCGTCCACATGAGTACGAAAACAAATCCGTTAAACTTTGTTTAGAGGATAAAACAATCAAAAGTGAAGGCCGTAAACTCCCCAAAATACCTAGGAATTACTATTACTTCAGACTTAAACTGGAAAGAACACGTAGATAATGACGTGGGAAAGGCGAACCAGAGACTGCGTTTTATTGGCAGAACCCTTAAAAGATGCAACCTTATCAGGTGGATTTGACGGAAGGCATCGAAAGAGTCAAGACAAGGGCAGCTCGTTTCGTATTGTCACGATACAGGGGAGACAGCGTAACGGAAATGATACAGGATCTGGGATGGAATTCATTACAACAACGGCGCTTATCGCTGCTGCGTGGGCTACTTACGAAACTACAATCGCCAGCATTCTCCTCCGAATGCGAAAATATATTGTTGAATCCCACTTACATAGAATCAGAATAAAATACGAGAAATCAGAGCTCGAGCGGAGAGATTCAGATGTTCCTTCTTCCCGCGCGCTTTTCGAGAATGGAATGGGAGATAAACAGTATAACGGTAGTTCGATGAACCCTCTGTCAGGCACTTAAATGTGATTTGCAGAGTATCCCATGTAGATGTAGATGTAGACGCTGCCAGATATATTGATTGGACACGTTGCGCAAAATTACGAAACCTCGTATTCATGATCTATGGAACAAGTCTTAATGTAATCTAATGTAATCTGGAAGACTCCTCAGGAAGTGTAATCCGTCAACAATGGAAGTAGGTTACAAAAAACTCGTTCGGCCAGCGCTGGAGCATTGATCATCAGTGTGCGATCCGTACCAGGTAGGGTTGAGAGATATAGGGATGTCCAGCAGAGAGCAGCACGCTTGTTACGGATTCATTTAAGAAGCGTGAAAGCGTCACAGAGGTGATTAGGAAACGCCAGTGGCAGACGCTGCAAGAGAGACGCGGTACGATCTTCTGTCAAAGTTCCGAGAACGTAAGTTTCACGAAGACTGAACCGAACGTAGTTACATCTCCCGAAGCGACCACAGGGATAAAATTAGAGAGATTATGTCCTGAGTTATACTGGCAATAGATTTTTCCTGCGAAGCATACGTCACTGGAATAAGAGGCAGTGACAGTGCTAAGCAAAGTACCTTCCGCCATACACTGTAAGGGGGCTTGCGAAGTATGGCTGTAGATGTAGATTAAATGTTCAAATGTTTGTAGAGCTCAAGGGACTTGACTACGGGGTCATCAGTCCCTAAACTTACAAACTACGTATGAACCAGCTAATACTAAGGACGGCACAAATATCCATGCCCGAGGGGGATTCGAACCACCGACCGTAGTGGCCGTGCAGAACGTGCCCGGCGCGCCGCAGACGGCTCGGCCACTGCCGCCGGCTAGACGTAGATCAAGAGGGATATGGTGAACATGACTGAGCAGAGCACGAGACAACGTATCCAGAAGCAGAAGTGCGGGAGAAAACCGCTCACAGAATCACCCTACACACGTAAATTATCTTGTCATTCTAGCTCCTTGTCATTTATTCGCGAACTTGCCTCATTTCTTTAGTGAAGAGCGCCCGGTATTTACCTTCGTTATGTATCATTTTTGTAAATAAAGCAGTCATTGGGGCCGAACGCAGTCGATGGGTATACACGCACCCTGCGCCGACTCCACCAGAGTTCTTCTGTTATCGCTTTCTTCTACTTTCCCTGGAGCTAGACCCGTTACAGGAAAATATTAGGTTGATGAAATCCTAACTACACTACTGGCCATTAAAATTGCTACAGCAAGAAGAAATGCAGATGATAAACAGGTATTTTTTGGACAAATATATTATACTAGAACTGACATGTGATTACATTTTCACGCAATTTGGCTGCACAGATCCTGAAAAATAACGGACTTGATACGCCTGGGCATTGAGTCAGAAGGTGGATGGCGTGTACAGGTACAGATGCCCATGCAGCTTCAACACGATACCGCAGTTCATCAAGAGTAGTGACTGGCTTATTGTGACGAGCCAGTTGCTCGGCCACCATTGACCAGACGTTTTCAATTGGTGAGAGATCTGGAGAATGTGCTGGCCAGGACAGCAGTCGAACATTTTCCGTATCCAGAAAGGCCCGTACAGGACCTGCAACATGCGGTCGTGCACTATCCTGCTGTAATGTAGGGTTTCGCAAGGATCTAATGATCATAACATATCTGAGATGTAACGGCCAATGTTCAAAGTGTCGTCGATGCGAACAAAACGTGACCGAGACGTGTAATCAATGGCACCCCATACCATTATGCCGGTTGATACGTTAATATGGCGATGATGAATACATGCTTCCAATGTGAGTTCACCGCAATGTCGCCAAACACGGATGCGATCTTCATCATGCTGTAAACGGAACCTGGATTTGTCCGAAAGAAATGAAGTTTTGCCATTTGTGCACCCAGGTTCGTCGTTGCGTACACCATCGCAGGCGCTCCTGTCTGTAATGCAGCGTCAAGAGTAACCGCAGCCATGGTCTCCGAGATGATAGTCCGTGCTGCTGCAAACGTCGTCGAACTGTTCGTGCAGATGTTTGTTGTCTTGCAAACGTCCCCATCTCTTAACTCAGGGATCAAGACGTGGCTGCACCAACCGTTACAGCCATGCGGATAAGATCCCTGTTATCTCGACTTTTAGTGATACGAGGCCGTTGGGATCCAGCACGGCGATCCGTATTGCCCTCTTGAACCCACAGATTCCATATTCTGCTAATAGTCATTGGATCGCGACCAACGCGAGCAGCAATGTCGCGATACGATAAACCACAATCGCGATAGGCAACTTGATGATACACATTTCTCCTCCTTACACGAGGATCAGAACAGGCAACACCGGTCAACAGCTGTTTGTGTATGAAAAACCGGTTGGAAACTTTTCTCATGTCAGCACGTTGTAGGTGTCGCCACTAGCGCCAACCTTGTGTTAATGCTCTTATAAGCTAATCATTTGATATAATCATAGCATCTTCTACCTGTCGGTTAAATATCGCGTTTGTAGCATGTCATCATCGTGGTGTAGCAATTTTAATGGCCAGGAGTGTAGTTTCATCACACAGCTGTCAAGGACAGTAAACAGCTGGCACGACGATGTGATGGGATGGAGTGTACACAGCTGGATAGAGACAACGCATCACAGACAGGTGCACGAGCAGTATATACGCAAGTGTCAGCATTTCAGATATGACGCGTAATTGGGCTCAAATAAGCCAGCTGGACTGATCGTTCGGCATTTGAATCAAAGCGTCGCCACTGTTAGGCGACGTTGCCAGGAATGGACGATACATGGTCGATCACAGCGACAAGAGGGAAACGGCCGACCTACACAGACCACAGAAGGTGACTGCCGAGCAGTCGTCACACACACATTCAGAGTCACGGATTCACTACTGGTCTGACAGAAGCTCTAAATTTACAGTGGGCTTCAATTTTCTACAGCGAAATACTGTCTCATAACTTTATAGGAAATAGAGAGAAATTGCTGTCATATATAAAGTATACTAGCGGTAAGACAAAAACAAATGTTCAAATGGTTTTTTAAGCGGGGTCATCAGTCGCTAAACTTACAAACTACTCATGAACTACACGAACATACATGCCCGAGGGGGGATTCGGACCCCCGACCGTAGCGGCCGTGCAGACTGTGACGCGGTAAGACACTATCATTGTCTTCACTACGCGATAGGAATGCTGTTGCTTCTGAATCAGAATTATTAAATATATCTTTCAGAAATTACTTCACCAAAGAAGACATAGTAAATATTCTACAATTACTATTAAGATCGCCGCGACGGATTAGCTGTGCGCACTGGGACGCCGTGCTGCGGTGCGCGCGTCCGCTCGCCGTCGGGCATTCGAGTCCCCCCTCGGACATGTGTGTTTCTGTTGTCCTTAGGATAGTTTAGTTTAAGTTCAAATGTTCAAATGTTTGTAGAACTTATGGGACTTAACTACGGGGTCATCAGTCCCTAAGCTTACAAACTACTTATGAACTACTTACGAACTAGGACGGCACACATATCCATGCCCGAGGGGGGATTCGAACCCCCCGGCCGTAGTGGCCGTGCAGATCGTGACTGGAGCGCCTCAATCTCCTCGGCCACCGCGGCCGGCTTAGTTTAAGTAGTTTGTAAGCTACGGACTAATAACCATGCAGTTGAGTCCGATAGATTTACAAACATTTGAACATTTTTTTGAATTACGAACTGCCAACATTACATAAAAGGCACGTCTCCCGGTCCAGATTGTATACCAGTTGTGTTGATTTTAGAGAATGTTGATGCAATAGCTGCATGCCCAACTATCATATACAATCGCTTACTCAGCGAAAGATCCCTACCCGAACACTGGAAAATTGCACAGATAACTCCAAGGCTCTATGATTCATCCGCAAAAAATACATTCCCATATTATTGACGTTAATTTGCAGTTTTATTATACAACATGCTGAAAATAGTTATGAAAAATAGGATTCTCTGTAATTTGTTAAAATGCGAATTTTCCCTGTAATTAATTTATTTCCTGTTCATTTACATATATCACCTGTGAAAAATTTTGTATTCTTTTATATGAGATCAGGTACATCCATATTTTTTCATTATACATTTAAACAGATAGCGAGAAAACTCTTTATAATTCATAACGAAATTATTAAATATCTTTGGAAACAATGCTACTTAAACCTTTTGATGTTAGGAAATTATTAAAATTATTTAAAACTGTCTTGTCGAACTATGATAATGCTTTACAGTAAATTGAACAAAACTCGAAATTCTAAACATAACCAAAGAAGGGTTCCTGTTAATTTTTTTACTACCCGAAATCGCAACTCTTACCCAACACAAATTCCTTCGCATGTTAATGACACTACTACTCTGTCCAAACGGATACTAATTTCTTATTCCATACTATAACATTGATTTTACGAATTTCATATGCTATTACTCATTTAGCAGAAGTTGAAATTATTCTATTTTCAACCAACAAATAATATGCTCTGAAGTATTCCTTACCTCAAACCAAATTTGCTGCCATACGTCTCTCTTTGTCAATGGTTGTTGTATGGTTCTGGTGTATGTTTTTCACCTGTGAACCTACAATTTCTGAATTGGTCTGTGACTGTCTTCATTCAGCCGTAAACTGTCCTAAGTTTCCGTGATTCGGAAGACTCCTTTTTTTCTCTTCTTTTAATTTCTAAGGAACCGAATACTGAGGTCATCAATCTCTAAAGTTACATATTACTTAAACAAATGCTAAGCACAATACATACACACCCCTGTCAAAGGGAAGACAGTGACATAGCGCCTCAGACCGCGCGGCCATTCTCCCGTGGCAAAATTTTACTTTTCCAGTCCCTCCAAACCAAATTTCAGTTATGTAGTGGCTTGCGTTGCATCTTCTCATCTGAAAAATACAGCAACTATCGCCTTCAGATCCACTACTATTTAAAAACCCTCAATCTTGTTCACAACTGTTCACCAATTTACTTCGGAGCCGTTACATGGCACATTACCGTCCATGTGAAACACTTACCTTCTCTGAGAAGGTCAAAATGTGAGTGCCCGACTGTTGTTACCAGTCAATACTGTACCTGTAAACGGAACCTGGATTTGTCCGAAAGATATGAAGTTTTGCCATTTGTGCACCCAGGTTCGTCGTTGCGTACACCATCGCAGGCGCTCCTGTCTGTGATGCAGCGTCAAGGGTAACCGCAGCCATGGTCTCCGAGATGATAGTCCGTGCTGCTGCAAACGTCGTCGAACTGTTAGTGCAGATGGTTGTTGTCTTGCAAACGTCCCCATCTGTTAGGGATCGAGATTGGCTGCACTATCCGTTACAGCCATGCGGATAAGATGCTTGTCATCTTGACTGCTAGTGATACGAGGCCGTTGGGATCCAGCACGGCGTTCCTTATTATCTTCCTGAACCCACCATATTCTGCTAACAGTCATTGGATCGAGACCAACGCGAGCAGCAGTGTCGCGATACGACAAACCGCAATCGCGATATGCAACGTGATGGTACGCATTTCTCCTCCTTACGTGCAGTTTTCTAATTTTGACATATTGCCTCCCTCCAACACCCTCAGTGTCCAATCTCAAAGCTTTTAAAATTCCCACTACCCTTCTACAACGAATCAACTATCATGTAGTACCGATTTCAAGTACACTTCTGGACATTAAAATTGCTACACCATGAAGATGACGTGCTACATACGAGAAATTTAACCGTCAGGAAGAAGATGCTGTGATATGCAAATGATTAACTTTTCAGAGCATTCACAGAAGGTTGGCACCGGTGGCAACACCTACAACGTGCTGACATAGGGAAAGTTTCCAACCGATTTCTCATACACAAACAGCAATTGACCGACGTTGTCTGGTGAAACGTTGTTGTGATACCTCGTGTAAGGAGGAGAAATGCGTACCATCACGTTTCCGACTTTGATAAAGGTCGGATTGTAGCCTATCGCGACTGCAATTTATGGCGTTGGTCGCGATCCAATGACAACAGAATATGGAATCGGTGGGTTCAGGAGGGCAATACGGAACGCCCTGAGCCAACAGATGGAGACGTTTGCAAGACAACAACCATCTGCACGAACAGTTCGACGACGTTTGCAGCAGCATAGACTATCAGATCGGAGACTATGGCTGCGGTTACCCTTGACACTGCATCACAGGAGCGCCTGCGATGGTGTACGCAACGACAAACCTGGGTGCACGAATAGCAAAACGTCATTTTTTCGGATAAATCCAGGTTCTGTTTACAGCATCATGATGGTCGCATCCGTGTTTGCCGACATCGCGGGGAACGCACATTGGAAGCGTGTATTCGTCATCGCCATACTGGCGTATAACCCGGCGTGATGGTATGGGGTGTCATTGGTTATACGTCTCGGTCGCCTCTTGTTCACATCGACGGCACCTTGAACAATGGCAGTTACATTTCAGATGTGTTATGACCCGTGGCGGTACACTTCATTCGATCCCTGCGAAGCCCTACATTTCAGCAGGATAATGCACGACCGCATGTACGGGCCTTTCTGGTCAATGGTGGTCGAGCAACTGGCTCGTCACAATACGCCAGTCAGTCTTGATGAACTGTGGTATCGTGTTGAAGCTTCTGTGGTATCGTGGTGAAGCTTCATGGGAATCTGTACCTGTACACGCCATCCAAGCTCTGTTTGACTCAATGCCCAGGCGTATCAAGGCCGGTATTACGGCCACACGTGCTTGTTCTAGGTACTGATTTCTCAGGCTCTATTCATCCAAATTGCTTGAAAATGTAATCACATGTCAGTTCTAGTATAATATATTTGTCCAATGAATACCGGTTTATCATCTGCATTCTTCTTGGTGTAGTACTTTTAATGGCCAGTAGTGTAGTAGAACTCCGAGCGCATTGTGTTGACGTGATCGCTTTCCCATCAGTCAGTTAACATCTCTCTCCAAACATACTTTCGTCGCCTGATCGTCACTTTACAGATTAATGCTACACTTATTTGTCGGTTCAAAGTTTCACACCTATATACTACTCTTCTATTGCTGTAAACCTTTTTACTCTGGGCTTCCCAAATTCTTTATCTGAATTTAGTTGCAATCTCATAATTACGACCGCATTCTGACCTCTCTCCACCTACCGGCGTGAATCAGTCTGTCACCGTTTGCTGTATCCGCTAAGTGCGGTGCAGCTGCTGTCGTAAATTTCAGCTGCCGAGCATTGTACCTCTCACTAGGCCGTCACGACGGTCCTTGCTAATTCCTCTCTCTCTGTCGACTGACCGCAATCCCACTTTGCTTTCACAAACTCCATCTTTTTATCTTTTTTTGACCGGCACAGACTTTAACACGTTTTTCAGCCTGTGCGTCGCTACCATCGGGGGTCTACAGGTCTTATTCGGGGTTCGCCGTCACAGGAGGAAGTACTTGCACCATAAAAAACTAGCAGTCAGTAATATAGAAACGGATGTCTAAGTGATATACATACAATGATACAATTACGAAGTTCCTTGTGTAACTTTCAATATGAATTAAATAATACAGTATGTTAATGATATTCAAAATGTTCAAATGTTTTAAGGCTTATGGAACTTAACTGCGGGATCATCAGTCCCTAAACTCACAAACTACTTATGAACTAGCTTATACTAAAGACGGCACAAACATCCATGCCCCAGGAGAGATTCGAACCCCCGACGGGGAGTGGCCTCGCGCATCGTAGCATAGCGCCTCAATGCGCTCGGCCGATCCGCCACGGCAGTAATGATGAATAAGCGCAAAGTCTGAATACTGTTTTCAGGAACCAATCAGTAGGTAAAAAAACTTAATACAATAAGCTATTTTTCTTTAGAAGTAGTCTGTACATTGGTACCTTTCTTAATGAGCATAATTCGCTTCTGAGTCTTGCCAAAAACGCGAAACACTCGTTATACAAAATATATTTTTGCGTCGAAAATCGTGTAAAATGATATAATATGTTCCATTCCGAAAATACACACAATAAACTACGTCCAAAAATTTAAAAGAAAGCTGTAACAAAAAAATAGATTTATTTCCTTGAGGTGGTGAGGTAGTGAGGGAGGCAGAATATTTTTATTTGGGAGCCGCCAGACAATTTTTACATGAAAGGGGGTCGTGTATTCGAAAAGGTTCAAACCCCTGCTTTGAAAGAGCTCAATTTCTATCCACTTAAATTTACTTTTAATGTTTAACTGGAACACTGCATTAACCATTTCTTGACGGCCGCGGTGGCAGAGTCGTCTGCGGCGCGTCAGTCACGGTCTGCACGGCCGCTACGGTCTGGGGTTCGAATCTCCCCTCGGGCATGGTTGTTTTTGGCTTCAGTATAAGGTAGTTCATAAATAGTTCGTAAGTTTAGCGACTGATGACACCACAGTTAAGTCCCTTAAGCTTAACAAACATTTTAACCATTTCTTCTTCTTAACTGCGAAATATGGCACGTGAAATATCAATGGAACCATCTTGGCCAGAGGATTTAAAATGTATGAGTTTCACCCTGAGCTACAACCAGTGGCAGCTTCGCAGCACAGTGATATGTCGGCCAGATATTACGTCCCGTTGAGTTGCCCTTCATGGCGAGCCAGCCGGGGCTTACATTTCAGCAAGATAACGCCCGCCCTCACACGGCTTGAGTTTCTATTGTTCATCTTTCTCGTCAGATCCTATCTTGGTCGGAGAGGTAGCCGAATTTCTTCCAGATTCAAAATGTTGGAAAAACTATGGGCTAGGCCCTCCAACCAGTGTGGTAGTTCAAATGTTTGTAGAGCTTATGGGACTTAACTACGGGGTCATCAGTCCCTAAACTTACAAACTACTTATGAACTACCTACAACTAAGGACGGCACAAATATCAATGCCCGAGGGGGGATTCGAACCCCCGACCGTAGTGGCCGTGCAGACCGTGACTGAAGCGCCTCAGTCCCCTCGGCCACCGCGGCCGGCAGTGTGGTAGTCTTACAATGCAACGTGCCAGTTAGAAATAATTCGCCGGCCGCGGTGGTCAAGCGGTCTGCGGCGCGCCAGTCACGGTCTGCACGGCCATTACGGCCGGGGGTTAGAATCCCCTTTCGGGCATGGATATTTGTGCCGTCCTTAGTGTTAGCTAGTTCATAAGTAGTTTGTAAGTTTAGGGACTGATGACTCCGTTTTGTTTTGAAGATTCTTGCCTTTTGTGATTCGGCAGTAGCAACAATTGTGGAATTGCGTTGTTCTTTGTAGGAAAACAGTTTGATTGCTTCTGCTGATTTATTTCCTCGTCTGTGACTTTTTCCTTCAGCTACAGCTATGGTGGTTGTTTGGTACGTTAAATGCCGTAGTTGCTGCGTTCTATATCCGTTCCCTACGTTCCACCCTCACTAATTTTACTGGGATTGTAGTGAAGAAATGTTAACGTTTCTGGGTAGAAAAGTAACGTTTTTCTGACAAAGTACGGATCTCCTGGTGTTTTATTGGCTTTTTTTATTTTTAATGGAAAATGAAATGATTCAGTAAAAACATTTCATTCCATTCTATGATGGTGGTGGTGGTGGTGGCGGCTGGTGCAGCAACAGTGTTGAATAATTAAAAAATGCTCAGTCTCGGTTGCAATATTTTATTATCCAATAACGCGTTTCGCGCTGTTAGCGCATCGTCAGATTGGGCGGAGATGGAGCCACAGAGCTATCTATAGCTTTGCAGGAGGAATCTTAACAATTTGTGTTGTCATTGGACGCCAAAGCAGCAGAGGAGTCGCTGTCGCGGCAGGTCCACGTTTACAACTGGTAGTATTTTTAATAACTAATATATTGGACAATAAAATATTGCAACAGAGACTGAGCATTTTTTAATGATTCAGTAAATTCTGTATGCTACAAAATAATTGTAAATAGACTGCTCTGTACCGTACCGTTTCGTACCTTGTCAAGAATCCTAGGAAAATAAAGACAAATATGGAGCTGTTCTTACCTATTTTTATACTTATTTTTATGTAAAAAGTATGTTAAAATGAACAAAAACGATACTATTCGCACTCATACAATATCGTATTCAGGAATGTATTTAGCGCGCCGCTTGGAGCGCTGCTGTCGCAGTGTATAACAAAAGTCTGTTGGAGTGTCGTGACTGTATATGTTAGACTGTCGTGCTACTGTCCATATGTCGCTAAGTTTCATTGTCTCTTATTTCCTATTAAAATTATCCTTATCTATCTATCTATCTTTCTATTTATAAAAGGCTTGTGTGTGTACGTGCTGACAGACTTTTCTCCATGACCACATACTGCCATCCACTCGTGGTTGTGGTGGTAGATAGCCCTTGGTCTAATGATGTTAGTAAGGGAGTTTGGTCGCGGTGCGTGGCAGTGGGTGAGTGTGACGAGCAAAAATTCGCAAAATATGCAATAAATACTCTTAGGAAAAGCTATATACTCTGTGACTTATGAACTTTACGGTACGAGTCAAAATCTGTTTATTCTTTCAATCGTCAGACAATGCCGTCCTTTCAGACTTTAATAACGACGAGGAATATCAAATACGCAACTTTTTAAATCATATGTTTCCGTCAACCACACATTACCGACTATGAACAGAGACACAAAAGAAAGATAAAAATCCAGATAGACTCAAAGATAAAAATACTCGTGGAACATTGATCACGGTCGTGGAAGCGTGATGGAAAAACAGACATACATTAATGAATGTCTCTTAGGCCATAGATATTGATATGGTTGTGCCAGTTATGGAGGTAACCTCCATGGTGCCAGTAAGCTCACAGGTCTGTGCAAATCAGTGATCTCTGATACATATAGTCGCGACAGTCTCTGCTGTGAAAGGTGTTATCGTTTGACAGCTGGATCTTCTATGCGACGTAGTCCTACTCATATCCCGGCGGCCTCCTGTGATAATGTTGGCAACCGATGAATACCGAGAATCAAGTGACATCGTCATAAGCCAATCGCGTGACACGCAAATATTTTGTCGTGAAATCAAGCATACATCAGGAACATTAGTATTTCTCTACACTCTTTGTGTTTCGGTCATCTTTGCAACGATTTTATATCGTGTTATTGATGTTGCCAACATAAAAACACGAGGCCCCCAGGATAGAAAGTAAGATTTTACCGAATCAGATACACTGTCCCCATAGCAACACTGCAACATTCTAATACTCAAGTATAGGACCAAAACATGGCGCTGTTATTATTATTACTATTTCTCATCTCAACGATAGAAGCGTTTTCAGAAGTTTATGCCAGACCGACAATTACACACCTCAGTCTTAACTTTATGAACACAAACTAACAATGAATTTACATCGTTTCGGAGTACGGACTTAAATTAATTTCACTTGTTGTATGAAAAACTTTATGAACATGCATCGTTTTTGATAATGACGTCTACTTAAATTTGACAAGTTGGCTATGAGAAATGAGTTTATTGACAGAGCGATCCAACAAGGATTCTGTTTTTGCTGACCTAGGTCCGGAACCCTAAAAAACCATGATATACACAGGTCCCTCTTTAACAACCGTTGCGAAGCACGGGCATATAAGCTAGTGATTGTACGTTTCAATGGCTTCTCTACTTATGAAGTCAATCGGCAAGAGGGGCGCCTTTGAGGATATCCAACGTAGTCTTGGACGAAACGTCAGGAGCAGAAGAGTTTCGTAGATCAAGGCCATACTACCCGGACGTTTTACCAGCAAAAATGTCATCCGGTCGTGAAATCCTTCGTTCTATTTGTCGTTTTGTTAACTTTGTTACTGCTATTGATGTATTTCTTTCTTTATCAACAAAACACATTTACCGAGAGTGTTTCCAACAAAGGACTGGCAGTTGACACTTCATGTTCTCTTCACGTGGCACGGAGTTATTATGTGGACGCAGACACAGATACACTAGTTGGACAGGGTACTCACTCGTAGACGTAGGGGCCGACCTCCTGCAGCACGGGCTTGGCGCCCAGCGACACCTCGTCGGGGTTGGTGACGTTGAACAGGTACACCTTGTACAGCAGCGGCTGCGGCAGCTGCACGAACCGCTCCATGGCCGCCGATCCGTCCTGGATCTGCACCGCCTGCCACACACGGAAATAACGTCTTTCAGAAATCTATCAAGTGCTCTCTGCAAATGGACTCTTACTACAGTTTGATAAAACACAATACATACTGTTCCATACAGAAAATGGCTTGACACCATAAATAAATACAGTGCCGGCCGCGGTGGCCCAGCGGTCTGCGGCGCACTAGTTTAAAAAAATGTTTCAAATATTTGTATAGCTTATGGGACTTAACTACGGGATCATCAGTCCCTAAATTTACAAACTACTTATGAACTACCTACAACTAAGGACGGCACAAATATCCATGCCCTAGGGGGGATTCGAACCCCCGACTATAGTGGCCGTGCAGACCGTGAGTGGAATTCCTCAGTCCCCTCGGCCACCGCGGCCGGCGGAGCGCCATTCACATTCTGCACGGCCACTTCGGTCGGGGGGTGTGAATCCCGCCTCGGGCATGGATATTTGTGCCGTCCTTAGTATTAGCTAGTTCGTAAGTAGTTTGTAAGCTTAGGGACTGATGACCCCGTAGTTAAGTGCCATAAGCTCTACAAACATTTGATAAATATAGACTGTGAACAGAAGTCTGTGGCTAAGGCAGAATATTCAAACTTTTTAGGTGTGTGCGTTGATGATCAACACATTGACGATCTACTGAAACGTTTGAGCTCAGCAACTTACGCTATTAGGGTTATTGCAAATTTTGCTGACAAACATCTCAGTAAATTAGCTTACTCTGCCTATTTTTATTCACTGCTTTCATATGGCATCATATTTTGGGATAATTCATCATTGATCAAAAAAGTATTCATTGCACAAAAGCGTATAATTACAATAATTTCTGGAGCCCACCGAATATGAGCTTGAAGGCAATTACTTAAGGATCGCGAGATATGCACAGTAGTTTCATAGAATACATATTCTCTCCTGAAATTAGTTATTAATAACCAAACCCAGTTCAAAAGAACTAGCTGTGTGCATAGCTACAACACTATGAGAAAGGATGATGTACACTATACAAGGTTAAATCTAACTTTAGCACAGAAGGGGCTGAATTATGCTGCCGAAAGAGTCTTTGGTCACTTACCAAATAACATAAAATGTCTGACAGACAGCCAACCAGCATTTAAAAACAAATTGAGAGAATTTCTGAATGACAATTCCTTCTACTCAGTGGATGAATTACTATACAGAAATTAGTAGTCTTACAAAAAATCAAAAGTGTTTCACGTAATGTTATCTGTTAGTAAACTGGCACGTTCCACATAATTACGAAATCTCGTATTCATGACCTAATCTCCACACGCTCGTCAGCCACTCACAGCTGTGAGGAGTGGGAGGTAGATCACAGCATAATAACTCTGCTATACTTCAGCTACATACAGTACGATACACACACACACACACACACACACACACACACACACACACACACACACACATTCTCACGTATCTGTACTAAGAAAAGAACACAAGCCAACTAGAAAAACTAGAAATACGAAGCTCATTTTCACAGGACATGTTCATTAGGATTTGAACCATGTCAGCCTACAGGTTTATGGTCCACACCAAATCTAGTCGAGCAACACCACCAAACTGTATATTTACCTGCGGCTGTCGTTGTCCCTATAAACTGAAAGTGTGACTTGAGCAAAGGTACAGCATGCCTCTCAGACGTATGCCCAAACGATACTGTCAGATGAGTGACTTTGCGTGAAGGTGCATTATTGATATGAGTGCATGTGATGCATCAATATGAGAAATTTCTGCTATTGGGTGACATAGTGTTTTCGCAATGTTACACGTGTATACAGAATACTTCACTGAGGGTAGCAGAAAAAAAGAGATGGGTCACGTCACACCATCAAGACCACACCCAACAAGAAGACATCTAATTCAAATGTCATTGCACGACAGGTCTGTGTAGTCCTTGCCTCTGGTGCAACAATGGAACAGTGTAACACGTCGTATACTATCAAAGGTCATCTCCACGTACGTTTGACCAATGTGCATAAACTTGCTAGTCGGCAATGGTGTATGAAAAGACATCGTTGGGTAAAGGAATGGCATGTGTTTTCGTACGAATATAGATTCTGTTTTTGTTTTTTTTAACGATGGTTGTGTTATCAGTCGCCGCAAGCAGGGGAGCGATGTCAAAATTACTGCATTCGCTCAAGATATACAGCACCAAGTCAAGGCCTGCTTGTATGCTGTGCTATTGGTTACAGCTATGAATCACAGTTGGTGAGTGCAATGTGGCCAGTTTGATCTGCGACCTGTATAGTCATTCCCTTGCTGAGCGCCATTTTCCAGCAAGATAATGAAAAACCTTATGTGGCTGCAACAACACATGCCTTCTTGGTGCAATAGGATATCAGCCTTTTGGCCTAGCCCGTAGGATCATTAGATTTGTCGCCAATCGAAAATGTCAGATGGGGTAAAATGACAGGTGAAGTGCTTCACCCAGTGCCAACCACCCCAGATGGAATCATGTGAATGCAGTATGGATGGCTGTACCAGAGGATGCCACCATGTAAGCAATAAGTTACCAGTGTCCAGGGCAAGCCCTGCGTTATGGTGGCTCTCACATCGCGTTTTGTGTATCCTGTCTTCTGTTCTGGCCAGCAATGACGACAGCCTTGATTTCCAATTTGTAGGATCTTAGTTGATTTCCGTGTATTCCTATCTTCCAATTTTTTCTAGGCTCGACATTATTCACCCATTCAGATTGCTTTTCTATCACAAATTGTTATGTCCCGCTCCTCTCCCTCTATTTTACGGCGCATTCTGTCATTGCTCTTGGCACAAGTAATTTTTCTGGCCCGTACTCTCGATTATGATTCCGCTTGCTATCACTGATGGCGGACTTTCCGCTGCCTGTGGGCATTTCTTATAGACATGAACTCCTTTCTATGCACGCACTGGATAAGGACGTTCGGCAGTGTCAGTAGCGGGCAGCGAGCCCTGGCTGTGTATCTGTCTGCGGCGCCAGTAACGAAGTGTTAGTTGATGTCTACTTGCATCAGAACTTAGGTGCAAATTGTGTTTCACACCTGTCCCTACATGTTGTGGGTTGGTAAGTTTCTGGAGGACTCGTACGCCATTTCATTCGGCGACACCATGGCATTCTGGGCCGTGGTATGTCGATTGAACAGCCATTCATGCAACCAAGGACGTCTTTACTTTCGTTGCTGCGAAACCAATGTTACACTAGTGGTCATTAAAATTGCTACACCAATAAGAAATGCAGATGATAAACAGGTATTCATTGGACAAATATATTATACTAGAACTGAAATGTGATTACATTTTTACGCAATTTGGGTGCATAGCTCCTGTGATATCAGTACCCAGAAGAACCACCTCTGGCTAATACCGGCCTTGATACGCCTGAGCATTGAGACATACGCCGTCTGTCAGACGTCACATACGAAGCCGAGGCTTATGAGCCGTCGTCGAAGCGACAAAAACGAAGAGACATTGTTCACGTCCTCCGCATGAAACCTTACTACGATCCTGAAGAGCAGATAGTCGAAAATGCTTCTTGTTCAAGGACACTAAGGACGGTAAAGATACTGATGAAGCCACGACAGAAACGTAATCGTGTAGAAGTGAAGGATTCTTCAGATCTGCCATACAGAGGATCCATGACAAAATCAAGATCCAGGACATTGCAGTTGGCTCCAAAGGGAACCTAACAGTGGGTCGTTGTTTTTATCAGGAGAGGGAGCAAGGCAGCAAACTCCGACTGCCGACGTGGCGCAATGGATAGCGTCACCGACTGCGGTGCTGACGGTCGCCGGTTCAATCCCATCCACCGACAAAAATTTATTTCTTTGTAATTATCATTTCCAAAATTCTCTGCATATTTCTTATGTTCACTTGTAATTTCTACATGTTTCTTATGTTAAGTATTCTTCTAATTTCTATGTTTAAATAAAAGCAGCTTTGGTGCATATTTAAAAATGTCTTTTCTTCAATATTTAAGAGCTGCAAAACGCGACATATCAAAAACATTTGATTTACTGCCTGACCAAGCTAAAAAAGTCGTGTTAAATTATCAGAGGACAAAGCTAAAAATCAAGAAAAACATCGAGAGCATACGATTTAACAAACGCTGTTTAGAAAACAAGGTAACTCCAAATTATGCAGTTGTTAACATCAAAATGAAGACACGTGTAGCACAATTGGTAAAGAAGAAAAGTGAACGACTATGGGTACAAGAAGAAATTAGAGACAAATACAGGCGAAATGATCTACTGACTAGCAAGCTATATTTAACACATTTACAGGTTGGAAAGATGTTATCTTCACCTACTTTCAACATGATGGTGTGTATAATAGATCAGTATATAGAAAGTGCTATTAAAACCGTTAGAATCAGGCGTAACAAGAAATTTGAAGCGCTACTATCTAAAATTGTGTGTAATAGTAATGAATCCAATAACATGTCACAGTTTAAATTTTATGAGAAAGTCACTAATTTATCGAACCTTATCCTTACTGATAATGAAACTAATTTGTTAAAAAAGGGACTTAAGTATAATCTGCCACAACAAGCTAGTTCTGCTAATGTAATTTCTATGATAGGACATGTAAAATTAGCAATCGACTTAGCAAAACTTCCAATAGTAGAACAAAACAGTATATCCAGCAAAATAGGTAAAATTATAGGGTCCTACACATCAGATACCAAAAAGAACAACAGAAATCAGGAACTAAAAGATCTACACAACATTAACAAAAAACTAAAAGAAAATAACACTTTAGCATTGAAAGCAGATAAAGGTAATACTATTGTCTTGATGAAGAAGGATGAATATATAAATAGAACGCTCGATTTCTTTCACTCAAATAACATTACACGTATTGACAAAGACCCTACAAACCGATTTCAAGCTTTGATAAAAAGAGCTATAAAAAAGTCTGAGTTTCTTTTAACACAAAAAGAACAAAACAGATATATAGTTATGAATCCACAATGCCCCAAGCTAAGAGCACAACCAAAGGTCCATAAAATAAATGTTCCAATTCGACCAATTGTAAATCTGATAAACAGCCCAGCTTACCTAATAGAGAAAAACTTAACAAAATCATATGTGAAAATTACACATACAGCAGACAATATACTGTCAAAAGCTCGACAGACTTAATTGCAAAAATACAAGATATAAAAATCCCTGATAACAGTAGATTCCTTTCTTTAGATGTAACTAATCTATACACTAATGTACCCATTGATGAAACTATTGCTATCATAAAAGAAAACCTCTTAAAATACAGAAAAATCTCTGAAGCAGAAGTTTATGAAATAATAGAACTACTAACCATAATATTATCCCACAACTATTTTAGTTTCAATGGACATGTATACACACAAAATGATGGTCTTGCAATGGGTAGCTGCCTGTCTGGTACACTAGCAAATATTTTTCTAGACCACCTAGAAAAAAAAATTTTTGAAGAGCAAAACCAATTGAAAACAAAAGTAGTATACTATTTCAGATATATAGATGACACTATAATTCTATTTAATGGATGTATAGAAGAAATTGAAGATTTCCATCAAAGGTTTAACAATATGCACAAGAAGATAACCTTCACAATTGAACATGAAATTAACAACAGCATTAACTTTCTCGACTTAACAATAAGTAAGACTAACTCAGTACATACTTTCAATATATTCCGAAAACCCACAACTACAGACATAATAATTCATAATAGCTCTTGTCACCCACAAAGCCATAAAGAAGCATATTTTAGATCAGCAATAGATCGTATCACCAAATATCCTCTCTGTAACGAAAATATAAATTCAGAGCTAAATACACTCAAAGAAATAGCAATCAGTAATGGATATAACCCAGAACTAGTCAATAATCTGTATAAATCGAAATTAACTTCAAAACAGAAGAGTATTAAAGATGAAATCACTTTAACAAAAACTGAAACAAGAAAGAAAGACAAATTTGTAATACTGCCATACTGGGGACAAATTTCAGATAGAATAAAATATGCACTGAAGAAAACAAATCTTAAAATTGGCTTCTACACTAACAACACTATAGGAACCAATATCATACATAAAATAGAAAAAATTGATCGCTATAGTCAATCTGGAGTTTACAAAATCGAATGCAATGAATGTGACAAAGCCTACATTGGACAGACAGGCAGACCTTTCAAAATTAGATTTAGAGAACATATAAATACAAGCGAAAATAATGTTTCAGCATTCGGCACACACCTCAGAGAAAATAAACATTCGACTGAGAGTATAGAAGAAAATCTCAAAATTTTACATATTGTAAGCAAAGGGCAACTAATGGACGTTTTAGAAGAATTACAAATCTATACACATATGACTAAGTACCCAGAACAAATGTTAAATGAACAAACAGAAATGCACAATAAAAAATTCATCGAAAATTTCCATAACACCTTGGCCAGCATATAAAATACAGTCCATCCTACCATAATATACTTCAAAATATGCAACGAAACGCGATAAATTATAGTAGTACCGCAATATTATCCCTGTATTACAATATAGGACACAAATCAATTTATTACACTTAAAATAGTTCGGAATGAAATCTAAAATTTATTGTACAATATTTGTCATGGTACTGTTTATGTCACACTGCATATAACCAACGATATTGTTACAAACAAAATTGAGCAAAGAATATTTAATAAAACATCTTTGGATCAACAACTCTGTAAATTACACCAAAGTAATTACGACAAACAGCGTGACATAAACAGTAACCAAATATAAATGTATATGAATGTAAGTAATTATAACCTGTATAATCAATATAACATCACTATATTAATGTATTTTCATGTAAAACACACTTTGTTCTCTGTAGTAGGTGACTTAGAAAATGGGCAAAGCCCGAAACTAGTCGTCAGCATTTAAATAAAAGCAGCTTTGGAGCATATTTAAAAATGTCTTTTCTTCTAATTTCTAGTACATTCTGTCTGTTCATGAATAGCAGAGCACTCTGCCCGAGAGGTAGCCAGTGCTACGTATATGTTTCAGATCGCAATTAACCTGCTTTCAGTATAAGTGCTGTGTTCAGTTGGCAAACCTGCCTTCGAAATCAACCCTGCTTCCATTTCAAAGCGACAATATAGGGGGGAGAGTGCCACGGAAATAATGCACAAGTTAGGGTGGAAATCATTAAAAGGAAGGCGTTATTCGTTGCGGCAAGTTCTATTTGCGAAATTTCTTTCACCAACTTTCTCTTCCGAATGTGAATATATTTTGTTAGCACTCACCTACATAAGGAGACATCATCATCAGAATAAAATAAGAGAAATCAGATCGAAATTGAAAGATTTGTGTTCCATTTTCCCGCGGACTATTAGAGAATGGAAATGTAGAGAAACATCATAAAAGCATTTCGATGAAACCCTCTGCCGTGCACTTCAATGTGAGTTATAGAGTATTTATGTAGATGTAGATGCTTCTATGTCTTCCTTTAAACCGATACGATGAGGATTCCAAAGAGATGATCAATACTCAAGACGGGGTCGCACATGTGTTTTATGGTCTGTCTCCTTTACAGTCGAAACGCATCCTCCGAAAATTCTCAAAATAAACCGAAGTCAACCATCCGCTTTCCCCACCACTGCCCTTGTATAACTGTACAGCATTACACCTAGGCATTCTAATTGAAGTGAATCTGTCAAGAAGCCCAGTACTAATGCTGTATCCGATTATTACATGATTGTTTTTGCTACTAATCTCCCTCACCTTACATTTCGAGCTAGCTTCCGTTCCTCACACCACCCAGGAATTTGGTCCAAGTCATCCTGCATCCTACTACGATCATTTAATGACGATACTTTCCTGTACACCACAGCATTATCAGCAAACAGTCGCAAATCTTCGTGTTTTCAACAGGGTTTCAACTATGACAGTGTAAGTCAACAGGGACCAGGTCTACGAAAGATGAGACAGCACAGTGATTCCATTTTTTTGTGCAGCAGTCATGCACCAGAAGGGTGAAAGTGCGGATGCATTAATCGTGATGCAAGAGCCGTGAATTGTCCCGACACATTTCAGGCCGTTCCCTCCTCACGTTTCCTCGCAGTTGTCGCAACACGTCCGTATAGAACTATCGATTAACAGTTTTTCCCCGTGCCACGAATTCATGATGAGCTAATTCTTCCAAGAATATCAGCATGGTTTTGACCAAATGGCTTTTAAAGATAATAGCGGAAACTCTTCTCTGACATGTGCGACAGAGCTCCCGAGCACCTTCTAGTGGCGTGAGTTGTGAACTAATGCTGGGAGTGAACGGCAGATTAACATTGTGAAACTCTGACACTTACATCGTTCGTTGGTTTACTTTATAGCAGTAGAAAATTGTTGGAAAGGAGAGTTTATGTGCTACACAAGGCTGTAGCTGCTAACTACAAACAGCGATGCATTCCAAAATCTTTCTTCAGGTCCCCGAAAAATAGAGTATTCTGAATATGAAAATTTGAGGAGGCTACTATTAGGCCTATGCATATCGTATACTTTTAATAAACAGGCTCCTTACCCTTTTTATAAGATCTTTACAGGTGCATACGGTGGGATAAGGCTAGTCTACACGACGACACTAGGTTGCGACACTCGTTTCAAGAAATGAATTGCACGCAACTGGTTTCGTGTATGTCTGTAGACACAGCACCAATACTAAACACTTCAGTTTCGTTGTTTTGTGAGTGCCGTAATCGCCGTAGAATGAAAGTTTTGATAGCTGTAAGAGTTGTGGCGGAGCTACTTCTTCTCTGTGAAGTCGCTGCACAAGACTAAACATAAAAAGAATAAGAAACCTGATTGGGATTTTGACTGGATTAAAAAAAGACGTCAGCTGGGTTGCTTAGAGACCTTGCTGAAAGAAATTGTAACTGAAGACCCTAGCAGCTATTTTAATCAACTTAGAATGTCACCAGAGCAGTTTAAGTTCCTTTTAAACAGAGTTGGTAATGCAATAAAGAAACAAGTAACTGTTATGAGTGAAGCATTGTTACCAGAACCGAAATTACAAATTGCATTACGTTTCTTTTCAAGTAGATATTCGTCTCTACAATACCTGTACCGTGTACCCAAATCCGCAATTCCCATAGTCCGTTTGTATAGGTATTTGGAATTGAATGTATTTTAGTCTGCAATTCACTACTCGTTAACCCATCAACATTTATTCCACTAACAATTGCTTCAAGAGCACTAAAACGCCGCTGCTTATTCCTGAAATTTTCATCGTTAAAATCGCACAAACACCTATCCCTCGCATATCTTTTCAAAAACCGAATTATTTCTTCCGTTCCCCCCCCCCCCTTTATGTTGTGTTTTGTTCTGTATTGGTTATAACTTAACCTAAAAACACGGTCAATCAGTTTCGCCAAAGTTGGAAGGTGCCGAAACTGTTTAAGAGTCGTTAACGAGTTGCGCGAACGCCTGCCGCGCATGCGCACTGGCCAGTTGCGCAGTTTCCTGAAACGTAGTGTCGTCGTGTAAACTAGCCTTTATTCATAAGCGAAGAACAGACTGTGATAAAATTTTTAGCAAGAAGGTCTCAGAGCATTTGAATAAAAGCTCTGTGTTATGCCGAGACTACTTTGTGGAGAAAAATATCAGAAAAAAAATATTTTGAAAAGACAATGCTACATGTAATTTGTTCATTGTGTGTATTTTTTTTCTAGTGGTGGTTCATGTATTATAGCTACAAATGTGTAACAACAAGTCTTATTTGAATCCCTTCATTTAAAGCGTAGACGAGGCTTTAGAAACATCAGCCTAATGCCTTCAGTGTCAGCTATTAGTATTTAAGCAAAAATTATATTTTATGAAACACAAGACTATACAGAAATTTAAAATAATGTCTTTCATTTTCGTTGTCATTTCCAGAATTTGCCCTGATGCACTGCCTACCGTCGTGCTAGCTAATTGCTCATGGAAACTGCATTCATATGATTAAAACTAAAACTTATGTAATGTATTGTGTTAGTTTCAGTTCGAATTCTGTCCGAATAAATTGTAAACATTATTAAAGGTACTATTTGTCCGTCTACGTAATTACAGTAAGTGCCATCGTTTTTCACCAGACGTGTTTCGTTTCACTAAATATAAAACATCTAAAATGGTTTGAAATGCGAAACTATCTACAGTTTGATTTGTTTTCATAGTTCATTAGAATTTGTAAAATGTTGAAATTTTTAATTTCGCGTTGATGTTTTTTAATTATAATATTTTTTTTAACTTACGAAATATTTTTTTTATTTTTTTTTATTTTTTTTTATTTTTTTTTTTTATTTTCGCCTGACATCATGAAGAGCCGACATATTGCACAGTTCATGGAAGAGACGATAGCATTACTTTCTTCTTCTGGCCTACACTTTAAAGAAAAATTATTACATCACTTAATGTCTGGTATGGAGTAACAAATTTAAACCTTGCAAAGTAATTTTGGTACGCAGCGACATAAAATACGGAATCACAGGTGTCAAAACGTACTATTCGAACCAACAGATGGCACTGCTGTCGATGTCAACCGCATGTAAATGCCACTAAGTTTCCACCATTATACTTATAAGGTATTGGCTCTGACATTTGACCCGACCTGACGAGCTTAATAATTTGGAGAACCTTTCGCCACCCACTGTGAAGACTGAACCTTCGTTCTAACATCAAAACCACTTCTCATCAATAGTTATGATCCTCTTAAGGAGCATCCCGTTCTCATTTTCGCGATCCAAAAGCCCTTCTCTTGATGTTCTTTCTGGTCCCTGTTTTAAAATACCATTACAGACCGTGAAACTTATATGTACACTGTGCTGACGAGCAGCGTACGAGGCTGCTGCCATCCTGCCTCCCTCGGGGCACTAAAATAAAATAATAATAATAAAAAGAATATGTTCTTGACTCATGAGGCGTAGCACGGTGCATTCCAAAATACTATCTCAGGATTGCATGACATGATGAAACCGAAAAGTGACATTCCTCTGCAATCTCTCGGATAGTCAGTCTTCGCTCTACACGCACAATATCGTTGATGTGCTTAACACGAGCATCGCCCTGAAGGATCCTCATCTTTAATTCCGTGAGGCCATTTTCAAACCGCCTGAACCATTGGTAATACCGAGCACGGCTTAAGTACTCAGCATGGTATGCTTCCTGAATCATTATATGTTCTCTGTAAACGTCTTCTTGAGTTTCATGCAAAATGTAATGCAGACGCGTTGCTCTTCTAACTGTGCCATTTATAACTTCTAAAAGTGTGCGACACAACGTTCTACTCAATACAGCACACAACAATTCATAGGATACACACAATTATGAACTTTGTGGCAATTTCACATTAAAACACAGGCGTGTGCGGGGATGCCAACTGGCGCGAAATTACGAATGTTCCGCGATATTTTTAACAGACCTCTTCTGTAAAGAACAGATTTGTCGTTAGGATGCAACTTGAAACATTCCAACTGCTCCCACTTTGTACTGGTATCTTGTGGGCTATAATGTGCTTAAATAATAATAATAATAATGATGATGATGATGTTTGATCTTCAGCGCTTTAAAACATTAGGTAGAGGAACTCACATATCCAGAATAATATAAATATAAAAGCTCCAACTTATTTTGGCTCTCAAAGTAGCGTGACGGTCTCTTTGTCTCTGTAAGTAGGATTCTCCTAAATGCGGATTTCCATCGGATTAGCAATAATTTTTTTACTTACCATGTGTAATTGAGAAGTTGGTATTATTTTATAATATCGTAGTCACAAAATACACATAAAAGTGGTGGTCATCTTGACATGCAGGCTATGGTCTCTTGTCAGTAATCATAACAAAGCAGCCGTCTCCATAAGACAGACACACACCCGCCTGACTTTATACAACCCTCTCTACTGACCGCTTTCTTAGCTCAGTTGCCTTTATAAAATTAGAAAAATTGGACGTACACTCTCTGACTATTTGTAATAAATATTAACACATCAAATTGCGACAAGAATACATTTGACATAAACAAAGTTGACAACGTGCTTTTTTTTTTTTTTAATTTCATTCATCATGACGATGTTTCTTAAAAGCCTGTAACTGTATTACTCACAATTTATATAAAGAAAACGCACCAGTTACTTGTTTTTATGGCCAACTTTACGCGTTTCGGGAATTTATTCCTGTCTTCAGATGCTTTTTGTTACATTATTGGTATTTAATCCATTTTTGGTGTTCCGTTTCTCCTGCAATGTGGTTTTGACATGACTGCAACCGGAGAATAGTGTGAATATTATATATTAGGCTGTTATTTCTGCTTTTTAATGATATTTTTACGCTTCTACTTACAGGTATTGTGCCTTCTTCATTGTACAGAATCTCATACTACACTATTCTTGTAAACAAACACGTTTCATAGATGTTAATATCGAGTACAGTTACAAAGAGATTCACTATCCAGTTAGTCACTGATGTTTTTTTTTTTTCCTTCTTGCTTTTTGTGGTGTACAAAAATTTCAAGTTCTTCCATTGTATCCATTTCATGTGACTTTTTGAAATGGTTACAAACTGGATAGTGAATCGAGTAATTTCTTTAAAAGCTTCTCATGTCTTACGTAAATAGTAATGTAAGTTTACTCCTCACAATAAGTGTAAATAATGTCACAAAAAATGTAACATCTTGAAACAGATATCAACTCTGTGTAAACAGAAACATCTCTGAATGTATAGAAACTCTTTGTAAAGCTGTGCTGTATTAACATCTATGCAACATGTTTGGTTACAAGAACAGTGTAGTGATGTTCTTTATATGTATGAGATTCTGAACAATGAAAAAGGCACAATACCTGTAAGTAGAAACTTATAAACGCCGTTAAAAATAATGTAGAAATAACGCCCTAATACATATTATTCAAACTATTTGCCGATTGCAGTATCATGTCAAAACCACATGACAGGAGCAACAGAACACTATAAATAGAGACATCACAATAATTGCAAATATGTAACAAAAAGCATCTGAAGATGGAAATAAATTCTGGAAACGCGTAATGCTGAGTATTAAAAACAAATAACTGGTGCGTTTCTCTACATAAATTGTAAGTGTTTTAGTTTTGAAGTTAATAATGCCAAAGGAAAAATCAGTTGTAGTGTTTTAAATAATAACTCGTGAAAGTGTCCATTTTGAATATCGTATTGTGTGTTTACATTATAAATTAAGTACAATTTACAGAATTAAGAAGTGATTTAGACAAAATTTTAAGTGATTTCATAAACAGGTCTTATTAAACTAAACCTTGAACAAATAGATCTCATTTTTCATATAATAAGGAATACAAGTATATTATAAGCCACAGTTGTTTGTTAAAAAAGGATTTTTTTTCATACTTCATGTGCTATACACAACCAGTTTCGATGCACTATGGCATCATTTTCAAGTGCTCCACAGTAAAGAAATGTTTTATAAAAGTACAAAGTAAAGACAAAAAGTAAGATACATTACAATATTGGAAATCGTCAAAAGAGTGTTACAACATATGATCTCTTATGTATAATTTTGGCCAGCAGCTGCTTTAGGACCAAGTTGTACAGAAGCCTGTGCTTGAAAGAGATGGTCAGTCCAATTCAACCTAGAAGTCAGATTGTTCCAATCAAGGAACATAGTCAAGCAACTTTCGTCACATTGATACTGTTGTGTAAGGAACTCCATATATCTATTTGAGCAGGCTGAACATACATTCAATAGTAACACAGTGTAAAACCACACACTGTGTTTAGCTCAGAAGTAATATGTTTCATTGGTAACAGTTAATAGAGAGAGACATATGGAGCTCCTTACACAGTAGTATCAATGTGACGAAAGTTGCTTGACTATTTTCCTTGATTGGAACAATCTGACTTCTAGGTTGAATTGGACTGACTATCTCTTTCAAGCACATGCTTCTGTGAAGCTTGGTCCTAAAATGATACATATAAGATCATATGATACATATAAGATCATATGTTGTAACACTCTTTTGATCATTTCCAAAATTGTAATGTATCTTACTTTTTGTCTTTACTTTGTACTTTTATTAAACATTTCTTTACTGTGGAGCAGTTGAAACTGATGCCATAGTGCATCGAAACTGGTTGTGCATTACACATGAAGTATTAAAAAAATTCCTTTTTTAACAAGCAACTGTGGCTTAGAATACACCTGTATTCCTTATTATATGAATTATTCCAGTTGCACTCCTGACATTATGTCAAATTATATTAAGATCTCGTTTTCTAGAATGTAATTTCGAATTTTCATTCTGATGAGTATCGATCTACTTGTGCATTAATTTTATATTTAAGATACTTATACATTAAGAAACAAACAACACATATCATAATTAACATTTTTTTATGTGACTGCGTAGGCTTTCCGGCGTAATGCTTCATAATATTCTTCTCGGGTTTCCTGCCGGATCAAAACGTCATCTCGACACAATATTTCGGTGGTCCACCTGGCCGCCATCCTCAGGTGACAGTGCTGGTACACCGACTCGCCGAGACTGAGTACAAGCAGCGAGCGGCGGCCCCTATATACGCCGCGGAAGGCCGAGGGCGCGTGCGCAAAAATTGACAGTTCTGCCCTCTACGTTTCAGCGCCGCCAGTGGTGGAAGCCGGCGTAAACGATAGATCGCTATTCTGTAGAGACCGTTGTTTTTTTATGTCAAATAATAAAGGGTTCCACATTCTACTCAAAGGAAAACCCTTATCTCTGTTTATAACATTGTCAGTAAGACGAATAGTAATCGATTCTTTTAAAATACAGTCCCAATAGCGAGACGCAGAAGCAACCACTTGTGTTTCATCATATTTCATTTTATGTCCCTCAGTAAGACAGTGCTCAGCTACTGCAGATTTCTCCGGTTGAAGCAATCTTGTGTGTCGATGGTGTTCAGTACATTGATCTTGAATTGTGCGAATTGTCTGGCCGATGTAAACGTTTCCACAGTGACAAGGAATTTTGTATACACCGGGTTTCCTCAATCCTAAGTCATCTTTTACTGAGCCCAGGAGTGCTCTAACTTTGGCAGGTGGACGAAAAATGCATTGGATGTCGTATCGTTTCAAAATCCTTCCTATTTTAGATGAAATGCTTCCAGAAAACGGTAGAAAAGCCAGCGACTTGCAAGTTTCTTCTTGTGGTTCCCGCGACGGTCCAAGTTGAAAAGCACGGCAGATCTGTTGGTCCGTGTAACCATTCTCCTTGAAAACCGTTCTCAGATGGTCCATCTCTTTAGTTAGACTTTCAGCATCTGAAATGGCAAAAGCTCTTTTTGTCAGCGTACGCAGGACACCAGTGCGTTGGTAAGGTGGATGACAACTTGTGGCATGCAAGTAGCGCTCCGTCTGAGTGGGCATAAAATGAAATATGAAGAAACACAAGTGGTTGCTTCTGCGTCTCGCTATTGGGACTGTATTTTAAAAGAATCGATTACTATTCGTCTTACTGACAATGTTATAAACAGAGATAAGGGTTTTCCTTTGAGTAGAATGTGGAACCCTTTATTATTTGACATAAAAAACAACGGTCTCTACAGAACAGCGATCTATCGTTTACGCCGGCTTCCACCACTGGCGGCGCTGAAACGTAGAGGGCAGAACTGTCAATTTTTGCGCACGCGCCCTCGGCCTTCCGCGGCGTATATAGGAGCCGCCGCTCGCGGCTTGTACTCAGTCTCGGCGAGTCGGTGTACCAGCACTGTCACCTGAGGATGGCGGCCAGGTGGACCGCCGAAATATTGTGTCGAGATGACGTTTTGATCCGGCAGGAAACCCGAGAAAAATATTATGGAACATTTTTTTAAATCGTGGGACGGTTATTTCCCGCTCTTAAAAAGCATTCAAAAATATGGTGTAATTATGTATCATAATCTTACTGGTGTTATTGCTTAGAAAACTGAGACACACATATGTTTAAAGCCGGACAACGAACACTTCAGTATAGCATTCCCGTCTTTGTTATAAGTTGTATCAAGTTTATGCCACGTAACTATTTTATATAACTAATGAGTCATCAAGTTTTTTGGAAAGTAGTGGAATTCCCACTAATTTACTAGGTTACAATTAGGTACGTTAGGCTAAATGAAACTGAGGATTATAGTTTACTGCAAAGAGATTCTATTCTCTTTCTAATGTGCACCTTTGAGTTATTCCACATCCTTGGACGCTACTTTTCTTGATGGGGTCTACGGAGCACAGTGATTAGACGAGTGCACAGCCTCGTGCTATTATATCATGAGACAGCTACACTTAGCAGCCGCGGCCTGTGGTTGGGCCCGCCTCGGCTTCAGTGAGGAACTGCGTGCAGCCCGCGTCCTTGAGCTTCCGGCAGAGGTTGCTGCTTCCCCTCGGCAGAGCTGCGACTTGTCGTGCCGGTGGGCGTGAGAAGCGCCGAGTGTTTCGCAACTCCAGCAGGCGCGCTCTTCTCCAGCCGGAACACAACACGGCCGCGCTTGAGACTCGCTGGATCCGCCCAGACCCCGACCTGGAGGTTTCCAGCGGGGCCGGTTCCCACGGGTGACGTGCGCTGTGTGCGTCAGCGTCGATGGAAAGAAACGGCACACGTGAGCATTCCTACACTGCTCGATCAGAACTACCGAGCGAAGCGGCGCAGCACTTGGTGGGCATTCAGAACTTTCAGATGGATGGATGAATGGTTTGATTTTTAAAGGGACTAAACGACTACGGTTATCAATCCCTTGTTCCAACCATAGAGAGTAGAATAAAAAAGCTGTACAATGCAATAGAAAACGATTTGTTAAAACTCACCAAGTCAAGAAATAAAAGAATCAAAGTAAAAACTAATAAAAGAAGAGAAAGGTGGAAAGACGATGCCAGAGTGTCCTGGGCCAGGTGACCACAGACAAGGCAGTAGGGCATCTGGCCGCTTTTGCACATTAAAACTACCTGCCTAAAACGGTAGGCGAGAGAAGAACAAACACATAATGAACACAGTGCTAAAAATCAAAGAGATCGGTACAACCCACTCACACGAATAACATTTAAAACTGCGTCAGCCATAGAGGCGTTTTCAGCTAAAACAAGTTTGAAATCGTCAGGGAGATTAAAATTCCTTCTCTGTGCTGCTAAGTCCGGGCATTCCAAGACGATGTGGGCGACTGTCAGACGCGCACCACATCGACACTCGGGAGGATCCTCGCGACGGAGAAGGTGGCCGTGCGTAAGCCAAGTATGGCCGATACGCAGCCGGCAGAGAACAACAGAGTCTCTGCGAGGGGCCCGCAGAGAGGTCCTCCACACGTTTGTAGTGTCCTTTATACGCCTCGGTTTGTTGGGCACCTGTAGGGTGCGCCATTCACTACTCCACAAACCGAGCACTTTACTGCGTAGTGTAGAACGCAGATCAGCAGATGGGATGCCTATATTGAGGACAGGCTTGTGGGTGGCCTCTTTGGCCAGCCTGTCAGCCAGCTCATTGCCGCCTATCCCGACGTATCCCGGAGTCCAAAGGAATTCCACTGACTGCCCACGTTGTTCAATGGTGTACAAGGAGTCATGTATAGCAACAACCAGAAGATTGCGCGGAAAGCACTGGTCCATGGCCTGTAAACCGCTCAGGGAGTCGCTACAAATGACGAATGACTCCCCAGGGCAGGAACATATATGTTGAAGTGCGCGGTGGATGGCTACCAGCTCTGCAGTGAAAACACTGCAGCCATCTGGCAGGGAGCGCAACTCATTGTGTCCTGCTAGTTCTCAGACCTCTCACCTCTTAGTTCGTCCGCTCCTTTTCCGAAGACTGACGGGGAACAGCGAGAGGACGCGAGAGCGCGCAGAATCGCGATTCCCTTCTGTCAGTTACCGCCACTTCGAACTGAGATGTAGCTCACTGCCACGAATTTTCTAAGGTATTCAGCAATGTCTAAATATAACGCTCATTCCATAGTGTAAAGAGTAAAGAGAACTCAAAACTTAATATTGTTTACATTTATATGCGAGAAATTATGCATCAACCATTTTCTCTCGCCTGCATGATACTGACGGCTCGCGGGTTGGATTTTGAGGATAATGTCGTATAAGCGACACTAACACTGTAAAGTAATGAACCCTTATAGAATTAATTAGCTACAAAAACTGTAGTTTACTGCCTGTCGTCAGAATGTAAAGGCCGGCAGCGGTGGCCGAGGGGACTGAGGCGCTCCAATCACGGTCTGCACGGCCACTACGGTCGGGGGTTCGAATCCCCCCTCGGGCATGGATATTTGTGCCGTCCTTAGTCTTAGCTAGTTCATAAGTAGTTTGTAAGCTTAGGGACTGATGACCCCCTAGTTTAGTCCCATAAGTTCTACAAACATTTTAACATTTGAATGTAAAGGTCGAAACTCATTATCATCAATGTCGCTAGCAAGAGGATCAAAAATTTATTCTATTTCATTTGTTAATATAAATCAATTTCTGTAATAAGTGGGAGATTGACCGGACTGGCTTAACTTTCGATGCAACTGAGGCTGTCATAAAAAAGAGAGCTATATTAGTAGCGGTAGCAAAAACCAAAAAGAGAGGACCAACTACTTCGACCTACTTCGCGGCCGAACTGGAGAACTAAAAGGAGAGCTACCGGTCGCGAACTAAAATATGCGCGATCGGTCGCGAACTAAAACATACGTTACCGGTCGCGAACTATTATGCCAACGTTGGTTTACGTTTTAGGAGGCGATCCACTTACAATATTGTAAAAAGATATAAAATAGCCAAGATCGCTTATCATCCATTTTTATTAACGACGACCGGTTTCGCTGAACTATGTCAGCATCATCAGGTCAAATAAAATATTTTACAAGGCCATAATCTTGTAATGTCAAACAGTTGTTAGATAACAATTTAAAGTGCATAGGTGCACTTTGCAAGTTTGCTTTTGTCACTCACTGTGATAATTATGTTTTATTATTATGACACAGTGCACCTATGCACTTTAAATTGTTATATAACAACTGTTTGACATTACAAGATTATGGCCTTGTAAAATATTTTATTTGACCTGATGATGCTAACATAGTTCAGCGAAACCGGTCGTCGTTAATAAAAATGGATGATAAGCGATCTTGGCTATTTTATATCTTTTTACAATATTATGCCAAACGTATCTCGCTTCTTAGTTCGTTTCTTTTCCGAAGACAATAGCGAGAGATCGCGAATCAAAATTAAAAATCATGCGTTTGCCTTCTGCTGATGAGAGCCATTTCGAGGTCAGCCTGCTATAGTTCAGTGCTACAAAATTTCTGTTTTGAAGTATTCTGCACTCTGCAATATCTGATTAATAAATTCCTTAACGCCGAGATATAGAGATAACTCTAAACTTAAACGCGAGAAATTATCCACAAACTGTTTCTTTTGGTTTGGGTGATACCTTTAGCGGCTCAAGAAGCAAGCGTATGAAGCAGCTAGGTGGGGGAACTTCTCCCTCCACCTGCATGCGCAGACCACGCCGCTCAGCCGGCACTGGGAGCGGACGAACTAAAAGAACGAACTCCCGATCGCGAACTATTATGCGCAAGTCTATTCTACATCGACAGAGTATCAACCAAAAATCCGTATAATGCGTGCTATAAGCTGCCTTCCATGAGAACGTGCATAAGCGGGAAGTAATAAAAACACGTGTCCTAGGAAAAGCAAATATGTGAGATTTATTCATGTTGAGCTCCCGTGGGGAAGTTTATAATAGTCGTAACAGTGTACTTTGGCCATTTCAAGGGTTCTGGCTCAAACCCTGGTGATGAAAACTATTTTTTTTCTGTGTTACGTTGGAAATGTTCTACTTACAGTGTTACGAGCGATTGGATTCGTGATTTCCTGTCGAAATGACAGCGAAAGAGTCCCCTGCTGATCCCTGTCTTTATGAACGATTTAGGTGACAATCTGAGTAGCTCTCTTACACTATTCACGGATGATGTTATCATTCATCGGTTAGTAAAGTTACCAGAAGATCAAAAGTACCCGCAAAATGATTTAGATAAGATATCAGCATTGTGCAAAAATTGGCAATTGGCCTTTAATAATGAGAAGTTTTAAGTCATTCATATGACCACTAAAAGAAAATATTGTAGGGAAGGCGAACCAAATACTACGTTTTTGGTGGCAGTACAGAAGATGCAACAGTTCTACTAAAGAAACTGCTACATTAGTGCGTCCTATTTTGGAGCATTCTTGTGCATAACAAGAAAAAAGAGAATAACCGACTTTCATTTGTCTACTAGCGTTATGGTAAGTTGAAATACGTACTACTATAATAGCTTATTTATCTGTTTACTGCAGTGGAGTCGTTATTTGGAGTGGCAATATTTCAGTATATCATAAGTCACCTCACTCAGTATGTGTAATACTTTTTAAAGTTATGTTTGAGAGTATCATTTTATGTAGAGGATGGATATATTGCAGTGCCAATAAGAGTAAAAGAACCGATAATCTTGGAAATAAAATTATAGACTTACGCTTCCTAAATCAATATGCAAGGTTTTTATACTGATGCAAAAATTAAGGCAGATTTTTCGAAACAACAAGCTACAGTCGTGGCTGACAGGCAGCGAGCTAGGTGACATGCAACCATGTCGTTGCCAGTGTTCAAATAAAAAGAAACACTTCTCATTCTGGTAATCTGACTTCATTTCAAATAACAACTAAAGATTCTGCTGGCGTATATTAAAACAATTTTAAGAAAATTTTCCTCAATTTGACTTGCTTTTTATAGAACCTCTTTTAGTTAGAAAGTGTTCTTAGAATCTTATCCTGAATGCTCGACCCGTTTGCCCTATATAGGCGCGAGGGCACTGAGCACAAAGTAGTTTATACACTCCTGAATTGACAAAGTAATCTTTATTCGGTTTTTCGTTGTGGATTAGCTGATGCTGGAGGCGGTCGTGGGTAGAAAATGAAATTTTGATGCCATTACCTTTAAGTAGATTGGCTAATTTATAAGATATAGGACCACAAAATGCTAAAGTGACGTATATCGAATCAGACTGAGGGCCGTGGGTGTCAGTTGTTCGTGATGATCTTGCTGCTGTCGAACACAACAGTTTGTCTATTAAGCGGGGAGCGTAACCATTGGCGCTTGCAATATATATATATATATATATATATATATATATATATATATATATATATATATATATATATCACTTTATCATGTTTACAATATTAATCACCATTAATTTTAGTACTTGAGTGACTCAACACATCTGTACTCCAGACAAAGTGACTACAATTTTAATGCTTCTTTTAACCCCCTCCCCCTTCTGCCAAGCTCTCGTGCACATTTGGGTTCTTTCTTTAACTCAACAATTTTAATTAACATTTATTTTCACGAACTCCAGTAACTGCATCCATCTGCATTCATGCACATATAAATCGTATAATTTTTAATGCTTCTTCAGTACTTTTATATAATTGTTTCGCACTTCGCACCACTTATGACCGTTTCTTTTTAACCCCCTTATGCTGCCCTTACTACTCTATAACATAGACATACTCTCCACTTCGAGCTTTTTCCGACAGTTTCGGTCGATTCTCAAATTCAAACCATAGCCGCTCACACGAGGTACACAGGCGTTTACCAGCGCCCCCTCCCGGCGCTTCGTATCGGCCGCAACTCCTTGCACCACTTTGCCTCCAGCCGTTTGCGCACCAGCACCTGCCTGGCTAACGCAGTGCATGTAATGTTTCAAATGTGAACGCGGACCTATCTACTGCAATGCTGTTTATGTGGTGAGTTACTTCTTCCTCACCGACCATGTCCACAGCTGTCAACAATTTTCATGTTCACATTTACTTACTTCGCTGTTGTTTCAGGATTGTCTTTCATGTTGACGTTTGATCAGCGGGTTATGCCCAAGCCTTTAAGTTTTATTTATGACTAATGATGTTTACCATCGTGTATTTTACTAAGGAATGCAATCTTGCTGACCGTTAGGTAGTTCCCGACTCCCCTATTTGTTTTGTTTTTAAAGCTGTGGTAGGATCGCGCCCTAAAACTGTCATGATTTGTTTATATAATTTCGCTTGTTACCGTATTCTGATGACGCGCCAAAAGCGCGAAACGCGTTAATAAACAGTATTAATTTGCAACAGAGACTGTTATTATTACAAAAATGGATTTACTGTTGCTGCGCCAGGCCAATCAAGAGTGGAGTAGTATATAAAGTATTGCATTATTTGTAAGAAGGTCTTACAAACGCAAACTATGTGCATAAAATATAGAAAATATGTTAGCCTAAGTTTATTTTTAGAATAAATGAAAATCATGAGCCTTTGTAAAATTTCTCTTTAACCATTGGGACCCCCCTCCCCCTTGACAATATCCTGGCTACGATACTGGACTTAACCTCGCCGGCGCGTTGTCGCGGCCTGCGAAGAAGTCACGTCGTTCCATGCGTTCCGCTGCGCTGTTAACCACTCGGCAGCCCTGGCTGCGCCGCTCGCCCATTACTGTGCATGCAGCGGCGTGCTCCGGCTTAATGATGCGCAAACGGCGCATCTCTGGCTGCGTTCGTGCTGCGGTCGCTCCCGATGATGCACCACTACAGCTGCAGCTGCGTTGAGCAGCATGCGGTACCAGGAAACAGCCACTCGCCACTTACAGTCCAGCGCATTACCACAGCGAGGCGGTACGTTCCCGTGCAACCTCTGAAATTGTTTGAATCCAACCTCTTTCGCACTACATCTACATCTACATACATACTCCGCAATCCACTGTAAGGTGTAGAACGAGGAAAAAATGAATACATATATGCCTCCTTACGAGCCCTAATTTCTCTTGTCATTGCGATCACTACGCGAAATGTAAGTAGGAGTAGGCGGAAGCAAGATCGTACTACACTCAGCTTCAAATTCCGGCCCTCTAAATTTCCTCAACAGAATTTCTCGAAAAAGAACGTCGTCTTTCCTCCAGCGATCCCCAATTGAGTTGCCGGAGCATTTCCGTGACACTCGCGCATTAGTCGAACCTACCAGTTACAAACCTAGATGCTTGCCTCTGAACTGCTTCTATGTCTTCCTTTAAACTGATCTGCTGCGGGTCCCAAACACTTGAGCAATACTGAAGACGTGGCCGTACAAGCGTTTAATACACAGTCTCCTTTACAGATGAAATACATCGTCCCAAAATTCTCCCAATGAACCGAAGTCGGCTGTCCGCCTTACTAACAACTGTCCTTACATGTTCGTTCCATGTCATATCGCTCTGCAATGTTACGCCTAGATATCTGAACGACGCGACAGCATCAAGAAGGTCACTACTAAGGCTGTATTCGAACATTATGGGATTGTTTTTCCTACTCATGCGCATCTCCTTACATTTTTCTACATTGAGAGCTAGCTGCCATTCTTCGCACCAACTAGAAATTTTGTCTAAGTCATCTTGTATCACATTACAGTCAGTTAAAGACGACACCCTCCCATACACCACAGCATCATCAGCAAACAGCCGCAAATTACAAGTTAGTCTGTCCATCATATCATTTATATAGATAGAAAATAATAGACGTCCTATCACACGCCTGACGATACACTCGTCTCTGATAGATACCTGCCGTCGAGAACAACGTACTGCTTTCTATAACTTAGGAAGTCTTCCAGCCAGTACAAATCTGTGAACCTACTTCATAAGCTCGTATCTTCGTTAGCAGTCTGCTGTGCGGCACCGCGTCAAACACCTCTTTGAAGTCGAGAAAAACACGATCTGTCTGTTGCCCTTCATCCATGGCTCGCAAGATGTCATGTGAGAAAAGGGCAAGCGGAGTTTCAGATGAACGATGTTTCCTGAACCCTTGCTGGTTCGTAGAAAGCAGCTATTCCGTCTCAAGGAAATTTACTATATTCGAACTGAGAATATGCTGCAAATTTCTACAGGAAACTGATGTCAACGATATTGGCCTGTAATTGTGTCCTTTCTTATAAACGTGAGTCATCTGCGCTTTTTTCCAATCACTAGGAACTTTGCGCTGAATTAAATATTCGCGATAAATGCAAGCCAAGTAAGGGGCCGATGCCGCAGAATACTCTTTGTGAAACCGAACTGGTATTCCATCCGGACCAGCAGACTTTTTCGTATTTAGCTCTCTCAGCTGCTTCTCTACACCGGAAATACCTATTACTATGTCCTCCATTTCGGAATTAGTAAGATGATCAAATGATGGTATATTTGTGCACTACTTCTCTACCGTTCCACTTATTAACCCTTTCATTCACACATTATGAATTCAACTTTGAAAAAATAAAAATTCGTTGTTTTCTGTATTGTTCAAATGTTTGTATAGTCTATGGGACTTAACTACGGGGTCATCAGTCCCTAAACTTACAAACTACTTATGAACTAACTAAGACTAAGAACGGCACAAATATCCATGCCCGAGTGGGGATTCGAACCCCCGACCGTAGTGGCCGTGCAGACCGTGACTAGAGCGCCTCAGTCCCCTCGGCCACCGCGGCCGGCTTTCTGTATTAATATAGTGTACTACATATTAAAATATGTGTTTTAAAACGTTTGATCGATTTTTTATGTCGTGTATGTCATGCACAGCACAGACATTTGTATCTAGGTATATTATTACTTGGGACGCTATTTTGTTGATAATTAACACAACATCAAAGACAAGTTAATTCACTGCTGAAATTAAATTAAATGAATCACACACACGCCCTCAGTCATGTACAGACGGCAACGTAACACAACCTCCAAGACGCATAGATTTATACCTCATAAGTGGCTACACGCCACACCAAGCGGCAAAATGTAGTGCTAGAAGCATAATTTGTATAGGTTATGGGACCGTCTTATGCAACTGTAACTTACAAGGAAAGTACTTGGGCTCGAACAAACACATATACACCAAAACAGTATGAGAGATAATGTAAAGATCCCTTATTGCACTAGTGATACTCCCACATCTGCAAAATTCTGTGGTCGTCCGTTAGAGGCCTCTACGTGTGCCATGCCGCATTGCACTTTGACCTGTCGGTTCGCCAGTAGGGACGGTGCAGTGTGCCTCCGAAGTTGCGTTTTGTGATGTTATTTGCGTGGTGAAGCGTCAGATGGAGCGGCGATTGCTAATCAATCCTGCTAGAGTATTGCGATTAATTGAGATGAAGTTACGTAGAACCCTTCTTCGTGAAGATGGTATTAGTGAAGAAGATGAATCATTTGCATGCTTTCTCGTATCTGTTATGGTACAAAAATATGAGCATAAGTTAGATACTGTTGTTACAAACTCATAATAATGATGATAGGGATGATAATGACGAACGACTCATTGCAAGCGGTAGTGCTACGGTAAGTGCGGGAAGATGCGATGGAAGCAGTGGCAGTGAATATCAACAGACTTTCAGGAAGAAGGATAAGTTGCAACTATCATCACGGATTTTGATGACAATTCTCTAGAGCACATGTACGATGATTATTACATATAGTTAAGATATCTGCATTACGTATGGCGTCTACAATTACATTTACAGTGCTATCTAGAGCATGGTTGCAGAGCTTTGCAGAGAAACGACACCCACCAGCACATTGGAGTGTACGTAGAGATCCTGTAACCAAACGTCCATACAGATATGTTTGTTCGAGCCCATGTACTTTCCTTGTTAGTCTACTTTAGACCAGACGCGTTTCGCTTTATTCTAAAGCATTCAGTGGTCAGCTGTATTACATTATTTGTTTGATTTGTTACTAAATTCGATCGGTAACAGTTCTCATGCAATTGGATTGTTTTGATTCTGAATAAAATGGACTACTAATATTACTCACGAATTTTTATTCTTGAGAACTGTTACCGATCAAATTGAGTAAAAAATCGAACAAATAATGTAATACAAACCATTTCTTGTACAGCTGACCACTGAAGATGCTTTAGAATAAATCTAAACACGTCTGGCCTAATGTAGACTCATTTTCAGGTGCATAAGACGGTCCCTTAACCTATACAATTTGTATAACCGCAACTGCGGAAAGGAGGCCCAAAACACCAAGTAGAAGCATAATATTCATCAACAAGAATGCGACTTTAAGGACTGTTACACAAAATACGGTATAAATCAGCTTTTAATACGATGTCGAGAAACAACACTGGGAACGAAAGGGTTAACTGCTCGTTGCAAAAGCATATAATCAAATATTTGCGTGCGGCGTCAGATTTCCACACCTGCATCTAAAGGACACGGCATATAAAACGCTTCTGCGACCTCGTCTTCAGTATTCCTCGAGTGTTTTGGATCCCCAACAGATAGGTTTAAAAGAAGAAACAGAGGTCATTCAGAGGCGGGCAGCTAGGTTTGTTACTGGTAGATCCGATCAATGTGCGTTACTCAAATGCTTCGGTAATTCAGGTGGTAGTCGCAGGAGGGGTCGACGTTCTTTCCGAGAAACGCGGTTGAAGAAATTTAGAGGGCATCAATTTGAAGCGGACTGCAGAAATATTCTACTGCCGCCACCCTTCATTTCGCGTAAGTCCACAAAGATAAGATCAGAGAAATTACGGCTCGTAAAGATCCATACAAGTATTCGTTTTTCCTTCGTTCTTTATGGACGTGGAACAGGAAAGCAAGTAAGTAGTGTGGTACGAGGTACCCTCCACCACGCACTTTCGGATAGATTGCGGAGTATGTATGTAGACGTAGAAATCGACATGGAGCACTCTGCAAATGACATATAAGTGCCTGTCATACTGTTTACTTACCATTCTATTCTCCAATAGCGCGCAGGATGAAAGAACTCCTAAACTCTTCGTTCGAGCTCAGGTTTCTCGTATTTGATTATGATGATCGTGTCTCCCCGTTTAGGTAGGAATCAACAATATAATTTCGATATTGTAGAAAGATATAAAAAAAAACAAGATCGCTGATCATCAATTTTTATTGAAGACGACCGGTTTCGTTGAACTGTGTCAGCATCATCTGGTCCAATAAAATCTTTTTACAAGGCCATAATCTTGTAATGTCAACCAGTTGCTATATAACATAATTTACAGTGCATTGGTGCACTATGTCATTATAATAAAACATAATTATCACAGACTCCCGGTCCTAGGCTCGTTTCACATTGCGACACTTGTGATGGTCACCGGTAACAGTCGCTGATAGAGATACTTTCGTTCTAACTGGAGCATTCACACTGGGACACTGCACTGAGTCGCCGAGACAGGGAGACCCAGCAGTAACTCACCCTCGCCACATGTGACTGTATTGACTGCGGTCACCGCCGGACATGCATTACCTTGTACTGGAGTGTTCACACTGGGACACCGATCACAGACACAGCAGTGCAGAGTTGCCAACAGACAGGCAGCCGCTGCTGCCAATCATGGAAGACTGAAAGTGAAATCTGATTTGATGAACGTCATTGTCAATGCCCAACAATATTACAGCGCTTCTGCATTTTCTTCGTCCCAAATAGGATTTGTGCCGGTACCAAATTACACTACTGGGAGTCCGCATAACGACCAGTTCAAGGCCACATTGGAGGACAGTCCAGGTTGTCCCATCAGTTACCAGCTGTGTGCTCGCCAACGGCCTCCGAGTACAGTGACGAATCCTTAATACACTTTTCAAAAGTACAGTCAGAGAAACAATGAACTTCAAATATCAGTGAAAGTTTTACAATATCTTGTAATTTATACTAATACCAGTTAGAATCTGTGAAATATGCTTTCAATAAAATAAAATAATACTACAGTACCTACCTTATTGTAAGAGCAAGTTTTTCCTCTGCTAGAATAGCCTTTCTTAGTATAGTGTCCTTTCCTGTGATTGCTTATTTCACATTTTCTAGTAGTTCATCAAATAAAGTTTGTGACATTTGAAAATACTGAAAAATCTTCTTCTCAGATTGCCTCAGATCGTCATAAAGGGTGTATTACAATCCTTTCTCCATCCAATCACGTAGCAGTGGATGTACGTGTAATTAACGTTTTGTCTTCATTCTTCTCCTCCTCCTCCTCATTAGAAGTACTAACAACAGTTCCTCCTCGCTCGAATCCATTTCACCAACTAATCAGTTCGCAACAGCTGCAGAGTGCGACACCAGTGACCCAGGAGTGTTCGTCAGTCACCGGTGACCGTCACCAGTGACTGTCACAAGTGCCCCAGTGTGAAACGATCCTAAACTGCCTCATGACGAGATGTGGGTAAGCGCTGGGAATCCCGTACCATGAGGAGGCACACCGCATAACAGAGGCCACGCAGTCCTGACGCACGATCGGCACAGTTTCCCAAGGCCGCCGCACGCATTCCAAGGCGCGCAGGCTCACCGTAAAGCATCGCTACCAACAACTCATTATTATTCAAACATTTTTACATAATTAAAGGAACTTTGAAACAGAAATGTAGATTGCTGGTGAATCTTCCGGGTTATGTGGTCGTGGTCGAAGAAACGAATCTGTTCCTGACGTTTCGTCCAGAGCTGCGCTGGACATCCTCAGAGATGCTACTGGTAGCGGTGAGTCTTGCCAGGAACAGGAACAGATTCGTTTCTTCGCCCATGACCACATAACCCGGAAGATTCAACAGCAATTATTTCAGTCGGTCGTGAAAGCCTTCACTGCATGATCAGAAATGTAGATGTTAAAATAACTCAAATTCTTGGAGGTAACTGAAAGATCGTTGATCCGTATTAGTTGAGTTTTATTTCGAGTCGTGGAGACCCGCACAACCGGTTTCGCAACGAGTTAAAGTTTCATCTTCATGTGCTTTACTGTATAAGAAATGTTTTAATAAAACGCAATTTTTTAACTTATAATTAGCAAAATTACTAACAGTTACGTGTTAGAAAACGAAATGGGCCTATTAGGCTAGCTAAATTGCAAGATAATGTTGGCTGTTACTCACATTTTTTATTCATGCGACTTTTTAGACTGGCTCGTCAGAAATAAAATGGCTTGACCATCCGGTTTTTGTCATATAGGTAAAATTATTAAAAAGCCGGCGTGTCGGTTTGCTGTGTAATTTGGCTGGTTTGTCATGTAGACCGACTCAATCGGTGACCCGACAACAGAACTACTATTAAAACTTTCATCCATTATGTATTGGAACCTGCGAGTGTCTTGAAATAGGTTTCAGAAATTACTTGAAACCAGTCGCCTTTTTTCTTCTTAAGGAAGATTTATTAAACTTATGCCCGGTTTCAAGCTGCCTAGCAGCTCATCATCAGATGGTGTATACATTTAGTTCAATTTACATGTGTATAGTTATGAGTTTCACATTTAGTTTGACTATATGTTTTCTGCTTTTGGATAGCATTTCACAACACTGACCTTCCATCAGTACACCGTAGCAACTCCCACGACATTCAAGTGGTAAAATTAAACAACACTGCACACACATTACTACTGCACAGCCACTACCACGTCTTTCAAAATTGTTTACAAGTTGGAACTCGGAGATCAGAGTTATGACAGAATTCGTCAAATGAAAGGGCTGGAGAGAACATCAAAGGGAAACCTGCCGAAGGATTTCATCTGCCGTATGCAACATAGAAGGCACTAAACAGACTGAGGACAGGAGTGTCACGCTGCAAGACGAATCTCAGACATTGGGGCTTCACAAACGAACATTGTGAGTGTGGCAATGTGCAGGACCCACAACATCCCCTGGTCTGCAAAAACCTGTCCAACTTCTGCACCACAGAGGACCTACATGCAGAAAATATTGTGGCTATCAAGACAGCAGAATTTTGGAGCTTGCGGTCCATTAAGCAGAAACTAGCAATACCCTGCATAATTAGTCAATTCTTTCTATATTTTGTGTTTCCAATTTGTAATTTGTTTATTTCATTGTATACTTATTGAATTTTGTATTCCTGGATTGTAATTGTACACTATAAGCGTATATTTATTGAATCTTGTGTCTCTAGATTGTAATTGGTTTATTGGAATTGTATATTTTTTGATTGAAAGATATGTCTTAATCCTGGACAAGTAAAGCGCGGGAAATTACGACCTTAAAAAATATGATCATTTACAGCAACCTGCTATTTATCAGACCAACTGGAGATTGTTTCTGAGACATCCTGTACCCCACTATACCAAACAGCCGCAGATTGCTACACGCTTTGTGGTTCATATCATTTATGCAGATGTGAAATAATAACGGCCCTGTCATACTTTCCTGGGGCACTCCTTACTATAGTGTAAAGGTATATGGGAAAAGGTAGAGAAATCTTTGCTGTTTTTATAGATTTAGAAAAGGCCTTCGACAGAGTTCAGTGGAAGAAGCAAATGTATATTCTGAAGAGGAAAGGAGCAGATTGGAAAGACAGCTGATTTATAGGGAATATATAATTACACCAGAAAGTAGAAATGAGATAGCAGAAGGAATCAGAATTGGGCGAGGTGTTAAACAATGCTGTTGCCTTTCCTCGCTGTTGTTTAACGTATACCTTGAGGAGATTATTTCAAAAGGCTTAGACGGGAAAACAGGAATACGTATTGGTGGAAACAGAATGTATAAGATTTGTTGATGACATGGTATTAGTGGCAGAAAGTGAGCGGACAGCGAACATCATGCTGAAAGATCTGAAGATTTGGAATATGGGATGAAAATAAACACAGCAAAAACAAAGAGTATGGTCATCAGTACAAGACGCAGACTGGCCAGTATTAAAATAGGACAGGCCGCAGTGGAGTAGTCGAGCGGTCTAAGGCGCCTCGCTGCGGAGCGCGCGATTGCTCGCCGTCGGAGGTTCCAGTCCTCCCTAGGCCATGGGTGTGTGTGTGTTGTCCTTAGGTTAGTTTCCCTTAGTTTAAGCAGTTTGTAAGCTACGGACTGATGACCTTGCAGTTTGGTCCGATAGATTTACAAACATTTGAACATTTGAAAATAGGACAAACTACCTAATGGTAGTAAGTGTATTTAAATATCTTGGAAGCACAATAACAGAAGACATAAGATGCCACCAGGAGGTGAAAAGTCGAATTGCTATAGCGAAGGAGGCATTCAACAGAAAGAGAAGATGGTTATGTAGCAAATTAGTTAGCCAAAGGAAAAGGCTTGGCAAATGTTTCGTCTGGAGTGTGGCACTATATGGGGAGAAACATGGACGCTGAGACGAGAGGATGAAAAAAGGTTGGAAGCATTTGAGATGCGAAGAATGGAGAGGACAAGCTGGATGGAAAGAGTGAGTAATGAAAGAGTGTTGGAAATGGTTTGGAGGAGAAGATGTCTATTGAAGGTTATAAGAGAAAAGAAAAAAGATCTGGTTGGGAAATCGTCGAGAAGGGAATGCATGTTAGTAGATGCCTTGGAAGGACCGACAGGAAGAAGGCGATACAAGATAATAGACGACATAAAGAGAAGAGAAAATTATGCGGACCTGAAGAGGATGACAGAAGACCGGACAGCGTGGAGAACTACCATGTGAAAACCTGCCTTTTGGCAGAACACTGATGACTCCTGACGATACCCTTGTTTCTTCTGGGTCATTTTCATGTTGAGCTCTGTGTGTAGACGTAGATATAGCAGAGGGTAGGACAAAAGATAAATGCATTTTTAATGAGAGGAAAAAGTGACCGAGTGTCGGTGGAGAACCGGGGTCTTACCCTCGGTCAGATAATGGCGGGTCGGCCAGAGCAGTTAGTGCGCCCGCCGTCACCGGCAGCGGACTGTGGAGTGCGGAGTGCGCCTTGTCCGCACTCTGCCCCCTGGGCGGCGGGTTTTCCTGGTCGGCCAAGGGCGCCCGCCTGCGCTGATGACAGTCAACTGCAGCGACGAGGCCGCCGCGCGGCACCTTCTGCAGCACGCCACGCCGCGCCAGCCAGGCTACACGGCCGCCAGCAAGTGGCCCGAGTGAGGAGCAGAGCGCGACTACACCGCCATCGGGGCCTGTACCGTCCCCCTACATAGAAGCGCTCGCTGCTGACCTTCCTCCACTCTATCGTTTCCGGGGTGCCAGGAAACGATTGATAACATTCGCTGACGACGAGGTCACAAAAGTCTCTGGTAAGCATCATTTCAAAGTCTTCGAAGTCTCTGCGGGTTTTCTGCCGGATAATAAAATCAAACTGATTCAACATTTCGACGGTACAGCTGTCCGCCATCTTCAGGAAATCGCTGCTGCCGAGTCCCGCTGAATACTAGTGCAAGATCGAAGAACCGCGTCCTATATAGGCGTCGGCACCTCCTGCAGCGCACACTTGCCGGCGGCCTCGTCGCTGCAGATGACTGTCGTCAGGGCCGTGTAGCCTACCCAGTCATCAGGGCCGCCTACGTAGAAACGCTCACTCCTGACCTTCCTCTACCGTTTTCCGGGTGCCACGAAACTGGTATAACATTCGCTGACGACAAAAGTTCTCTGGTAAGTATCATTTAAAAGTGTTGCGACAGGAAAAAAATATTCATTGACATTTCGGGAATGCAGCCGGATGACGTCCAAGTTTACGTGAGTAAAAGGCACAGGTTGACGTCGCTAATTTTATCCCGAAATTCGGCGTGGAGAAGCAAGCGCAATGGTGATACTACATACGCGCTATCTCTCGGAATAAACTGTTGTTGTTGTTGTTGTGGTCTTCAGACTGCAGACTGGTTTGATGCAGCTCTCCACGCCAATACAGTAGAGCTTAAAACAGGTATGTTGCTTGGTGAAACAAGGTAAGGCTGGTTTACTGATAGGATAAAACAGGGTCGCTATAGGTTTTTGGCAATTGTGAGCCAGCTAAGGTTGGTCTGTTTCAAAGCTACCCGTTCAAAACTAATAATTGTCGTCAGCTGGTAGTTAACACTCGCGATAACTAACATTTCAATCAGGCTCATTAAAGATTAGTTGAACACATTTATTATTCAATAACACTATAATTCTGTTTAGTTATAGCCCTAGTATTAATACTTGCACAGTTAATTAAGAAACAGTGCGTTTAAACTGATAAGGGCAATGGATGTTTTGAACAAAGCAAGAACAATACGTAGTCTGCATAAGGCGCACTGACTACACTATAAATTTGACTGCGAGAGAAATCTGAAAAAACACAAATCATTTTCTAATAAAGTAGCTGCGACAATTTATACCGCTGACTGATTGCAGAAACTTAGTATCTTCTTCACTATCATTAATGCGCCACACCAATAAAGAAATCTGTTAATCAAACTCAGATTAGCCACTTCTATGCTTTGATTTTAATAGTAAATAACTGTCAATGAAACGAAGAGGGTTAAGTTTCTAACTACAAATGAGAAACAAGTAAAGAAGTTTAACTTTCCCAATTATTATTAGCAATAATCATTACATTACCTTATGAATGGAGAACTACAAAATCTTCTCAGACTGTTACATATGTGAATAATACAAAATCTTATAAAGACAGAATTGTGTCTTATCCACAAAATCAAATTACAAAATTATTCCATCAGTGCACACAAAACTTGCTGCCTCAGTAACCAAACCAAAGCACATCTGCTCTATACAAGAGCTACACACCGATTGACTGTTCACAACTCCTCACATACGTAGTCTTTGACAGAGATGTTACGCAACAGAGTAACCCATAAACATAGTTACTCAAAGAAGTTCATATAACATTTTACATACAAATATCGATACAAAACAGTCGAAACGATATTATTGAATTTGTATGGACATGCTTCAAGCTGCATGTCCTCGGGAAAGGTAACGACTGTAGTTTCCCCTTGCCATGTTAGCTGATGTTACAAGGCCATCTCAGTCATCCAGACTGTAGCCCCTGTAACTACTGAAAAGGCTGCTGCCCCTCTTCAGGAACCACACGTTTGTCTGGCCCCTCCAAGATACCCCTCCGCTGTGGTTGCACCTACGGTATGGCTATCTGTATCGTAGAGGCACGCAAGCCACCCCACCTCAGCAATGTCTGTGGTTCATGGGGATGGTCGCCGGTCGGAATAAACTAGGATGCTTAAATTCAGATGTCAAATTAACAAAACTTAATCGTCGCGCTGCCGTTCCACGTCGGAGGTTCGAGTCCTCCCTCGGGCATGGGTGTGTGTGTGTGTGTGTCGTTGGTCTTAGATCAGTTAGTTTACATAGTTTGTAAGTTTAGGTACCGATGACCTCTGCAGTTAGGTCCCATAAATTTATAACCATTTGAACATTTTAAACGTCGCGCGACACGTTACCAGACATGAAACGCTTCCTTTACGCAGATATTAGAGAAATCATCCGGCCCCCTACCTTATCCTAAAGCTGCCTTTACGGTTAACAATATCGTCCACCCAACGTATTTCCACAGACTTCCCAATAATCGAATCCCAGAAAAATCCCGTCTCGAAGCCAGGATTTCCGCGGTAGAATAATCCTCAGAACATCCTGCGAATACACCATGCTCGGCCGTAGTTGACTTAGTCGGCTATAGAAGGCGTGTGTTCACCTGATTTTATGCACCTTCCACGCCCTATTCGTGTGCTCTGCCCTATTTAGGGAGGAAGCACATGAAACAAGTAACCCGGGAAAAATAATTCGGCTTTTATTGTGAGTTTTAGCCGTACCTAGCCAACAATAAGCGAGACCAGTTGGCCGCCGACTTCTAGCTAGTAATAGTGTTACACCACTTTTAACGATATCGACCAAAAATTCCTCTTTCTTACTTAATTGTCTTTAAGAGATTTATTTCAGGGTAAAAGAAAAATTGTAGTTGTCCGGCTAGCAATATTATTATTGTTGTTGACATGAGACCTAAACTGTTTAACTGCGTCCACTGTAGTGGACAGCTTTTATTGGGTACCTATCTGTGGATCTGCGGTAGTTTTTCAACTCGTAAATTCATGAAGTCCACTACAGGGACCATTACAGTAGGTTCCACACTGTAGGGTGTCGATAGCTAAACTGCAAAGCAACAGTTATGCACCTGAAGGCGTTAGCGTGTTAATATGGGAAGCATGAAGCGGTAGCGAGAAATTGGGAGCAGCATTGCGGAAGTCGTCAAAAGAAAGACACGAAGTATATTTGCACTAGATGGAAGGACTCTCTATGGCTAAAATGACTCTAAAGAAAGGACTGGGAGGTTTAAAGCACACAGTGTCCACTCTAGCAGACATCACTGTATTTTTCTTTGTAAATTGAAAATTTCACTACATAAACACTGTTCTTTAATAATTAATTAAACCTCTCTTCAATTTTTTTTTAATTTGTTAATCATTCATGCATCACAGGGTTAATGTCAGTTTCTATCGCTCACCCACTTCCTCGAGCAGTCATTTTGAGCGTTATTTAGAACCGTCGCTGCACGAGGAAGTGGATGAACGATAGAAACTGACACACACACACACACACACACACACACATATATATATATATATATATATATATATATATATATATATATATATATATATACAAAGAAGCAGTCAATTGCGGGGTAAGTCCACACTAACCAAAGCTTAGGCAAATAAAGCGTTCCAAAGTAAACGTAGAGAATTTATCTTCTTGCAGAATTATCTTCTTGCAGAATTATTTCCTTTCCTAGTCGCAGCTAAATAATGTGTGTGAGAGTTTCTCCCCACATATCAATGATACTCACTATTTGGATAAATCACTGACGCGATACACAATTAACTTTCAAACTTTGTATTTTCATACACTTATTGAACAGTTTAGTGCTAGAGGACACTCCTCCTAACTTCTAATTCTAACCGATCGCGAATTCGATGCAGAAGAAGGAAAAATCTGAAGTGCAAGCAATCAATTTTATACTAAGTAAAACGATTATGCTTAAGCAATTGGCATCAACTGATAAAAGCAAAGCTTAAGTAAACTTTTAATTGTTTACAAATCGTCTAGTCACCCTCGTTGGGTATCATCAGTTTGCATTCGCCGTGGATGTGGCTTTGCTGCAGCTCTCGCACGGGTCAAGTCTCCTCAGAGCTCTAACTTTCTGCACGGTTATCTAGTATACGGTGGCGAAGATCTTTGGACATCGTAAGTCAATCCTCACATTGCGACATTGTCACTCTCCGGACATCCCCCATAAACTCCAAAGCCGCATCAGGCGCGTTAAGAAAACACCGTCAACACAACCCCAGGGTTCCTCTGAAGCTGTTAGGCGCTAATGCAAATCGAACTGCATGTCATTATTCCTCTGACGCTGGAGAAACCTGTCATGCGACATTGAAATCTAACGTAAACAGAATGGCATCCGTTCGTCATAAACTGTAAATCGAACAAGTGTGTTTTCAAGTTTTGATTCAGACAGTTGAATATATTATAAGCGACCTACCCTTGAACTGTATTATAATTAGTTTGTACGACCAACTTGCGAAGCAGCTACTGAATTTTATTATTCTCGGTTTTCCCGTCTTACGTTAGCTGCAACTGAATCCAGTTTAGCACCAGTGGCGTTCCGTTTATTCTTTGTAAACAATCTTCAACATTGCAATACTGTGATAGTACGCTGACTAGAAGACACGTGTGACGTCAGTTACATAACAAAACTGAAATGGGGAGAAAACAACACCAGAGCAAGAGAAGAAAAAGGGGTTTTAAAAAGGCAAAACATTTCTGAGTGTTAATGTATATCGCAATTCCTACTGTCAGCTACCTCAAGAAACAAGAAAGGAAAAAGCAGTAGTAAGCGGAATACTTAAATATATATACGAGGAGCGTCCAGAAAGTAAGTTCCGTTTCAATTTATCTCCGCTGCAGCGCTGCGATTGCAGTTCCGCACATGCGTTGTGGACGATGTGTATCAAGGAGAAGAACGTGTGCCATTTGGAGATCGCTGTCAGTTACGTACGCTTTGTTGTTCTTGTTTGAAATGTCGGGCCGGCCGCGGTGGCCGAGGGGACGGAGGCGCTCCAGTCACAGTCTGCACGGCCACTACGGTCGGGGGTTCGAATCCCCCCTCGGGCATGGATATTTGGGCCGTCCTTAGTTGTAAGTAGTTCATAAGTAGTTTGTAAGTTTAGGGACTTATGACCCCGTAGTTAAGTCCCATAGACTATACAAACATTTGAACATTTTGATATGATGTCATAAATAATGAGCGGTCACTGCGTAAGAATACCGAGATTTATGCGTCAAGTATTGAAAAATGGGAGTAGTTAGGGACCTGCAACAAAATTTCTTGTAATTTCGGATTTTTATGAAGCGTTTTGTAACTGACCCCCCATCCCTTCCCCCTCCCCCACCACCAAATAATGAAACGAAAATAAGTCTACCGCTCATACAGGGTTTTAGATGCCGTAAAACTGTGGCATCAGGCATGACCTTGAATCAAATAAAGTTAGCATTACAGATTTGCATGTTACTAAAAATTTTCAAATGTTTGTTAAGCTTAAGGGACTTAACAGCGGGGTCATCAGTCCCTAAACTTACAAACTACTTATGAACTACCTTATTCTAAGGACGACACAAACATCCATGCCCGAGGCGGGATTCGAACCCCCAACCGTAGCGGCCATGCAGACTGTGACTGGCGCGCCGCAGACCGCTCGGCCACTGCGGCCGGCCTGCATGTTACCATTTATTTTCGTCTGCAAGTCTCCTTTAATTCTCTTGAATCCGAAATTAAGCAATCTGTTTTCTTAATCACTATCTATATAAAAGCAAAATGACACTCACTGACTCACTCACTCACTGAACACGAAATCTCGAAAACTACTTCACCTAAGAAGCTGAAATTTGGAAGGAATGTAGTTTATAGGTAGAAAACGTCAGCTAAGAAAGTATTTTGTGATAGGTGCATGGCGGAGCATACTTCTCCTACAGACTCACGAAACCTACAGTTTTATTCAGATCTTCACGAAATTTCGCACGCCTGACCTTCAAAACAAGAGGAAGATCACAGTCTACCTTAAGTTTCATACGGTGCATGGGGGAGGGTACTTTGCAACATAAAAATGGATCCGTAAATACTTGAGAACGGCTCAAACGATTACACAAATCCTTTTCTCTCTCTAATTTCGTTCGCTGCATGTTGGAGGGTACTTAACTTACGGAATTTTACAGAATGCATAATTTCGCTCCAATCTTTATGAATTTTTGCACACATGACCTTTAAACCAAGAGGAAGATCACTGGGTAAATAAATAATTATGTGGTACATTACAGAGGGTACCTTGCAGAAAACATTGCCGAGAGAGGGAAAGGTGGAAACGAACAGAGAGATGGGAGAGAAAGAGGTGGATGCAGATAGGGGGGGGACGTGGACTACGAGATTGTAGGTTCAAAAATGTTTAAATGTTTATAAATCTATCGGACTCAACTGCTAGGTTATTACTAAGGTAAACTAACCTAACGACAACACACACACCCATGCCCAAGTGAAGACTCGAACTTCCGACGGGAAGCAATGGTTGGGATCGAGTGTGGCGCATACCCCGCTACCCATGAACCCAAGTTATCTATTTGGAACAGTTTCATTTATTACACGTTGAAACTGATGAACGAAGAGGCATAACAAACTGCTTAGAAATAGTTTATTCCAGACTAGCTGAGAACCCGGCGTAGCTCGGCTGCTTATTTATTCTGGTCTTAACTTAGCCCCTCCCTCCTTCCCTTTTCTCTCTCTGTTCACCTCCTCTCCACTTCTCTTCTTGTCCATCACCTAATCTCGCCTCTCTCTCTCTCTCTCTCTCGCTCTCTCTCTCTCTCTCATTTCATCATCTCCCGTTTCTCTATTCATCTCCTCCTACCCATTCTCTGCCCATCTCCGCCTTCTCCTTTACCTGCCTATCACCTCCTCGTCTTTCTGTTGAAAGCCTCTTCCATCTCCTCAGTCAATTGTCTCCTCCGTCTGTGAATTATTGTATAACTGTATTATTTTTCATGGTGAAGGGGTCTCTAGGTTTATTACAAGGTACCCTCCGCCTTGCAACGTATAATATCTTAGGCAAACGGTGCTGTTCATCTAGTTTTGAAGTTAAGTGTTTAACCCTTTAATGCATAGTGTAACTGATCAGCTACTTTTTTTCATTATCTCTCAAACTGATTAACATTTTACCACAAATTCATTTGCAGCTGCTTTATACATAATGTTACACATGCAAGTAACTCGTCCTAGAAATTGTAAATTGCAGAGTATTGCTGCATTGAATTACTCCTAACATGTGCGTTTGTTTGCTTTAGTATTCCTCCTTTGTCACGTAAAAGTACTCAATGACATACTACTGTTGCATTATGAGTTACTTTCTGGAAAGATTAGAGGCATAATGGTGACATTTACTGCATCGAGTATCTTATGGAAGCACTATATAGCTGACCAACTATGAACTTTTTTTTTTGCTAGTAACGCATAATAAATTTAATGACTTTTTTCCAATATTTTTCTCAGTGAGTTCGCATTATACACTAATCATAGTAGCTTTTATGGCTTCAAATAAAAAGTCAAAGGGCTAAAATTTCATCAAGACCGAACAAAATGTTTCGTAGAAAGCGACTTCCTACATTTTCGAAGATCAAGTTGCCAAACTTCACTGTAATCAGATGAACGGTACGACAGCGCTTAAAATACGAACATACAGGATGCGGCAGTTTCCCATGCGTCTCAATGTTTATAATGTCATATCTCCTAAACTGTAACTCTTACAAGGAAATAATTGTGTAGGTACATACTTTGGCATAAATGTATTTTGTCCGTAGAATATGTTGCGGATTCATTTAAGCGACAAAGAATTAATAAATTTAAACGTATTTCATGTCATGTGGCATTTTTTCTCGCTTGTCAGTTTTCATTACCTCATATATATATATATATATATATATATATATATATATATATATATATATATATATATATATATATATATATCACTTTTTTTTCTCTCTCTCTCTCTAGTCTGTGGTTTAACCCATCCTTCACCTCTCAACGATGTGAAGAGTCACCAGAAATGACACGTAGTTCGGAGTCCACGGTAACCTGTAGGTACCCTTTTCCGGTTGCATAACTCGGGTAGGCTAGAGACACGCAAGTCGCCGAAGTGGCATCCTATTGAAAGACTTGCATCAGGCCAATGAGCCGCACGAAATTATTATTATTATACTGGGTGCATGTCACGTCCAGTTGCTGCACTTCGCCGGGGAAAAGGAAGAGCGACACGATGTCTTTCGTTACATCCTCGTACACGTGTGTTTTTGATGTGTAGGATTTACGAAAGACTGAGCACTAGTCGCGCAATAAGCCGTTAGTGCTAATAAACAGTAATTTATTCCCTAACTTAGGTATTACTGCCGTTATACGGTCTCCGACTGTAAATGGTATCTGATGATGAGCAGCAAATAAATGGGAGATGAACAGGTGTTTACTGCGCTTTTTCTTCATCTAGGAGCGCAGATAGAATATAAGAAAAACTGGACGGCGGGAAGCAAGTTAGACGCGTCGGGTTGCTGCAACTGCACGTTCCCGGCGTCGCCAGATTGGTAACACCAGCAACCATGGAGACACAGAGGGTCTACGACCCTGACCTCAGAGCGTCCCACCGGCTGAAACATTGGGCCGTACAGTCATCGCACGTGCTTCAGTTGCAGTCCAAGTCTCATCCAACACTGTTCTTTATTCTCACTTACGCAAGAGTTTTTCACCTCTGTGCAATTACTGCTAACCTGTGGTCTTTTCGTAAGAGGCAAGTAACCCGAGCAAGATGTTGGTTTACTCTTCTGCACGTACTTCTCTCAGGACGTTAACAGTATGGCACGCAGGTATGCAGAAGGCTTTAGACACCGTACCTCACAAAGGCTTTCAATCAAATTGCGTGGTATGTCGCCCCAAATTTGCGACTGGATAGGGGATTTCCTGTCAGAGAGGACGCAGTTTGTAGTAATCGATGGCAAGGCATCGAGTAAAACACAGGTGATATCGGGCGTTTCACGGGGTCGTGTTACTGGTCATGTGCTGTTCCTTATTTACATAAACGATTTGGGAGAAAATCTAAGCAGCTTTCTTAGGTTGTTTGCAGACGACGCCGTCATTTACCGTCTAGTAAAATCATCTGAAGATCAAAACCAATTGCAGATCGATCGAAATAAGATATCACTATGGTGTAAAAATTGGCAATTGACTCTAAATAATGAGCAGTGCAAAGTCGTCTACATGAGTACGAAAAGAAATCCGTTAAACTTTGTTTACAATATAAATCAATCAAAAGTGAAGGCAGTTAACTCCACTAAAAACCTAGGAATTACTATTACTTCAGACTGAACTGGAAGAACACGTAGGTAATGTCGTGTGAAAGGCGAACCAGAGACTGCGTTTTCTTGGCAGAACCCTTAAAACATGCAACAGTACTACTAAAGAGACTGCATACACTACGTTTGTCCGTTATTTTTTGGAGTATTGCTGCCTAATGTGGGGTCCTTATCAGGTGGGTTTGACGGAGGACATCGAAAGAGTTCAAAGAAGGGCAGCTCTTTTTGTATTGTCATGATACAGGGGAGACAGCGTTACGGAAATGATACAGGATCTGGAATAGGAATCATTACAACAACGGCACTTATCGCTGCGGCGTGGGCTACTTACGAAACTCCAATCGGCAACACCTACTCCGAATGCGAAAATATATTGTTGACTCCCTCTTACGTAGGTATAAAAGATCATCAGAATAAAATAAGGGAAATCAGAGCTTGAAAGGAAAGATTCAGGTGTTCTTTCTTTCCGCGCGCTATTCGAGAATGAAATGGGACATAAATAGTATAATGATGGTTCGATGAACCCTCTGCCTGGCACTTAAATGTGATTTGCAGAGTATCCCATGTAGATGTAGATGTAGCAGGACTTTCTTACTGCGTCCACCACTGCAGTTGCTGCCCATCTCCGTGACGCTTTCGCTTTTACTCAATGAGCTTGTCACGAAACGCGCTGTTCTATGGTTCTGTTCTATTTAGTCTTACGATCCTATCCGGTACGGATTCCACACTTAAGAGAAATTACCAAGTCTCGTCGAACAAGGGTTCTGCACGCTATATACTATGTGAGAGGACCATACTTTCTGACCATTCTTCTAGTGACTCTCGAACGCCTGTGGGATTTTTTTTTTTTTTTTTTTTTTTTTTTTACCTATATGACATATGAAGTTCAGAACTGAAATACAGATCAGTCACAGCCATTTGATGCAACTCTCATATATTATTAAGATTACGACTTTTGAAATTTTTTGAGGTCTTCGAATAGAATACATAAAACCAAATGTTTTTTTGTTTCTTTGATTGTATATTTCCACGTATTTTATACTGTGCCGTACCGTTCATCCAATTGCGATAGAACATTGTCAACATATTTCCTGCACTTACACGTATATTACAGGCATAATTATATCACTATGCAACAAATAGTTCAAGAGATATGACGTCATGAACACTGAGATGTGAAGGAAATTGCCGCAACATGTTTGTCCGTATTTTATGAGTTGTCGAAATTTGTTCCAATTGCGATGACACTTTGCATACTTGATCTACCAAACAAGAGGAATGTCACTATCTACATAAAATTTTGTATGGTGCAGCGAAGAGCATACTTTAACTACGAGCTTTGACAAAATCTACGGTTTCATTCTCACCTTGGTGAAATTTTGCACACTTAATCTTCAAGACAATAGGAATATCGTTGTCTACCTAGGATGTCATACGGTGCATGGCCATGATGACCATGAAAGTTATCAGAGTTATACAGTTATGCACAGATGGAGGTGGGGGAGGAGTTCAACAGACAGACGAGTAGATAATTGGGAAAGAAAAGGAAAGGTGGAGATGTACAGAGAGAAGAGATATGAAGAGAGGAACAGAGAGAGGAGACACGAAGAGATGAACAGAGAAAGAATGAGGGGAGGGGTCGAGATGAACACAGAGAGAAGGTTCACAGACAAAGAAAGGAGAAGGAGAGATGGACCAAATTAAAATTCGAATAAATAACTACCCGGGCGACGCCAGATTTTTTATTAGTTGCATATAAAATCGACAAGTTTCGTACAATAGCGTCGCTTATAGGTAAAGTTGTAGAATGACAAGCAAGGGTATTTTTTTTTTTTTTTTTTTTTTTTACTAAACCCGGAGGCCGCATCGGCCGCGTGGCTTGAGGCACCACGTCATGGATTGCGCTGCTGCTCCCGTCGGAGATTCGAGTTCTTCGTAGGGCATGGGTGTTTGTGTTGTCCTTAGTTTAAGTAGTTTGTCAACCTAGGGACTGATAACCGCAGCAGTTAAGTAGCTAAGATGTACAAACATTTGAATATATTTTGCAGATAGTGTAGCGAACAGGAAGTATAATGCGACAACGACGTGACTCACCCGAAGCTACGCCATGGGCAACCATAGGAAGGTTGAAAGTAGGACAGACACACAAGGAGGTGGCTGTAGCAATTGCAGTGTTCCAGAATGTAATTTCCAGGACAACAGGAACCGTTAAAAAAAGGCAAGGCCAAAGTCTTCCACGGTTAACATCAGTAAGATACGACCGTTACCTCCCGTTAGAAGCCCGCCGAGACAGGAGACAGGAGGCTGAATGCATCTCAGCTGCAACGCACCCTCTAGATAGCAACATTACACGCAATATCAATAAAAACAGTCCGAAATCGCCTTCAGGAATGTGGCCTCTAGGCACGGAGGTCTACGGTGTGTATGCTATTGAATCTTCGACACCTTTTAACCCGCGGAAACCGGGTGCAGGTACATCACGACTGGAGTCGTAACGAATGACGCCGGGTTGTGATGGGTCAATGTTTTGTGTCTCTCATTTGGAGAGAACGGTGAACAATCCTGATTATGTGCAGGAAACATTACCACATCACAGTGGTGGACCAATGGTGTGGGCAGCAGTCATTGACGGACGTATGAACCTGTATGTGGTTCAGAATGGCGCTTTGACTGCTCAGAAGTAGAGAGACAAAATCCTTCGACCTTTTGTTGTGCCCTACGCTGGTGCCATAGGTAATGGGTTCCTACTGGTGGATGATAACGCTTGTCCCCAAAGAGCTGCACAGGTGAACATAATGCTTTAAGCTGAGGAAATTGAACGAATCGTGTGGCCGGCTGGATATTGTGGATGTATGGCCAAATATCCCTCAAGAGCTGATTGATAAGCTCATACTGTCCTTGCCATGAAGGTGTGCAACAGTCCAGACCGTGCAAGGTGGTCACACACCATATTAGATGGCAACGAGAATGACTTTTTGAGTATTATGGTATCCCCATGGTGCCTCTCTCTACGTAAACGCCATGCAAACCTCAAGTAAAGGGCTTAGACTGTATCACAAAAAAATTACAATTGTAACCTACATCTGACTAACATACGTTACCAAATGTATATTGTGTATGATATCTCACCTGATCCCTAATTGTTTTGAGCAGTGTACTGTTTAAATTTCTTATTTATTTCGTGAATTATATAAATCGAAATAATGGTACATTGAATACCCTACTACATCACTGTTAAAATGTTAAATATGCAGTATTTGATTGATGCAGTACTGTCATAGACATGTCAAACTCATTCAAAATGGGAGTGTAAATACGAAGGACGCATGTTATGTGATCAAATTCACGTAATACGTTACAAGAATTTAATCTGCTACTTCTCCAGAATTCTCACATTAGTCCCGCCTGATTTGTAGTATATTCATTTACATCTAAAAATTTGATCTTCTGTTAGCGTTAGTTGAGAAAAGTAAGCATATATAAAGCCCAATATAAAAATACAGATACTCGAAAATAGAGTTGTAACTGAGAATTGTTTACGATAGTAAATACAAAATAAAATTTGTGATTGAAGGCGTCATGTTTTTCATCAATAATTCCTAGCTTAGTGATAATCGCATAGAGTACATGCGAATTCTATAAGCAACAAAGCTGGTACTTCACACTTTTTAAATATTCCAGAAGTTTTAGTTAATTTGTCTCAAACTGTTTGCAAAAGTACCGATAATCACGCATCAGAGTACCTCTAAAGTAAACACACACACACACACACACACACACACACACACACACACACCCATACGCAAGCAAGCGGTTTCTCGTTCCCTTGTGGCATTACCCGTCACTGCTGTCAATTACTGCCTCATACATACATTTTCACTTTTTTTACGATCCTAGCAGAACACGTTCTGCTTTCTTCCCGCCTTCGCGACGCTTCCAGTTTCACTCGTTGGGTAATGCGTAATTTTCTTCACACTCTGGGGGATATTCCGCTTCCTTACATCTCTCTTTACATTCTGCACCACCAGTATAAAAGTAATCCCTGGCAATATTTTGGTTTTCCTTTTGAGGTGAAGACATCATGATTGTATACAGCTGTACTACCCCAAATATTTAAATGTTCAAATGTTTATAAAGCTATGGCACCCAACCGCAGTAATCGTCAGTCCCTAGACTTACAAACTACTTAACGTTAACTTACGCTAAGGAAAACACACACGCCCACGCCTGAGGGAGGACTGGAAACTCCAACGGGGAGCAACCGTGCGCTCTTCAGCAAGGCGGCTTGGAGCGCACGGCCATTCCCGCGCGGACACAAATTTAATCCCATTAGTTAAATAGGTAACTAATAAAGTTACATGTTAAATGCCTCATATGAAGTGTGGCCTTGTACGGTGCAGAGACGTGAACATTAAGAACGAAGGATGACAAGAAAATTGTAGCATGTGAAATGTATCAAGTCGAATGGAGAAGGTTAGCAGGTCTAATTAAGTCAGAAACGAGGAAGTAGTGGATAAAATTGGAAAAAACGGAGGCTGTTGCTGAGAGTGAACAATGGGGAGATAAATTGAATAGGTCATAATTTGAGATGAGATAATTTTCCAGTAGGGGAAATTGAAGGTTCCGTTCCGGGAAGAGAGGAAAGGACACAACTAGATAATAGATGCTGGACAACGTCAGCAAACCACAAGGAGGTTAACAAAGAATGAAGAAAGCAGAAGACAGAGGCGTGGAAGCTGTTCAGTCACAGACAGATAACCAAATGGTGATGATCGTCTTCTGTGATAAATTCCATGTGATATAGTGATTTCACTCAGAAGTGCAGTGTGCGCTGATATGAAACTTCGTGGCGGATTAAGATTGTGTGCCAGAACCGGGATTCGAACCTGGGACCTTTGTCTTTCGCGGGTGGGCACTCTACCGTCTGAGCTATTCCGGCACGTTTCACGGTGCATTTTCACAGCTTTACTTCCGCCAGTACCTCGTCAAAATGTAATGCCATGTCTCCATCATATGCTGTCTTCCAGGAGTGCTAGTCCTGCACGTTTTGCAGGAGAGCTGTGAATTTTGGAATGTAGGTGGCGAGGTACTGGCGGAAGTAAAGTTGTGAGGACGGACGTTGAAGCGTGCCGGAATAGTCCAGTCAGTAGAGAGTTTGTCCGCGTATGACTGTCCCAGCACGCAGTTTAAGCCGCCCGGAAATTAAATACGATGTTCTCACCAAATGCGTCGAAAGACGACCAGCCTGTTAATATTCTTTTCAAGGCTGCCGAAGAAAAACCACGGGAGGACATCTATCGGAATATGATGGACTAGTCTGGTGGAATCGTTTGCTATTCAATCAGCAGTCGAAGATGGGATCTACATCGCGAAAGCGGAGCACACAATGGTATCGAAATAAAAAGTCAGAGTAATACAGCTGGAATGGATTTATTCACCATGGAAAAATGAAAAGAATCTTGCAAAAAACAGCCAGAAAGATCCGACATTTAAAAACAAACATTTGAAGCACACACAGCAATAAATTACCAAGAAGCAGGTGCACAGAGTGATTTAAAATTTAATGACAATATTAAACTAATCACAGCTAATGTAGAAAGCAGACAGATTAACTAAAACAATAATCAGGATTTAAGTAACTTTCAAAACCTTAATTCAACAGAGTGTTTAAGATAAGTTCTATATATGTGTCCGCCTCCGTAGGTCAGTGCTAGCGTCACGCAGGGGGCCCGGGCTCGATTCCCGGCATTGGACTGGGTATTGTGAGTTGTCCTAATCATCATCTCATCATCATTGGCACGTAAGTCGCCCACGAGGCGTCAAATAAAAAGACTTACACTAAGGCGGCCGAACAATCCCGCAAGGGATCTCCCGGCCAAGAAAGCCATACGCTAATTCCATTTCTATATATGTGGTATCTGAGAATTCGTATCTGACGGGGGACGATCTAGAATAGACCGTGTAGTGCTGTATGTGTCAGCGTAACTGCCTAGCAAGCAGAAGACCCCGGTCAACTTAAAGGCGCCAATTCCGTGAATATAGATTCTTGAATAAAGCTCGTTATTAAAATTCATCGTAATGATGGTTTAGGATTAGCAACTGGGAATATTATTTAAAACAATTTATTTTGTCCATCGCAGTAGCACAATTCTGAAGTCGGTGACTATTTTCGGATACTACCGTTCATTATCAAACCATTAGCCTTTTTCAAGCCGTGATAATCCAATGCATGTTACAAATGGCTGCTAAAATCTTGTACATTATACTCTGTCGATACAATCACTAGTTACATAAACATTTAAAATGGCAGTCGAAACCAGAGCTACATCCACGGACCTGGATGTATCTCTAGTTTTGACTGCCATTTTAAATTTTTATGTAACTAGTGATTGTATCGACAGAGTACAATGTACAAGATTTTGGCAGCCATTTGTAGCATGCATTGGGTTTGAAAGAGGCTACTGGTTTGATAATGCACGGTAGAGTCCGAAACTAGTTACCGACTTCAAAATTGAGCAACTACGACGGACAAAATAAATTGTTTTAAAATGCTCGTTAGTTTGCAATCCTTGCGAGATAGAGAAGCTCCAGAGCAGACCACTAGGCTTCGTTACAGGTTCACGGTGGCAGGTGCTGCAAGACGCCACGGTATAAGTTACTGCCAACGTTAAGAGATGATACGTTTCTAGAAGGGTCAATCAGTATAGTCCTCGCCCTTAATTATATCTTTCTATAAAAGACCACGAGAATAAAATGAGAGATTTGAGCCCACACGGATGATTACCGGCAGCTGTTTTTCTCGCGAATCATGCGCGTCTCGAAAAGGAAAATGAGGAATTGTCAAATTCAAATGTTCAACCGTTTGTAAATCTATCGGGCCAAACTGTGTGGTCATCAGTCCGTAGCTTACAAACTACTTAAACTTAGGTAAACTAACCTAAGAACAACACACACACACACACACACACATATATATATACACATGTCCCAGGGAGGACTCGAAACTCCACGGCGAGCAACCGCGCGCTCCGCAGCGAGACGCTTTAGACCGCTCGGCTACTCAGTGCTTGCCGAGTATATGAGTGTAGATGTAAATGCAGAGTATTCTCGCTGAATAGCAGTGAAGGGCAGCTCGCACAGGAAGCTTCAGTCTCGATATAGTTTCGACAACTTACTGAAATGTGTTTGTGTGTGTTTAATAGCGCGCACAAGGTGACCACCTGGAGAAGGAAAGGCCGCAGGAAAAACAGAGTGGCGGCAAAACAAACAAGAGGTGCTGGACGCGGTCGCATCCGCGTGGAGATGCGCGACCTTCACCTGAGGCAGCTCCAGAAGTTGGAGAGTAGCCACTGCATGACGTCACCACGGGCTGCCGCAGTCCGCAGAGGACCGCCGTACCCGGAGACCGCAACTTCCTGCCACGAGGGCCGCCCCGGAGAAGCGCATCCTGGGCCCTGGCGTGGAATGACACAGGCGTACGAGTATAGTCCGGAACACTGTAATCTCTGAATCGCAATATGAAGTCATAGCGCCAAATTTGGATTTCTCGGCTGCCTACGGTCTCGAAAAGCTGTCAGTTAAAATCGTGCTGCCTTGTGTCCGTCACCATTGGCGCAGCCGTACATAGTAATCATGTCTGCCCTCTCATGAAGTAAACATCCTGCCTTGTTTGATTGAAGCACTTTTAGATAACGTACTACCTGCAATACATGTACATAATTAACACGTTGTAGATATACGAATGCCGAATATAAACGAATGTCCCTACCAATGCAAAGTCATCCAGTATTCAGGGAGTCAACCAAGCGAACAGATTAGTGAAGTTGTGCGACGTTCCTGAAGAGATGTTGACTGTAAACTTTAATTGATAACTCGTAAACGAAGGCCTTTCGTATGCCCACTTGTGGTGGCCTCAAAAGTTTGTGAAGGCGTGCTTGAAATATGCTGTACAATACCTCAGTAACGACTATACTTGAGCATGGTCTCACCTCTTGCACGCCACAACCTAACGGCTTCTAGAACTACCAAAAATATTTTCAAATATTTCTTGTAATTATTGACCAACCTTAACTTACTCAACAGTTAGAAAGTACAACATTTCATAACTGTTGGCCCACTTTAGGTTAAGGCAGCAACACTAAAAGTGGGCCTTGGTGATCGCCTTCTGACAGTTCGAAATTTAAATGAAAATAACGCCTTAATCGTTCATCTGAGATGAAAATGGAATCAACGTATTTGTAGAGGAGAAAATTATCAAACACATTGCTCTCTTATGTCATTTCCATAACTCGCATCGTTTCAAAGATATTTGCAAAAATAACGGCGATTCGTCACTGCCTGTGTGTAACGTGTTCCCACTTTGCAGATCGCGCCGTTCAACCAATCGGCAGCAAATTTTACAGGTGTAATTGTTGGCCACCAGAGACCCAAACTTCCATTTTTCAAAAATAGGTTAGTAACACTAAAAATAGGCCGTTAGTGATTGACTTTTGACAGCGGGATATTTAACTGAAAATAACGTCTTAACCGTTCATATGAGACAAAAATGGAATAAACGTATTTGTAGAGGGGAAAATTATCAGCAACTTTGCTCTGTTATGTTACTTCCATAACTCGCGCAGTTTCAGAGATATTTGCTAAAATAACGGCTATTTGACACTATCACTTGATTTCATGTAGACCGGTACAGGCAAAGAAAATAAATGAAAAAGAGGACAAACTACCACAGCAAGACAGGTGAAAATATGGGAGAGATACTAAAATAATAGTTTAAGAAGGTAAAAGTTAAAAAAAGTATGTTTATCAATGCTAAACTCAAATAATGTTGGCTATTTAAATACGGTCAGAAAGAATATTACGTGCTGAGTGCGCAGATATTTTCACAATAGTAGAGTCGTAATCGTATCGTCCATAATTTTTATTACGTTTGAAAAAAAAAACTACATAAAACCTAAAATGGGGCGTAAAACACGCCACTACGACGTTTTCCATTTTTTTTTTTCTTTTTTTGAAAAAAGACAGCGTAACTGACGGTATGAAAATAAGTACAGTTTATTGACCCATTATTTCATAATGACAAAACTTAGCTACTTCCAACGAATTTGCACATACTTTCAAACATTTATGAAAAATGATGATACAAGAAAAGTGTATCGCATAATACACTTTCGATATTCATGCAGTCAAACTTCAGCATCAGCAATTGCGTTTCAATCTATCACTTCTTTACCACCGACTCTACTGGTAGACACTTTTCAGTGTAGGCATCTTCCTATACCACTCAATATTACCCCAAAACTAAATCATAGTTTAGGAAATATGATGTCATAGCATAACTTTCCCCGCAAATCGAGTGCAGATTCCCCTTTATCTATCCAATGTCTGATGACGGGAGCAGTGTGTAATATAGCACAAGGTAACATCCAAGACTTCACATGTGAACTGTGTGCTGCGGTTGTATCTGTTAGCAGGTGTGTGATCGTCCCATCTTCCAACAAGGTGCAGTGCAGTGCATGGCGTTGATATTATTTTGCCGGCCGCGGTGACCGAAGGGACTGAGGCGCTCCAGTCACGGTCTGCACGGCCACTACGGTCGGGGGTTCGAATCCCCCCTCGGGCATGGATATTTGTGCCTTCCTTAGTATAAGGTAGTTGATAAGTAGTTTGTAAGTTTAGGGACTGATGACCCTGTAGTTAAGTCCCATAAGCTATACAAACATTTGAATTTGATACTATTTTGCCCATGCCCTGTAAGTAATTCATACAAAGAGAATTGCTGGCTACAGTTATCTTAAGTAATATTGGCAAAAACTATCATGGATGGAAGATGGGTAGTGTTCAATAATGCGCAAAATTGTAACATATGAACTTGTTAAAATCTTATATTTGGCAAGCAATCGCCAGCCAAGCTAGGCGGAAGCAGCTCATCGGTTGTGTCTTAAATGCAACGCCAGTCTCTCGTGACGTCAGCACTCGTTACGTCAGCGAGTTGATACCCTACAGTCAGCAGTCTGTTGACTGCGACAGAAGACAAGAGGAGCGAGAGAGTTTATTCCTTAGCTTGTACACATTTCGCAACTACATCAAACTCTTTCAAATGTTCAAATTTTTGTATAGCTTATGGGACTTAACTACGGGGTTATCAGTCCATAAACTTATGAACTAGCTAACACTAAGGACGGCACAAATATCCATGCCCGAGGGGGGATTCGAACCCCCGACCGTAATGACCGTGCAGACCGTGACTGGCGCGCCGCAGTCCCCTCTGCCACCGCGGCCGGCTCAAACTCTTTCACAATAATGAATAGCCTGGTGATAAGTAAGTGGTTAAAAGGCTTGTTGAGTGAACGCTGCACTCACAAGTGGCTCACATTCGGTTCTTACTAACCGACCCAAGTGTCATAGTTTCAGCCGATTTCTGTATTTACAGGGTGTCCCAGCTATCTTGTTCACCGAAAATATCTCTGGAACAACAACAGATATTGTAAAACGAATTTCACCATTATCAATGTAAGGCTTGGGCTCATGAATGTACTTACAGGGGGAGGCCGCCAATTGTGGAATTCAGATTCGATTCATACTGTGCATAATAAAAGCTCATGGCCAGAGGTGTAATGTGGAAAAGCACCAAGATGCACTTCTCAGCCGTTGTCGAGAAAATCGACAATTAGAAAAACCATTGCGGTGAAATATTCTCTACGATTAATAATTTTCTACAGCGGCGTGGCGCAGCGGTAAAAACTCGGGTTCGTAATCTGAAGGTCGCCGGATCGAATCTCGCGGCATACAATTTATTTTTAATTATTTGTGTAACAAAACTCTCACGTATTCACTGATTTTCGACGATGTTATAAGTTGCGCTAGAGACCGCATCTACCTTCTTTCGAAGTTAGCAGGCAACTACGCTGTTATGTGGCGACTCGTTTCGGCCCATTCAACATCTGTCCTTCAACTGTAACGAGCGAATAACCGAGTTTATAGTTCACACCTGCCACAGCCAATTTGTGTTCGGGGAGTCTCTATTCTAATTCGAACGTTTGACTTACACTATAAGTATTCGTTTCGGATTATCGTTTATACTTCTTCCGTTAACTATACGTGGTAAACATTATGAAGACAATTAATAACACTTATGAAATACAAATTTGTTTGCGGAAACCATAATGATGTTCTAAGTCGCCAATTTTTTCACGACAAACTTATTATATGCAGAATTGTTGAAACTGATTCCCGGAAATTATATACGAACCCGAGCGCTTACCGCTACGCCACGACGGTGTAGAAAATTATTAATCGTAGAGAGTATTTCACTGCAATGGTTTTTTAATTGTCGATTTTCTGGACAACGGCTGAGAAATGCATCTTCGTGCTTTGCCAAATTACACCTCTGGCCATGAGCTTATATTATGCGCAGTATGAATCGAACCCGAATTTCACAATTGGCGGTCTTCCTTTGTTGGTTTGCAACATTCTGAAACGAAAGCATAAATGCTTTTAACACAAACTTTTGTGTTTTTTATTTATTTATTTATTTATTTATTTATTTATTTTTATTTTTTTTAATGGACACCCTATATTATTTCTTCAGCAATCTATAGTATGACAAATCACATAAACAATGGCGTTGATTGCATCGCAATATGTCAATTACATCCCGAGAAGTTGCGAAGCGAAGTTGACGCTTGAAGTACGCGAAACGCGCGGCAAGCCCACATTCTGAGCAGCATGGAGTTCTCGCCTGAGTATGGACGTGCGCTAGCCGCGCGTTTCTCGTATTTCAAGCGTCAACTTCGCGTCGCAATACTGACGTATTGCGATGCAATCAACGCAGTTGTTTATGTTATTTGTCATGTTATAGATTGCCGAAGAATTAATGTACGGTGTCCATTGGAAAAATATAAGTTTTTTGTTAAAAAGCGCATATGCCTTCGGTTTAGTATGTTTTAAATTATGTACATTTATGAGCCCCAGCCTTACATTGATACCAGTTAAATTCGTTTCACGATATCTGTTGTTGTTCTAGAGATATTTTGGGTGAGCAAGATAGCTGGGACACACTGTATACTCCCACTTTTAGAAGTGTAGCCACTTGGTCTTTGGAATCGAAGATGCTCAGGAAAGTATTCGTCGATCCAAAGATCTAATCACTGTATTCAGCTTACGTCTCAGATAAAGCAGCACAGACTAGTAGCCACTAGACGCAACTAGGAGATCAGTACGAGAACCACTACACTTAGAAATGATCATCATTCAGGGTACTACCGTCTTCACAACGCGGAGTGTGATTGCTGTCTGACGTCAGCTCAGGCTTCATTGATTGGTTCCCTAAACGCCAATGATCCTGTCGATGTGCTAGCACTCTGCTGCTAACACTGGTAGCCGGTACCAAAAGAGATCATCGGTCACCACGGCATCCGGCTGCAGTGGTCCAAGTATGAACCCACAAGCAGCTGCACAGACCGAAATTGGGGCCGCGCGACACCCAGAAGCATCAGGGCGGGTACCAAAAATGTTCAAATCTTTGTAAATCTATCGGACCAAACTGCGTGGTCATCAGTCCGTAGCTTACAAACTACTTAAACCTAGGTAAACTAACCTAAGGACAAACACACACACTCACCCATGCCCCAGGGAGGTCTCGAACCTCCACGGCGAGCAACCGCGCGCTCCGCAACGAGACGCTTTAGACCGCTCGGCAGGGCGGGTACCGTCCGTCCGTAAGGCACATGGCGGCCGGCACATAGAAGACGGCGAGCTGACGTCACAGAAGGCGACATCACCTGTTGAACTACATCCTGTCGCGCTAGCGCCTACGCTACGAAATATTGTAACAACAGAATAAACTTGTAAACACTGATACTGCATTACTAGCATCCTCTGGCGCTCGCCTCATCTCTGTCTACATAAAAGCGAAAGGACACTCATTCAGACACTCACTCACTCACTCACTGACTAAACACGAAATCTCGAAAACTACTTCACCTATGAAGCTGAAATTTGGAAGGGATGTAGTTCATCGGTAGAAGAAAGGATTTTGCCACAGGGCCGACAGTTCAGGAGATATGACGTCATAATTAAAACTTCCCTGTATTGTGGCATGTGATATTGTGACTATCAGTCCACTATTTGAGAAGGAGAGGACTTAGCGACTTGCAACAAACATCAAACATAATTTCATACCTTTAGAAAACTTTTTCTCGTTGACAACCCCAGCAAAATGATGGTAGGAAAAACGTTTGTCGCTTACTACTTTTTAGGCGGTCATGATGTAAAATTACGGCATTTGGCATGACGCTACAATTTATTACTCGTAAACTATTAATTGTATTCGAGAGAAATACTACAGACAGTATACATACATACCACTGAGCGAACGTTCGAAATTTTATCATCGTACGACACACAGTTCATGAGATATGGAGTAATAAACAATTACGTTAATGAAAAACCGCCACATCACGCATGACGTTTTGATTTGTTACGGCTTTCCCACTAACTCTATTCGCGACGTATTTTGCAAACGTTTTACATATGCACCACTGGATGTACCTTCGAAATAATATCGTATTACGACATATAGTTCAGGTACTATGACGTCAAACACATTGAAATACATGAAACTTCGCCCTAAAAAGCATGAGGTTGTAATGTACTACACCTTTACTACCGAATCATTTACATTTCGCAGGCAGTTTCCTAACATTCCTCTCTATATAAATAATGTCTTTGTAGGACCCATAATTCAGGAGATATCTCTCTATATATAAAAGCTAAAGGTCACTCACTGACGAAACAAGGAATTTCTAAAACTGCAGCACCTATGAAGCTGAAATTTTGCCGGTTTGTAGTTTAAAGGTAGAGGATGTTAGCTAAGAAAGTATTTACGATAGGACGGAATGAAGGTGCTTGGCAGAACATACTTTTCCTACAGACTGACGAAATATACAGTTTCATTCCAACCTTCACGAAACTTTGCACGCTTGACCTTCAAAAGGAAGGTCACCGTCTACCTAAAGTTTCATACGGCGCATGGGGGAGAGTATCTTGCAAGATAGAAACGGATCCCTAAGTATGTTGGTCGCGCCATAACTTGAGAACGGCTCCACCGATTTCACATATCATTTTTTGTTGTTTTCGTTATTCTCAGAACAGAGGTTGTATGAAATAAAACTGGAAAATTTGAGAACAACAATGTGCGTTTTTCAATGTGACTCTGTGTTTCTAGTTCATACAAATCTATAGTTTTGTTCCGATATTTCTGAAATTTTGCACACTTCACCATAAAAACAAGAGGAACGTCACTGACTGTATAAAAATTCGTTCGGTGCACGGTGGAGGGTACTTAACATACGCAACTTGACAAAATGAATAGGTTTTCTCAGATCGTGATGAATTTTTGCACACACGATACTTATACCAAGAAGAAGGTCACAAGATACATAGCCGCCGCGGTGGCCGAGGGGACTGCGGGGCGTCAGTCACGGTCTGCACGGCCACTACAGTCGGCCGTTCGAATCCCCCCTCGGCCATGGATATTTGTCCAAACTTTTATTGAGATGTGATTCAACAGCCGTAAGATATTTGAGGAAATGCATACTGTAAACCATCAGCTGTTTATTATTTTTCAATCTTCTACCGGTTTCGGTTATAAACCATCTTCACGGAAGAGAACCACACAGACTGATCAAACAGGTACATTATAAGGAAGCACATAATGTACCCGTTTGATCAGTCTGTGTAGTTCTCTTCCGTGAAGATGGTTTATAACCGAAACCGGTAGAAGATTGAAAAATAATAAACAGCTGATGGTTTACAGTATGCATTTCCTCAAATGGATATTTGTGCCGTCCTTAGTTGTAGCTAGTTCATAAGTAGTTTGTAAGTTTAGGGACTGATGACCCCGTAGTTAAGTCCCATAAGCTCTACAAACATTTGAACAAGATACATACATGTCCGTATGGTACAAGGAGGAGGGTGGCGAGCAAAAATAAAAAAAAAAATAAAAAAAAATGCCCAGAAAGGGAAAGGTGGAAACAAACAGAGACATGGGAAAGAAAGAGATGAATGGACTACGAGAGTGTGGAATAAATAAACACCCGGGCAACGCCGGGCTTACAGCTAGTCGTGACAAAGCTGGGAACCTTCCGCTCGGCCCCCAGCGATGCAGCAGGTGCTGGGTGAGTGGTAAGTCGTTACTCCACGACCCCCGCTGCCACCCGCGAGGTGAACTGCAGTGTCCATCGGATTTGGCTCGCGCGGCGTGCAGTGAAAGTTGCGTCAGTGCCGGCAACTCCTCTCGCCGCAGCGGCATCCGCGTCCGTTCTCCACGGTCGGCGAGACAAAGGCAGCCAGTGAAGGCGCAGACAGCACCGCTCTGCCTTTTCCCCACCAGATGGCAGATACCGCCTCCCTAATGAGGCCGGCGGTGGGAACCGTGACTTCGCGAGTTGCGTCATCTGTGCCAAGCTCCTGCGGAAACCAGAGACCGTACGGGAACAACAACACCGGAAAGGGGGAGGGGGGAGGGGCGGCGCTCTCGCGTGGTGTCACACCCAGGAGGCCGTCTCGTCTCTGAGTGGTTGAGGGTCTAGCGGCCAGCCACTCACCTAAGCGATCGCGGTCTACTCTGCGTGACGTCACACGAGAGCGCCTCGCTTTCGGTTGTGTTGACCAGATACCACGGCTGATATGCTGAGACTAATTTTTGCCCAGATCGCTCGCCATTCATCATCATCATCATCATCATTAGAGACTGATTATGCCTTTCAGCGTTCACCTCTAATAAAATTCCTCCATGATCCCCTATTCAATGCTAACATTGATGCCTCGTTTGATGTTATGCCTTCAAAATCATTCTGCACCGAATCTAAGTACTTTCTTCTTGGTCTACCTCGACTCCTCTTAGGTAACCTTGCTTCTCCCATGCGTGTAACATGACCCCACCATCTCAGTCTGTTCGCTCTAACTGCTTCATCTATGGTGTTCATCCCCAGCTTTTCTTTGATTTCCTCATTATGGACACCCTCCTGCCATTGTTCCCATCTATTGGTACCTGCAATCATTCTTGCTACTTTCATATATGTAACCGCTGTCTTATGAATAAGGTAACCTGTATCCACCCAACTTTCACTCCCATACAACAAAGTTGGTCGAAAGATAGAGCGGTGGACTGCTAACAATCTTGGTACTTACTTCCTTCTTGCAGAAGAGAGTAGATCTTAGTTGAGCACTCACTGCATTAGCTTTGCTGCACCTTGATTCCAGTTCTTTCGCTATGTTGCCGTCCTGTGAGAAAATACATCCCAGGTATTTGAAACTGTCTACCTGTTCTAACGGTGTTCCTCCTATTTGGCACTCAATCTGTTTGAATCTCTTTCCCACAGACATTACTTTCGTTTTGGAGATGCTGATCTTGGGAATGTTAAATTTTACATACGGTATCGGTAATTTCAGTTAGTCTTTGTAACCTAAAATTGTTTCGGAGTAGGTATCTTGCTTTTCAGTAGAACCTATTAACACACAACAGGGGGAATTTTTTTTTCCACCTTGTACAAACTCCAGAGATTGATCGAGGGTACAGAACAAAAACGGTCTACTGAACTTATTTCCGCAAATGTATACTTTCCATGCTACAGACCATCTATTCGATCGTACTTGTTACAGACTGCGGTGTAATATGTGCTGTATCATGCTACCACGGTTACAGTGTGCGTTGAAAATGTGTTCCATGTTCCTCAACATACGCGTATTCACGCTGTCTTTCACACACCAGCGTTAAACTAGCAGTGGTGACAACGCCGCATGAATACGGTGCTTCAGTGTCTCCACATCTGGAATGGAATCTGCATACACGATATATTTGAGATGGTCCCATAACCAGAAACAGCACCGTTTGAGATGTGATGAACGAGCAGGCCATGCAACTGGACCTAGCAGTCTGATCCATCTACCGGGGCCGTTAACGGAGAATTGGGCTGGAGCACTATAATGCAGCAGCCACGTAACCCTTAGAATCATCAGTGGCACACTATGAGGAAAAGTACCACCCTCTAGAACGAAATGATGCATACCATAACTGTGACCGCATGGAAAAGCGAGTATTTATGTGTAGCAAAGTATGGTTGAATAAATGGTCTCTAGTATGGAAACCATTTCCGGACTTATGTTCATTAGATATTTCTTGTGCTGTATCCACGCCTTGATCAATGTGCAGAGTTTGTACGCAGTGGAAAAAATCGCCTTTATATTATCAAAGAAATGTTTTTTCGCTTCGTCATTTGTTGCGACTCCGGACATCAGACTCGCGATATTAGGAGCTGAGTTGCACTTGATGGTTTCGTGTGGCCTGTCTGGTGCCACTTGGGTGACATACGTTCCATAATGATGAAATCATGATGAAGACATGACAACACCCAGTACCTAAGCATATAAAATCTCCGACCGGACCGGGAATCGAACCCAGGCCCCCTGCGTGGCAATCTACCACGCTGTCCACTGGACTACAGACGCGGAGGTCTCACAAAATACACATCACATTTGAAGCACTGACCGACAATCCTAAGCTCATTGTGTCATATCTCCCTGCACGTAGCGTGGGTAGGCGGTGGCAGTGACTCGCAAGGATTTAGACATTAGTCTACAACTAAAAGTACTGATTAGTCCATATGTACCTTTATTACAGATGAACAGAATACTTAACTTTGATGTGCTTGTGTTGGTACATTCTGCCTATCTACTAAACAGTTCTGCAAGGTGTCATTACAATTCTTGGCAATACAGTTCTGGCTTTGTGCTATGCAGACAGCTGGTCTCCTCTGTTGAACTTCTTCATCGTTGAGTGCCTCGTACTAACTGGAACTCCTGTACTCTCTGTCGTTGCTGTCGTGCTTGGCTATATCTTCTATCAGCCGGCGCGCGTAGCAGGCAAAGAGGTACCGAGACTGCGGGAGCCCCCGTCGGCCGAAGTACTATGGACCGACTTTGCTCCTTCGTATACTGGCGTGAAAACTTGCGTGGGTCGCCGGCGGTGTGGCGAATAGCGACGCTACAACATATTGTTTGGTGCCGTATTATCCACTAACTACATTAGGGAATGGAATACATAATCACGTTCCTGCTGCAAGACGTCAAAGAGATACCGCCATCTAGCATCATCCAGTTTGATGGCGCTCTCCCACATTGGAGTTTAAACCATCAAGATGAGCTGACAGATATTTGGATGGGTAGATATGGTCTCATCGCATGATCCTTGTGCTCTCGCCCTGTCACGCCATTAGAGTTCTTTCTGACTCGTACATTGCTCTGATGATCTACATCTACATAGATACTCTGTAAAGGACATTTAAGTGCCTGGCAAAGGATTCATTAACCACTTTCATAACCTTTCTCTACCGTCCCATTCTCTAATAGCGCGCGGGAAGAAAGTACATCCAAATCGTTCCGTTTTCGATCTGATTTCTTTTGTTTTATTGGGATGGTCATGTCTCCCTATTTAGGTGGTTGTTAGCAAAATATTTTCACATTCACAAGTAAAAGTCGGTATTTGATATTTCGCAAATAGCACTCGCCGCAACGAATAATGCCGTTCTATTAATGATTTCCACCTCAAATCGTGCAACAGTTCCGTGACGCTTCCCCCCCCCCCCCCCTGTAACGTGATAAAACAAAACGAGCTGCCCTTCTCTGAACCTTCTAAATGTCTTCCGTCAGTCCCACCTGGTAAGGGTTCCACACTGGGCAACAGTACTCCAGGAGAGGACGCCCAAGTGTGATGTAGGCAGTCTCTTTGATGGAGGTGCTGCATCTACAAAGCGTTCTGCCAATGAAACGTAACCTTTTGTTCACCTTCCCCACAAGATTTTCTATATATTCTCTGCAGTCTAAGTTGTTCTTAATTGTAACTCCTACGTATTTGGTAGAATTTACGAACTTAAGGCTTGACTGATTTATCGTGTAATTGAAGTTCAGCGGATTTCTTTTAGTGGTCATGTATATTACTTCACACTTTTTATTATATAGTGTTAATTACTAATTTTCTCACTAGACATAGAAATTTTGTCTAAATCGCTTTGCAGTTGCTTTTCATCCTCTGTTGACCTCACTAAATGATAAATAACAGCATCATCCGCGAACAGTCTAAGGGAGCTATTTTCACATTGTCTCCTAAATCGTTTATAAACAAAGGAAAAAGGAGGGGACCTATAACGCTTTCCTGGGGAACGCCAGATATCATTTCTGTTTTACTCGATGACTTACCGTCAATTACTAGGAACTGTGTCCTTTCTGATAGAAAATCGTGAATCCAATCGCACAATTGGGGCGATGTTCCATAAGCACGCAATTTCGTTAGAAGCCATTGTGAGGTACAGTGTTAAAAGCCTTTCGGAAATCCAGAAATATGGAATAGATTTGAGATACGTTGTCAATAGCACTTATCACTTCATGTGACTAAAGGGCAAGCTGTGTTTCGCAAGAGCGGTACTTTCTGAATCCATGTTGACTATTGGTTAATAGGTCGTTCTCTTCGAAGTAGTTCATAATGTTCTAACAAAGTATATGTTACAAAATCCTACTGCAAATAGACGTCAATTAGATTGGCCTGTAATTTTGTGGATCACTCCTATTGCCTTTCTTGAATATTGGAGTAACTTGGGCAACTTTCCAGTCTTTGGGTACGGATCTTTCGCTGAGTGATCGGTTGTAAATGATAGCTAAGTACGGAGTTATTGTATCAGCATACTCTGAGAGGAATCTAGTTGATAAACAATCTGGCCCGTAAGATTTGTTTTTCTTTAGTGACTTTAGTTGTTTTACTACTCCAGGAACATCTACTTCTAAGTTTCGCATGCTGGCAGCTGTTCTTGGTTCGAATTCTGGAGTGTTTACTTCGTCTTCTTTGGTGAAAGGATTTCGGAAAGCTGTGTTTAGCAGTTCTGCTTTATCAGTACTGTCATCGGTAGTAGTACCATTGCTATCGCGTAGTGAAGGTGCGAAAACTTCGGTGAATGGTCTCAGGAACTATAGGAAACAAGCGTTACAAACAAAATACCTTTATTTGCCTTCAAAGTAAGCGCTGTTGGCTACGATACACTTCTGACATTGGTTGTACAGCTATTAGAAATGTCAGTAAATGCTTCTTGTGGAATCGCTCTAAACATTGAGGTCACGCGCATAAAATACTAACAAACGTACGATCATTTTGTTATATATTCATGTAGACATGACAAGTAAACACGACAACCTAAAATATGTTCCCGCAATTCGTGTTTCATCTCCCGCATGACAAGTGTCACGTGCAAGCGTTGTAAGTGTTCTCGCAACAGCGGCGCGGTCGAGCCCGCATGGTCCGCTATCACTAGGTCGGCTTTCGCTGTCATTACTTGAGCTGACGTTTGCGGGAGGAACCACCGCCCGGGGTAGCGCTTTAGAATCTCCGTTAACTGCCGCAATCATTTCGAATAATCGTAATTTTAGAGACAGACAGCCGCGTTGTGTTGTAAAACGTGTAGCTGCTCTGAAAAGTCATGCGTTGTTGGATCTCCGCAACCGTTGCAAAGCGTAGGCCTTTGAGGGCTAATTTAAGGCAGCGAAACAGAAAGAAGTCTGTCGGGGTCAAATCTCGCTCTGTTTACTTTTGTGGAGAGGTGAATGTGGACGGTCGACCCAAACGGTCCATCCTTGACACCTTCCTTTCTATAATAAGGATTATAGAGGTAATCTGTCTTATGCTGACTGAAATTAAGAGGTTTATTTTTATACCAGACGCGTTTCGCTTTTTTATTTTAAAAGCATCTTCTGTGGTCTGTAAATGATACAAAGGTTTGTACAATTTGTTTTTGATAAATAGATTAAAAACAGTTCTTAAAAAACATTTTTCACGTTAGGCCTAAGTGTTTTTAATTTAATATTCGGTCTACTCACGGTGTTGATGTCTCTTCTTTACATGTTACTACTGCTTCTCCGCCTAGTTCGTTTTTTTCCTGGCGAGTGTTTCAGGGCTGTGTACAGCACTTTTCGTGTGTTTTTGTTTCGTTTTTTCCTTTTCATCTCAGCACATCACAGCACTTCACTTTTTGAAATGTATACTGATTACATATCGCCTGTTATATGTGGAATGCCTGTCTGTTCATTTCTCATTTCACCTCAGTGTGGCTATGTTTTCGTGTGTTCATTTGTTTTTAGTTTGGTCTGTGAGTGTTGCCAACGTTACATATTTATAATATAAATACGACTTCATTCTACATGAGTGTGTGTGTATGTGTGAAAGAGAGAGGGAGAGAGAGAGAGAGAGACAGATAGACAGAGAGAGAGAGAGAGAGAGAGACAGACAGAGAGAAAGAGTTTTTTTCCCCCCTCGTGAACAGGGTGTTAAGACGTTTTTTCAGATGAGTAAATGCAGGTTTTAGTGGCAACATGAATGAGTGTGTGTGCGTGTGTGTGTGTGTGTGTGTGTGTGTGTGTGTGTGTGAGAGAGAGAGAGAGAGAGAGAGAGAGAGAGAGAGAGAGAGGGCAATATTTGATTCAATGAACAGGGTGTTAAGATGTTTTTTCAGATGAGTAAATGCAGGTTTAATTGCGTTGTAATGGTGGGGGGGGAGGTGAGGGTATCGTGATTTGTGTTTTTATGAAAGGGGGTTGACTCTCATAATATTTATATTTAGGTGGTCAATAAGCTTTAAAAGTGTGTTGTTTGCTAGATTGGTTTGGTCGTTTATGAGATGTTTCTTTTTTGTTATTGTTTTTTGGATATGACAGTTTTCTTGAAGGGTGAGCAGGTGTTTTTTGTTGTTATTTATTTTTTAATACTTCATATGTAATGCAAAACCAGTTTCGATGCACTATGGAATCATTTCAAGTGCTCTACAGTAAAGAAATGTTTTATAAAAGTACAAAGTAAAGACAAAAAGTAAGATACATTACAATGTTGGAAATGGTCAGAAGAGTGTTATATGATCCTATATGTATCATTTTGGCCAGCAGCTATTTTAGGCATCTGTACACCTGTATCATTTCCGTAACGCTGTCTCCCCTGTATCGTGACAATACGAAACGAGCTGCCCTTACGAAACTCAAATCGCCAACATTCTCCTCCGAATGCGAAAATATATTGTAGACTCCCACTTACATAGGTATAAATGATCATCAGAATAAAATGGATTTGTCGCGGGCATCGCACTGCTACACGTTTCACTTTATCAATTACTACTCAAATTCAAATATTCATAAAAGAAATTACAAACATTCGAAGATTTTGAACTTAACTACGGTCCGCAGGTTAGTTTACCTTAGTTTAAGTAGTTTGTAAGCTAGATACTGATATCTCAGCAGTTGAGTCCGATAGATTTACAAACAAACAACTTAACTACGTTGGTCAAGCCGGCCGCGGTGGCCGAGGGGACTGAGGCGCTCCAGTCACGGTCTGCACGGCCACTACGGTCGGGGGTTCGAATCCCCCCTCGGGCATGGATATTTGTGCCGTCCTTAGTATTAGCTATTTCATAAGTAATTTGTAAGCTTAGGGACTGATGACCCCGTAGTTAAGTCCCATAAGTTCTACAAACATTTGAACATTTTTTTTTTTTTTACGTTGGTCATCAGTCCTTAGGCTTACAAACTACTTGGGTGGGCGAGCGTACTGCGGCGCTCCAGTGACGGTCTGCACGGCCACTACGGTCGGGGGTTAGAATCCCCCCTCGGGCATGGATATATGTGCCGTCTTTAGTATTAGCTATTTCGTAAGTAGTTTGTAAGTTTAGGGACTAATGACCCCGTAGTTAAGTGCCATAAGCTCTACAAACATTTGAACTTTTGAACTTACGCTGAGAACAACACAAACAACCATGCCCATGCCCGAGGAACGATTCAAATCTCCGACGGGGAATAACCGCGCGCTCCGCCGCAAGGCGCCTTAGAACTCTCGGCCACTCCACCGCTGCAACTACTATTACAGTATGATATACTGACTGGTTCCATGACTACAAGGACTCGCTCCTCATTTCGAACTTGCGGAACTTCATAAATACAAATAAATAAATTAGTATCAGTTGAAACAACATACGCCATTGCGTTGCTGAGGGTGATTTATATAGAGGAACAGAAAGATATATGATGTACGCGCTGATCTTGAGAGGACTTTTGACTGTGTCAGATGGGCATAATAGATGTTTCCTAAAGAAACGTGGAGCTACAATCGTATTTTCACTCTGCATCGGAGTGTCCGCTGATACTAAACTACAAGGCAGATTAAAACTGAGTGCCGACCGGGATTCGAACCTGCAACCTTTGCTTTTCGCAGACAAGCGCTCTACCGACTGAGCTATCCTATCACGCTTCACTCTCCATCCTCACAGCTTAACATCCGCCAGTAGCTCGCCTCCTACCTTGCACATTTCATAGACAGGCTCCTGCAAAACTTGCAGGACTATCAAATCTGGAAAAAAAGAATATTGTGGAGACATAGCCACAGCCTAGGGGATGTTTCCAGAATGGGCATGGAGCTGACTGCAGGGATGGAAGGCTAGTTAAGAACTTGATCTTAAACCAGAGAAAAATAGTAAAAATAAAAGACTTAATTTCGTTCCTCATGTTTGATGTTTTTGAAAGTCTGTATGTAACTGTTTTATTTACAATTTACTTGTTTTTTATTCTCAGCATAACATGTTTCGAAAATTTATTCTCACCTTGAGATGCGTTTGGTTACATAATTATTTATTGTGATGTCTCAGTGAGTGCTATTCTGGCCGCGGTGGAGTAGCCGAGCGGTCTAAAGCGTCTCGCTGCGGAGCGCGCGGTTGCTCGCCGTGGAGGTTCGAGTCCTCCCTGGGGCATGGGTGTGTGTGTTGCCCTTAGGTTTGTTTACCTAGGTTTAAGTAGTTTGTAAGCTACGGACTGATGACCACGCAGTTTGGTCCGATAGATTTACAAACATTTGTACATTTTTTGTGCTATTCTGCTCTCTTGTAGTGTGGTTGTTTTGATGTGACACCGGAATCGGAAAATCGACCTAAATAAATATTGGAATTTTATTTCAATGCGAATGTTATAAATTTTATTTTGTCTTCTGCTTACAAGTACTGTGGCTCGTCACGCTACAAAACCCTACATACACAGAAAACGTCGTTAACACTGTTCCTACAAATAAAACATGTTACATAGATATTATAACGTCATGGATTTACAATGAGTTTGTGTACAGTGGAATTTGACAGTTTTAGTGATATCTTATTTACATGTAGATGTCAGTTACAAATGAGTAAACAAATATATAAAATTATTTCATTATGAAACACAGGAAAAACGTTTGAATAAATCCACAGAATCTATCTATTTGCCATCAAGGATTTTTCCTCTTGCTTTTTGTGGTAAATAAAAATTTCCAATTCCTCCCGTAAATCTAGTGTATGTGACTTCTGCGAGAGAAGAAGTATCTTAAGACACTGGTCACACATTTAAAACGTAGAAAAAGATCTTAAGATACTCCACTACTTTCAAAAATCACATGCAATGGATTTAATGGAGGAATTGGAAAGTTTTGTAAACCACAAAAAGTTAGGGGGGAGGGGCGGCGGGAATCCTTAACGACAAATTAAATAGTGAATCAATTACTTTGTTCACTACTATATCTGTCTTTTATAATGAAAAAATTTCGTAGAATTTATTTACGCATTTGTAACTGACAACTTATATAAAATATCACTAAACGAGTAACATCTTTGAATGCAGAACCTTTGTAAATCCATGCTATAATAGTCTAACATCCGTGCCATACGTTTCTTTTCAACAACAGTGTAAGTGATGTTTTCCATGTGTGTAGGATTCTGTACAATGAACAGACACAATACTTGTAAGTAGAAGAAAGAAATATCATTCATAAAATTAGAATTGAAAAAAACATACCAATATTTATTTCGGTCGATTTTCATATTGCAGTATCGCATCATACATCACAACCACACTGCAAGAAACGCAGAACACAGCAGTTGGAGACTCGCAAGAAATAATAATTATGTAACCAACTACATGTGAAGATGAGAATGAATTCTCAAAACGCGTTATACTGAACGTCAAAAACAAGTAACTGTTGCTGTTTCCTTTATTTTAAAACAAATTCTGCTATGATTAGAAACGAATTGAACTGGGCAGAAGTGTAAGACTGGCCTGATGTTTCGCACGGACACTCTTCAACGTGTATCTCAATAAAATCTATAAATGTGAAAGTCTGTTCGGTGTACGTCTATCACGTCTGAACCACAAGACATAAAGAGCTAAAATTTGTACAGTTACTAATGTCTACCCGAGGAAGGCTTTAGGCACGGTTTTATGGCGCCTGGATAGCTATTTATCTATATACATTAATATGAATGTCTCTTCGGTGTACGCTTATCACGTCTGAACGACAAGACGCAGAGACTTAAATATTTGTACAGTTACTAATTTATACCAGAGGAAGGTTTTAGGCACGGTTTTATAGCGATCTGATAGATATTTAGTAATTTGAAGAATATAACGCGAAATGCAGAACAATAATTACTCTTTGAAAATTATATTTACTCTTTGAAAATGGTTTTATTGGTTGCATTGTTGCTTAAGGGTTGATAATGATAAAAGGGTGGGGTATATTGGGATGGAAAGTTATCGGTGTATATAAAATTCTACGTGTGTGTGTGTGTTAATATTTCGATCTGCAGCGAAAACTACAGAACGCAAACGAATGGTCTGTGTGTAATTGTTGTCCGAAGTCTCCCGTTGTACACCAAAGCAGTTCCATGCCGATAGCTATAAGGGGGTGGAAGATATAGAGGTTGAAAGTCGTCTAATTATAAAAACATTCGGACTGAAGGCCAGCGATGACGTTTGCGACTCTATTAACAAGGAGGTTACATACAGCGAAACGTGATGCCACAGACTATATCTTTGGTCTATGCGTGTTACAATGTCTTCAGCTCTTTCTCTGTAAGGATAAGCATACGAATAAGGAAATATAAGAATAAATAAATAAAGCAGTAAAAAAGAAATTTCTTTTAATAAATGTCTTTAAAAAAATCTATTTGACGTTTCGCGCATTACATCAAGGGATTAAAAATGTTTCTAAAGAAGTTATTGTATTTCATTTCATCCTTCGAAACCAGTCTCATAGCACACTACTGAAAGATAGCTTATCTATCATAAACAACCAACACGCGACCGGAGCCGCGGGATTAAGCTAGTAATTCATAAAAAATATTTAATGTAAGAATAACATTCTTTGTTGGTGGCTAGAGAGCAGAGTGCTGTAGCGCCGAATAGTGTACTTTGAAGAAATTTTAGGTAAATTAACGGTAAAGTTGCGGAGTGAAAGAATGAGGCGCCAGTTCAGAGCCGGTGGTTGAGGTAAGACTCGCAGCTTTGTGTATGAAGTACGTGACTCTTGGGCCGCAGCCGACCTGCACTGAAAACACAGCAACAGCCACAGTGTGTAAAGGCCGTATTACACGATACGCCTGAGGCGTAAACCTATGCACCAGCGCTACAAGCGTGATTATCTGGAACTACGTATTGCTTCTCGTAGACCTATTAACACGATGCACGGCGGATATTCCTCGGCGCGAATCCGCGCATGCGCAATGGACAGCAACAACGCGCATGAAACGCGAAGAAAACTGAGCTCCTCTAATCGTTCATTCATACCACACAAGAATCCGAGGGAAGCTGTGATTTCCTGGAACGTCATTCATTTAAATTATTTCTGTGAGCTCAAGGTTCCTATTTAATGTGAAGTTGTCATTTTTTAAATTTATTATTTCTTTTTCTCTTACGTATTTCGCACGGAATTGAGCTCTACTACTTACAAATACAGACTCAGCACTTTCGTTTTATATTTAAATTCAAAGTTTGTGTAACTAAGGGGCAAACTGCTTAGGTTATCGGTCACTAGACTTAAACACTATTTAAATTAACTTATGCCAATAACAACATGCACATAAATGTTCGAGGCAGGCCTCTTAATTTCCGTCAGGAGCGGCTGCGCAATTCGTGACATGGAGCCTCAGGTCGCACGGCAGTTTTATATTACTACACTTGGTTGGCAAAGTATATATGTATCTAAATTTACATTTATACAACATTTTGGACATAAAACACATTTTTGGAGCTGTGACAGTAAATCTGAACATTACGACACACAACGACTAAAACCACACGTTGGGTTTGACTGTGCCCAGAAAGAAGGCAGACAGGCGAATATAGTCACAGCTAATGGAAGTATTGAGTTATGGGATTCCGCAACAATTTCCGAACTCCATGAGGAAAGACGTGACCTATTTTTGAGAGCGGCTATCTGTAAACCTGTGCCGGCCGCGGTGGCCGAGGGGACTGAGGCGCTCCAGTCACGGTCTGCACGGCCACTACGGTCGGGGATTCGAATCCCCCCTCGGACATGGATGTTTGTGCCGTCCTTAATCTTAGCTAGTTCATAAGTAGTTTGTAAGCTTAGGGACTGATAACCCCGTAGTTAAGTCCCATAAGTTCTACAAACATTTGAACATTTTTGTAAACCTGTAGCCATATTGTCGCGTTGAAAGGGAAGCAGGCTTGACTTCGAAGGCAACTGAACACAGCACTTACACTGAAAGCACGTTTATTATGAACTTCACATACACGCAGAGTGCTCTGCTATTTATACACAGACAGAACGTACCAGAAATTAGAAGAATAGTTAACAAGTAGAATTTACAAGTGAACTTAAGAAAGATGTAGAACATTCTAGAATTGTTTATTACAAAGAAATAAATTTTTGCCGGGGGTCGGGATTGAACCGGCGACCTTCAGCACCGCAGTCTGTGACGCTACCCCCTGCTTGGTTTACATGGTGTCTCGCGGTAATATCATGGATGAATAAACTATTGCCGTCGTAACTTATTATGATAGAGGGATCGTGTAGGTTATAGAAACAACTTTCCTTCCTGTACGCCTGAATTATGATTCGACGGATCTCTTCTATTCCATTTCATTTCTAAATTACGAAGCAATCAGCAGCAGACTCACGAGCCGCGTTGTCGGCTACACGGAACCCGCGGAGGCCGGCGGGTCGGGCCGGCGGGCGCAACGGGTACAGTGGGCCGAGCCGGCGAGCTTACGGGTGCAACGGGGCAAGCCCACCTCTCACTTAAATTCGCACTTATTAATATTTATTAATAATTTTGCCCTATCCTCCCTCCTCCCATAATGTCTTTTTCAGCCTTCTTGAATCACCGCAACAATGGATGGCACAGTTTTTTGGTTAATATTGAATGGTGAGATTTCGTGTAGCCTGCCACTTTTGTTTCAAAATTTATTCCATAATATTATCATTTACCGGCAATAGAATCTGCAGTCGATTTTCTTGTAAATTTTTAGAAGTCCGATGTGTTTGACTTACGTAATATTCCTATGCTATTTATATCATGTCACTTATCTTACTTTACGGTTTGCTACACGAGTCGTAGTTTCATATTGACGAACTGCCATCCACTGTTCGGCGAGTGGTTATCATATTAAAATTTCATTTACAGCCAAATTTCAACCACCGATGGATCTCTTGTTAAAGGTAACTGCTCGTCGATTCTTTTTGTAATGTTCTGCCCGCACAACACTCCACCGTTAACTAGCTTGCCATTTCATTTAAATGCATGTAATAATTTTTCCAAATTTTTTCCCCGTAATTTACTGATTGGGATCTTTCATAGCTTCTAACTTCAAACCTCTTCCTTCTGTAAATTTGTTAATCTCAAAAATTAATAGCAAGGCTGGAACATTATAGGAACGATTTGAGGCGGAACGACAACATAAAATTAATCTGAATAATGTGAAAAACGACGTTTGCCAAAATTCTTTTGTGTGTGTTTTTATTTATGACCAGTTACGGATCCTGTAACATTTTAACAGAATTTTACAATCGTGCAAGTCACGCAGTAATGCTGCGTCATCCCACATCAGTGGGTGACTTGCAAGTCTGTGCACTTCTGTAAATACGTTGTGTAATGTCACGGAGGAATGAAAAATGATTTTTTAGTTTTAAATTGATTGCAGTTCACTGTAAAATATAAATTCTTTTTGTAACATTGTTCAAAGATTAATTAAAAAATATGTAAGTCATCGCAGAAAAATATTTCTTATAAAAAGAAGACACTACAGATGTATCATTATTTTCTCAAACAGCGATGTACTCACTTTTGATGCTGCTCTTGGTACCATCTTTGTTAATCAGCATAGAGTAGGATAGCCAAAACACCCTAAATAACAGCAATCTTTTGACAGAGTATTAGTATAAATAGTACCCGCAGTTGGGTTAGTCTCTCTCGGTACGTTTAGGTCTCTATGAGTTTAGTTCTCTAGGAGTTTAGTTTTCTGTGCGTTTATCTCTCTGGGTAAAGATCGCGTTAAATTTAGATCTCTCACTATAAGTTTAGTTATCATAATGTATGGAACTTTCGGTAAATGGCGACTGAAGATAGAGTTAAAATTCTGCCTCCCGATGATAGTATGGACTATGTTTGATAGATTTGAACAGTAATTTTCTCAAGAATAATTGATATTGAGATTATGAACATCATTTTAGGAGAAATCGGTATTGGTACGAACTGTAAACTGAAGCAAAGATATTATGCAAGAAATCTATAATTGTGAGGAATTCCCGAATTATTAATTATTCTACGTCAGTCTTTTTCAAGTGTAATAACTGTGAACTGAGCTTTACCAAAATATATAGACAAGTGATATATAAAAAGTGTCTTTACAAGTTTATTTCGTAATAAGAAACCTTAACAGCATCTGTGGAATAGTTTTGAAAGTAACTATAAATAATATCTTTAACTCTTTAATAAATCGTGTGTATGGAATGAATAAATTATTAGCTACGAGGCGAAAGAGACAAAAAGTAAAATTTTAACTGCAAGGGCATTATCATCATTGAACTATGAGAGATAGATTCTTTTTTGTAACTGGTTAAAAATTAACTAACCGGAAAAAGATAAATTCAAATGTTCAAATGTTTGTAGAGCTTATGGGACTTAACTACGGGGTCATCAGTCCCTAAAATTACAAACTACTTCTGAACAAGCTAACACTAAGGACAGCACAAATATCCATGCAAAAGGGGGAACTCGAACCCCCGACCGTAGTGGCCGTGCAGACCGTGACTGGAGCGCCTCTGTCCCCTCGGCCACCGCGGCCGGCAAAAAGATAAATGTTTCAAGTCAGTGGCGTAACTAGGACTTGGCTTTGGGGAGCGATAGATCTGCTTGACGAGCTAAATTTTAGTCAGTTTCCAGACAGACTACCATCTACCATTCCCGTTGAATTCACTCCCATCCAATGGAAGCTTATGGTAAAACACCCCGAGTTTCCAATCTTTACCTTTACCAGATTGCTGTTATACATTTTTTTTTCTTTGGTTCTGGGGGGAGGGGGGGGGGTTCTATCCCCCTCATCCCCTCCCGTAGTTACGCCACTGTTTCAAGTATTGTTACATCAAATGTCAAACCCCTGAGAAAAAGAAATTTCATGCTCGATCTTTACAAAAGTTTAAATTACAAAAACAAGCTAGAATAAAATTAAAGACTGTACAGATACTCCTGCTAAAATAGAAGACAGCGATTTATTATGCAATAAATAAATAAATAAAATAAGCAGGAGTACCAACCTACCATTCCAACAGACAAGCCAACTAAAATTCAGAGCCCATCTATTCTATACGGATTAAATAACTAAATGCATAAGAAGCCAGTTGCGGGTGGTAATAGTTTGTGACACCCTGTACAAGTTTTATTAACATCCTCGTATAATTAATATAAAAAATGGTTACTTTATCGACTTCACAGTGTTGAGGCTTGTTACAGATTAAACGGAAAATAAAGAAAAGACACAGTACACATTCTTAATATGTGTAGTTTCATACTGCATTGTGAATGAGCATTGGATATACAACATACACTCCATGGTCCCCTCACGCCTGTCTCTCTCACTCTGCCCCTCTCCTCTTTGTCCATATTCTATTCCTCCCTTTCTCTCTTCATCTCCTCCTTCCTGCACCTAATTTTTAAACATATGTCACATATGAATTTATATAAATTTTGTGAAACTTTGTTGCAGAAAACAATTTTTAGAGATTAATTTGTCATAAATGAACATCTACATTTGTATAACATTCCAGATTTATGACATACATATTACACTTAACCGTATGGCGTGGCAGTGGGTACTAAAACATGTGCAAAATCGAATGGAACTTTATGTTAACATTTCAAAATAAAAACACGGCTCCCCAATGCGCACGGCTAATCGGCCGCGGCTGTTAACATTTCAACACAATCTATGAAGAACTTTCGGAGATATGAGTTTTTGACATACGAACATTTACATTTGTATTCTTATAGATAGTGTAGATCTTCCCAACAGCAAGTCTGCAAATATTCATCATCTAATGCTTTGAAATGTTAAGACAGTTTTTCCCTGTATACGTACATGTTTATACAAACTTTATTTTTAAGTTGTGTAATATATGAATCGTCGGAATTGCTTACATTTGCTGCAGCGAATTAAACTAATGCAAAAAATACAAACATCTGACGGTCGAACTGGCATTATTAACAGCGACTGGTTTCTCTCTTTGCAATAATTTCCTTGCCAGAACTCTCTTTCTGGCTCTTTGAATCATTTAGCTTCCTGGTCTGACCCTTAGAAACTCCATAAAGTTTCTTTTTCTTTTTTTATTCGCCTTAATTGACAAGCAGTGAGAAGCCTAATACTGTGGAATCAGTATATCGTCTCAAATTTCTGTATAGAAATCAGTTATGTACTAACAGAGCTATATTGTTCTTTCATTTTCCTGACAAATATCATATTTGACACTTGGATCGTTTATCATTTACTCTTTTCCTTTAAGCATGACTTGAGGACTCATACTGTGAGCTGACGAGTATTCTTAAGACACAACTTTGCGATTTAAAGGTAATGCAGAAAAAAACATAACTTCATCAAATCACTAGATATGTTTATATCAGAACTGTGTGTGCCCTGAGGTACATCTTGTATTGGTGGTGCTTTCCAAAATGCAAGGACGTTCCACAACACGAATCACAATGAAAGCATCAGTTTACACCTGACAGTCTCAACGCTCCACGAAAGGTTAAAAGCCCATCCGATCACCTTGGAGTTGGGTAGAAAAACCTTGACGACCTTCGGTTGAGCGTCATAAGCGCGACGGGAGAACTCAGGTTGCGGTTGCCTGTCTACACGGATGCTCATTCACTGCTGTAAATGTTAAGATTTCTTGCACTGTGAAGCAAGATGGTCAGTACCTTCATGGAAGTTTTAGATTGTTTACAGAAGCATGAATAAGCCGGTACTGCACCTGTTCGTCGAAAGCAAATTGACAGCCATCGCTGTCTGTTTTAAATTCTTTTAATAATAAATACTACGTCAGTTTTTTACTATGTCCATATGTTGAAAACTCCTGGCGCTATCCGTCCACGAGACAAAAAATCAGCAGTTTCCCAAGTATTTGCCGTCTTCATTGTCTCTCATCAGGCGTCCGATTCGGTTTTGCACTATCGCACAAGGAACAAAATAATAGCGTATCAGAATAACTGTGTAACTGGATCGAAGAGTTTCTAATCAACAGAACGCAGCGTGACATTTTCTTCGTAAATCTTCTGATGTGAAAGCAGTTTCTGGCACACCCCAACGAATTGTTATGGTACTGTTACATTTCACAAGGAGCGAGGAAGCTTAGAGTTTAACGTCACGTCGACAGCGTGGTCATTAGAAACGAAGATCACGCATGAATTATTAGGCCATGCCCTTTCAAAGGAACCATCCCGGAATGTACCAGAAGTGATTTAGGGAAATCACGGCAAACCTAAATCTGGATGGCCAGATGAAAATGTTCAAATGTTTGTACAACTTATGGGACTTAACTACGGGGTCATCAGTCCCTAAGCTTACAAACTACTTATGAACTAGCTAAGACTAAAGACGGCACAAATATCCATGCCCGAGGGGGGATTCGAACCCCCGACCGTAGTGGCCGTGCAGACCGTGACTGGAGCGCCTCAGTCACCTCGGCCACCGCGGCCGGCGGATGGCCAGAGTTTGTGACGTTGCCTGGTTATAGATCGATTATTTTCGATGTTCTTGATGATCGATTCTCGGTATCAGGTAGATGGATTTTCACGGGGCGAAAACTAATTCACTACAAATGACGAAGGCAACACACAGAATTGCAGTTCGCTTTCTTATTATTGCCCAATTGTCCCCATTTATGGACAACATGCAAGTCTCATTAATTACAACCAGCCACGCACGTTCCACACATCAATAATACGAAAAAGCACTGTCCGTGTGTGGAATACAAAAGTTCTAGGTGTTCATACTAATGTGGCACAGACATGAATTAATGTTCAAATGTTTGTAGAGCTTATGGGACTTAACTACGAGGTCATTTGTCCCTAAACTTACAAACTACTTATGAACTAACTTATACTAAAGACGACACAAACATCCATGTCCGAGGGGGGATTCGAACCCCCGACTGGGAACGGCCTCGCGCATCGTAGCATAGCGCCTCAATGCGTTCGGCCGCTCCGCCGCGGCGACATGAATTAAACGCGGTAGATGCACTTTCAGGACTTAATAATTAGTCAAATTTAAAAGTCCAAACTGACGTGACTTGTGGCTCAGATCGCGGCTGAAACAGTAAACAATAACTAGCGTGGATTCCGCGTCATACAACGGATGAAACAATACTCTGATACATGCCTCGAGCGCATCCTGTTGATATTATCTAAACAATGTCACTGAAAATCGCTTATTGTTAATTATGAACATTAAACTACTTATAATGGAAAAGTAAACAGTTACATACAACTGGCTATAGTAACAATTAGCGTAAATAATACCGAGTAAATTGATATAAAAATTTCGGTTACATGCATAGTATTTCATTTACAAATATAATTTAATAGTTTTTCAAACAATTACTTCGTAATTAATGGTAATTATACCGAAACTAATGACGGCAAAACCTTGCTAACATTACTTGTGAAACATAGTGATGCCTATATAATTACGTAGGCTTCCGCTGCCAGAGTCAGATGACATAAAAGTTTTCTGGGTTTTGTACCGCGTCATGATGTAAGAAGGCTATTACTTAAATAACAGTATACCCAAATGAAGGCCACTGTAACGTTGCCCGAAACGTCGGTTATTTAAGTAATATCATCCTTACGCAATACAACACCCAGAAAACTTTTATGCCATAGTGATGCCTGATGCCTACTTCATTATTATGAGAAAAGAATTTATTTAGTTGTAACAGAAATACTAATTAGCATACTATTTGAACGTTAACAATACTTCTGGCACTAATTAATTAATATTTACTAACTGAACAATCTTCTCCGGTATCAAATAATAGAAAAAGACTTCAGCCATTTACATCATAAAAAAGAATAACAGCAGTTTTGGAAAAGAACATGATAATAGAATAATTACACTCATACCTATTATTATCCAACACTGGTATCGGGAGGTCCAGTAATGCAAGGAGATGGGAATAAATCTCAACATGCTTCGTTACAAGGTGGAGTTGAACCACCGCCCAGAGTCCAGAGTGTTACCACTGCGCCACCTCGCTCTGTCAAGGTATCTAGTAAATAATAAGTTCCATTACACTTTTCGCGGATGATGCTGTATATTTTGAGAAATCACAACACTGGAAAATTTCGAAATGCAGGAGGATCTGCGGCGTATCGAAGCAGAGTGCAGGAAGTGGCAAATGCCGCTCACCATCATCATTAACTAAAGGCTGTGCCTTGTGCATTTAGTACATCTCTCTCTCTCTCCATTGCCATCCTCTTCAATTCCTCGTATGATTTTATACCCTTTTCTTCTTTGATGTTGTTAAAAAGAAGGTTGCTCTTGGCCTGCTTCTTCGTTTTCCCCTAAAACGTTTCCTTAAAATATATTCTTCAAGAACTCGTCGTGTCCCGTTATATGTCCTAGCATTTTTGCATTTCTTCTTCCTATATACTTCAGTAGCGTCCTGTTCTCATTCACTTCTATCAATACCTGATCATTACCTTTTCTATCCAGCCAACTTTGTTTCGTCATCCTTCTCCAAATCCACATTTTCATTGCCTCCAGTATCTTTTTCTCTGCGTTTCTCAGAGTCCGTACGTGAAGACAATACAATCAAAATTTTTGGCAAATTGTTCCTAATTTTCAGGCTTATATGGTTGTCTGAAAGCAAAATTCCTTTTGTTTTAGAAAGTTTGCTTTGCCAAGGTTATTATTCTCTTTGTATCGCAATACAATTACTTGTATTAGCTTCAGTGACTGTGCACTCCAAATAAAAGAAGCTCCTAACCTGTTCTAGAACGTCATCTTCTAGTTTGATATCGACTTAACCATTTTCTTTTTTCTTCCCTTCCACCATAGTTTTTGTTTTCTTCTTATTAATTATTAGACTACATTTCCTTAGTATTTTGGCAAATCTTAGCAACATGAAATTCATTTCTTTCACTATGTCAAAAAATACTGCTATGTCATCTGCAAAACGGATACAGTGTATGTGTTTCGCGTTAATTGTAATACATTTTGCTATTCTTTTCATATATATATTTTAATAAACAAGATAAATGTGGGATAATGGGCAACCTTGCCTTACTCGACGCCTTATTTTTGCTTTCTTCTCCACACCATTCATATTTACCTCAGTTTACTGCCTTTTATAAAGGTTCCAAATTAATATTCTATTCGTCCTATCAAGATTTATTCCTTGATTATTTGGAAACCATCCTCAGAACTAGTGTTGCCTTTCTAGATCCTTTTCCGGATCTGAATCCAAATTGATTTTCCCCTAGGTTTACCTCACTTTTCTTTTTTATTCGATTTTTATTATGTTTAACATTATTTAAGGAGATAATTCTACAGTTCTCAAAGTCTAGAGCATTTCTATTTTGGAATTATTACTCTTTTACTATTTAGTTAATCTGTAGGCGGTTGTATTGCTGTTTCATAGTACCCTTTGATAAGTTTATATAGGCACTGTTTTGTTAATTCTCATAGTTCCTTCAATATTTCTGCTGGGATGTTATCTATGTCTGTTGCTTTGTTATTACTTAGGGCATTCAAAGAATTGTTAATTTCCTCTTTAGACATAGGTGGGCCTATAATATCCATATTCCTCTCTTCTTGCAGAATTTCCTCCTCGTTAACAATATCTTGTCCTTCATATAAATCCGCAATATAGTCTTTTCATCTTTCATACAAATCCTCCAAGACATTGATCAGACATTTTCATTCTTTACAATACCTGACGCTCACTACAAATAAAGGTGACTTTTGCGAATACATAAAAAAAGGTCTTTTGTTCGTAATTGCAGATCAATTAGAAGATTGTATGATGATTGAGCAGTTAGATATAATCCAATGAAGCGCAGTACGCTTCGTTAAAAGTTTATTTAGAACGGCGGTAAGTGCCACCGAGGTGGTTTCCCAATACTGGTGGCAGACAAGATAGACGTTTGTATCACAGAAAGAGGAACTCTGAAATTTCCGAGAACGTACGTTTTGCGAAGAACCATCCAGTACCTTTCTTCCTTCTAAATACATCTCGCAAAAATACTACGAGGAAAACTTAATCAGAGACCAAACACAGTCTTACTAGGAATCGCTTTTTCCGCGACCACACACGACTGGAACAAGATGAGGAAGCGCATGTTTAAATTATTGTAAACCTATTGGACCAAACTGCTATGGTCATGCTTACAAAACTACTTAAACTAACAGTAAGGACAACACACGCCCATGCCCGAGGGAAGACTCAAACCTTCGGGGGAAGGGTCCATCCAGTTCGTAGCATGATGCCATAGACCACGCGGCTACTCCAGAACGGCCGCGAGGAAGTGCAATGGTATTCAAAGTACGCTCCGCCACACCCCGTGAAGTGGCTTACGGAGTAGGTATGTAGATGCAGAGCGTGAAAATGCGAGATAAAGGCGCACTCTTGTATGTCTCTCTACGCGCCCTACTTTCTCTTATGTTTGTGATAAGCAGGCGGCAGTAGCATCTTCATGCAGTCAGTCGGCTTCAAATTCCAGCCCTCTAAATTTCATCAAGAGTGCCTCACGAAGAAAACGTCGCGTTCCCTCTAGCGACTCCCATTTGTGTTCCCGAAGCATCTCTCTAAGCCGGCCGCGGTGGTCGAGGGGACTGAGGCGCTCCAGTCACGGTCTGCACGGCCACTACGGTCGGGGGTTCGAATCCCCCCTCGGGCATGGATATTTGTGCCGTCCTAGCTCGTAAGTAGTTCATAAGTAGTTTGTAAGTTTAGGGACTGATGACCCCGTAGTTAAGTCCCATAACTATACAAACATTTGAACAATCATCTCTCTAACACTCGCGCAGTGACCGGACTTACCAGAAACAAATCTAGAAGCCCGCTTCTGAATTGCTTCTATGTCTTTTATCAAACCTATGTGATGATCATAAACACTTCTACATTACTCAAGAAGGGGTCGCACAAGTGTTCGATATGAACAGATGAACCACATTTTCTCAAAAACTCTGCCTTCACCACATCTGTCCTTATATGCTTGTTCTATTCCACAAGGTCCTGCGACGTTACACTTAGTCCCCGTCACTTTAGGGACACACTGAAGAGCAAAGACACTGGTAAAAGCACGCATACGCAAACACAGAACTATGTAAACACTGAGACGACTGTGGTCGGCAATGCCAATATAAGACAACAGATGTGAATCCTTAACTTTTCCCGGCGTAATGAATGTTCAAACAACTTACGGTATGCTGCCGGGTGACGTCTTCGACAACCGCCGAAATTTTGACAGTTGGGCACCCTGCCATTCTCAAGGCACAACTGTACTCCAGGAAGCAATGTGCAAGCGTATTGCCGGCCGCGGTGGCCGAGCGCTCTGTGGCGCGCCAGTCACGGTCCGCACGGCCACTACGGTCGGGGGTTCGAATCCCCCCTCGGGCATGGATATTTGTGCCGTCCTTAGTATTAGCTAGTTCCTAAGTAGTTCCTAAGTTTAGGGACTGATGACCCCGTAGTTAAGTCCCATTAGCTATACAAACATTTGAACATTTTTTTGCAAGCGTATTTAACACCTCGATTTGCAAAGGGTAAGCACTTTGGAGGTGAAAAAGAATGGCTGTCTTCCTTTCCTTGATGTGTTGGTCAGAAGGAAGGTTGATGGGTACATTGCGACATTCTATTTATAGGAAGCCTGTTGACACTGATTTGTACCTGATAGTTGTCACCATCCAGCTCAGCGTGAAGGAGTACTTCGTACCTTGGTTCACAGGACACAAGTCATTTCAGACCATGAAAGTTTGTCAGCTGAGTTGTCCCATCTCGAGGTGACCTTTCGTCAGAATGGATATTGTGAGAGACAGATAAAACGTGCATTGCGCTATCAGCTTTCTGTGAAACGGGTGAATGACGATAGTAATGAAGCGGCACCTAAATCTATGGCCTTTTTGCCTTACACAGGAAGCATTTCCAACAAGATTGATCGTATTTTGCGGAAATATTATGTGAAATGTGTTTTTCGAACACCTTCTAAGATAAAGGGTCTGTAAAGGATGATCTTGGTTTGCGTAAGGCAGGAGTATATCGTATTCCTAGCAGTTGTGGTATGTCATATATTGGTCAGACAATCATGAATGTGGAAGACCGGTGTATTGAACACAAATGTTACACGCGCTTACAACAGCCAAATAAATCCGCTGTTGCAGAACACTTTCTTGGTACCGTTCATCCTAAGGAATACAACAACACGGAAATTCTGGTATGCTCTTCCACCTATTGGGATAGTTTTATTAAGGAAGCTGTTGAAATTAAACTAGCAAGCGACCTTAGAGATGGTGGTATTTCTTTAAATTCTGCTTGGAATCCGGTACTGTCTCTCGTCAAAAAACAGAGGGACAAAAGTAATGCTGCCTCACCTGTTGATTAACAGTCACTATCGATATTTTTGACGTTTGGTCATCTTTAGTTGTGTTGACTCTGCAGTGACTTGTACTGTGTGTGTTATCTTCCTTTTTACCCTTTGCAAACCGAGGTATTAAATACGCTTGCAAATTGCTCCCTTAAGGGCAGTTGTGCCTTGAGAATGGCAGGGTGTCCTCCTGTCGAAATATCGGCGGTTGTCGACGTCACCCGGCAGCATACGCGTCAGTTGTTTGAACAAGACAACAGATGTCTGGCGAAGGCGTTAGATAGGTTATTGCTACTACAAAGGCAGATTATTACGATTTAAGTGAGTTTAAATGTGGCGTTATAGTCGGCGTACGAGAGAAGGGACACAGCATCACCGAGATAGCAGTGAGGTGGGGATTTTCCCCTACGACCATTTGACGACTGCACCGTTAATATCGGGAATCCGGTAAAACATCAAATCTCCGACATCGCTGCTAACTGAAAAACATCCTACAAGAACTGGGTCATCGATGACTGTAGAAAATCGTTCAACGTGGCAGGAGTGCAACCCTCCCACATATCATCGATATGGGCTTTCGGAGCCAAAGGCTGACTCGTGCACCCCTGCAGACAGCACGACACAAAGCTTTAGGCTGTGGTCACAGTGGCTCCGATATCGGTGGGTTTTACCGACGACAGACATCGGCCAAAGACGGCCGATCGTTTCAAATCGGTACTCCACCATGGGCACGGTCACAGTGCAGCCGATCTCATCGCCCAAACGTAGAGACTTCGGACAACAGTCGGTGAAATTCAAATCGTTTATTCTCTTCAATCAAATCGACCGACGTTCTCACATGCTAGACATGAACAGTGAGAAATTGATACGTTTACTGAAAGAAAGAAAGAGATTGTGGCATCCAGAAGACGATAAATATCACAATCGAGATGTAGTTCTGAATCTATGGTCTGATATTACAGTTTATTGGAAACCCCATGTTGGTTAAATCCTTTATCAGAAATTTTAGGCGTAAATTATAACCTCAAAAAATGTTTTCAATCCGGGATTGTGGCATATCTTAATGTTATTGTAGTGGCTCTCTTACGTTGTTTTGCACTGTGATAATCGGGTATTAGCTGTTCACAAATTATTCTTACGGGTTCTGGCGATCTTTAACAAGGTTATGAGTCTCTTTTTATGAAGTGACGTGCAAATGTGGTTCAGACCTACGTGTGCTTCGGCTTTTCAGTGGTTTCGATGTTCAAAATTATTCTTTATTTCACACTTATCTTTCACAAATATATTGAATGACAGTCATTGAAGTTCAGTGTGCCGTAACTTCATTTCGTTCATCATAATCGGTTGTTTCTTGGTGGCCTATAACTGTGTTCTTCATGAACCTAAATACCGAAAAACTGCATCTATTATGTATTTTATGCTTAGCACAACGCATTTCGAGAATTTTTCTCGCTTTTAGTGCACTTGTTTACATAAATACATCGTGACGTCCCCATGTGTCCCCATGAATTTTATGCAGCTCTTGCACAGATGTAGTCTATTTGAGGGTATTGTCATGAGGGAAATCTTAGAATACATAATAAAATATTGGCAACTTTTTTTACATACTGAATACTAAGTCTGTACTTGCAGGTATTGTGTCTGTTCCATTAAACTGGTTATCACAACACAAAACTCGTCACTTACACTGGTGTTTGTACACAGGTATGCCTAAGTCACGATTATTATGTTGCGTATTCTGAGTAATGGAAGAGGCACAATACTTTTAAACAGACAGAAAAAGTTTTTGAGTCTTACATTAGGATAAAACATACACCTCAATATTTATTTCAATATTTATTTTGTCAGATTTTCCGAACTGCAGTACCTAGCTAACCTAAAAGAGAGAACTGCAGTTCAAGTATGTAAGGAAATCACACACTGAAACGTCGAAAAAGACCGCACTTACGTGAACAAATGCACCAGAAGATGCGAATAAATCTTCGAAATTCGTTGTGATAAGCAATAATCTTCCCTAACTGGTGTAGTTTTTAATTATTTAAAGCACAGAGGTTAACTGGTGTATGTCCGCACAACTTCAAATAAATTCAACAGAACTGTAATATTGCTTGTCAATGACACCACGAAAAATCACAAGTATGTAATAATTATCCTTTTACCAGTACCTGACATATTCGTAAAGATTGATTAGCACTAACTGAGGGCAGTGTATACAATTCTCGCCACTTTCTTCTTCCCAGACAGGTGTAGCTCATTCGAATGCATTCGAAGTCTTTATTAGTAACAAACGTCGCATTATAATTTCGAAGCATAAAAATGTCGGTGGAATCCATTGAACCCTAGGGAATTGAAATCTAATGTACTTCAGACACAGAATACATTCAAACCTAACCTAACTTTCTTCTTTAACCGGACCAAGTGACAAACTATATCGGATGCAGTGGCCACGCCGTCGGTAGATGTTTTCAGTCGAACTCATTCGACGGCGTCTGACGACGGTCTGTCGGTGCCACTGTGAACGCAGCCTTACGTCAAGACCAAGCGTGCTCAAACCGTCGTCGCGATCAGTCAGTCGCATAATACCAGTTTGTTGACAATCTACATCTACATGGGATACTCTGCAAATCACATTTAAGTGCCTGGCAGAGGGTTCATTGAACCACCTTTATACTATTTATCTCCCATTCCATTCTCCATAGCGCGCGGGAAGAAAGAACACCTGAATCTCTCCGTTCGAGCTCTGATTTTTCTACCTATGTAAGTGGGAGTCAACATTTTCGCATGCGGAGGAGAATTTTGGCGATTGGAGTTTCGTAAGTAGCTCACGCCGCAGCGATAAGCGCCGTTGTTGTAACGATTCCCATCCCAGATCCTGTATCATTTCCATAACGCTGTTTCCCCTGTATCGTGACAATACGAAACGAGCTGCCCTTCTCTGGACTCTTTCGATGTCCTCCGTCAAACACACCTTATAAGGATCCCACACCGGACAGCAATACTCCAAAAATGGACGGGCAAGCGTAGTGTACGCAGTTTCTTTTGTAGTTCTGTTGCATCTTTTAAGCGTTCTGTCAATAAAACGCAGTCTCTGGTTCGCCTTTCCCACGACATTATCTACGTGTTCTTTCCAGTTTAAGTCTGAAGTAATAGTAATTTCTAGGTATTTTGTGGAGTTTACGGCCTTCACTTTTGATTGATTTATCTTGTGAACAAAATTTAACGGATTTCTTTTCGTACTCATGTGGACAACTTCACACTTTTCATTATTTAAATTGCCAGTTTTTACACCATAGTGATATCTTATTCAGATCGTTCTGCAGTTGGTTTCGATCTTCAGATTATTTTACTAGACGGTAAATGACGGCGTCATCTGCAAACAACCTAAGAGAGCTACTTAGATTTTCCCCTAAATCGTTTATGTAAATAAGGAACAGCAGTATCTTGAGGAACGCCCGATATCACCTCTGTTTTAGTCGATGCCTTACCATCGACTACTATGAACTGTGTCCTCTCTGACAAGAAATCCCCTATCCAATCGCAAATTTGTGGCGATATACCATAACCACGCAATTTGATTAAAAGCCGTTTGTGAGGTACGGTGTCAAACGCCTTCTGGAAATCAAGAAATACGGAATCGATTTACGAACCTTTGTCGATAGCGCCCATCACTTCGTGTGAATAAAGAGCTAGTTGTGGTTAGCATGAACGATATTTTCGAAATCCGTGTTGACCTTGGGTCAACAGATCATAATATTTGAATACTGGATATGTTCCGAAACCCTGCTCCAAATTGACGTCAATGAGTGTTTCGTGCGTATTTGTAGGCGGTAAATGTGACAACGTCGTCTCCGCCTCTTTGGTGTCCTTGTTATTTCACCGCTTTAACTTTCGCGCCATGCTACAATCCTTCCTCTTTCAGAAAACAGATTCACCGCATGCCGGAGCGACAGCGTCCACCTGGCAGCGCATTTGACAGGAGCGACGCGAGGCAGTTCTGTCCACAGACATATATTACTAGACTGGCAATGCCGTATACAGTATCATTGCTGTCAGTGAAGTCTCGCCGCCATATTTCTATACTATAACGTGCGAGCAGTCGTGCGATTTATTACAGAAAACAGTCGTAAAAATACGGATGAACTGACGTATCTATGGCTGTCCTTAGAGTTTTGACTTGTAGGAAATTCGTGTTTTGTATATGGCTGAATTTTTTTAAAGCTTGAGTAAGCTCCAACACATACAGTAATAAGTTGCATTGATTTGCTCTTATTATTAATCTGTTACCAATTGCATTCAACTTCGTATTTTCTTTCAGTAGTATGGTCATTATAATAGTGTACCCTTGTTCTTTTGAGAGTTCTTACGAAATATATAGTCTGCTTTGACGCACACACTGAGTCGCGATGTTTCCTGTTTTTATTAATCTGTTTCCAGTTTCGATCAACTTCGGTTTTTCTTTTAATAGTATGACCGTTATAGATGTGTTATTTGTCGTGGATAACACATAGCTTTACTTTTGTTAGTGTTTTTCAGATAACTACTTCTGCTTTAACTGTACGTAACGGTAAAATTTCACCTATCATCCCGCCGACCTCTCATGATTATGTTGGCAACACAACTAAATGACAGAAAGTCTTTGCCTAGACGTTAATGTTACTGTTTAACCGTACGTAACATTTTCTCATAAAACGATTCGAAAATTCGGAAGTGTTAGCTCAAATGCAAATCATGTTCAAACCAACTTGTAAAGCTTACATCGTCATATCGTCTAAGAGGATCGTAGTAGTACCGCACGGAAACTTTTTGACGTTAGGTGAGGCAAGATGGCGGCATCAAACTTCAGTCACAGAGGCTAGTTTGCCCGTCTAGTAATGTATGTCTGGGGTTCTGTCGCACCTCGCAACACACGCACGTTCGTAATGCCTCTGCCACTTCCGCGGTGTAGCAGCAGTCGAACTCGTCGCTGCCAGCCGCTTGTGCCTGCGTTGCGTCCATTGCCTGACATCCTCTGTGCCGTGTGCCGCGACGCCACACGGATGTTACATAATTTGTTTCCCACAAGTGTGTTATCATGAAAATGAAGTAGTACGTCTACAACTTTTTATGGAGATAAAATTGCCTTTTGTGTATTTTGTCGAATTAATACTGTTAGTTTTGACTTTTGGCAATGGTGTTGTTTTGACTTTAAGCTTTTATGAAATTTTTAGTATCTAAATAATAATGTGAAAGGTTGTATGCCACGGTATGCTATATTATGAGATGTACGACCTGATTTTAAATATTAGGCAGCAGGTTGTAAAAAAAGTGCAATCAATAAATAAATATAAATTTTTTTACCCTCGCAATACGAAGGAGAAACGGGGGAGTAGGTGGTTCAGTGAACGCCTTTCACAAATATTTTAATCAAGTCTGGTAATTCGTATTTTAAAATGCTGAAAAAATTATTTGCTGTTTTTGGAAGAAGGAAGGAAGGAAGCTTGGAATTTAACGTCCCATCGACAGCGTGGTCGTTGGAGCTTACGCTCGGATGTTTGGGTAAGGAGTTGGAAGGAAATCGGCCGTGCCCTTTCAAATGAACCATTCTGGCATTTGCCTGGAGTAATTTAGGGAAATCACGGAAAACCTAAATCTGGATGGCCGGAGGTGGATTTGAACCTTGCTCTTTTTAATGAAGTCTTCTATGATCGTACATAAATGTTTTAAAAATTTCAGCTAACTCGTAATTTAAAGCTCAGTAGTCAGTAGTAATTGTGACTTTTCACATTGAATATCACTTTTAGTAATTGTTCAGGGTGCTACTTACAAATCAGTTTCACTCTGAAGCTTACCTTGTGAGTGATATTCTATTTATTTTATTTATTTATTTATTTATTCTGCGGTTTTAAAGTAATACAGCCATTAGGAGTACACGTTACTGAAACTCAGTCGTAGAACTACTTATATGTCAGTACCTCTAAAGCAACATGCTTTTAATGTAAGTCTATACTATAACACAATAAAATATAACGACTTTTGATGTTCTTTTTAATTTTTTAGGATGGGCAGAAAATAGCCCCTCTCCTAGTAGTGCGCATTACTGAAAATAGGTTGATATTGCTGGAATTAAGACAGTAGATCTCAAGCCTAAAAACGTTGGACACCTCTGGTCAACGCCGACATTGATGAATGGAAACATGTTGCCTGGTCTGATGAGACTCGTTTCGAATTGCATCGAGCAGGCGGACTTATGGAGACAACCGCATGAATCCATGGAACCTACTTGTCAACACGGGACTGTTAAAGCTGGTGGAGGCTATGTAAGAATGTGGGGCGAGTGCATCTGAATGATATTTGACCCCTGATACGTCTAGATACGACTCTGACAGGTCACGCAACCTGGCTGATCACCTTCATGTGCATTCTGCATGCCGACTGACTTGGGCAATTCCAACAGAACAATGCGACACCCCACACATCCAGAAATGCTACAGAGTGACCCTTGGAACACCCTTCCGAGTTTAAGAACCTTCTCTGACCACCATACTCCCGACACTTTAACATTATTGAGCGTATTTGGATAACTTGAAACGTGTTGTTCAAAAGAGACCTCCGCCCCATCTTACTCTCACGAATTTAAGGACAGTCCCGCAGAATGCATGGTCTCAGTTCTCTCCAGAACTACTTCAGACATTAGTCCAGTCCCTGCTGCGTCGTATTGGCGCACTTTTGCGTGCTCACTGGAGCTAGGGTTGCCATAATCTAGGAACCAAAATCAAGAACATTTCTGCCAAGTCATACTGAAGAACTTTGCATACAACTTTATATACACGCTCAGACAATGTACTGGAGGTTTAATTGTCACATTCACTTATATGTAATGAATTACTTCATATCGAAGTAGTGGACTAGAACAGGAAATAGTTTTACATTCTCATAACTACTAGCATCTGCACTGAACCCAATATATTTCACTTTTGATAAACTATTTCTAACACTGTCTTTTATGAAATATGATGTAACGTTGTTGACAAATGCCTAAGTTTTAGTTTTTGCACTTGCAAACTGAACAACTAGTTTCGAATCATTAAAAGCTCGGTAAACATTTTTGATGTGCATGACGAAGAGTTATAGGAATGGTGGTGTTTCACGGCATGAAATGCGAATGTGGTATCTGATGCATCAATTCCGTCTGATTACCACTAAAAAAATTGGTCAACTGTTTGGATCTTGAAGCAGAATTCACTGCACGTGTGTGTTTCTTTCTTGTTAAATGGTCGTTCAGAGCTTGTTTCCCTCCATTGGCGACTGAAATACAGCAACTGCAGTGAAATAATTCAAGATCAGTTGCCATTTAACCACAAGCACGCGAATTAAGGCCTAACATATTTAGCTATTTAGTCAAGGTGCTGTATCTAATCGGGCTATTTCTCGACGCGTAACACCTACAAATTATGCCTCAAACTTGCGCTTTTGACAGTTGTTTAATTCTCTGATTACCTTGAAAAGAAAATTTAAAAACACTGTGAAAATAACAGATAACAACAGCCTGAAAATCTATTTTCTTGAGAAGTGGTTCCTCACGGCCAGTCACATTAAAATTCTGAACATTTAAAATACTAATTGTGGGGTTAGCTTTTTAACATGATGTACGGTAAATGTTGTGAACGTTGCCACATTAACATTTCGAGAAACAGCACGATTACATGGTGCACTGTTTCTATGCACGGTACTTATTCACACACTTTACAAAAAGCCTCCTTTTCATATCATCCTCGTTTAATGAATGGAAACTGATCCATATATGTATCTCGGAAGTGCACTTTTCATTATGATTTTTTTACTTCATAATTCGATGTAAAAGACGACAGAAAAATTACACTCCAAGTACCAGTAGCTCAATATATAGCATAGACAAAGCCAAAGAACGTAAGATACGTACAGCAAAAATACTGTTAAACAACAGCAGAAAACTGCAAAATCTACAGAAAATCGAGACACAGATCCTCTGTCACTGTTACAAACGTACCGTAATAACAGCAGCCGGCCGCGGTGGCTGAGGAGACTGAGGTGCTCCAGTCACGGTCTGCACGGCCACTACGGTCGGGGGTTCGAATCCCCCCTCGGGCATGGATATTTGTGCCGTCCTTAGTCTTAGTTAGTTCATAAGTAGTTTGTAAGTTTAGGGACTAATGACCCCGTAGTTAAGTCCCATAAGCTTTACAAACATTTGAACATTTGATAATAACAGCAGTTTTCAACGGCTAACGTCAATATAGCAAGGAGTTGTGAACTACTTGATCGAAGAGAGGCGGCAAAACTGAAGTTACAAAAAAGAATTTCAGCCACATACTATTTTCGCGGACATTTCTCTCTTCTTCCAGGACACCCACCTTCCAACATAAAATCGCGGACTGTTCATGAAATCCCCGAAGTATGGCAACCCTAGCTGGGGCCCCACAATATATTTGGTAGTGTTCAAATGTTTGTAAATCTATGGGACAAACCTACTTTGGTCATCAGTCCCTACGCTTACAAATTACTTGAACTAAGGTCTAAGGTATGCTAAGGACAACAAATACACCCATGCCCGACGGAGGACTCGAACCTCTGACGGCTAGCAAAGGCGCGCTCCCCAGCTAGACGCCTTGGAACGTTTGGTCACTCCTCCGCGGCTAGGTAGATGTACATCTTTGGCACTTCATTGTATACTTAAAATGATTTCAAATAAATTTTGGTATAGTAAAAATTGTGTGTTGTGTAACATGAGAACCAACTTCTACCATGTGAAAATTTAGGTTAAAGAAACAGAGAGGTCTCACTCGACAAACAATGCGCGATATATCCGTCAAGTGGGGTTCGCTGTGCTATGGATGTCTGAATGAGCGGCGAATTCCAGGGAATTACGTCGCAGCGTGTTATTGTACCTGACCTTCCAGGCCCTCGACAGAGCGCGATTGCGTAACTTGTTGAGTGTTTTTCCGTACCGCCTGGTAAGCCAACATTTGCCTGACAGGTTGCGTTTCCGGGCTGTGGGAAGTGGAAGTGGGTCAGAGAGAAGTCGACCCCACGCTATTTTCAAACTTGCCCTTCGTACTGGACGAGCCGTCCCAGTCAACGTGACTAGCCCCTTGGAACTGCAGTCTACGGCGATCGCGCGAAACTTTGGTCGGTGATGAGCAATGCCTACGAGTCACAACTTAATAGCTGGACAACGTGGGGAAGTCGTTAAGACATGTGACTCATAGACCAGAGGTGTCAGAGGTCCAAAACACGCCCAGTTATTCCGATTAAGTACTTCCGTTATTTTCCAAATCTTAAAACCCAATTCTTAAATGAGAGACTACGCTTACTTTCCACATCAGTTGTAAAGTCTGTGCGTTGTTGTTGTTGTGGTCTTAAGTCCGGAGACTGGTTTGATGCAGCTCTCCACAATACCCTATCCTGAGCAAGCCTCTTCATCTCCACATAAGAACGGCAACCTATATCTGTCTGAATCTGTTTACTGTATCCATCTCTTAGTCTTCCTCTTCGATTTTTACCCCACACACTTCCCTCCAATGCTAAATTTACGATTCCCCAATGTCTAAGAATGTGTCCTACCAAGCGATCCCTTCTTTTAGTCAAGGTATGCAAAAAAATTCTTTTCTCCCCAATTCTGTTCAGTACGTCCTCATTAGTTACGCGATCCACCCACCTAATCTTCAGCATTCTTCTGTAGCACCATATTTCAAAAGCCTCAATCCTCTTCCTGTCCGCACTGTTTATAGTCCATGTCTCACTCCCATACAAGGCAACACTCCATACAAATGCCTTCAGAAAGGACTTCCTTAGGCTTAAATCAATATTCGATGTTAGCAAATTTCTCTTTTTCAAGAACGCTTTTCTACCCATTGCCATTCTGCATTTTATATCCTCTGTACTACGACCATCATTTGTTATTTTACTGCCCAAGTAAAAAACTCATGTACCTCCGTTATTGCTTTGTTTCCCAATCTAATTCCTTCAGCATCACCTGATTTTCTTGCATTGCACTCCATTACCCTAGTCAGGGAAGAAAAGTGTACCTTCGTGTTTTAAAAATGTTACATGTTTTATATGCGATGTTTTTCATTGTTTTGTTACGATCTAGGAAAGATTCAAAAATATAATGAAACATGTTTTAAAATCTCACAGAAAGGTATTTTCTGTGAGATTTATTAGCTGTTAGTGCCATCATTTCCAACTTCCTTTCCTTTCTTCATTTATCTGAGAGCACGTTCTAACTCGTGGTATTCAATATTATCTTGATTTATATCAAGGACTTCTTCATTTTCATCAGACCACATTTCTTCGTAACAATGCAGCCGATCTTTGTTCTTAATTATTAATAATATTAGTATTATTATTACTATTACCATTATTTCAATCATCACGACATTGTACTGTGATGAAAATGAAATTTCTGAATGATACATATGATTATATAATGACGTTACTACTTTTGATTTCTAAGACAGAAGATGAACTATATAGAAAGATACCTATGAACCATACAAAGTATCCGAGAAATGTATTTCAATGTCGATAAAAAAAATTAATGCTACTTTGTGAGAAAAATCTAATAAGAACAGGAAACAAGATTATAGATCTAGGAGCCATTCTATCGTACAGAAAGACCTAAATAAGAAAATAAAATAATTAAAAAACAATGCACAAAGTGCTGAACATTGCACAAATGCTGAACATACTTCTAACACGTTATTGAGGAAGTCTCATAAGGAGACTACATGGGTGTCGGATTTTAGAATTTTTTCATATTTACGGTTCATGAAGTATAGAACTTAAATAACAATTAAAGTCATTCGGCCGGCCGCGGTGGCCGAGGAGACTGAGGCGCTCCAGTCACGGTCTGCACAGCCACTACGGTCGGGGGTTCGAATCCCCCCTCGGGCATGGATATTTGTGCCGTCCTTAGTTGTAAGTAGTTCGTAAGTAGTTTGTAAGTTTAGGGACTGATGACCCCGTAGTTAAGTCCCATAGACTCTACAAACATTTGAACATTTTTTTTTTTTTTTTTTTGAAAGTCGTTCGATGCAACTCTCAAAAATTCTCGAGAAAATCGACTTTGAAGTTTTTCAGGTACACGTAACTACCAATAACTAAACCAGGTGCACCGTCAATTGGCGTAGCTCAGGTGGTATCGTTCTGGGCTCACAACCATAGTCGTCGGTGGTTCGATTCCTGCAGAAACTGATATATATTTTTCGTTGTGTTCGAATACCTACACAATTTTAATATCTAACGGTAATTTTTATGAATAATGCACTTTTTAATTTATTCGTAATTTTCTATATTTTATAAAATAATGATGGTTTCAAGGAAAAAACGTACGTTACATTTTTTACAGTATCGGCGTCACTATTAGTTGACGACGATTGTCTTTGATTGTTAAGTTTGTGAAGAGCTACGACTGTTTTTGAAAAGTCTCCCCCATAGCTACTGATATCTTCCGATTCAGCTACCCTCAGCCTTCGTTGTAGGCGACAACAAGGTGTTCAGCTCGTCTACACACACACACAAACACACACACAAACAAACAAACTGACACAACACATGTAATTACAGATCCCTAAATGTTTTAGGTAACTGAATTCGAAAACGACGAAAAAATAGCTCTCACACGTAACAATCAAATAGTACCACTGTCATCTAATGGTGAAGCCGATACTGTAAAAAATGTAACGTATGTTTTTTTTATTGAAATCACCTTTCTTTTTATAAAATATAGAAAATTACGAATAAATTAAGTATATTAAAATTGTGTAGGTATTCGAACACAACGAAAAAAAATAAAAATATAAATCAGTTTCTGCAGGAATCGAACCGCATGGTTGTAAGGCCAGAACGCTACCACCTGAGGTACGCCAACCGACTGGACATATGGTTTAGTTACAGGTACTTCCGTGTAACTGCAAAAACTTTAAAGTCGATTTTCTCGAGACTATTTGAGAGTTGCGTCGAATGACTGATTGTTATTTAAGTTCTATACTTCACGTACCGCAAATATGAAAAAATTCTAAAATCCGACACCTATGTGGTCTCCTTGTCAGACTGTATTAAAAACACTAAAATGAAAAATTGTACTGGGTAAAATTTTACTTGCGGCGGTGGCAACAATGTGCTGATGTTGGCAACAATCGTATAAGTAGGTGTTTATAAGTAGATGTTTATGTAAACAGGTAACATATTACCTCCTCTCGCGAGCTGAGAACAGCGTCAAAAGGACATTCAAGGGCGCCGGGTTTCGGCTGACCCTGAGAAGTGTGGTTTTCCTGGTGCATAATGCGGCGCTGGACTTCCCCGAGATCTTACAGGTGTGAATGACCTTTCGCCGTTATGGAGGGCCAGGCCTTTACGTCAATACGAAATTCCGTCTGGAATGGCTTATGATGGATGTGGGATAAGACTACTTCTCTGAAAAGGTCTATAAAACGAACTGACCGGTTCTGTGCGACCGTCTGCAGTCGTGGAGCACCGCATCATCGCCCCCTGTGCAACAAAACCGTCAGATTTTAGTGTACCCCTTTATCGATGAAGAACTACAACTGAGATTAAATTGGTGATTTATTAGGCAATAAATACGCAGCAGTCACTTCTTTCGATGTTTTTTATGCCATTTATTTGACATTTAAAGTCATATTTAGAGCTCTTAGAGGGGCAGGCCTGCAGCGGCATGGTACGCCGCTCTTTAGCCAACATAATTTACAAGTGTCAAGAGAAGTATAATGAAACATGGAGATGAAAATACAAGACTTCAAAATGGACAAGGGGACAAGGAGAATTTAAAATCCACAAGTTAGATTAAAAAACAGTATGCAGAACTGAAAAAAAGACCACAGTGACTGTAAAACACACGTAGATACACACTGACGCTGGACGCGATGAGACGAGAAGTTAAAAATGGAGTTGTGCTGGCCCCGCAAGGAGGGGGGGGGGGGGGTGATGGAGGCGCAGTGAAGGAGGGGTGCAGGGATGGGAGCACAAGGACTCCAGGGGAGAGGAATGGTGGGGGAGAGGAGGAGGAAGCTAAGCGATGGGTGGGCTGAGGTAGGGGGGGAGTATGGAAAGGGGTTAGGGCTGGTAGGAGGGATAGATTTCTGGTCGGAGGGCGTTATCTGGGGGAGGAAGGGGGAGAGGAAACGCTAATTACCCTGGGAAACGATGTGGAGTGTATGGTTATGAATGGAGGAAGGGATGCAGTGGTACAGGCAAGGCAGAGGCCCAGAATCGTATATACCACAGTGTTATAGGTGTTCACTACAGGCTCATCATCAAAAGGACAAGATCTGATAACTCTGCCTGTGACACATTTTTGGTTAAAACACATTGCATTATACTGTCTTGTATCGCCTGTGTTTACGAAGTAACGAACTGAATTTTTTTAATAAAAATGACGCTAAGAAATAATATTATTCTGCTCCCGCAAAAAATTGATATCCACTGCTGACAATACGGTCGACCACTAAGTCTATCGCGAGATGGCTATAGTGTTAGTCCTGTACCTATTGTGTAGTATCGTCGTCTAACATCCCTGTTACATATGTAAACCTCCACTTCCTTTATCGAATCTTACAGCTCCGTACATACAAGATTTTTGTTTTGTGCGCATCTATGGTGCAGCTGCTCTGGACACCTTGTATAACTGGTATTAAAATCAGTACGTCCATTTTCGTGTTCGCGTATTTATATAATGATTTTCTAACTTGTGCTTCTCTCTTAGTGTAGACCTTTGTCTTGGTTGTACCACTAGGAAGTAGCCTGCACTCATGCATAGCTACTATACGGAAAAGGGGCTACAGCCTATCCCTTAAAAGACAGAAACTAGCGCATACCCCCTCAAAAAAAAGGAGAGGCTTAAAAGGAAACTGATGATCTTTCTGGTACCTTTCTGGTACAACAGCCTTAGTAGCCACAAAATAGAAGTTACTCTAAAAAAAAGCGGAGAAAAATAACGCACCGCTTCACTCAAATTAAAAGAAACGCAAAGCTGTATGACTTTTAGCATTTGCGGAATTTGTCCTGCAGTGTTATGTAAACAATTTAAACATTATATCCGAGAAATACAGCACGGACATCAACTCTGAAAAACACTGTCGCCTATTGCGAAAATTACAGAGTACTGGAGAAGATCTGTTGAAGAATTATATTCTGGAAAGAGTGAATACATTGAATATTTAGGCTATAAACTAACATTTCTGGAAGAAACAGACCTAGCTGAAGAAGCGACAAGATGGTAGTCGTTAATAAGATAATGAAACCTTTTCCATTACAGAAGCATATCACCATTCACAAATCCTGTTGTTACGACAGAGAAGCTTCGACAGTAAATGCAAAAAATGTGAAATGAAATTCTTCGCACCAATTGCTTGTTGCCCACAATGGGATCGCAATTGAAACTGGAATCCCTATCTTTATGTACAATAACCAAAACAACTGGAGAAAATCTACATATAACAATCTCACAAATCTCTACATTAACACCCCAACAGTAAGAGGTCAGGAAACCTATTACTTTGGAGGAGGAAGAAGAAATGTAAGTATAATGAAATTTTATTCTCCGGGTAATACGTGAAACAAATGCAACTTGTCTTGTGAAATAACGTCAAATTCAAGAAGAATGTGATAATTGCAATTCCAATTAAAGCAAGTGCATTCAGTTCTGAAAACTTCATAACGTGCCAGTTTAATACGTCATCATTGTAAAATACTAACACGAATTACTTAAAGAAGAACGGAAAAACTGATAGAATCCGACCCTCAGGAAGATCAGATTGGATTTTCACCTTTTGTACGTGTAAATTGGAAGAAATATCTTTTGTATATTAAAAAAAATGTTCAAATGTTTGTAAAGTCTATGGGACTTAACTTCGAGGTTATCAGTCCCTAAACGTACAAACTACTTATGAACTAACTAAGACTAAGGACGGCAAAATATCCATGCCCGAGGGGGGATTCGAACCCCCGACCGCAGTGGCCGTGCAGACCGTGACTGAAGCGCCTCAGTCCCCTCGGCCACCGCGGCCGGCTGTATATTAAAGATGACACTGGCATGGAGGACTTGAGAATGAGCTCAGGCCAACACGAAACTAAAATGTTCAAAATAATGTTTGTTAAGCTTATGGGACTTAACGGCGGGGTCATCAGCCCCTAAACATACAAAACTACTTAAACACTAACTTATACTAAAGACAGCAAAACATTCATGCCCGAGGGAGACTTCGAACCACCGACGGGGAACGGCCTCGCGCATCGGAGCATAACACCTCTATGCGCTCGGTCACTCCGCCGCAGCGGCACGAAACTAGTCGTCAATATTAAAAATAACGTTTTTTACAACTTTGGCTGTTGAAATATTTAACGTAGGATAGAAGCATTTGAAAACTGGTGCAACATAAGACTGCTGTAAATTAGGTGGCTAGATAGTGTAACTAATGAGCAAGTACCGAACAGAATTGGAAAGAAAAGAAAGATCAATACAGTAAGCAATTGTAGATTTGGTTAGCTGTTCTTATTCAGAGGTAAAGAGGCTTGCATAGGAAAATCTAGTGTGGAGAGTTGCATCACACCAGCCTTTGGACAAAACCAGAACACCTGTGAAACGTGAACAAAATGTTACATGACACACACAAGTGCAATAATAAGTAAAGAGAAATGCCCATTCTGCGTGTGCCTACTGCACGAGTTTTATGAGCAATGCGTTATGAAACACTGCGGCTCCGCACGCTTCCCTCTAGAAACAATAAAACAATGCGAAAATGACCGGTTTTCACAAACGAGCAGGAAACTGCTTTAACTAGAGGACATCCTCTAATCGTTCCTGTTATTTGCAAGGCAATTTTCAATTACGCAGAAAGTGTGAATACTTGTTTTAAGGGAAAATAAAAAAATTATAAGCCGACTCAAGGACTTGTCCTTACGAAGAGCTTCTGGATATACTACCTACATGTTAGAATCACAACTGCTGGACTTTAACTAGTCGGATAGAATACACTCAACTGGTTTCGGCACTGAGAAATCTATATCAAAATTTCTCTTTACTAAAAAAAAATAAAAAAAAGTATAGCTGTGTCTTTTCAATAGGCAATTTTTAACCGATGAAATAATTCTTTCAATATCCATGCAGAAATCTGTGAATGAACATTGTGTTTAAAAAAGAAACTGCACTAAAGGACAGGTTGCCGAAGATCGTTTCAGACACATTACTGTCCGGCATATTTTTACAATTGAGCAATGTAATATTTGTTTCCATAGCTTCTCTCAACCCTCTCACCCTGTTTTTATCCAAATATTCCATTTATTGACATCGTTGTTAATTCAATGTACGTTCTCCAAATGGCTACTTAATCCACTGTACGTTTATGTTCCACGGCGCATGCGCTACCGGACCTGGTATGCACGCTCCCTGCTCCCCATCAGTATGAGTGAATGATTCAAATTGCGCGGACGTATCTTTCAGTCTAAATCACATTTCCTAGATCATAGGGATGTCGAATTACTGTGATATGCAAGTATAGTAAGTAACAGTATTGTTCTGATTCTGTATTTCACATTTTTTAAACAATCGCCTTGGTATGGCGCATATTTCAGGCATAATGATTATGAATTTGTTATTTATGATGTCACGTTGTCCATAGGTATAACATGTATTTCTGAAGAAGACGGTTTTATTCCGTTGAAACCGTGGTCAAGTTTATTAACCTACTATTATTGCAACTGGATGGTTGATTATTAATTTGCAGATTTTTATCCACTTAAAAAATAATCAGACCCATAGAAGTTCACCATCTTCAACACATATCTCTAAATGAAAGTGACTAACATTTATAAGGCGTAGGTGGCGCCGTGGTACGGTACCATGTCAGTCAGTCTCTCGTCCCTGCAAGATACAGTCGAGTGCATGCACTGGGAGCAGACGTACGGTCGTTCTTGTGACGGTGAACTGAATGCGCCAGTCTGATCTTGACATGACATGTCACAGTTTGAGCAACGATCAAACATCAAGTTCTGCCAAAAATTAGGCAAAATCGCTGACGAAGTGTTTGACATGATGCAGCATTGTTGAGGTGAGGACGTACTGAGTCACAGTGTTCTGTTTAGGAGGCACCGACGTTTCGTCAACGACGGGACACTTTGGAAAACGATATGCGTACTGGTCGGCCACAAACAGATCGAGCGGATCCAGGTAGTTGCAACGTTGGTGCGTGCTAGCCGCTCCCAATCGGTAGACGCCCTCGCAGAAGGGTAAGGATCATTAACGGTACTTGCCACAAAATTCTGACGGACGACCTCAACATGTCTCTTGTTACCTAACAAAGTGTGCCACGAATCCTGACGCTAGACGAACGTGATGATCGCATGACGATTTTTGACGATCTCATCAGTTGTGCGGACAATGATCCGACGTTTCTGAAGCGGATAATAGCTGGAGACGAAACATGATGTTTCCTTTACGATCCGCAACTGAACGGCAGTCAGACGTGCGCTTATATCCCAAGCGAAAAAATCTTTCCCAGAGATACTACCTGTTTGCATTGGACATAGATCTAAAACTTTCGTGCTGTACGAATGTAGATATGCCATCAGACGACGCTGTTCTGAGTATTCTGTATACAGTTGGAATAGAAATTAAAGTTATCGTGTTAGGATCTTTGTTAAGCACACACACTGTAATCGTGGCATATTCAGAAACAAACTACCAAATAGAAGTGACGAGTAAGGAATATCGGTGTAAGCATACTCTCGGAAATCGCGATATATTCGAAACAAAGCAACAAAATATTGGGGAGAAACTAGAAATATCAGTCTTTCCATACCCTCTGAAATGAAGAGATATTCGGAAATAAACAGTCAAATCTTTCTGACAAACGAAAAGGTTAGCCCTAAATGTCATTGATACTCATTTCACTTACCAGCAATTTAAACGTTCCCACAGTTTTGTCTCTAACCATATTCTCGAAAATCGCAACATATTTGGAAGAAAGATCAAATATTTGTGAGAAAGAAGAACATAAACGTCATTGCTGATCATACTACTTGCATCAGCAATTTCATTCTCCGTTCTTCAGTCACACACAAATCACCAAAGCGATGTTACTTACTTCTGAGACAGCACATAAGAATACTGCATAACATAAAATCCCACAAAGTGTTGTGGATAAATAACTCCTACAGTGTGTTACAAACGATAAGATTGAAAAAAAAAAAAATATGTATATGGAACGAGTTTCGACCGCAGCTACCATTACGCTACGGCAACTCGACGCCATTAGTCCTTTATATATTTTATATACCCGTTCCCACATGTTTGTTTCTCAATGTTAATAAGATTTTAACTACATTTAGTTATAATAAATTGATCCAGAGATAATTTTGTAATTCATCTTAAATGCGGTATTGCTCAGAAAAGGTTATAAAACCAAAATTGTGAGATATACGGCAAATCAATATGGCGTCTGTGACATGGAAGGAACAAATGAATATCGTTTTAACGTCACTTTCCAAGTCGTCGTTCATTGACTACTGTAACCGAATTTCATTGGAGAGAAAGAAATTTCTGCTTGGGATATAAGAACTCCTGACAATCAGCCACTCCGAATGCGGCAGCATGTGCAACGTACGTAGTTGTGTGGGTGTCTGTCCTCCAGGCATCAAGTGTCAGAACTTATTGATTGTACCAAATATAAACAATGCATATATTTGTAAAGCTATAAACATATCTTGTATATTATTAAAAGTTCAGGACTCAGATACCAACCAGTGGTATTACGTCATAAAAGCAGGATGTTGGGAAGATCAGCGTGTCAAGAGTAAAAAACAATACCAAAATAAAATATAAAATAATTTTCTGGTGTACTAAGATTTTTGAAGCGATCTTAGGCAGTCTGAGCATTTTGAAGTTTTCTTTAACCAAGGGCTGACACAATGTTAGAAATATATAAAAGCTGTGTTATACTAATTCATTAAATTTTAGTGTTTTATTTCCAACCCGTAATTAGGAAAGCTGAGAACCCGAAATTACGAACCCTGTTTTCCAAGGTTATACGATTTTATTTTTTTGTCTTATATTACTATGCCTTTTTACCAGTCATTAATCGCTGTGGAGGTTAGAAAATCTACGACTCGTACTTCTAGCTGATATAAGGTAAAAATAATGAAAATTGGTATATAAAAAAATAATTAAAAAAAAGGATAGAGAGAGAGAGATAAACGCCACATTGTGCGAGAATGTCCCACATCTTCTCCTAAACTAACTGACCGATTTCAACCAAATTCGGTACATATATTCTTTACTGTAAGGAAACAATTATTGTGGTGGAAGACTGATATGTTCAAAGATACAGTCATAACGATAGTAGATAAAAATGTTTAAATGGCGCTGTCTTTCTTACGCGATCCGAATTTTATGGAACGACGCCTGTATGTTGGCCTAAGATACACTCAATTTACCTGTAAAAACTCCACGGAAATTCGTGAAGTAATAGAGATTTCTAATTGGTGAATGCACAAACACGACGGTCACTGGAAACACTTAAAATTACGATCTCTCTCTCTCTCTCTCTCTCTCTCTCTCTCTCTCTCTCTCTCTCTCTTCTATTTTTTTTTTTTTTTTTTTTTTTTCGTCTTTGATGAAATCATGCCTGACCCAAATTCTGCTCAAGCGCGCTGTGAAACCTGCAGGAAAATTAGTCAGGTAGTTTTGAAGATGAAATTGTACATTTACAGTTTTATTAGCAGTGTAGACTGAGGTACTCAGACAGTACGCTTGACCCAGTGATGTCAACACTGGAGAGTACGTCGCCCTCTGCACCAGCGCGGTGTTGCAAAGGAACTTGGGCAGAGCTCGGCTGTTTACGTTGCAGCGTGGGACTTGTAGCACAGTGAGAATCGTGCCAGATAGAGCAACTCTCGGGGGCGTTATGCACCAGGTGTGACGAAAACTACGCGTCGTCTTTCATCAGCACCATTCAGACGGGTCCGGCGATTGTTTGGGAAATCCCTGGGTGGACGTCTACAAAGATAGCCACATCGCCGGCGACCACGTTGAGGGAACACTGCAGTGCTCGGCGGTTGACTATGAGCGCTCCGTTGTCGTAAAACAACTCACCCATTGGTGACCCTTTTTGATTACGCGTCATCGCTCACAAAACTACATAGATACGGCTCTATGTTAATCGTTTCTGTCAGTTGTTTTTGCACCAAACTTCAACAATTATTTACTGGCTGTATTCCAGTTTCAACCTTCCTCTACACTTTTTCACTACCTACAGCTCCCTCTAATACCGCAGAAGTTATTCATTGATGTGTAATGTCCTACCATTATGTTCCTTCTTCGTCCCAACATTTCTCGTTCGTCCTTTTCTTTCCTCAAACACTATGTACTACCTCGCAGAGAACGACCTATTGACCCATAATCAACATGGATTCAGAAAGTATCGTTCTTTACTCACATGAAGTGATGAGAGCTATCGACACGCGATCTAAGATCGACTCCATATTTTTCGATTCCTGGAAGGCTTTATACACTGTACCTCACAAGCGTCGTCTAATCAAATTGCGAGCTTTTGGAATATCGCCACAGTTGTGCGATTGGATTCGCGATTTCCTGCCAGAAAGAATACAGTACATAGTAATTGACAGAAAGTGATCGATTAAAACAAATGTGATATCTGACGTTCCCCCGGGTTGTGTTATAGGGCCCCTACTGATCATTATTTTTATAAACGATTCAGGAGACTATCTGAGTAGCTCTCTTAGACTATTCGTGGATGATGCTGTCATTTATCGGTTATTAAAGTAACCAGACGATCAAAGGCAGCTGCAAAATGATTTAGATAACATATCTGCTTGGTGCAATAATTGTAAATTGACCCTAAAACCATTATAAGTGTGAAATCCGTATGAGCATTAAAAGTTCCTTCAAGCCCTTCACAGCATACTGGTGTAATTTGTATTTTATTTTTATGGCCAAAATGCTAATTTTTATTGTAATCGATTGAGCAAGCCTACTCGTAATATTTTTGACGTCATGTTTTTTATGTAACTATTTTTATTGTTCCGATGAAGTTGTTCTTAGTGGCAACGAAACCAAGGCCAAAAACGTAAAAATTACGCAACCGGTTGGCTGGTATACAAAATAGTGTAAAAATTAAAAGAAATCCGTTAAACCTCATTTACACGATAACTCAGTCGAGTACAAATTAAATACCTACCATCAATTAAATACCTACCATCTGTTTAGACAGCATCACACAACTGTTGCACAATTATTACTGTACTTCACGCACCAGTTGTCAATAATAAAATATATATGTCAATACGACATGTTTCTAGACGACATTATCCCATTATCAAGGTCATAAAACTTATCTGCTGCTAGGAAGCATCGATAAACACAATAGCTGTGTATGTGCATTGTCAAAAATAAAACTTTGTGCAGTAACACATGTTTCTCTGATGGCAGCAAGTTGTGTACATACACAGCTATTGTGTTTAACGATGCTTCCTAGCAGCAGATAAGTTTTATGAACTTGATAAGGATCATGTCGTCCCGAAACATGTCATGTTGACATACATATTTTATTATTGAATGCTAATTTTTATTGTAATCGATTGAGCAATCCTACTCGTAATATTTTTTGACTTCATGTGTTTTATGTAACTATTTTTACAAAAACGAAAAAAATTAAATTGGTAAGAACACATAGAAAATATTGCAGGAAAGGTGAACCAAAGGCTACGTTTCATTTGCATAACATTTAGACGATGCGACAGTTATACTAAAAAAAACTGACTACACTATACTTGTGCGTCCTACTTTGGAGTATTGTTGCATATTGTGGGATGCCCACCAAGTGACACTGGGGAGATTCAGAGAAGGGCAGCTTGTTTTGTATTGTCGCGATTTAGTGAAGAGAGTGTCACATAAATGATGCAGGAGTTGAGGGGAAAATCGTTTAAAGATAGGCGTTATTCATTGCGGTAAGTTTTATTAGCGAAATTTCTTTCAACAACTTTGTCTTTCGAATGCGAACATTTTTTGTTAACACCCACCTACGTAGGAAGACATGATCATCATAATAAAATAAATCAGATCGAAAACAGAAAGATACGATGCGAGTATCAATTTAATGGTTTCACACAGGGTTATAAGCGAGAAATCCTCGTTTTGGGTACAAAAGCATGGCCCCCCTGTCTTCAACCATTGCCTGTTCTTAACATAGATAACGCCACCTCCATTTATTCTAATCTCCTTTGGTATACGCCTACCGCATCAGCATAGTCTGAGCGGAACCTATAAAGAGTATACTGTGCTTCCCGCCAACTGTATCCTTCATTGGCTCAGACTGATGGAAATCAAAAGCTGCCAAATCAGGCTGTAGGATGAATGGAGAAGAACAGTCCAATTAAGTTTTGTGAGCTCCTCTCGAGGACGATTTATCTGAAGCCCTGCGCTGTTTACTTGCAAGCTTTTTAACTGTGATCCCCGTATCATCTGCAATAAGATTATCCTCTGCCCGATAATACAGGAGTCAAACAAGTACGCGACAGGTTGGTTCGCGAGAAATCTACATTTGCAACTGAATCTATATAAATAGTCATGAAGGTACCCTAAGGTGCGTGGCGGACGGTACTTGGTACCACTTCTAGTCGTTGCCTTTCCTCTTTTACTTCCAGGTAGAGAGAGAGAGAGAGAGAGAGAGAGAGAACGATTGCATTTATGCCTCTATACGAGCATTAATTTCTTTTATCTTTACGCAAAGTGTAAGTTGGCAGCAATAGAATAGTTGCGCAGTCAGCTTCGAATGGCTGCACTCTGAATTTCCTGGAAGAAACGTCATCTTCCCTCCAGGAAGTTCCGTTTGAGTTCCCAGTGCATCGCCTCAACATTCGCGTGTTGGTCGAACCTACCGGTAACAAACCTAACTCCTCGCCTCTGAATTGCTTCTATGTCTTCCTGTAAACCGAACTGGCGGACATGCAAAACACTTCAGCAGTACTCAAGAATGGGTAATACCAGTATTGTACAGGTTGTCTCCTTACAGATGGACCACATCTCCCCAACATTCTCCCAATAAACGGAAGTCGACCATCTGTCCTTATACCATCGTTCTGTTTCATTCCGCTCTGCAACGTTATATCTTGATATTTAATGCACGAGACTGTGTCAAGCAGCCCACTAATAATGCTGCAGTGGAACATTATGGAATCGTTTCTCCTTCTGCGTTAACTGCATTTTTCTATATTTAAACTCCCATTCCTCAAACGACATACAAATGTTGTCCAAGTCATGCTGCTTCCCACTGCTATAATTTAATAACTACACCTCGCCATACAGCAGAATATCATCAGCAAACAGCCGCAGGTTGCCACTCACTCTGTCCGTTAGATCATTTACGTAGGTAGAAAGTAATAGCGATCCTGTCACACTTTCCTGGTGCGCTTCTGACGATGCCCTTGACTCTGATGAACATTGAGGACAACGTACTAGGTTCTATTACTAAAGAAATTACAGAGCCATTTGCATTTCTGTTTCATGTAGTCGTACCTTCCTTAGTTGTCTGCTGCACTGCAGAAACTTCAAACTGTTTGTAAAACTTGTGGGACTTAACTGCGAGGTCATCAGTCCCTAAATTTACAAACTACTTATGAACTAGCTTACACTAAAGACAGCACAAACATCCACGCCCGAGGGGGGGGGGGTCGAACCCCCGACTGAAAACAGCCTCGCGGATCGTAGCAATGCGCTCCGCCGCAACGCACTGCAGAAACTCAATAACTGCTGCGTCCCTCTGACGCATCTCAGTTACGGACGTCATTTCCAAGGCTAGTGAAACTGGTTTCACCTATAGGACACCGGGTACACATCTATTCCATGCTTATGTCATCCACCTCCTTCTCCGCTTTCCATCTATCGCCTTCTACCTCACATGTAATGAGTTTTGACCTTCTCACGAAGTTGCGTTTCTACTGCATCAAATTGTCTTTATCAGTGTATTGGCCGTGCGGGAGTAGCGTTCTTGAGCACCGCGTTGGGGACCGCGGGGTCTCCCGCATTGGAAGTTCGAATCCTCTTTCGGACATGGATGTGTGTGTTGTGCTTAGGTTAGTTTCACTTAGTTTAAGTAGTTTCTAAGTCTAGGAAAGTCTAGGAAGTCTACGAAAGTTCTTCCAGATCTGGAAACGAACTTATCCGTTCCCTAGGTAAGTATGACATGTCCCGTGATAAACACAAGCGTCCCATGACCAACTTTGATCCTTAGATCAAAGAGGAAAATCCTAACACCTACCCATAATTCCACACCTACCCAACAAAACCAACCTCACGCCCACCCAGGGCAAGTACTAGACATACACACAGAACCTCCACCACAGTTTACAGACAGTAAAAGACACACAAACGTCACACAGTACACAGAAGAGTAAAGTCCAACTGGCCGCAAACTCCCTATTATACTGCCTCACAGAGAGGGATGTCAAGGAGTGGGTGATAGTCTTGTGTAGTCCCCGAACGAACAAGTTCGGAGGAGCGCTCCCAGAGGCGAACTGCGCGAACTAGTTCGCAGATCCCTCGCCTCTTAGTTCTTCCGCTCATTTTCTGAAGACTGACGGGTAACAGCGTGATTCCCTCTTGCCAGTTGCCGCCATTTCGAGCTGAGACGCAGCTCAGCTGTAGTTTTAGTAGCGGTAGAAAAAGCCATAACGAGCTGACGAACTAAAAACAGCGACCTACTTCGCGGCCGAACTGCGAACTAAAATTAGAGCTACCGATCGCGGACTAAAATATGCGTGATAGGTCGGGAACTAAAATATTCGCGATAGGTCGCGAACAGAATTAAAAATCACGTGTTTGCCTTCTGCTGATGAGAGCCATTTCGAGGTTAGCGTCTGACTGCTAGATTACATAGTTCAGTGTTACAAAATTTCTGGTTTGAAGTATTCTGCGCTCTGCAATATCTGACTAATAAATTCCTTAATGCCAAGATATGAGATAACGCTAAACTTAAACGCGAGAAATTATGCACAAACTGTTTCTTTTGGTTTGCGTGATATCGTTAGCGGTTCAAGCAGCAAGCACATGGAACAGCTAGGTGGGGAAACTTCTCCCTCCACCTGCATGCGCAGACCACACCGCTCAGCCGTCACTGGGAGCGGACGAACTAAAAGAACGACCTAGTTCGCGGCAGAGCCGGGAACTAAAGTGAGCGCTTCCGATCGCGAACTATTATGCGCAAGTCTAGTGAGTGATATCGTTAGCGGCTCAAGCAGCAAGCACATGAAGCAGCTAGGTGGGGGAACTTCTCCACCTGCACGCGCAGACCACGCCGCTCAGCCGTCACTGGGAGCGGACGAACTAAAAGAACGAACTAGTTCGCGGCAGAGCCGGGAACTAAAGTGAGCGCTTCCGATCGCGAACTATCATCCGCAAGTCTAATGAGTGATATCGTTAGCGGCTCGAGCAGCAAGCACATGAAGCAGCTAGGTGGGGGAACTTCTCCCTCCACCTGCATGCGCAGTCCACGCCGCTCAGCCGTCACTGAGAGCGGACGAACTAAAAGAACGAACTAGTTCGCGGCAGAGCCAGGAACTAAAGTGAGCGCTTCCGATCGCGATTATGCGCAAGTCAAGTGAGTGATATCGTTAGCGGCTCAAGCAGCAAGCACATGAAGCAGCTAGGTGGAGGAACTTCTCCCTCCACTTGCATGCGCAGACCACGCCGCTCAGCCGTCACTGGGAGCGGACGAACTAAAGTGAGCGCTCCCAATCGCGAACTATTATGCGCAAGTCTAGTGAGTGATATCGTTAGCGGCTCAAGCAGCAAGCACAGCTAGGTGGGGGAACTTTTCCCTCCACCTGCATGCGCAGACCACGCCGCTCAGCCGTCACTTGGGCGGACGAACTAAAAGAACGAACTAGTTCGCGGCAGAGCCGAGAACGAAAGTGAGCGCTCCCGATCGCGATCTCTTATGCGCAAGTCTAGTGAGTGAGTCACCTGAGCACACCACTAGATGACAACAGCCGTCTACTATTTCCGGAATTGCGCTAACAGTGTGGTGTGTTCCGCGCGCGCCTGCTGTGTGTCGGTCCTGACCGCCTCACAGCGGCGTGCGTTGGGCCCGGTAGGTGTGCGAGGCCGACACTTCCGGCTGCAGCGGAAGCGGCTGCTACCTGTCACACGCGGTCACGTGACAGCCTCTGCGCGTGACAGTCTGCCGACATCGCGCGAACCACCCTTATAGTCCAAATATTCTGTGGCCGTCATTCGTCAGTTGCGGAATGATATTCAAAGTAAAATACGAACCCCTCACCCTATAAAAGGAACGTGGCGGACTAGGACTTGTTAATGTTCATGACCGAGCGATATCTCTCTACGTAGGTATGCACCTCAAGCTGTGGAAGCGTAGCCTGTCCAGTCTCACGGGCCTACTGATAGAGGCTTTGGCACCGACTACCCTCGACCCGCCGGTGGAGCTTACTGACATACCGACAGTATTTTCCTATTTTTGGAGTTTTTATCTAGAGTATAGCTACATTAAAGGCGCCCTACAAGTTACTCGCTTACCAATGGCCAGAGACATCTACCGCATCTTTCTGCAGCGCCAGGAACCTAATATAACGGATATGAAACATCCCAATGTGCACTGGAGAGTGGTTTGGCGCACAGTGAATGCGCCAATGCTGGACTCCGACGTGCGATCGACTTGGTACGTGACGGTGAACAATAAACAGATAACTAGAGAGAGAGAGAGATTCCATAGGATTCATCTAACTGATTCTCCAATATGCGTGAAACGCGACGTACCAGACACTGACGAGCACCGATTACTTTGCGGGCCGGCGGAAGAGATCTGGTATTTTGTGCGCCAAATTCTGGCTCTCTTTTTACGGGTGTCACCAGCTGCTGTCGATTCACGCATATCATTCTATCCGGACAATACCTACAACCCAAGGACAAAATACAATGCTGTCACGTGGATAAGAGGCCACGCAATCCATTACTTGTTTGGAAGTGGTGTCATAGGGGTGAAGGATTTCTGGAACTACCTCAACGAACGTCACTGTGCAGTTTTGAAAAATCCGAAGTACGGTCAATATTTTTCGAACTTCTTAAAGAGCATCTTTCACGATCCGCCCCGCAGCTGGATCATGCATGGCAAGAGATGACAATGAAACGGTAAAAAAAAGGGGGGGGGGGGTGACATGCTATGAATATCTGGCAGCGGAAATCGTGGAGTAAAACGTAGAATTTGCGGGCTTCAGGAATGTTGATTTCTTTTTCATACTTATTTTCTCCTATTACTTTTCTTTTCACAACGGAAGTCCGTCATAAGCAGATGGTTTTATTTTGTTAGTATTACAAACCCAACATAAAAGAAATTAATAAATATTTAATTTAAAAGAAGAGAAAATATCCTCTTCAACCTACATTCTGAATAAAGAAAAAAATAAGTAAAAAAAAAGTAATTAAAAAAACAAAGCAATAAAAAAGTGGGCAATGCGTTGGACTGTATTGTTGTGACAATACGAAACAAGCTGCCCTTCTTTGGACTCTTTCGATGTCCTCCGTCAGACCCACCTGATAAGGATCCCACACTGGGCAGCAATACTCCATAAAAGCACGGACAAGCGTACTGTATACAGTTTCTTTAGTAGTTCTGTTGCATCTTTTAAGGGTTCTGCCAATAAAACGCAGTCTCTGGTTCGCCTTTCCCACGACATTATCTACGTGTTCTTTCCAATTTAAGTCAGAAGTAATTGTAATTCCTAGGTATTTTGTGGAGTTTACGGCCTTCACATTTGATTATCACGTAAAGAAATTTTAACGGATTTCTTTTCGTACTCACGTGGACGACTTCACACTTTCCATTATTTAGAGTCAACTGCCAATTCTTACACCATACAGATATCTTATACAAATCGTTCTGCAGTTGGTTTTGATCTTCAAATGATTTTACTAGACGATAAATGACGGAGTCATCTGCAAACAACATAAGAGAGCTGCTTATATTTTCCCCCAAATCGTTTATGTAAATAAGTAAGAGCAGAGGACCAATAACACTACCCTGTGGAACGCCTTTATTACCGTGTTCTCGCCTCCCCTCCTCATATGTCCCTACCATCTTACCTCTTACCTCACAAACGGCTTTTAAACAAATAGTGTGGTTATGGTATATCGCCCCAAATTTTCGACTGATTTCATGTCAGAGAGGATACAGTTTGTAGTAATCTATGGTGAAGCATCGAGTAAAACAGAGGTGATTTCGGGGGTTCCACGGGGTAGTGTTATTGGTCCTCTGCTGCTCCTTATTTACATAAACGATTTGGGAGAAAATTTAAGTAGCTCTCTTAGGTTCTTTAGAGATGACGCCGTCATTTACAGTCTAGTAAAATCATCTGAAGACCAAAACCAACTGCAGAACGATCAGAATAAGATATCAGGGGGGTATCACAGGAGTAGGATTGATAATGAATAAGAAAATAGGAATGCGGGTAAACTACTATGACCAGCGCAGCGATCGTATTATCATTGTCAAGATAGATACGAAGCCAACACCGACAACAGTAGTACAGGTTTATATGCCAACTAGCTCTGCCGATGATGAGGAGATCGAAGAAATATATGAGGAGCTAAAGGAAATTATTCAGACAATTAAGGGAGAGGAAAACGTAATTGTTATGGGAGACTGGAATTCGGTAGTAGGACAAGGAAGGGAAGGGAAGATAGTGGGTGAATATGGTCTGGGCAAAAGGAATGAAAGAGGAAGCCGCCTGGTAGAATTTTGCACGGAACATAATTTAGTTATAACAAACACCTGGTTTAAGAATCACAAAAGAAGGTTGTATACGTGGAAGAGACCAGGAGACACCGGGAGATACCAGATAGATTTTATAATGGTAAGACATAGATTTCGGAACCAGGTTTTGAAGTGTAGGACATACCCAGGGGCAGACATAGACTCTGACCATAACTTGTTGGTTATGAACTGTAGGCTGAAACTGAAGAAACTACAGAAAGGTAGGAAAATAAGGAGATGGGACCTAGATAAATTGAAGGAACCTGAAGTTCTTAAGAATTTCAGAGGGAGCTTCAGGCAACAATTGACAGAAACAGGGGAAAATAAAACAGTTGAGGAGGAATGGGTAAAATTGAGAGATGAAATAGTGAAGGCAGCAGAGGACAAAATAGGTAGGAAGGCAAGACCTACAAAGAATCCTTGGATATCACAGGAGATACTAAATTTAATCGATGAAAGGAGAAAATATAAAAATGCAGTAAATGAAACAGGCAAAATGGAGTACAGACGACTAAGAAATGAGATTGACAGGAAGTGCAAAATGGCTAAGCAGGACTGGCTAGAAGGCAAATGCAAGGATGTAGAAGAATGTATAAATAGGGGAAAAATAGATACAGCCTACCGGAAAATAAAAGAAACATTTGGCGATAAGAAAAACAGCTCTATGAATATCAAGGACACTGATGGAAAACCAGTTCTCAGCAAAGAAGGGAAAGCTGAAAGGTGGAAAGAGTATATAGAGGGGCTCTACAAAGGAAACGAACTTCGAGACACTATTGTAGGAAGGGAAGAGGATGTAGATGATGATGAAATAGGAGATACTATACTGAGAGATGAATTTGACAGAGCACTGAAAGATCTAAGTCGAAACAAGGCCCCTGGAATAGATGATATCCCGTCAGAGCTACTGAAGTCTCTGGGAGAACCAGCCATGACAAAATTGTTTCACATTGTGTGTAAGATGTATGAGACAGGTGAAGTACCCTCAGACTTTAAGAAAAATGTTATAATCCCCATTCCAAAGAAAGCTGGTGCAGAGAGGTGTGAAAACTACAGAACTATCAGTTTAATAAGTCATGGTTGCAAAATATTAACACGAATTATATACAGAAGGATGGAAAAGCTGGTAGAAGCCGACCTCGGGGAAGATCAGTTTGGGTTCAGGAGAAATGTAGGAACACGGGAGGCAATACTCACTTTACGCCTTATCCTAGAAGATAGATTAAGAAAAGGCAAACCAACATTTCTAGCTTTTGTAGATTTGGAGAAGGCTTTTGACAATGTTGATTGGAATAAACTCTTTCAAGTTCTGAAGCAAGCAGGAGTAAAATATAGGGAGCGTAAGGTTATTTACAACTTGTACAAAAACCAGACAGCGGTTGTCAGAGTTGAAGGGCATGAAAGGGATGCAGTGGTTGGGAAGGGAGTAAGACAGGGTTGTAACCTTTCCCCAATGTTGTTCAATTTGTACATTGAGCAAGCTATAAAGGAAAGCAAGGAGAAATTTGGAGAAGGAATTAAAGTTCAGGGTGAAGAATTAAAAACATTGCGTTTTGCCGACGACATAGTAATTCTGTCAGATACAGCAAAGGACCTGGAAGAGCAATTGAACGGAATGGATAGTGTGCTTAAAGGTGCATATAAGATGAACATTAACAAGAGTAAAACTAGGGTAATGGAGTGCAGTGTAAGAAAATCAGGTGATGCTGAAGGAATTAGATTAGGTAACGAAACAATAAAGGAGGTAGATGAGTTTTGTTACTTGGGCAGTAAAATAACAAATGATGGTCGCAGTACAGATGATATAAAATGCAGAATGGCAATGGGTAGAAAGGCGTTTTTGAAAAAGAGAAATTTGTTAACAACAAATATTGATTTAAGCCTAAGGAAGTCCTTTCTGAAGGCATTTGTATGGAGTGTTGCCTTGTATGGGAGTGAAACATGGACGATAAGCAGTGTGGACAGAAAGAGGATAGAGGCTTTTGAAATGTGGTGCTACAGAAGAATGCTGAAGATTAGGTGGGTGGATCGCGTAACTAATGAGGAGGTACTGAACCAAATTGAGGAGAAAAGAAATTTCTGGCATACCTTGACTAAAAGAAGGGATAGATTGGTAGGACACATTCTTAGACATCAAGGAATTGTGAATTTAGCGTTGGAGGGAAGTGTGTGGGGTAAAAATCGCAGAGGGAGACCAAGAGACGCGTATAGTAAGCAGATTCAAGTGGATGTGGGTTGTCGTTCTTATGAGGAGATGAAAAGGCTTGCTCAGGATAGAGTAGGGTGGAGAGCTGCATCAAACCAGTCTCTGGACTGAAGACCACAACAACAACATAGTGTAAAAATTGGCATTTGACTCTAAATGATGAGAAATGCGAAGTCGTCCACATGAGTACGAAAAGAAATCCGTTAAACTTTGTGTACAATATAAATCAATCAAAAGTGAAGGCCGTAAACCCCCATGTAGATGTCTCTTAATTTTCACACTCGCTACGATGTCAGGCAGTGTAACACTACATCGCGGTCGTAGTATTAGAATCGCCATTATCCGTCATTTGTATTTTTCTAAAATTTAAATCAATAGATTACCATCTACGTACATCAGAGTAATAAAGGCCATAGAATAAGACAGTCAAAACACTTTAAATAACGGTAATCTTTAGTCAGAATATTAGTATAAATAATACCCGCAGTTGGGTTACTCTCTCTTTGAGTTCAGCTCTCTCTGAGTACATTTATTGTAAACTGTGTTATTCTGAAGAATGTACAAACGAGTGAGATTTTAAATTGTTTCAAAAATCATTCAGTAATTAGAATCCTTCATCGCATAAATAATATCTTTGATTTTCAATATATCGCAGAATGTATGTGGAAGAATAATTTATCAGCTACGTAGTGAAAGGAAATTTACCTAAAATCTAATCTGCAAGGTCAATCCCATGATAAAATCAGGCATAAACAATTTCTTTTGTAACTGGCTTCGACATAAATGAACTACCGGGACTTCAAAAAAAAATTTCAAATATTAACTTATCAAATTAGAAGCCCATGAGAAAAAGAATCTTCATGTTCAATCATTACAAAAGCCTTAAATTAACAAATAGGGTCAGAAAAAAGATAAATACGAGGCAGTGTATAAAGTTAAATAAGAGACAATATTTTATTACGAAAGATTATCAGGCATACCAAAATACAAGCAAGTCAAGTAAAATTTAGAGCCTTTTCACCCACGACGAATTACCACCAAACCAAAATCAATATAACGAAGTCGATTTACAGCAGTGCATACAATTGTCTGAATTCTATGTTTTCCCTCATTCTCCACTGTTCATTTTCTTTCACTGGTCCATATATTTTTCTCAATATTTTGTTTTCCAATGGAATTAGTTTTAGATTTTTGTCAGTGTCCATGTCCCACTTGCATAGCACTGTATTGGCTTAATGATAGTCTGATGTATTCTTATTTTGCCTGCTTAGATAGTTACTTTGATCTTATTATGTTCTGCATAGCTCCTAGACATCTTCCCCCGGCTTGAATTCTTGTCACTATCTCTTGCTCTATAAGGTTTTCTTGGTTGATATTGACACCGAGGTTCGTGAATGAGTGTGTCTTCTGCATTGCTAGATTTCCAATTTTTAGAAGGTTTGGTCCTAAATGGGCACTTCTTCCAACATCCATGAACTTTGTTTTACTTTCATTTATACATTTATATAATGTCACAGAAAATTAAATTTTAGACAGAACTTCTGTTTTATGAAAGATGGAAAAATAGCAGGCAAGGCCAAAATACTTAGCAAATTTGGAAGAAACTGTTTTCCTTAAATAAGTAAAAAACTACCACTCCAATTGAAAAGTATCAGCTTAGAAAGTAAGAATCGATTTTTTTACCAATTTTAGAGATTTATTGGAGAAACGTCATAAATCCTTTGAAATTGGACTCCTTGTAGACTTGGTAAACTTATCACTCCTGTTAATCCACAATATCGAAATCCTCTTATGTACAACATATCGAAGAACAGTAATACACAATAAATACATTAAAAACAAGAACAGATATGGTAATGTACCCTCTACAGATCCCAAATTAAATTGCGCTTGTGGATGTGAAATCTGTAAAAAAAGAAAGAAAAACGGATAGAGAGGCAGAATTAAATAAAAATGTCCTGCACTGCACTCGACTATCATCGTAATTACTAATGAACGTCGTTGGAAGAAACCTCCCAAAGCAGGTATAATGCTTGTAAATCAAGTAGACCCCTGGCACCGAGTCTAATGTGAGCATTCCCACCAGCCAATGCGCCGACTATTAGCTTACGTTCCATCTAACTTAGCGAATAATAACCCGTGCTAGTGGTATTGAGTATATTAACAAACGTGGGTTATTACAGGCTAGTGGTAATCAATATAAAAGCTACTCTGTATTTAGAATGGCCCAATTGAAGTAGTTAATACACTGTTCTAAACAATTAGGGGATCAGATGATATATTATACACAATATACATACCGTAACGTATTTTATCCAGATAATGGGTAAAATTGTAATTTGTGTGTGATACAGTGCAATATTTTGCTGTCTGAACTCTTCACCTAAGATTTACTTGGCGTTTACTTAGAGCGAGGCACCATGAGGCTACCATGTTAGTGGACAAGTCATTTTTGTTCCCCTCTAATATGGTGTATGATCACCTCGGACGGCCAATACAGTTGACATCTGCGTGGCATGGACACTATGAGGGGTGATGTTTGGCCATTCTTCCAAAAGTGCAATATCCAGCTCTGCACGGAAGTGCTGGTGTGGCTACAATGCATCGACCAAGTGGATCCCAGAACCTGAATCAGGTTTAAGTCCATTGAACAATCTGGCCACTCCATTCGTTCCATTCCTCAGCATCAAACATGTTGTCTACCAGTGCAATTCCTTGGGGACGAACCTAGGCGTTCACCAGAAGGAACAACAAAATGTCGAAGGATCACGTCTCTACACCTCTAAACAGTCAAAGCGCCTTTCTGAACGACACTGGGATCCGTACGTCAACCAATAATGATTCCTACAAACACCATGCGTCCTCCACCATGATATAATGACGTTTGCTGCAGAATTTTTCCCAGTTCCACGTTCTCTCCAGATTATGGAACGGCGATTGTCCGGCTGAACACAAAATTTTGACTCATCTGTGAACAGAACCTGGCGAAATTCAAAATGTTCAAATGTTTGTAAATCTATCGGACCAAACTGCGTGGTCATCAGTCCGTAGCTTACAAACTAAGGTAAACTAATCTAAGGACAAACACACACACCCATACCCCAGGGAGGACTCGAACCTCCGCAGCGAGGCGCCTTAACCGCTCAGCTACTCCACCGCGGCCATTGGCGCCATTCGTTACAACTACAATCCTGATGTTCCTCCGCCCAGTTTCTGCTGCTCTTCACGGTGTCATGGCTTTAATGGGACACACACCATATGCGTCCGTGATTAGAGATGACATACCCGAAGGCGATTTAGGACTGTTTGTGTTGATATTGCGCGTCCTGTTGCTGCCTGGTCGGTGCGTTGCAGCTGAGCTGCATTTAGCCTCTTGTCTCAACGGACTTTTAACCAGTGATTAAGGTCATCTCTTGCTGACGTTACTCGTGGATGACCTTGGCCTTTCCTTCTATTAACGGTTCGTGTTGTCGGAAATCGCGTTCAGATCCTGGAAATTACAGTTTGGGACACTCCAATAGCTGCAGCTACCTCCCTCTGTGTCTGCCCTGCTTCCAACCTTCCATGCCATAGCTTCAGGTAATTCACGTTGGTGTTGCATTGCATTATCTGATCGCTACCTTATCTGAACCTATTGCTTGCGTAATTCGTTTAGTAAACACAAGACACCTACTCCCTCTGCACCAACTTTCTGTTATTACAAATATGTCGGTTGTCGTAATGTTGTTGACTCCACTCCGTAAAACCAGCAGAAGGACGTCGAACCATATTAGTTCATTCTGCCGATGACAGTACTTCAGAACCTAGATATCTCAACTGATCCCCTATTGGTTTTGACTAGTGTAGCATACCTCCCAATTGATTGGTAGCATACGGCAAGTATGCTGTTGAGAAGTACACTGTCACCTGCATCTCTTTCAAAACTTTATCATTTCACTGGGCAGACCTTCTACAGCAGGTAAATCAGTAAACAAATGTTGTTCAGAGAGTGTTATGCTGCATTTCACAATTTTGAGCTTTGAATCGAGGGTAATAAAGAAAATGCAGGTAGGGAGGATACACGCTAGCGAGATGAAAATTCTAACAAACAGAACTTGGGTTAATAGAAGTCGTCGGAGAAAGGAATGAGGCGAAGGCGGAAATACCTTAGCCCTTGCAAAAGGACGTTCAAATGTTTGTTAAGCTTATGGGACTTAACTACGGGGTCATCAGTCCCTAAACTTACAAACTACTTATGAACTACTTACGAACTAGGACGGCACAAATATCCATGCCCGAGGGGGGATTCGAACCCCCGACCGTAGTGGCCGTGCAGACCGTGACTGGAGCGCCTCAGTCTCCTCGGCCACCGCGGCCGGCGCAAAAGGACGTACAAAAGACAAAATGGTATGGGCACGTAAAAGGAATGAACGATGGGAGGATACCGGAAAGACCCGTGAAATGAGAATAGGAAAATAATTGACCGCTGGCGTGAACGAACGGGACAAAGTAAAAAAAGAAAGTTATATAGTGTAAATGAAGTTCATCGTATTTCTTTTAGTGTTCATATGGATGAATTAACACTTTTCATTATTTACAGTCAATTGTCAATTTTTGAAGCATGTCGATATCTTATCTAAATCGTTTTGCAGTTGGTTTTTGATCCTGTTTTGACTTTACTAACATAAACGATAGCGTCATCCGAGAGCAGGAGGCCTTTAAGAGAGCTGCTCAGATTATCTCCTAAATTGTTTATAAATACAGGGAAGAGTAGGAGCCTTATAACACTTTCCTGAGATACGGCTTTACTCGATGACTTCCCATCAGTTACTAGAAACTTTTCTCAGGCAAGAAATTACGAATTCAATCAAATACCTGAGACGAAATTGCATAAGCACGCAATTTGATTAGATGTCGCTCGTGAAGTACATTGTCAAAAGCCTTCCGGAAATCTAGAAATATGGAATCGATTTGCCTTGTCGATAGCACCCATCACTTCATGTGCGTAAAGAGCTATAGTATAGCTAAGTATGGTGCTTTTGCATAAGCATACTCTGAAACAATCTCGAGTGCGAGACTTGCTTTTGTTAAGTTATTTATTTTGCTTTAGTAATTGGAGGATATCTACTTCTGTGTTACTGATGTTGTTGATTGCTATTTGGTATGTTTACTAATCTTCTTTGGTGAAGGAATTTAGGAAAGCTGTGTTTAGTAACTCTGCTTTAGCGGCGCTGTCATCGGTTGTAACACCTTTGCCATCGCGCAATTAAGGTACTGATTTTGTCTTGCCGCTAATACGTTACATATGACCAGCATTACTTTGGATTTTCTACCAAGTTACGAGGTAGCTCCTCGCATTGAAATCCGCAATAAATTTCGTGTTTTTGTAAATGATCGCCAATCTTCGTAATTTAGTATTCATTTAAATTTAGTGCACTTTTCCGTTGTTTTTACAACAGTGCTCTGAGCTTTTTTGTCTATCACTGCGGGGGGGGGGGGGGGCAGGGGGAGGTAAGTCCCTTTTGTTAACATAAAAATTCCTACAGAAAGTCTCAAATTATTATACTTTACTATATGAAACACTTTTTTCTCGTACTCCTGCTACACGCATGTTCCGTTGTCTTTTTTCGTCAATGTGTAGGCCTATTCTTCGTAGGGTGATGTCGTCCAAGATGCTTAGTCGTAACATGGTATTGCGAGAATATTAATTCCTGTAGGCACATGCCTTTTCTCCGCGAGCCACACCCGAGAAGTCTGAAAGTTAATCTGTGCCATGGACGCGAAAGCACCCCTCCCCCCCACACCCCACTATCCGCCGCTTACTAGACAAAGGCTCTGACCGTTTCTGCCAACACTAGGGTTCAAACACATTGCCCTGCAGTTGCGTGCTTTGCCGGTCTCAGCCGTGGCGTTGCACAAACACGGCAACAGGAAGTCCACTGCGTAATAACACACATCCAGTAGCCATCAGCGCCCAATTTACATTCGTATGACGCTACTGGTGGACACAACGCGACAGATGTTTACCTCCTAACGACCTGCTTACCGTGTGGAAATACGCCTGACTTGGGACGGCCGAACACAACCATTTGTTGACTGCTTGCCGATCTTAATGTAGTCCAACTGATTTCGTGTGAGGAAATCTCCCACGCAGGAATTCTCTCCCGTTCACCTAGCCGACATTCATATTGCTACGGCACGTAGAAACGAAGAATGAAGCAACAGGTACATCTCATAACCCTCTCAAAATTAAGGGACCTCTACTGCATTTCAGTTTCCCTACGGAGTTTCGAGCGTATTAGTGATTCTCGAAATAATGTAACACCGTTCGATGGGTGAATAAGACTCTTGATTAAGGAGGGACGTTGATGAAATTGATCAAACATGCCAATTTTCGATTTATTTTTTATTTGCTAGTACAATTCAAGGGCAATAAGTTCTCAAGGTTTCAATGTTGAAATTGCATCCGAATTGCCTGAAAATTAATTAAAAGTGTGACGCGGCCTCATTGCCACTCCCACGTTTTGAAGCAGCACTTCAATACCAGGTCAGTGAACAACGATTATGTGTATTACTTTCAACCAAACAAGTGCGGGATGCATCTAGATGGCCGTGATACATACACTTTGGTTTTATAGATTATCTTTGACTCAGTTCCGTTATCTTATAAACAATAACAAACAAGCTGCATCGTTTACGACGAAGCAATTCTTATTCTGCCTTGTCATATTGACGGAGATTTATACAAGTATTCCATTCTTTCTTCATTCAGTTATGCTACGATCACAAAGAGTGTATTAAAACTAAAATCCTGAGCTCATAACAAGCATCAAAACGAATACAGGTGTTAGTGAACACACAGCTGTCGTAGCGAGATTGAATATTAAAAGTCCCAAAGTTACAAAAAATAGACTAGAAGTATATTTGTTGAGGAAAGCAGATTGAAATAAAATAAATTGCTTCTTGAAAGACAGCTTCCAATCGTTTTGAACACTAAACGTAAATGTAGACCAGATGTGACTCAAATTCAAAGAGGTGGTATCGACAGCAATTGACAGTTTTATTCCAAATAAATTAATAAAAGAAGGAGGTTATACCCACTGGTACACAAAACAGGTCATGACACTGATTCAAAAGCAACGGAAAAGGTATGCGAAATTTAAAAGAACACAAAATCCCCAGGATTGGCGGTTCTACACAGAAGCTTGAAATTTAGCGAGGACTTCAATGCGAGATGCCTACAATACATATCACAAAAGAAACTATTTCTAGAAATTTGACCGAAAACCAAAAGAGATTTTGGTCCTATGTTAAATATACTAGGGGGAAAACACAAACAATACCTTCACTACGTGATAGGAATGGCGATGCTGCCAATGGTAGCGCTACTAAAACAGAGTAACTAAATAGAGCTTTTAGTAACTCATTCACTAAAGAAGGCGTAAGCAATATTTTGGATTTCGAATTAAAAACAGAGGCCAGAAGGAGTAATGTAGAAGTAGACACTATCGGAGTAGTGAAGCAACTAAAATCACTTAACAAGAATAAACCTTCTGGTCCGGACTGTATACCCATTAGATTACTATCTGATTATGATGAAGCGATAGCTCCTTACTTAACAACCATATATAACCGCTCTCTCAAAGAAGGATCTGGACCAAAAGATTGGAAAGTTGTACAGGTCACACCTATTATATTAAAGAAAGCAATAGGAGTAACCCACTAAACTACAGGCCTATTTCATTGACGGCAATTTGCAGCAGGGCTTTGGGACATATCCTGTATTCAAATATTATGAATTACCTATGATCTATTGACCCAACGTCAACACGTATTTAGAAAATATCGTTCATGCGAAATAACTAGCTCTTTACTCACACGAAGTGATGGGTGCTATTGACAAGGGTTCGCAAAACGATTCCGTATTTCTTGATTTCCAGGAGGCTTTTGACACCGTACCTCACACACGGCTTTTAATAAAATTGCGTGGTTATGGTATATCGACCCAAATTTGTGACTAGATAGGGGATTTCCTGTCAGAGAGGACACAGTTCGCAGTAATCAATGGTAAGGCATCGACTAAAACAAAGGTGATATCGGGCGTTCCACAGGGTAGTGTCATTGGTCCTCTGCTGTTCCTTATTAACATAAACGATTTGGGAGAAAATTTAAGTAGCTCTCTTAGGTTGTTTGCAGATGACGCCGTCATTCACCGTGCAGTAAAATCATCTGAAGATCAACAGCAGAACGATTTGAATAAGATATCACTATGGTATAAAAATTGGCAATTGACTCTAAATAATGATAATAAATAATAATAATAATGAAGTCGTCCACATGAGTACGAAAAGAAATCCGTTAAACTTTGTTTACAAGATAAATCAATCAAAAGTGAAGGCCGGAAACTCCAGAAAATACCTGGGAATTACTATTACTTCAGACTTAACCTGGAAAGAACACGTAGATAATGTCGTGGGAAAGGTGGACTGCTTTTTATTGGTAGAACCCTAAAAGATGCAACAGAACTAGTAAAGAAACTGCATGCACAACGCTTTTCCGTCCTTTTTTGGAATATTGCTGCCCAGTGTGGGATCCTTATCAGGTGGGTTTAACGGAGGACATTGAAAAAGTCCAAAGAAGGGCAGCTCGTTTTGTACTGTCAATCGGCAAGATTCTTCTCCGAATGCGAAAATATAGTATTGATTGCCAATACTGATCATCAGAATAAAATACCAGAAATCAGAGCTCGAACGGATAGGTTCAGGTGTTATTTCTTCCCGCGCGCTATTCGAGAATGGAATGGGAGATAAATAGTACAAAGTTGGTTCGATGAACCCTCTGCCAGGCACTTAAATGTGATTTGCAGAGTATCCCATGTAGATGAAGAACAATTCGCTTCTTAGCAGCTCCAAGCAATAATTTGTGAGGTGAATGGTGCCTACTACAGTGATGAATCTCTGCTTCTGACCGATCCGCACTTCTCTAAAAGTATGTTCATGGCAAAACACAAAATGAGTCTTTGAATTCACGCATGTGGAAACTATGCCATAAAACCACATTTGCAGCTTTTACAGTTCTCATAATTGCAACTTATGATTCAGTTCTCGTATTTAATTATGGGAACGTCGGGAGGATGAAGATATTAGAAGGAATGGGCTTCAAGATAGGAAATATTACTCAAGAGATTCTGAGAAAAATAGATTTACAGCGCTTCTCTGTAACTGAAAAGTCAGTTGAAGACCTGGTAAAGGAAAGAAGACAGACAACAAGAAACAGGAAGAGAAGCCTTGAAGAGAAACAGTTGAATATATATAATCAAGAGATTTGATATGTAAATTTGTTACCTTCGTGTAAAGCTTGGTACAAAATTTCATTGCCATATCTCCAAAACTGTGGATTTGCTACATTTTTTGAAATAGTGTGTGTTTTTCATCAACGCTCTTAAATGAACTAAAATTACAAATAAATTAGACTTAAAATTATTCTGTCGTGAGACTACGTACGATAACTGAATAGACACACAAGCATTGTTTCAAATGTTCAAATGTAAATCTAAGGAACGAAACTGCTAAGATCATCGGTTCCAGTAAGTACAACTACTTAAACTAACTAAAGCTAAGAACCAACCACCCCCCCCCCCCACACACACACACACATACGGAGGAGAACTCGGACCTCCGGCGGGAGCGGCCGCTAAATCTGTAGCATGGTGCCTTAGACCACGCGGACATTCCGGCGCAGCACTAGCATTGTTTGGTGTAGCACTAACACTGATGTGTGTTTTATTTCATGTCACATTTTGTTAATTCTACAGTATGGTTAACTAATATTTGGACTAACCAGTTTGATGTAAGATAAATTGTAACAAATTATCTTATCATTATAAGAACACATTTTCAGCTTGGTGGTACGATATAAAATATTTATTTAAAAATATCGCATATCAATTTCATTCAATCACTGAACATTATGTCTGCATTTTCAAGTCCTGTGGACTCATATAGGCTACACCGCAAAAAACTGTTTCTAAGTTTGATGTTGTTTGTGCATGAGTCCTGAGGACTCGAAAATGCACTGATGATGTTCAGTCGTTGAACGAAATCGATATGCGATATTTTTAAATAAATATTTTACATCATACTATGGATCTGAAAATTTGTTATTATTATAAAAATATTGTGGTGGTTCGGCACATTTACGAATCGTCATAAAATCATCTTAACGTAAACACTAGACCAGTTTCTTTTAGTACGCGTGTAATCCTTATTTAGGCGTTATTTTAGGAAAACCAATATTCTGTATCCGTTGGTACAGTTCTGCTCTTTGAATTGTCTAATTCATATATAAAACTTGTTTAAAAAATACGTCAAAATAGAACGATCATAATGTTTGTATAGGTTAAGATAAATATATATTTTTCTTAAAAATTATGTGCTTGTGGATACAAAATATAATTGTATTTCACGTGTTTGAAAGAAATAAAAATACTCGCGAAATGTAAATAACCATTGGCGTACCCTGGAAGGGTATCCCTGATGTGCAATTCTCAAAAACACGACAAAACTTTTGTCACGTTCTAGTTCACTGTATTATTGCGCAATGAAAGATTTTAGTAGAAAAACAAAATCTGTTATTGGTGATGGTTGCAGATGCCTATGTCACCGGTTCGATTAATGGCGACCACTTCATATTTTTCAGTGCAAAAAAAGATCTGGAACGGGATCCACTGAGTCTTGTGTCGACATATGAGAGCCACTTGAGTAAGCCATCTTCTGAGGTAGCGTAACGCCGAAAGCTTGCACCAAACAGGGAACCACATGAAAACATTTTGAATACGAACCCATGTCCCGAAACGTATCATTTCCGTTCTACGACAGTTTCAGTTCAGATGTGTAACTCGTCAACGTCTGCTTAGGGACAGAGAAACGTCTCAGAGTTCCTAAATACTTAGTTTTCCTACGACACGTATTGGACCCCTTCTTGGAAGATGTGCCATTGAATATCCCTCAGGAAATGTGGTTTCAGCATTATGGTGCACCACCTCACTTTTCACTGGCTGTCCAGAGACATCTCAACATACGATTTGGTGAAAGATGGATAGGCCGTGGTGGTCCAACCGCGTGTCCGCCACGATCGCCGGATTTAACACCTATATGACGGTCGCAGTACAGAGGATATAAAATGCAGAATGGCAATGGGAAGAAAAGCGTTTTTGAAAAAGAGAAATTTGCTAACATCGAATATTAATTCAAGTGTAAGAAAGTCTTTTCTGAAGGCATTTGTGTGGAGTGTTGTCTTGTACTGGAGTGAAACATGGACTATACACAGTGCGGACAGGAAGAGAATAGATGCTTTTGAAATGTGGTGCTACAGAAGAATGCTGACGATTAGGTGGGTAGATCGCGTAACTAATGAAGAGGTACTGAACAGAATTGGTGAGAAAAGGAATTTTTGGTATACCTTGACTAAAAGAAGGGATCGCTTGGTAGGACACATTCTTAGACATCGAGAAATCGTAAATTTAGCATTGAAGTGCGTGGGATAAAAATCGCAGAGGGAAACCAAGAGACGCATATAGTAAGCAGATGCAAATGGATGTGGGTTGCCGTTCTTACGAGGAGATGAAAAGGCTTGCTCAGGATAGAGTAGGGTGGAGAGCTGCATCAAACCAGTCTCCGGACTGAAGACCATAACAAGAACGGACTACTTCTTGTGGGGTCGTATGAAGAGCCTAATTTATGAGACACCTGTAGACACAGAGGAAGATCTGGTGGCTCGAGTTCTGGCCGCTGCACAAGGCATTGAAGAGGCACCAGGTGGGATGGAGAGAGTGTACCAGGACATGCTTCGGTGGTACAGTGTGTGTAGCGACGTTGGTGGTCGCCACACCGAGCCGCTGTTGTAATGCATCAGTACGTTGCGGCTGGAGTCGTAGATGCTGAATTCTTGTTGTTGTCGACTAATGTAAACCATAAGCTGTAAATTGTAATGAACATGCGTAAGTAATAACGGAACGATTCAGTATCCGTTTCAAACTGATTGCAACAATTGTACTGGGTCACACCTAATTACATTCCTCAATTAAGACTGGTTGAGATAATGATCTGAATTCGTCGTGGAAAGGAAACGATACATTTCCGGACATGGGTTCCTATTCAAAATGTTATGTACTCACTACCCTCTACAAGTCCTAGAAGGTTGTAACGCGAATTTCCGACCACCCTGTATAGAACATCTTACGCATTTAATGAGTTCAAAACCAAATTAAAAATTACAAGATTATTTAATTACGAGCATCACCTTAATGAAAAAGTAATTCATTTGCGTCTGGGCCTTATTAGGAGCCCATTCAGTTCCTATCGACCCCCTTGGAGTATGTAAATGGCAAGAAACGGTTTGATTACACTGCAAGAGATGTAATGTACTTTTATTTTCATAATAAGTGGAATGATGTTGTAATGAACATGCGTAAGTAATAACGGAACGATTCAGTATTCTTTTCAAATTGATTGCAACAATTGTACTTTAGCAGAGTTAGTGGCAATTAATATGTCCTTGCTTTTTATACGTACAGGTTAGACTTTTTTTTCAGTTGTATTTGTAACTTTTATGTAAGAATGGAAGAATGGAAAAGCTGATACTTGATGTGTTTTGGTATCTTAGGTTTTTTAAAAACATTCCTAAAGTAGGAGTGGATGAAATAATCATCTGAATAGAAAGCATCGTGGAACGGATGTTTCCGGACATGAGTTCCTATTCAAAATGTTATGTACTCACTACCCTCTACAAGTCCTAGAAGTTTGTACAAGCGGGAATTTCCGACCACTCTGTATGTGTCGAAAAAGATTACATCTACAGTTAAGAACGGCCAGGTGGGAGAAGAAGTTACGGAACAGCAAAGAAGCGATGGTTACTGCAGGTTGCTTGCTACTGATGGTACTTCAGTCTATATACTGAGGTTACTTCGCATAGCGTTTAAGAGATATCAATCTCGAAAATAAATCAAAGTGCGTCCACAAGAAGGCGGCAGCGCGGAAGCCGAAAGACGGAATGCAGTCGTTAGAGGACGTGGCGCCGTCCAGTTGGTAGTGGGGAAGCTCAAACGCGAGAGACCGGACTGTTTTTTCTGGATCACGTAGCCACTCTGGGGCAGGCCCGGACCGCGAGCAGCGTGCAGCTCACCCTAACGACGGAAAGATACGCCGGTTAATTTGTTTGTGTCTCTGCTGCCCCGTGGACGCCACATTTGGGGCACGTAGACGACTACCTGTTCCCGTATTCACCGGCGACGCCTCCAAACCAAGCCGGGTGCGGCGCAGCACGTGTCGGACTGTTGGCAGCACTGCGCACCATCGCGCTGGTATTCGCTCATATGATCCATTTCATCACAAAGTAGTTACGGACAGGGGGAAAAAAGATTTAGCACTCCCCTCGAACTATACATCAAGGAAAAAAGTGTTATGAAGAAGTATAATCACGAAAAAGATTTTAAGCATGTTTTAGATTTTGTAAGTGCAATAGTTGTTGTTGTGGTCTTCAGTCCAGAGACTGGTTTGATGCAGCTCTCCACAATACCCTATCCTGAGCGAGCCTCTTCATGTCCACATAAGAACGGCAACCTACATCTGTCTGAATCTGCTTACTGTATCCATCTCTTGGTCTTTCTCTGCGGTTTTTACCCCACACACTTCCCTCCAACGCTAAATTCACAATTCCTTGATGTCTAAGAATGTGCCCTATCAATCTATCCCTTCTTTTAGTCAAGGTATGCCAGAAATTTCTTTTCTTCCCAATTCTGTTCAGCATCTCCTCATTAGTCACGCGATCCACCCACCTCATCTTCAGCATTGTTCTGTAGCACCACATTTCAAAATCCTCAATCCTCTTCCTGTCCGCACTGTTTATCGTCCATGTCTCACTCCCATACAAGGCAACACTCCATACAAATGCCTTCAGAAAGGACTTCCTTAGGCTTAAATCAATATTTGCTGTTAACAAATTTCTCTTTTTCAAGAACGCCTTTCTACCCATTGCCATTCTGCATTTTATATCCTCTGTACTGCGGCCATCATTTGTTATTTTACTGCCCAAGTAACAAAACTCATCTACCTCCTTTATTGTTTCGTTACCTAATCTAATTCCTTCAGAATCACCTGATTTTCTTACACTGCACTCCATTACCCTAGTTTTACTGTTGTTAATGTTCATCTTATATGCACCTTTCAGCACACTGTCCATTCCGTTCAATTGCTCTTCCAGGTCGGCAAAACGCATTGTTTTTAATTCTTCACCCTGAACTTTGATTCCTTCACCAAATTTCTCCTTGCTTTCCTTTATAGCTTGCTCAGTGTACAAATTGAATAACATTGGAGAAAGGCTACAACCCTGTCTCACTCCCTCCCAACCACTGCATCCATTTCATACCCTTCAACTCTGACAACCGCTGTCTGGTTTTTGTACAAGTTGTAAATAACCTTACGCTCCCTATATTTTACTCCTGCTTGCTTCAGAACTTGAAATATTTTACTCCAATCAACATTGTCAAAAGCCTTCTCCAAATCTACAAAAGCTAGAAATGTAGTTTTGCTTTTCCTTAATCCATTTTCTAGGATAAGCCGTAAAATGAGTATTGCCTCCCGTGTTCCTACATTTCTCCTGAACCCAAACTGATCTTCCCCGAGATCGACTTCTACCAGCTTTTCCATCCTTCTGTAAGTTGTGTAAGATGTATGAGACAGGTGAAGTACCCTCAGACTTTAAGAAAAATGTTATAATCCCCATTCCAAAGAAAGCAGGTGCATACAGGTGTGAAAACTACAGTACCATCAGTTTGATAAGTCATGGTTGCAAAATATTAACACGAATTATTTACAGAAGTGCAATAGAAATGACGTCTTCGGAACTAGTAAGGGCGTATTTTCCTGTTAAAAATATGGTTCGATTTGTTGTTATTCACAATGATGATAACATTCAAGCAGTATTTTCGGTCATTATTCCTCCAAAACATGATATTTCTACGCAATTAAAGCTTCGATATAATTAATTTTCAGGATTAGGTGATGTAATCAAAAACGATCTGTTATTAACTGAAGCTCTGGTGACTTCACGCTACACAAGCAAGACGAAGCTGTATGTGTGCTGTAACAGAGTTAGTGACAATTACGAGATTTCTCCTTACTTTTTATACGTACAGTTTAGTTTTTTGTGTTGTAAAACGTATTTATAACTTTTATGTAAGAATGTAAAAGAATTATGTTACAGCTGATACTTGATGCGTTTTGGTATCATAGGTTTTTCAAAAACAATCCAGTTCTTTACGTTCTGGAATAAAAAACGTAACAACTGCGTTTAAAATAATATATAGCTACAATTAAAGCTAGCTGTGATTGGTTTATGTGAACAGATAACATCTTGGATTTTGTCAAATGTTCAAAGGTTTGTAAAGTTATGGGACCCAACTGCAGTGGTCATCGGTCCCTACACTTACAAACTACTTATTCTAAGAACAACATACTCACAAATTCCCGAGGGAGGACTAGAACCTCCGACGACGAACTGCCGCGCCCACCGCAGCACGGCGCCTTAGTGCGCACATCTATTCTGTCGCGGCTTGGATTTTGTCGTCGTTTTTTCTACCAAATGCATTTCACTATTGAATGAACACCGTTATTAATGGCCTATGTAAAAATTATATTGTAGCTGCGCACCTGTGAAGTTACCATTACGTTTAGATTAATTCCTCTGTAAACTTAATATTGGGTGCTAGGCCTAGTCACTTTCCATATATCATTGTGCATTTTTTGTGCTGATTGGTGATAACTGAAGTTGTAAGGCTAATTTGAAACTTGGAAGGCTAAATGAAAGTTAAACTAAAAGGACAACTTTTTTCCTTAGGTGCCAAGGAAGGAAGGAAGGAAGCTCAGGGTTTAACTTCCCGTTGACAGCTTAGTCAATAGAGTCGGAGCTAACACTCGGAGTTTTGAGCAAGGATGGGGAAGGAAATCGGCCGTCCCCGTGTTTGCCTCGACTGATTTAGGAAAATCACGGAAAACCTAAATCTGGATGGCCAGTTTAGGTGCCAAGAAAAATAGCGGTCAAAATTTTGAAGAGGCTTTAGCTACACTAACGACTTATAAGAGTGTCATTCTGTAGCGTAACTTATAGCGTCTTAGCTTCGAATTTTTGCACTCTGTCTTCAACTCAAACCCTGTGTTTTCTTTTTCTCTCTTTTGTTGTCACGGAATAATGTGATATTGCTAAATACGTTGGAATTTTGACTAAATAAGTAACTATTTCAAATTTTCTTAAAAATAGTTGCATCACCAGATGCTCTGAAAAGGCACTTTTAATCGTTGATGTGCGTAAAATATATTTAAGTGCAGTATCACCGGTATAAATAATAATACTGACAACAAACATGAAACTCGTACTTTCCCCAGCTGCATTAGAATGTGACTTTAAATATAAACCAGTCTGTTTGGCTTCTCCTTCAACCCCTTTTGGCCATCTCGTCCCCCCCCCTCCCCCTCTAGAGGTCTGCTTGCTCGAGCACGTAGTTCCGTGACAGTCCGGTAGATGTCAATGTAACCGCTTCGCCCCCTGCTTGCAACTGCATTTGATTTTCCTGATGCTTGCAAGCATTCGATGCTTGCATTGCCCGCTGTCTACTCTGATACGCGGTTGCCGTTCATTCACCTGCTGAAGGATCGTGGTGCGCGAACGCGAGACTAAGGACAGTGTGAAGGAGAAAATTGATACGAAAGAATTTATCCTCAGTACGAAAATTAGTGGTCGTAGTAGTGTCTGGGAAACTTTGTCATTAGTAAATGATAAGTAGGGAAATTGTGTTGACTACGTTTATTGTGGCAAGTGTTATGCTCTCCTATCTTATCCAGACACAACAACACACCTGAAGGCACATGCCTGCAGAACACAACAAGAACAAGGACGTTCTGAAGCATCACCGGCTTCGGTTAAATACTCTGTCACTAAAAAATGTGTCAAAATGTGTGCTAGGGATCTTCGACCATTTACAGTAATTTCAGGAAATGGATTTCGTTCTTTTTGCCAGGAGCTCGTAAATATTGGATCGGATTTTGGACAGGTGGACGTCTCCAACATTCTGCCTCATCCTACGACAGCGCCACGAAACATAGAAAGGCAAGCCCATGAAATACGAGCAAATTTTATGCCCAGCATTGTCCAGGCCGTATACGTAAATGCATGTGCGTGGACAGCCGATTTGTGAACCGATCCGTATCGTAAAAGCTGTTAGGTGTCTGTTTCTGCGCACTTTGTTGATGAACAGTGGACATTAAGGAACAGTTTTGGCAACAACTTATTTTTCTGAGAAGAAGAAATCCAGGGAATATATTAAGAACCATATTGAGGAAGCATTTTTTAATTTAGGAGTAAATCCACAGCACCTTAATAAGATTTATTTTGTCACAGACCGAAGTGCTAATTCATCCAAGGCACTGGAATGCTTTCCGCATTACGCATGCATTTCACATCTTTTGAACACTGTCCTAAAACACGTTTTCGTTGAGGACTATTTAAGAAAAAGAGGTGGGAGTGGTTTATGCCAAAATTTATGCTGCCAAAAATACTGTCCGTTTCATGAAGAAAACGGGTGATGTGAATGCACTACCAACAAGCTTGAAGCAAGAAACGGATACGAGATATAACAGCTTGTTCGGGAATGTTAAGCTCTGTGGTTAGGCACTACGATCAAATCCGAGAATTACGCGAAAAGAAGGCCGCCTCTGATAAACTTTACGGCAACGACGATGATACTGCAATGAGACTACGACAATGAGACTCGAGACATTTCTGCAGCCATTCAAAGATGCTGGAAGGAGAGAAGAATCCGACGATTCATTTCGTTTTGTTGTGGGTCCATAAACTGAAAAGACACTGGTATAGAAAATCTTGTGATACAGAGGTAAGTTTCTAAATTACTGTAGTGCAATTTCCTTGTTAGTGCTGCGGTTGCAGAAAATGCTTATTGTATTTAACTACAAAAGCCGCTTTGAGTGTTATTGGTATTTGTCAGTGGTGTCCTGTGTTACGCTAGCTGTAGGTACTATACGAATGCTGAAAGAGCGTCGTCTCCGTCTCATGGAGGAAAAGGTTCAGATTCAGACGTTGCACAGAATAGCAACATTTCTTTGGTCACCGTTCCGACAGTTAAAAATGATATCTGGAGCTGAGAAGGAGGAGACTTTAAATGCTGTGCGAAAAATTTGCGGTGAAATATCGGTTCCAGTTAAGGTAGAAGACTGTTGCAAAATGGCAGTAATATCTTATTTTGTTTTTGTGACATCTATGACATATTTATGTAGGGCCATCTAGAGATTGTCACCCACGCTCGCCAGCGAAAAAGATGAAGTCTTTTGTTTTCGGAGTGGCTACACTGTGAGCCGCCTGATAGACCACGGATGATGTGGCGTTGTACTTGGAATGGGTGTTGGAGACGACGATGAACCGCTTGAGTGGTGGAAACGTAACAGCTATGTTTTTCCGAATCTAGCTGTTTTAGCGCGAATAGTATTTTGCGTTCCGGCCTCAAACGCGGCTAGTGAAAGATGTTTCAGTGCCGCAGGGTATCTTATCTCCGAGAAAAGAAGCAGACTCCATCCAAAAACGGGTCGATGATATCCTGACCATTCATTGTAATTCTAATGCAAATAATGAATACTATGGAGACAGTTTTATTTGTAATTTATTAGATGGAAATACTGGCGTTTCTAAACATGAATCAATAAAGTATATAATAGTTGGAAAGAAACTTAAATCGCACGTCGTCTTGAACAGTGACATGACTAAAAACTGTAATAGGTACTTGAGATTAGCAAAATTTTTCTTGCCATAACGAATGTTATGGTCTATCCTACAACATAAATTATACTATTCTCGTCAAGCGTACAAACTGCTATAAAAGTGTGATACTTTTGGTCCAGGTTGGAGTTCGTCAAACATACTTTTCAATAATCAAAATATCCACGGGTGTACTGCCGGTGTATAGTGTCCAACGGGCACAATATTTCGGCGATCATACATGTCGCCATCATCAGGTGAACTGACGGACTCAGCTCCTGGAAACGCGCCGGCACGGAGATCCGCACGCTACGGCTGCTCCAATGGAACTGGGTTCTAGCCCGGTAGCAGGCCATTTAAATACCCTCGGCCCACGGAGCGACCCCTCCGCGGTCAGCGCCTCGCGCTGCGGCCGCGCAGTGGAACCGATTGCGCCGGCGTCTGAGATGACGTCGGTGTGAGGGCTCTGTCGGCCGTGGTCGTCACTTCGTTACGTTTGCTAGATTTACTCTTAATTAACCCAAACGCTGGTTACCAAGCTTTGCTAAGATTATAACCACAATCCCGGTTTATGAGGTCGTCACTTGTGCGAATTTCAATGGCCTCTCTAACGACGCAGTCCCAGTACCTCGACGTCTGTACCAGAATCCTAGTGCCTTCATAGTCCATCGCATGATTCTCAGACAAACAATGTTCAGCGACCGCCGACTTGTTCGGATACATCAATCGTGTGTGCCTCTGGTGTTCAACGCAACGATCCTCGACGGTACGCATCGTCTGTCCAATATATGACTTTCCACACTGACACGGAATCTGGTACATGCCGGCCTCCCTCAAACCGAGATCATCTTTGGCGCTCCCCACCAGTGCACGAATTTTATTCGGCGGACAAAAAACAATTCCAACCTGGTGTTTTTTCAAAATGCGGGCGATCTTGCCCGAGAGTGCGCCGGTATATGGAACGAACGTAGTGCCCACATCCTCCCTCGTGTTTTCATCCGTTTCCACAGGTTGTGATGTAGTGGTTGGGCGGAGAGCCCGCTGAATCTGCCACTCTGAGTACCCATTTTTTCGAAATACAGTTCTCAGGTGTTCTAATTCCTGTAATATCATGGTGAGTTTTGACGTCGTTTCCTTATTTACGAGGGTGCCCCTTCGAGAGTCACTAGATTTGATTGGTCAGAAGTTTGACGAGAAGACCACCGAACTTTTTAGGCATGTCTTGAACTCGACGTATTTTCATTTCAATGGCGAATACTACGAACAAACGGAGAGAGTCGCCATGGGTAGCCCACTCTCCCCTGTGGCCGCAAATTTGTACATGGAGAATTTCGAGGAGGAAGCCCTGGCATCGTCTGAATGGAAACCTACTTGCTTTTTCCGTTACGTGGACGATACTTTCGTCATCTGGCCACATGGTATGGATAAACTCCTTGACTTCCTTACACATCTGAACTCCATACACCCCAACATCAAATTCACTATGGAGACTGAAACGGAGGGTAAATTGCCGTTCCTTGACGTCTTGGTCAAGAGAAGAGCTGATGGCACCTTGGGTCATAGTGTATATCGGAAGACAACGCACACTGATCTGTATTTACACGCAGACAGCTGTCACCACCCTTCACAGAGGAATGGGGTACTTAAAACTCTAGTACATAGGGCGCGCACTATCTCCGACGCAGAGAGTCTACCTCAGGAATTAGAACACCTGAGAACTGTATTTCGAAAAAATGGGTACTCAGAGTGGCAGAGTCAGCGAACTCTCCGCCCAACCACTACATCACAACCTGTGGAAACGGATGAAAACACGAGGGAGGATGTGGGCACTGCGTTCGTTCCATATACCGGCGCACTCTCGGGCAAGATCGCCCGCATTTTGAAAAAACACCAGGTTGGAACTGTTTTTTGTCCGCCGAATAAAATTCGTGCACTGGTGGGGAGAGCCAAAGATGATCTCGGTTTGAGGAAGGCCGGCGTGTACCAGATTCCGTGTCAGTGTGGGAAGTCATATATTGGACAGACGATGCGTACCGTCGAGGATCGTTGCGTTGAACACCAGAGGCACACACGATTGATGTATCCGAACAAGTCGGCGGTAGCTGAACATTGTTTGTCTGAGAATCATGCGATGGACTATGAAGGCACTAGGATTCTGGTACAGACGTCGAGATACTGGGACTGCGTCATTAGAGAGGCCATTGAAATTCGCACAAGTGACGACCTCATAAACCGTGACTGTGGCTATAATCTTAGCAAAGCTTGGGAACCACCGATTTGGTTAATTAAGAGTAAATCTAGCAAACGTAACGAAGTGACGACCACGGCGGACAGAGCCCTCACACCGACGTCATCTTGCGCACTTTCATGTACGACGTCCTTTTGTTTTAACTATAAATAACGTGGCGGTCTACTGTTCTCTTTGTTTTGCGGTTTTCTTCCTCTCGGATCATCGCGCTCTTTTCTGTGGACTCCGTGAAAGATCAAAGTACTCTGCCCGTTGTCTCCGGCGAGTAAACACAGTTTGACAGAAGAGCGCGTGTTGAACTCGAGCGTGAGAAAGCGAGAGCGTTCTGGGGCGCAGTGCAGACCAGAATAGGCAGGCGTGCGGTATCGCCGGGACGTGACTGTCTGGGGCCAGCTCCAAATACGGACTCTGTACCTGCACTGCCTGACGGCGTCTGACTGCGGTGCGACACGTAGACAACAGCAGACTGGCCGGTCGGGGAACTGACGTTAATTTTCAGGGAGCTCCTAATACACACCGACAGACTTCGAGGTCTTCGGAACTCATTGCATCAACATTTACAAACGAACCCGTGACCGTGACTTCTTGTTATATTTCTGCTATTATACTCGCTTTTTCACAGCAATTCATAACTTGATACAGATGACGAAGAGTGGTGTATGGTATTGAACAGAGCTTTGCATATCAGGAATGATACAGGGTCGTACTCGATCGAGGGCGCCGCGCTCAGGCTTGGCTAGTTCTACAGTTGATGCTCCGAGCGGGCAGGCTGTGCTCGGTAGAGACACAGAGTAAAATATATTTGTCTGTGGTAGAGGCCACAGAGTAACATACGCCAACACATGGCTAAATAAAAATAAAATAAACACCGGTGCTATAAATCAGTATTACAGTATACAATCACAAACTTTCCGAAACTAAAATAGTGATCAGTCTCATTGAACACCCGTCGTTTGACTGTTTGAACGACACTGACGGAGAAACACAACCCGCGCTTGTGGAACACCCTGTATATTTAAATGGAACACCCTGTATATTCAAGTATTGCATCACTAGTTTAAATATTAAACTGGAGTCCAACATGAAATTTGCACCTTCAGCAAATACATTAGATGGATGGATAAGTTTATGTGGGCGCACGACGGCTAGGTCTTTGGCGCCCGTATAAGATTATTGGAAGACGAGTGTGACCAAAGAAAAGAGATAATGTAGAAAAACTGGCAACTATTCAAGTGGTATGCGGAACGAAGCAAACACAACAACAGGTAATACTTGTCAGAAATGTAGAAAAGCCCATTGAAGTATTCAGTCATAAGGAGCTCTTAAGGCAACTTCAGGGTACAAGGTACTGTTGACTGAAAAATGTGGAACTCTTCACAATTTTGCGTGTCATCCTTGTGCAGAGGCCATGCTAATCTTCTATGTATTGTTCCAATTTTAGTATATGTACTGCTGAAGCAAGTACAAATACACTAGAAAAAGAGTTTAGATACAAATCGTTGGCGTGTCATACCGTGAAGATCTGTTTGGCCAATGTAAACATCAGCTCACTAATCTGAACATAAGGAAACTTTAAACAAAAAAAATGTTTCAAATGTTTGTAAATATATCAAACCAAACTGCGTGGTCATCAGTCCGTAGCTTACAAACTGCTTAAACCTAGGTAAACTAACCTAAGGACAAACACACACACACACATGCCCCAGGGAGGACTCGAACCTCCACGGCGGGCAACCGCGAGCTCCGCAGCGAGACGCTTTAGACCGCTCGGCTACTCCACCGCGGTAAACTTTAAACGTTTCCAGTTGCAGTGCATGATTATTAACAGTGAACTAAAACAACATCAAATTGACCTGCACAGAAATAAAAGCACGAAGCGAACGCCAACTTTCGCAAATTGCTAAATTTTCCAAAATTTTTTTGCCCTTCTAGAGATGGACAGTCGATCTGTAACACATGAAAATTTTTGCCGGCCCGGAAGAGGAACCCGGATCATTTCCGTTCTTTAGTTTCTGTCTTTTATTTTATAAAATCCTCAAATTCACGATGAAAAATCATGTTATAAGATGACGTAATTAACCGTTTGAGACGTTTTTAACGTTTAAGACGATTCATAGTTCAAATATCCGTTGCAAAGCACTGCCAGGTTCGCTGTTTATACAATAAAGGCAGCCAAGTGCGCGACTCACCCTGGGCACGTGGATGATTAAGGCCATGTTAGAGACGACAGGGGGAGAAGAAGAGACACCAACCGGTCTGGCCGACGCCACCGGAACATTTAGATGGTGTACTTTTGGAAACATTTTCGTTTCACTATGTTTGGGTCAACAGCTCTCTTATTTAAATTTATGAATAAAGAACAGTCTAGAATGCAATAATTTATTTCATTCAACGAGTTTCAGTCTTATTTAGACCATCTTCAGGAATTTTGTGGAGCTGGCAGGTAACTGGGAGCCTTCCAGCAGTGACGCACTGGAAGGCTCCCAGTTACCTGCCAGCTCCACAATATCGATGGAGTCAAAATTCCTGAAGATGGTCTAAATAAGACTGAAACTAGTTGAATGGAATAAATTATTGCATTCTAGACTGTTCTTTACTCATAAATTTAGATGGTGTTCTGGCGCGCTCGCCGCTCTGCTATAATGACCAACACAGGGAAAGCAGTATCCGGGCATAATGATGATTCTGATACATTGTATTCCCACACAAGAATAATCATGCACGGTATACAAATAAACAAATGACTAATGTGAAATCGCTGTTCATTAGTATTCTGATGATGCCATATGCGCGAAATAACTGACTAACTCCGCCCAATAGGCCTCGAGAGGCGCACTGGGTACTGACACAGACAAATATATACAGACGGGAAACCTCCGTAAGGGCCCGGTCCTATGCTCAGGAGTGCGAGGAGGGAGGGTTTTCAGCAGTTCCGTAAGATGTCCCATAATGGCGCTGAGGTCAGAAGCAGCCCTTTAAACTGGCCAGAGTAGGCCTCAGGTAGCGGCTGCCTCCACCACCACCTCCCCTTAAACGCCAGCAAGCCCACCTCATGGCAGGTGGCACGAGCTCTCCCCTCAGCCTCCCCTCCATGCAACCCTCTGATGTGCGAGAAGCACCCTAAGCCAGGGAACGGCCTGACGCCTGCTAGCATCTTACAGAACTACGAGGGGAGCGTAGGACAGTGGTTTAGGGGTGGCTGCTCCTCTGTATATGTTACTCAGTGGTACTGACCAGCCGCCGCGTCACCGGATGCGGTATGGAGGGGGGGGCGAGGTCAGCGCCCTGCACTCCCAGGCGTTATGTCAGTTCTCGTGACCGGAGCCGCTACTTCTCAACCAATTAGCTCCTCAGTTGGCCTCACAAGGGCTGAGTGCACCCCGCATGCCAAAAGCACTCGGCAGATCCAGACAGTTCCCACCCAAGTGCTACCAAGCCCGACAGTGCTTTGGTGATCTAACGTAACCGGTGTACCCACTGCGGCACGGCTGTTGGCATAAGCGCAAAATGCGTTACATACATATTATTATTTTGCAACGGAGACTGTTATTTATCACAAATATTTGTAGAGCTTATGGGACTTAACTACAGGGTCATCAGTTCGTAAACTTACAAACTACTTATGAACTAACGTATACCAAAGACGGCACAAACATCCTTTCCCGAGGGGGGATTCGAACCCCCGACCGCAGCGGCCGTGTAGACCGTGATTGGCACGCCGCAGACCGCTCGGCCACTGCGGCCGGCCACAAATAAACAGCCGGCCGCGGTGGCCGAGGGAACTGAGGCGCTCCAGTCACGGTCTGCACGGCCACTACGGTCGGGGGTTCGAATCCCCCCTCGGGCATGGATATTTGTGCCGTCCTTAGTTGTAGGTAGTTCATAAGTAGTTTGTAAGTTTAGGGACTGATGACCCCGTAGTTCAGTCCCTGACAAACATTTGAACAAATAAACACAAAATATTAAAAAATGTAAACAGTTGAAAATTTCACAAATTACGTTAGTTGTTAACTAAAGCCTCCCTGCCAGTTCACTGTTGCATGCACTTTTAGGCAAAACAAATTCAGCTTCAATCGTCATCAAATTTCTACAGGCATTCACATGCATTCATCCAATATAACCTTCATGGTGAATGGAAGAAACAAAATAAAACAAATATGATAAGGGGATTCGACCGATCCAAAAAAATAGTGAGCTACAGTAAAATATTTAACCCTTTATTTGGCACACACATAAATTACCCAAAGAAAAGATATTAAGTTTACTTACATTAGACGTCTTGGGTCAAGTGAACAATTCTGCATTTTTTCACTTTGTAGTATCTTGCCTGTAAGTAACTTTGCCCAAAAAAAGCGCGTTACAATACAAATACCACACAGTTGTTCGTAGAGCTGTAGAATTGTCGTATTTTGGACCATTTAATGTGAAATGTTTCGAAAAAAGCCTTGTTTCGTATAAAGACCTGAAAAACCCAAAATATCCAAGATTTACTGTGAAGACGAATCTTCATATTTCTTCTTGTCCATTAACTGACAAGCGAGCAGAACTGTCATGCCACACATCATCCACTGGAACAGGAGGTACTGATTTGTTTTCCTTCTGGTCTGCCAGGCCTCCTTTTCCCAATAAACGTCTATCCATTTGCAGTACCCCAGATAAGAATTCCCCAACACTTCTTCATAATAAATCACCTTCAAGATTTCCCCTTACAATTCATAAGTACGTAGTTTTCTGTGTATAAGAAAATGAAATATCGTCACAAAATGGAAAGGAATTTATACCCCGGTAACTTATACTTGCAGTGTCTTAAAGTTCCAGACTATTGCGAATCTTTTTCACAAGAGACAACGAAACTTCGCTGTATATGAGATTTTAAATTTTGGTTGCAAGTACCATTGCTCAAGCAAGGACACATGTCGCAGGAAAGCGGGCGCAATTTTGATATTGCTTGAGAGCAACAGTGCTAAATAAAGTGTTAATGTGTCATGATCGACGTTACAGGATCTGGGACGCCAGAAAAAAAGTCACAGAAAATTTCGTGCGGTTTCGGAAAGTCTTAAAATACCTCAGAAATACTTTTTTTATGATATGAGGTGGTACTAACATAATCATATGGTTCTACACTGCAATCAGTCGTCGCCGATGGAGAAATTCGTATGTATTTAAAGTTTCCTGAAACTGGGCGGTTAAACTCTCACGAGGTTCCGATACCATATCCTGCACTAATAATGATTAGTTTTCTCCTGCTTCTAGGTTTGACATTTGTGGTGTCGCACAAGTCTGAAGTGCGCGCCACGTTGTTTCGCTGCGCACCGCCATGCAAGCACGGCGAGGCGTTCTTACGTCAGCCACGAGCGCCCTCTGCTGCAACTCCGCTCGTGGCCACCACTGAACTGCATCGGTCACTCGGCAATAGGACAGGCACCTGTTACGTCTCTCATCAGTAGGCAGGCCTCTACCTAATTAAACTATGTATCTGCATTCCACTAGTCTGCTCCTCTCCAAGTTAAGTATTGTACTATCTCTACGAAATATATATCTTGTTCTAATCTAGCTTAGTGTTTCTAGTTTCTGCTGTCCCACTGGCTGGTCACCTCAGACTCTGTACCCGCATACGCGTGCATTCTATTTCCCTGTGTCGGTCTCTCTCTACTCGGCCACCGACACCTAGGACAACCGGCGGCGACGAGACACAAAAACATTATAAGCTAAGCTCGCTCGAATTCCGTTGATTTGCGAACGCGGCACTCACAACATCGAAAAACTATAGATATCAGTATCAGTACCACTTACAAAACTCCTTTGTTGTTTTAAACCATTTGCTGTGGTCATCAATCCATAGATTTACAAATTACTTAAACTAACCTAACGACAGCACACACCCATGCCCGAAGGAGCACTCGAACCTCCGACAGAGAATAACCGCGCGCTCTGCAGCAAGGCGCCTTAGATCGCTCGGCCATTCCACTCGGTAACTGCGAAAATGTCATCTAATATATTGATTGCTCATTCGTACAAGTCATCTAATATATTGATTACTATTGATTGATTGAGGTGAGTGTGTAGAAGTGTAATTCTGGAACCCGTGGTGGCATCGGCACCCCGGCCACGAGTTGTAACAGCTCGACGCCGTGAGAGTCACCGTGAAACGGCCTCAGCGGTTTCATAACGATCGGCGGCGCGGCGCGTTCTGCACGGGCTGATCTTGACCGCTTTCTCCAGCGTCGCACGAGGCCAGCTGCACTGCTCCAGACCCCTGGAACTTGTTCCGCCGCCGCGAGGGGCCAAAGGCCGCCCGCCTCCTCCTGAGGCCACGCGTCGACCGGCTCTGCGGTGGAGTAGCCGGCGACTTGCTCGCCGTCGGAGGTTTCAGTCCTCCCTCTGACATTGGGTGTGTGTACTATCCTTAGCGTAAATTAGCTGAAGTAGTTTGCAACTCTAGGGATTGATGTCCATAGCCGTTTGGTCTAATAGGTTTACAAACCCCGACTCACGGCCCTTCAGTTCTCAGAGAAGCGCCTTCGATCAGTACGTTCAGCCGTGAGGTGTGGACGGCCGCCACCTTGCCGCCACCTTGCCTTGCCACCTCAGCCCGCAAATCGCGCATCACAGACGTTCCCTACAGAAACTTACTACTTGCCCACCTTAAACTTAGCTTGCAGTTATTGCGAATCTCTGATCCAGCACAAAGTACCAGGACACTGGAAAAAGGCTCAGGTAATTCCCGTGTATCAAAAAGGCAATAGAACGGGGCCACGAAATTACAGACCTATATATTTAACATCAGTTTGCTGTAGAATTCTTGAACATATTCTCAGTTATAGTAAATTTCCTTGACATGGAAAAGCTTCTCTCCATGCATCAGCAAGACTTTTTTCGTGCGAAACCCAGCTTGCCCTTTTCTCTCAGACATCTTGCATGCTATGTATGAAGGGCAAAAGGCAGATTGTATATTCCTCGATTTTCGAAAGGCGTTTTACACGGTACTGCACTACAGACTGCTAACTAAGGTACGAGTTTATAAAAAAGGTACCCAAATATGTGAGTAGCTTGAAAATTACTTAAATAACCCAGTACGTTGTCCTCGATGGCGAGTGTTCATCAGAGACTAGAGAATCGTCACGCGTGCCCCAAGGAAGTGTGATACGACCGCTATTACTTTTTATCTACATAAATGATATGACGGACAGAGTGAGTTGCAATTTGCAGCTGTTTGCTGTCGATGCTGTGGTATACAAGAGCTTGTCGTCATTGAATGAATGAAGTAAGATACAGGATTACTTGGATCAAGTTTCTAGGTGCTGCGATGAATGGCAACGAGCGCTAAATGTAGAAAAAATGTAAGGTGACGCAGATGAGTAGGATAAACGATCCCGAAATGTTCGAAAACAGCTTTAGTAGTGTAGTGCTTCAGAGAGTCGCGTCGGTTAAATACCTAGGCGTAACGCTTAACAGCGATATGAAATGGAACGAGCATATAAGGACAGAAGAGGAAACGGCAAATGGTCGACGTCGCTTTATTGGAAGTATTTTGGAAATGTATAATACATCTGTAAAGGAGAGCACATAAAAAACTTTTCTACGACCCCGTCTTGAGTACTGTTCAGGTATATGGGATCCCATCCAGATCGGTTTAAAGGAGGACATAGTGGCAGTTCAGAGGCGGGCGGTGAGGTTCGTAACTGGCAGATTCGATCAATGCGCGAGTGTTACCGAAATGCTTCGGAAACTCCACTAGGAGTCGCTGGAGGGGAGGCGACGTTCTTTTCGAGAAGCACTTGCAGAAATTTAGAGGGCTGGAATTTGAGACGGACAGCAGAACGATTCTAATGTCGCCAAGCTACATTTCGCATAATGACCACAAGGATAGAATTAGAGAGATTAAGGCTCGTAGGGATGCATACAAGTATTCGTGTTTTCCTCCTATACGGGAGTGGAACAGGAAAGCAAGTAACTAGTTGTGGTACGCACCTTTGGGTGGATTGCGGAGTATGTATGTAGATGTAAAGTGAGGTGATAGGCCAAGCATTCTGTAACGGCCTGAAGTTAAATTTCCAGAAAATATTAGCCGAAGGTAAGGTAAGGTAACCTTACCGTGGTTCGGAACCCACGTTAAACTGTAGGTCCCCCTATAACTGACTGGGTAAGTCAGTTCGAAGGTCGGAGGAAGGCAACGGCATACCACCTCCAAACAGGACCATGTCTAGTAAAGCACTGTGGTGTTCAAACCAATCTTCGGATTGTTGACTGCTTTACCTTCTTTTATTAGCCGAAAACAGAAAATTTGAGCGTGTAGAAAAGTAAATTTTAAATGCAGTCCCTTTTTATGAAACATTATCCAAGATGGCCAAAAATATTAGCAAATTTGAAATAAAAAACTTTTTTTTAATTAAGAAGATCGAAAAATGGGAAACGTGGCAGTTATATGCAATAAAAGTACTTTTATTTAATTTTTCATAAGTATCGATTTCTTAGTTAGTTTTCGAGATACGTCGAAAATGCTGTTTGAAAAACATTAGAAACCGGATACTCTACATTACTGTGAACGTTTCCAATTTACTCAAAACTGTTTAAATATTTGTTACTCTAAGGGACCAAACTGCTGTGCTCATTGGTCCCCAGACTTACAAACTACTTAAACGAACTTACCCTAAGAACAACTTAGTTTTGAGTTCATACTTTTTAACTACCACTCCATTCTCGAATACCACGCGCGAAGAAAGATCAAATCCGTTCGATCTATTATCTCTCTCATTTTGTGTTGATGATTATTTATCCCTGTGTAGGTGGAACCCAACAGCAGATTTTAGCAATCGGAAAACAATGACGGTGATCTAAATGTCGGAAGTATCGGGCAGATAAGGGCCCGAGGGGACTGAGGCGCTGCAGTCACGGTCTGCACAGCCACTACGGTCAGGGGTTCGAATCCCCCCCTCGGGCATGGATATTTGTGCCGTCCTTAGTGTTAGCTAGTTCGTAAGTAGTTTGTAAGTTTAGTGACTGAAGACCCCGTTGTTAAGTCCCATAAGCGATACAAACATTTTTTTTTAACATTTGCAGATAAAGGCCGTTGTTGTGATTATTCCAACTCGAGTAGCATTTATGTGACACTCTTTCCCCTGTATCTGGATGATAAAAAACGAGCTGCCCTTTCGATGTCCTCCGTCAATCTTACCTAAAATGAATACAATATCGCACAGCAACAAACCAAAGGAACACGAAGAAGCGTATACTGCATGCAGCCTCTTTACTAGTTCTGTTGCATCGTCTGAGATTCTGCCAATAAAATTCATTCTTTGTTTCGCTTTCCTCACAATATTTTCTATATATTCTTTCCATTTAAGTGTATAGTAATAGTGATTCCTAGGTATTTAGTTGAATTCACGGCTTTCAGAATTGACTGATTTATCTTGTAAATAAAGTTAAACCAATTCTTTTTGTACTCATATGGGTGACTTCACACTTCTCATTTTTTAAGGTTAAATGCAAATTTTCACACCACAAAATTATTGTCTGAATCATTCTGCAGTTTGTTTTGATCTTACTATATCACACGATATATAACAGCATCATCTGTAAAAAAAAAAAAAAAAAAAAAAAAAAAAAAAAAAAAAAAAAAAAAGAACCCTAACATGATGTCCAAATTATCTCCCGGATCGTTGATCCAAATAAGGAACAGGAGAGGACGTATAACACTGTCCTGGGGAACGCAATCTATCCCTTCTGATTTATTCGACGCCTTTCCGTCAATTACTACGAACTGTATCCTCTCTGAAAGGTAAAAGTACCAAGAACTCAAATAAATAAATAAACAAATAAAAATAAAAGAAAGCCTTAAAAAATAAAATGAATAAAAATCACCACCTAAAAATAAAGAAAATAATATTCTATAAAAAATCATTCTAGAATACTTTGCAAGAAAAATTAAAGTAAAACCCCCCAGCATCATCGTATTGATGCAGATTTTGTATATAGTCATTGAAGATTCCTTCTCGAATTACATCTCGTCATCATTGAATTATTGTTAAAATGACAATCGTTATTCCAGTAATAAGTAAGAATTAAATGTGTGGAATCATTTAGTTAGTCCTGAAACTAAAATTATTGCTCCAATTACTCCAAACCCAACGACAAATTTGCCACGATATTCCATAACCACGCAGTTTTATTAAAACCCGTATGTGAGGTATCACGTCAAAAGCCTTCTGGAAACCTAGAAATATGCAGTCGATCCGAAATCCCTTGTCTATAACACTGATTGCTTCGTGCAACAACCAGTTATGTTTCAGGAACCGATATTTTCTAAATCCGTGCTGACCATAGGTCAATAGATCGTTCTGTTCGAGATAATTCATAAGGTTTGAACTCAGTATATGTTCGATATACCTGCTGCAGGTCGATGTCAATGATACAGTACTCCTATTGCTTTTATTGCATATTGGTGTGACCTGTCCAACTTTCCAGTCTTCACGTACAGTTCCTTTGTTGTAAATGGCTTAAGTGTGGAGCTGTCGGGTCAGTATCCTTTAATAGGAACCTAATAGGGAAAAAATATAGTCTGGAACTCTTATTTTTGTTAAACGATTTTTATCTGCTTGACTATTCCGAAAGTATCCACTTCTGTGTTACTCATTCTGGTACCTGTTTCTTCATTAGAAATCTGTAATACTGATTTCGTCTTCTTTCGTGAAGAAATTATGGAAATATATGTAATGGGAAATATCTGTAATCGGTAACATCATCATTACCATCCCATAGTGAATGCATTGTTTGTGTCATAGCCCGAGTATACTTTACATGTGACCAGAATCTATTTGTGTTTTCTGCCCGTAAAAATCTCGCATCGCCGTCCTCACTAAAGTTCGAGCTTGTGTGTAAGATCGCCAACCTTAGGAATTTTGTATTCGCTTAGACCTGGCATGCTGTTTTCGTAACAGTACAAGTGAGTGTAACGGAGATGGGGGTTTTTCTTTGATTTAAGAGGTGATAAGTCAAAATAACATCTTTTTCAGACTAGTTCATGACATAAACGTGATTCTCGCTGTCGTGTCATTTTTCGTATGACGAGTCGCAGCGCTTATTGCACCCCAGTCGTATCACGTCAGTCATCACAAGATAGGCGCCTGTCAGATTTATTGCAATATGTCTCATCGCGCCCGAGAATCACACAACGTAGACGTGACGCGTGTCCTCAGTAACTGCCGACAACAAAACGAAAACAAATCTCATGGTAACCAGTAAAACAGCAAATTACCTGTCATTGTTGCATCTTCCTTAGTTTTCTTCTGATTCAAAATATCCAGTAGCTGCTGATCATAATCAAAGGATTGTTTGTTGTGACCTCCGTACGTAATCTGTTGTTTAAGATTTATAGGAAAATTTCGTGAAAACGATAACGCGAAATATATAACAATAATACTGGCAAAAATAGCCCATCAAAGAATTTCGGAAAAATAAAAGCAATATGATAAAAGATACATTGAATCAGCAAAAATTACAACGAGTAAGGCAAAAACTTTTGGCAGAGAAACAACATTGAATAGGGGCATCAAATGAAACGATTCTTTTCCTCTTCCTTTTCATAGGCAGTTCTGCTCCAGTCAAGGTATATTCCGCTTCTGGAAATGTGACTTTATTATCTAATTTGCCCTTTGCTGTGTATCTTGCTTATTGTCCTCATGAGTACGAAAAGAAATCCGTCAAACTTCGTATACAATATAAATCAATCAAAAGTGAAGGCCGTAAACTCCACTAAATACCTAGGAAATACTATTACTTCAGACATAAACTGGAAAGAACACCTAGATACTGTCGTTGGAAAGGCGAACCAGAGACTGCGTTTTATTGGTAGAACCCTTCAAAGATGCAACAAAACTACAAAAGAAACTGCATACACTACGCTTGTCCGTCCTTTTTTGGAGTATTACTGCCCAGTGTGGGATCCTTATCAGGTGGGTTTGACGGAGGACATCGAAGAGTACAAAGAAGGGCAGCTCGTTTCGTATTGTCACGATACAGGGGAGACAACGTTACGGAAATGATACAGAAGCTGGGATGGGAATCATTACAACAACGGCGCTTATCGCTGCGACATGGGCTACTTACGAGACTCCAATCGCGAACATTATCCTCCGATTGCGAAAATATATTTTACTCCCAGTTACATTGGTAGAAAAGATCATCAGAATAAAATACGAGAAAAAGGAGAGATTCAAGTGTACTTTCTTCCCTTGCGCTATTCGAGAATTGAATGGGAGATAAACATAGAAAGAGTCCAAAGGGCAGCTTGTTTTGTATTGTCACGATACAGGGGAGACGGCGTTACGGAAATGATACAGGATCTGGGAAGAGAATCATTACAATAACGACGTTTATCGCTACGGCATGGGCTACTTACGAAACTCCAATCGCCAACATTCTCCTCCGAATGCCAATATATATTGTTGACTCCACCTTAAATAGGTGGAAAAGATCATCAGAATAAAATACGAAAAATTAGATCTCGAGCAGAGAGATTCAGGTGTTCTTCCTTCCGCCGCGCTATTCGAGAATGGAATGGGAGATAAATAGTATAAAGGTGGTTCGATGAAACCTCTGCCAGGCACATAAATGTGATTTGCAGAGTATCCCGTGTATATTGAAGCATGTCGCACTACCATAAAAGGGTGGTTCTCAAAACGTACATATTTCCTTTCCTTTCTCGTAGTTCCATCAGTACTTCGTTCTACTTAATTTTCCTTTGGTCAACATCATAAAAAGTTCATAGGGAGCAGCAGCGCCATCTTGTAAATAACCAAAGATTCCAGTATTTGTCATGCAGAAATGACATCTACATTTACATCTACATGGGATCACATTTAAGTGTTACATTGTTTATCTCCCATTCAATTCTCGAATAACGCGCGGGAAGAAAAAACACTTGAATCTCTGATTTTTCTCGTATTTTATTCTGATGATCTTTTCTACCTATGTAACTGGGAGTAAAATATATTTTCGCAATCGGAGGATAATGTTGGCGATTGGAGTTTCGTAAGTAACCCACTTCGCAGCGATAAGCGTCGTTAGTATAATGATTCCCATCCCAGCTCCTGTATCATTTCTGTAACACTATCTCTCCCCTGTATCGTGACAATACGAAACGAGCTGCCCTTCTTTGGACTCTTTCGATGTCCTCCGTCAAACCCACCGGATAAGGATCCCACACTGCGCAGCAATACTCCAAAAAAGGACGGACAAGCGTAGTGTATGCAGTCTCTTTAGTAGTTCTGTTGCATCTTTTAAGAGTTCTGCTAATAAAACGCAGTCTCGGGTTCGTTTTTCCCACGACATTATCTACGTGTTCTTTCCAGTTTAAGTCTGAAGTAATAGTAATTATTAGGTATTTTGTAGAGTTTACGGCCTTCACTTTTGATTTATCTCGTAAACAAAGTTTAACGGATTTCTTTTCGTACTCATGTGGACGACTTCACACTTCTCATTATTTAGAGTCAATTGCCAATTTTTACACCATAGTGATATTTAGATCGTTCTGCAGTTGGTTTTGATATTCAGATGCTTTTACTAGACGGTAAATGACGGCGACATCTGCAAACAACCTAAGAGAGCTACTTAGATTTACCCCTAAATCGTTTATGTAAATAAGGAACTGCAGAGGACCAATAACGCTACCCTGTGGAACGGCCGATATCACCTCTGTTTTAGTCAATGCCTTACCATGGATTACTACGACCTGTGTCCTCTCTGACAGGAAATCCCCTATCCAGTCGCAAATTTGGGGCTATATACCAATTTTATTGAAAGCCGTTTGTGAGGTACGGTGTCAAAAGCCTCCCGGAAATCAAGAAATACGGAATCGATTTGCTAACCCTTATCGATAGCACCCATCACTTCGTGTGAGTAAAGAGCTAGTTGTTTCGTATGAACGATATTTTCTGAATCCGTGTTGACCTTGGGTCAATAGATGATTCTGTTAGAGATAATTCATAATATTTGAATAAAGGATATGTTCCAACATCCTGCTGCAAATTGACGTCAATGAAATACGCCTGTAGTTTAGTGGGTTACTCCTACTGCCTTGAATATAGGTGTGACCTGTGCAACTTTCCAATCGTTTAGTACAGATCCTTCTTCGACAGTTAAGTAAGGAGCTATCGCATCAGCATAATCAGATAGTAATCTCGTATACAGTCCGGACCAGAAGACGTGTTCTTGTTAAGTGATTTTTAATTGCTTCACTACTCCGATAATATCTACTTCTACGTTATTCATTACGGCCTCTGTTTGTAATTCAAAATCTGGAATATTGGTTTCGTCGTCTTTGGCGAATGAGTTTCAAAAAGCTATGTTTAGTAAGTCTGCTTTAGTAGCGCTGTCATCGGTAGGATCGCCATTACTATCACGTAGTGAGGGTATTGTTCGTGATTTACCCCTAGTAAATTTAACACATGACCTAAATCTCGTAGTGTTTTCAGTCAAATTTCGCGAGAGTGTTTCGATGTGATAAATATTGTAGGCATCTCCCATTGAAGTCCTCGCTAAACTTCGAGCTTCTGTGTAGGATCGCCAATCCTGAGGATTTTGTGTTCGTGTAAATTTAGCATGCCTTTTTCGTTGCTTTTGCATCAGTGTCTTGACCTGTTTTGTGTACCAGAGGGTATAACCTCCTTCCTTTATTAATTTATTTGGTATAAAACTGTCAATTGCTGTCGATACCACCTCTTTGAATTTGAGCCACATTTGGTCTACACTTACGTTTAGTGTTCAAAACGATTCGAAGCTGTCTTTCAAGAAGCAATTTATTTTATTTCAATCTGCTTTCCTGAACAAATATACTTTTCGTCTATTTTTGTAACTTTGGGACTTTGAATATTAAATCTCGCTACAACAATTCCGTATTCACTAATACCTGCATCCATTTTTTCTGCTCGTTATGAGCTCAGGATTATTTGTTGCTAAAAGGCAAGTGTGTTTTGACATCATTTTACAATTCTAGTTGGCTCATGAAGTAATTATTCGAAGTAATTCTCAGAGAATGCGTTGAGTACAATTTCGCACGATGTTTTTGGGTACCTCCTGATTTGAAAATATATTTTCGCCAACAGATTAGGGGAAATTAAAATCATCGCCTGCTATTATGTATTGTGTGAGTCGGACACGTGTTTGCAATTAGACGTAGGTTTTCTTTGAACCTTTGTGCTATTGTATCGTCAGAGTCGGGAGGCCGGTAAAAGTAGCCGTGTCACGTAGTTCATAAACAGAAGTGCATGCAGCCAGACCGTTACCTACAGTGCTTGTCTGGGTCAGCATCGTGTGAGTAGTGATCGACGTCCAGTCAGTAGTTGCGTATTGCAGTGACTGAATTAGCAACCAGTGCTACTAACGACATCGCGGAGCTACCAAACTGTGACTTCTAGTTGCTAGCCAAGCTGAGGCATTTTCTGAACAGTTTTAGTTTGCCACCGACAGAACAATCGGGTTTAGGCAAGACAGGTTTCACGAATAGATGTAGCATTCAAGAAAGAAGATCTGCTCCACAAGCAACGTCAACCTGCACAGCAGTTGTTATTAATAAACAGTTGTGGGACTAATCTCGATTTTGCTGCTGTAGAATACCGCGACCACAACCTTCCCTGTGTCTGTCCAGCTACCTGTTCGAACCGCACTAGCCGTAGAAGTTGCCAGGCCAGGTGGCGACGAAATGATTTAACATTGTCTTCCTGTCCATCTCTTCCTCTCCCGTCTCCTCCTTCCTCTCTCTCGGCCTGTTTCTTCTTCCATCTCCTCTCTCTCCATTTTATCTTCTCACGTATACAGGGTCAATCACCAAACACTTGCACCGCAAATATTGCGGAAACGGAAAGTGCGATTGATGTGCGGTTTTCAAAGAATGGATTGGTAGTCAAGGACTCGTATTGTTAGCTAATAAACATATTGTAAAAATACCTAGAAAGTGTATTTTTAAACGCAAACATACAATTTTTCAAATGAAACAATGGTTGTTTATATCGTGCACTGGAAGTTTTGACACCAGCTGTGAATGACATTTTTATCACTTTTAGTTTGGCAGTTACAACCGTTCAAAGTTTCGGGGGCGGAGGCTAAGACACCGTAGCTGACTGCCTGGTGGTCATGAGACAGTGGGTCGTGCCCCAAGGGCTAGCCACTCGGCCAGTCAGCTACGCTATCGCACCCTCCGCCCCCGAAACTTTGAACGGTTGTAGCTGCCAAACTAAACGTGATAAAAATGTCATTAAAACTTCTTTGTACACAGCTGGTGTCAAAAATTCCAGGGCATGATAGAAACAACAATTGTTCCATTTAAAAAACTGTATGTTTGCGTAAAAAATACACTTTCTAAGCCGGCCGCGGTGCCGAGGAGCCTAAGGCGCTCCAGTCACGGTCTGCACGACCACTACGGTCGGGGGTTCGAATGGATATTTGTGCCGTCCTAGTTCGTAAGTAGTTCATAAGTAGTTTGTAATTTTAGGGACTGATAACCCCGTAGTTAAGTCCCATAGACTATACAAACATTTGAACATTTTTTGAACACTTTCTGAGTAATATTACAATCTGTTTGTTGGCAAAAAAATATGAGCCCTTGACTACCAATCCATTCTGTGAACACCGCATATCAATCGCACTTTCCATTTCCACAATATTTGCGGTGCAAGTGTTAGGTGATGCACCCTGTATATCTTAACATTACCTGACATTGCACGTTTTGGAGGCGATCTGATAGTTCTATATTATTCAAAGATGAAACGCCAAGCCGCGGCGGAGTGGCTGAGTGCATGGGGGCGCTATGCTCTGGTGCGCGACGTCATTCCCCGTCGGGGGTTCGAATCCTCCCTCGGGCATGGATATTTGTGTTGTCTTTATAATAAGGTAGTTCATAAGTAGTTCGTACGTTTAGGGACTGATGAACCACCACTTAAGTTTTGCAAACATTTGAACTGTTTATTTTATTTTATTTTATTTTATTTATTTTTTTATTTATTTATTTTTATGATGACCGTTTTCGGAGAACTGTGCCACCATCATCTGGTCACGTACATACTGACCAGTATCTTGTAAGCAGTCACGTTTTAACTTATATGTTTTATATGATGCCTAAGTGCTATTACAGTTCATTTTATCTCCATACGATGACCAGTTTATAAAATGTATATGACCAGATTATGGTGGCACACTCTCCCGAAATCGATCATCTTTGGATAAATTATTAATTCGCGATCTTGGCGTTTCAATTTTGAAGATATTTCTTGGTGATCAGTGGAACACTATCAAGGTTTATTGCAACGGATCCTTTGCCATTCACCATATACTGACTTCTGATTTAGAAAAACTCTATCCGGGAAAACATCCATACATGAACGAACTTTTTAATAATAAGGAAAACAGTGTCAAAGCTTTTGTGAGTTACCCACTAGCTTTGACGGTTAAGTGTGCAAAATTTCTTCAAGTTAGGAATAAGACTTTTTATAGACAGTGACACTCTTATTTTGAAGGTGAACTGTGCACAATTTCGTCAAGATCGGAATAAAACAGTAGATTTTTGTGAACTGCAAACAAATACACAAAGGGACACTCTTCTTTATATATTACTAGCTTAATCCGCAGCTCCGCTCGCGTGTTGGTTGATTATGATCGATAAGCTATCTTTCAGTAGTGTGCTAATTATTTATTATTATATTTCCTTATTCGTATGCTTATCCTTACAGAGAAAGAGCTGAAGACATTGAAGCACGCATAGACCAAAGATATGGTCTGTGGCCTCACATTTCGCAGTATGTAACCTCCTTGTTATAGAGTCGCAAACGTCATCGCTGGCCTTCAGTCCGAATTTTTTAAATAATTTTACGACTTTCAACCACCATATCTTCCACCCCCTTATAGCTATCGGCATGGAACTGCTATGGTGTACAACGGGAGACTTCGGACAACAATTACACACAGATCATACGTTTTCGTTCTGTAGTTATCGCTGCAGGGCGAAATATTAACACACACACACACACACACACACACACACACACACACACGTAGAATTTTATATACACCGATAAGTTTCCATCCCAATATACTCCAGCCTTTTATCATCATCAGCCCTCAAGTAACAATGCAACCAATAAAACCATTTTCAAAGAGTGAATATAATTTTCAAAGAGTAATTATTTTTCCGAATTTTGCGTTATAATCTTCAAATTACTAAATATTTATCAGATCGCAATAAAACTGTGCCTAAATCCTTCCTCAGGTATAAATTAGTAACTGTACAAATATTTAAGTCTATGCGTCTTGTCGTTCGGACGTGATAAGCGTACACCGAACATTCACATTAATATATATATAGATAAATAGCAATCCGATCGCCATAAAACCGTGCCTAAAGCCTTCCCCGGGTAGACATTAATAACTGTACAAATTTTTAGCTCTTTATTTCTTCTGTTTCAGACGTGACAAACGTACACCGAACAGACATTCTCATTTATAGATATAGATAAGAAGGATCAAATAAAAAATCGGTACTTCGCTTTTCGCGTTCAAGTATTAATCATCTGATTGGTGGATACTTTTTCGTTAAATTTATTCTTAATATGTCAATAATCACATATTGAGAATAATTTTAACGAAAATGTATCCACCAATCAGATGATTGGAAGCACATTACATAAAGCCCTCGGCAAATTTTCCCGAAACACCCTTTGGTGCAATCCATACAGGAGCTGTTTCCAGGCTTGTTCGGTCTGGTCGCTCATTGGTCTTCGTTTGGACCCCAGGCCACATCGGCATTCCTGGAAACGAACGTGTGGATCAGCTGGCCAAGCAGGCTACTTCCTCCAGTCCATTGGCTATTGGTCTTCCAGAGAGCGATCTCCGACTGGAGTTCCATCGGAAGATCCTGGGCCTGTGGGATTACGAGTGGGCTAACTCTGCTCAACCCAACAAGCGTCGTGCAGTGAAGCTCTCTACGGTCGCATGGAAGTCCTCAATGCGGTCCTCTCGTAGGGAATCGGTAGTTCTCTGTCGCCTACGAATCCGCCACACATGGCTGACGCATGGCCACCTTCTTCGGCGGGAGGACGCACCACAGTGTGACTGTGGCGCCCCCTTGACAGTGGTCCACATTCTGGTGGACTGTCCACTTTTAGTTGCCTTGCGACAATCTTTTAATCTGCCAGTTGCGCTTTCTTTTATGCTAGGAGACGATACTACTATGGTTGAACGTGTTTTAGATTTTATTCGCGCAGCTGGTTTTTATCATGTGATTTAATGGTGGTGTATTTTCTTCTTCGTTTTTCCTTGTATCCTTTCCTCATATTTACCAGTGATTTTTACTCTTTGACTTGTTAATGCATTTCCTTAGGAACGCTTAACACGATGTTTTATTTCTCAGAACGTAACAAGGGACTGATAACCGTTGATGTTTAGTCCCTTCAAAAATCCAACAACAACAACAGCCTCTGTAACTTCATAAAATTGGTATGGTTTTTATATATTTTATCCATAAACTTTTTGGGTATTATACGTTGTAAATAGTAGCTTACTTTCAATTAAAACGTTTGTTAACAGCTCTGAAGATGGGCAGCTGTCCCGAAACCGGTCATGTTCTAGAAAATAATTGCGATCTGGAGACGGAAATTTAAGATTTTTAGCAATTTTTGTTTTAGTAAGCAGTCTCACATGTAGTTTCTTCATTCCTTCTATTTTTAATCACGCAAGCTAACAGCTAAAACACACATCGTTGCCGGGCGCGCGCCTACCTGCTTGATCTTGGCGGTGAGGATGGCGGGGAAGGCGGCCCATCGCAGCACCAGCGCCAGCGCGAGCACGGCGGCGCCCGCCGCCAGGCCGCACCAGAGGCCGCGCCGCCCGCAGCCGCACACGCGCGCAGACAGCATCCCGCGACAGAACAGGCAGCACGGTGCAGCACGTCCGCTCACGACAGCAGCCGCGACACGACTGGCGTGTGCCCCGCCGCGCGCACACCTGATGCTCGCCGCGCGGGCCGTGTGCGCACGCGCGCCCGGAGAGCTGTTACGTCACTGGCTGAGATGCGCGCTGCGGGCTGCCGGCCCCTCAGGGGAAAGGCCGATCCATGACCATTGTGTTCCAACTAAACAAATAAAGCCCGTTTTAAACGATCAACGAACTAGTAATAGATTGCTAACAAGTTGCGTTAATGGCGGCCGTCAGTCGTTTGAACGGCTGCACTAGTATGATCGCGCTAGTATCGAAGCGCGATAAAGAAATAGGGCCAGTTCTAAATTCGGTACTAGTGGGTTCACTGCGCATGCGCGAGCTAGTAGCTGTCAGCTGAAGTCACCGCTCCAGTTAGTCCGCCATTTTCCTTCGTATTTAGGTATATTTCGCGTTATGTCTAAGTTTATGATCAGAATGTGTAGCAAAATGTATTTCTAATGACGGCATTCACACTGTCTGTCACCAGACCGTCACCTAACATCAACGTCACGTTAAGCTTTCTCGAGAAGACTGTTTTGATTGAACGGTCGTCTGCTGACATCGGAAGTTAACCTATTTTCGTCAGGCGATTTTCATATTGTAGTCGACAATTACACGGTTTGTTTACTATTATACTTTGGTTTAGCGGTAAATTGCAAATGTTTCATGCCGACTTAAATATTTATCTCAATTATTGTCCACCGAAAAACGAGGTCGTTTTATGTTTTGCAATATCGTAACAGAAAAGACTGAAGCCAATTGTTTATTTGAATAAGATTGTAATTGGATGATGCAATTTTCATTAAATAGCATTTTAAATGAAAAAGTCAGTCCAAATGAAAGAAAAAATTCAGTTGTGCATGACGTTATTAACAATGTCAGTGGGCAAATCATAGTAGATAGAGTAAAGAACGTCTATTTACGCTGTTATAAATATTGCTTGATGTGTCCATAAGTTTATTTTTTTCGCTTGAAAATAGATGCGAATGTTTTTTCACTTCCCAGAACTTTACCACACTAAGTTGACCAAAAACATAGATTGCATAGATTGCCATCAATAACATTTAGCGTTGTTTCCTCAATTCCAGTATTAAACTATGACTTCCTACATAACAAATCGCCTGTTATAACCTCACTTTCAACATCGGGTATTACTGTTCGATTACGTTTATCGTCTAAACACGATGCCACAAGATCTTGCATTAGTTTGTAGTTCAGGGCTAGTACGCAAGGAGCGCTTCAGTAGACTATTATCTATCTTGTTCACCTTCGTTCATCGTTTAAAAAGGGCTTATGGTTCGTTCCAGCAGCTGCCAGACGGCTAATTTCAAGCGCTAAGAAACAGATATTACTGCCCATGCGCAGCTACTCTGACGTAAAAACCCTTGTTTGATACTTGCACTGCTGGAACGCTTTTTGCACTGCTTCTGGCTGCAGGCGAAGGTGAGTTTAAAGAAATAATTAAAAGACTTTCCTTCCTAATAACGAAGAAGTGTAAACGAGAAATATCTGATCTCAAGTGGTATTGCAGTGACTTCGAAATAATCGAAAAACACGCTACCAACACACACGTATCACGTGATGGCTACCCCTTCTCTAACTCAGACCTTTCTGCGCATGCGCAAATTGGCGGCTTGACCGCGCCAGAAATATTTTTCCGGGTAGCGTCTGGCTGCTTCCGGCAACTGCTGGAACATCAAACAGCCACACTCCAAGTAGCCAGAAGCAGGAGAAGGCGCTGCTGGAACACAATTTCAGCGTTGCGCATGCGCGTCAAGCAGTCTGACAGTTGCAGGAACGAACCTCTATAGATTGCTCTAGTTCGAACACGGCTCCAACAGTTGCAACAATTTATGTGTAGCTACGACTAATCTCAGATTATGTTACTCTGGGTGTGGTTTAACAAGTTTGTTTGTGTAGCCACTTTCCCCAGCAGCATCGAATTATTCGTTTTCGGAAATGAAAAGGCCGTTTTCTTGCTTTATCTTCTTTATTTTATACAGAAGAATTTCGTCCCCTCCTACTTCAGAGCATCAGCAGTGGAGTGGTTTATCTAGAAATGTTATTTTGTTCATATATGTAGCATTAACAGATTGTAAACAGATGATGTCGCTTTATTCAGAATAAATAAATGAGTTACGATTTAAATAAAGCCTCCCGATTTCGTCTTTATTGTTGCTCCCATCTGGTCACTGGCTGAAGTCGCAAAACTTCACAATGTACTTTTTTATGTGCTATTTACATAAAAAAAGTAAAGAAATGAGCAAGAAATGGCGTTAATTGTGGAGTTGTGTGATTTCCATCTATAATCAGGTGGGAGAAACAACAAACCCGAAAGCCGCAAGAATAACCACTACTTCATTTTTAATCAAACGACGTGACCTGTCCATAATCTGTTAATGCTACATCTGCGACGAAAATGTAATTTATAGATAAAACAATCCACTGGTCATTGCTTTGAAACAGAGGAGGTTAAACGCGTCTGCATACATTAAAGAAATTGCAGCAGGAAATGACGTTTTACCCCAAAAACGAATAATGAATGTGGACTGTCTGATGCAGTTCCAGACGCTTCCATTTCCTTCACAAGCCTCTTCAACTCCGAATAAGAACGGCAACCTTATGAACATGTCTTTATGAACATGTATAATGTTTCAAAAAAAATGTTCAAATATTTGTAAGGACAACAGATACACCCATGCTCGAGGGAGGATTCGAACCTCCGACGGCGAGCAGCTGCGCGCTCCTCAGCTAGGCGTCTTGGAATGCTCGGCCACTCCACCGCGGCGTGTATGCATAATGTACTGAATGCTTCCCTCTGCGAATTTTTCCCCACACACTTGCGTTCAATGCTAAACTGACGATTCATTGATGAATCATCATGTGTCCTGCCAATCGATCCCTTCTTTTAGTCAAGGTATGCCACTAAACTCACGAAACACAGACATTTCCGAGATGGGGTGGCTTGCGTGCCTCAACGGTACAGGAATTCAGACCGCAGATGCAGCCATATCGGGGGTTCATGTGAGGAGAGGGCAGACAAAAGTGTGGTTTCCTAAAAGGGGCAGCAGCCTTTTCAGTAGTTACAGGGCCAACAGCCTGAATTACAGACTAAACCGACCTTTTAACATCAGTTAACGTAGCGTTACCATACAGCTACTACGAACGACCGAACCAAGGGAAAATTACTGTAGTTCTCCTTCCCTGTATAATTATACAGACATTTAAAAAGTGTTACATCACATTGCATCGAAGGTCTCCTGAACACTGAAGTTAAATATGTATATTGCATCAAGAACATAGTTCCTTATACTGTCCATATGTGTCACACTTCCCGCACAAAGACGTGAAGAACTACACACGAGCAGCGCCAATACTGCGGAGTGGGTGATGCAGCCGTGCAGCTCCAGTCATAACACGAGAAAGGAAGTCCACTGCTTGTGTTGACTGTGGTTCAACCACTCCTACAAGGTCAATTCCGAAGTTTGATGCTATCCGCTTTGTTACTTCGAGTCAGAAGGACTCTCATCAAAGAAAGTTTACCAAGTTCGGTCGTATCGGTATTGTCTCGGGGTGACCAAAAGCGTTTTTAGAATGAATCTTTCACTCTGCAGCGGAGTGTGTGCTGATATGAAACTTGTGTGCCGGAACCCTGACTCGAACCTGGGACCTTTGCCTTCGCGAGCAATCGCTCTACCGACTGAGCTATCCCGGCACGCTTCACGGTGCGTTCTTACAACTTTACATCTGCCAGTACCTCGCCTCCTACTTTCAAAACTTCACAGAAGTTCTCGTGCGAATCTTGCAGGAATAGCAGCCCTGCAAGAAAGAATATCGTGGAGACATGGCTTAGCCACAGTCTAAGGGATGTTTCCAGAATGAAACTTTCACTCTGCAGCGGAGTGTGCGCTGATAAGTTATGTCTCCACCATATACTCTCTTCCAGGACTTTAAATGTTTGTAAAGCTTATGGGACTTAACTGCGGGGTCATTAGTCCCTAAACTTACAAACTCCTTATGAACTAACATATAATAAAGACAGCACAAACATTCATCTCCGACGCGGGAGACCGTCCGATTCGCAACATGGCGCTCCAGACCTCTCGGCTACTCACGCGCGGCCCTCTTCCAGGAGTGCTAGTCCTGCAAGATTCGCAGGAGAACTTCTGTGAAGTTTGGAAAGTAGGAGGCGAGGAACTGGTAGAAGTAACGTTGTGAGGAAGGATTGAGTCGTGTGGGGATAGCTCAGTCGGTAGGCGCTTGCGAAACTTAGAGGTCCCAGGTTCGAGTTCCGGTTCCGGCACAGAATTTAAATCTGCCAGGAAGTTTCACATCAGCGCACACTCCGCTGCTGAGTGAAAGTTTCATTCTGGAAACATCCCTTAGGCTGTGGCTAAGCCATGTCTCCACGATATCCTTTCTTTCACGAGTGCTAGTCCTGCAAGGTTCACAGGAGAGCTTCTGTGAATTTTGGAAAGTAGGAGGCGAGGTACTGGCAGAAATAAAGTTGTGGGGGCGAACCGTGATCGTGTCTGGATAGCTCAGTCGGTAGAGCGGTTGCCCGCGAAAAGCAAAGAGCCCAGGTTCAATTCCAGATTCCGGCACAGAATTTTAATCTGCCAGGACGTTTCATATCAGTTCACACTCCACTGCAGAGTGTAAGTTTCATTCTGGAAACATCCCTTAGGCTGTGGCTAAGCCGTACCTCCATCATATCCTTTCTTCCAAGAGTGTTAGTCCAGTAAGGTTCGCAGGAGAACTTCTGTGTAGTTCGGAAAGTAGGAGGCGAGGTACTGGCAAAAGTAAAGTTGTGAGGACGGATCGTGAGTCGTGTCGGGATAGCTCAGCCGGTAGAGTGCTTGCCCGTGAAAGGCAAAGGTCCCAGTTTCGAGTCCCGGTTCCGGCACACAATTCTAATCTGCCAGGAAGTTTCAAAAGCTTTTTTGTTCGTACGTGGAGGAAGCACAGAGATACAAGAACTGTCGATGGCTTGCCTCGCTGTGTCCGCCCAGACGCTATCGCAGCACCTGATGACCGCTGGTTACGGATGTTAGCTGTTAGGAGTCCTGTGAGGAACGCCACCACACTGAATAATGAATTTCGTAACCCACAGGACGTCGTGTTTTGAGCCAAACTGTACGGAACAGAGTGCATGACGTGCAACTTCACTCCCGACGTCCAGCTTTGACTCCTAGACACCATGCAGCGCGGTACAGATGGGTTCAACAGCATATTGAATGGACTCATCATAACTGGGATCAAGCGCTATTCCAGATGTGACTTGTATCTGCCTTCAACCAATCGTTGGATACGAACTTGGAGGCAGTCTGGTCAACCTGAACATCTCAGTCACACCGTCCAGCGAGTGCCGCGAGGCTGTTGTCCCTCTGATGTTTTGTGGTGGCATTCTGTGGACCACCGCACGCCTCTGGTGTTCGTATCAAACGTGGTCATGTCAAACACCTATACGGTACAGCGATGATGACTAGGCTTCTTTTTTATTTTTTGTACGTGTGTATGATGATGGCGTCGTATTGGGTAAAATATTCTGGAGTTAACCCCCCCCTCCCCCCAATTCGGATCTCAGAACTGTGACTACTCATGAGGATATCCTCATAAGGAAAAAGAAAACAGACATTCTAGGGATTGGACCATAGTTTGATCTATCCGGTAATCGGATAGGGAGATCAGAAAATTTGAAAAGATAGGCACTAAAGCCACCCCAACTCGGCAATGTCTGTGGTTCATGGGGGTAGTGGTATACCTTTACTAAAAGAAGGGAAATTACTAACAATGTCATGTTTTGGATTTTAAAATCATACAAAGAAAAATATAACTGAGATATTTAATCGTCCTACAAAATTATTTTTAAACAAAGTTCGATTCTAATCCGGTGGAATGGAGCTGCTGCAGGTGGAATTGGTACCAGAAGACTTGGAGGTAATTGCGGCTCATGCTTCCGTCGCTGGCACTCTTTACAGTGACTCACGTAGTGCTTGACAGATCGGTAGAGACCTTGCCAGTAATACCTGCATCTGATCCTGTCTAGGGTCTTCATGAATCCCAGATGACCAGATATTGGAGCATCGTGAAAATTCTTGAGAATAGCTGGCCGGAGATGAGCTGTAATGACCAATATCCATTTGGGACCCAGTGGATTGTAGTTGCTATTAGACAATGTCACGTTTACTCTCCCTTGGTCGGTTCTCCTTTCTCCAAGGCCTCTATGGTTCGTAATAACGGTGGATCTTCCCTCTGTTCAGCTGCTATGTCACCTAATTCAGTGATGGCGGAGCGGCGGAATGGCCTTGCGCATTAAGGCGCCTTGCTGCGGTGCGCGTAGCCCTTCTCCAACGGGGGTTAGAATGCCTCCTCGGGTATGGATTTTTCTACTGTCTTTAGTATAAGTTAGTTCATAAGTAGTTTATAAGTTTAGGAAGTGATGACCCCGCAGTTAAGTCCCATAAGCTTAACAAACATTTGAACATTTCTTAATGGCGGAAATTTCACCCATGCTGTTGTGTTCCACTAATGGGTTCCTCGAAAGACTGTCGGTGTCCTATGCGCCCGTTTTTTAATGCCAGCATGACATTGTACCCTCGAGGTATTATTGCCCATCTTCTTAGTCGTCGTGATGGATCTATTAAGCTAGTCATCCAACATAAAGAATGGTGGTCTGTCCCGACAGTGACTGGTTTGACGAATAATTACGGCCGGAACTTGTAGATATCCCAGATGACTGCGAGACATTCTTTCTCGGCCGTACAGCAGTTTATCTGAATTTGTACGATCACTGCTCCAATCCCAAACCACCAGCGTCAGCATGAAGTTCGGTTTCCGCATTCTCGTCGTATAAGGTTAGAACTGGTGCGGAAGTTAGAGCTTCCTTAAGTGCCCGGAAAGCTCTTTCTTGCGTCTCATCTCAGTGAAACTTCACAGAAGTTTTTGCAATGGACGTGACTTGTTACAAAAACCTTTTATGAAACGCCGGTAATATAAGCAAAGCTCGAGATAACTTCTCACATCACGAATTTGCTGAGAAGCTGGAAATTCTGTGACTGTCCTTACCTTATCTGGATCAGGTCTGACACCGTCTCTGTTGACTAGGTGCCCCAGGATTTTTACCTCTGCATGTCCATGGTTGAAAAGTATGTAGCTCCTTTGAAGCAGTAAAAGGTGTCGTCAATACACGGCAATGGGTAGACATCTTTCTTTATGATTTTGTTTGTCCACCTACAGTCGACACAGTACAGCCATGTGCCTTCCTTCTTCTTCACGATGACTAACGGAGACGGCCAATGACTCTCTCAAGGTTGAATAATGTCATCGTGCAACATCATCTCCACTTCTTTCCGGATTATCTTTCTTTCATATAGCAACACAATACAAACGCTGGCTAACTGGTGGATGATCCTCAGCACAGATACGGTGTTTTATCGTGGGCTATTTGATCTGGCTCTATTCCTGCCTGGCCCGGAATACACCTGAAAATTGGTGTAATGTGGTTAACACCTGCTGACGTTGTTCCTGGGTCAGACTGGGCCCTGTATGCAATTCCACGGTAGCTTCCTCTAGTTGTTTTGTAACCAGTAACAGCAGAGCATGAGACTTCGTCGATCCCATTGAGCTCGCCGTCCTGGACTGGTTCAGCTATTCCAAGAAACATTCCTTTAGGGATGAGTTGCGATTGCTCGTAAAAATTAGTGATCCAAAGCTCTCCTCGATCCACTATAATGCTTATGATAGCCTCTGATATGTACATTTCCTTCATTATACCGATTAGCTTGTTGTGATCGACAAGCCCTTCACAGTTAAAATAGTCATCTCGACTGCTGACTGGGAATCTTCTCATTGTTAACGGTGGGATCTGAAACTTCTCGACAGCTAGCATCCCCTCCGGGGAGTACGTGTTAGATGTACTCATCGGAACAGCTTCCTCAGTTTGTAGCTCAGATCGTCTACAGGCAAGACAGCCTGAGATGCCTCTATGCAAGGATGGCGTTATGGCTATATTCTGTTAAAACGAAAAGCGTCCTGTTGTTGATATTCTTGCAACACATGTTTCTGCTGGCCTGACGTATTTTCCATTTGCGACCTACAGCACAGTTGCTCTTGTATCACAGAACATTGTCTTCTTTTGTTTGCGGCGGTAGTCATTCGACGATACAAGAAGGAAGCTCCTGAATCGACTAGTGCCCGCACAGGTTGGCCGACGATGTTAACGTCGATGAGATTTCCCGACATTTCAGTGATTCAACCATGAAGGAGTTTCAACTGCGGCGGCCTCACCTCCGTAGATAGTCACCTCGCCTAGCGGCTAGGTGAGCGGCTGGTAAGGCGACGGTGAACGGCGGCGGCGTGTTGGAGAGCGACCACGACCAGGATACGGCGTCGGGCTTCGACCCATAGGTCAACATTAATCATCTGCAGTTGACCGCCGTTGAAAGGACTGCTCCGGTGGAAGGCGTCTTGCGACATAATAACTGTCAAATAATTATCTTCTCTCTCTACAGTATGGTACGACATCTCCAGGAATCCCACAGTGAAAGCACAATGGCGTGTTGTCTTCTGTCCTCCAGATATCTGTCCTCTTACGAGGCGTCATAGTTGCTGGGGGAGTTGGTTGTGGGTGCGACTGGTTGAGCAGACAGGCTCTTATGTTTGAAATACCTCCTCCATAGCAGCATCGACTTCGTAATGACATACAGGACTGACATCTGTGGTCATAACCTGGTGCTCACTTGGTCCAACAGTCTAGGCTGCCATAAACTGTTGTAATTCTTCTTCACAAATTGTCTATGAGAGAAGCAAAGTCATGCTGGTCTTCCACAGCGGTCGTAGGGACGACATTGGGGACATTTGGGAGTCTATCATACTTGTTTCATCCTACCCTCCTCTGTTGCATTTTTTCTGACAATACTGGGTAACCTCTTGTGTCGTTGGAACGTCTTTTAACAGAAGAGTTCGTTACATGTCTTCTGCAATGCCCTTCATCAGGTGTGAAATTTTATCTTACTCAGTCATATCCGGGTTAACTATGTGACATAGGGCCAAAACATTCTGTATAAACGACTACGTTGACTCACAATGGGCGCTGTTCTTCAGATGGTCTTCCGATAAACGGACTTTTTGCTGGTTGTCTCCAAACGTCGTCTTAAGTTTCGTTTGAAATTTGTCCCAGCTATATCCTCGTTAAATCACTGCTGGACTGTCCCATCCAAGTAGAAATATACGTTCGTCAAGCACATTGTGTGATCCCACCTATTATACTTGGTCGAATCCTTTCAGCCATTTGTTTGGGTCTGTCAAGCGTCCTCCGAGAACACCAATGGGTTCTGATGTGCAGCAGCTTTCGTATCCATGGGTCTTTTGATGACAAGGACCTTTCGGAAGAGGTAGTGAGTATAGCCTATGTATTCCGATTATTGTTCGTGTAGGCGACGGCTCTTAAAGCTGTCTAATCGGAGCCACGGTGATGCAGATGTTTTGCAGTAGGGTCACTCCACGTGAAGTGTCCAAGAGTTCCTACCATCTTCAATTTTGATGAAATTTGTACGGTATGTACCTGAGTGCCCGACATGAACGTATGCAAAATTTCAGGTTCACCTGCAACTTGGTTCACGTACTAGAGATATGTTTGTGAAGACCACTTTTACCGACACCGAAAAGTCGCGAAGAAATATTCAAGTTTAGCATTCCACTGTTCCTAATGTAATCGAGTAAAACCCTTGGTTCTTGGTATAGTGGTACATCATTTTGTGCTCTATACACAAATGATGCAGATAAAGCTCAGAAAGCAGTACATTTGGCATAATCTCAGTTCAAAGTGGGCAATAAAACATGTAGGAGAAATTTGCCCTATAGTTTAACGAGGCATAAGTAGAGGAGAAAGTGCGCTACAGACCTACGAGTAACTGAGTCTGGTAGTGGCGTAGCCACCATGAACCAACTCAAGAATTTTCACGAATTACAAAAAAAGTCAATAGTTTAGGTGAAATATTTGCACCTTACCCAAAGAGACACCAAAATGAAAAAAAAGTTTTTAATAGAATGGAATGTACTCTGTTGAATGGCGTCAATGAAAATAATGTGGTACGTGTCTATTTTGAGATACATGACTTTGAACACGGGTAAATTTTCCACATTCATGGTTTTTAGCATATTCACAGGATCGCAGCACAGTAATTAAACATACAAGCTCGGTCCAAATTGGTGATATAGTAAATACCCAGACAGACAATAGTTTGAGAAAAGACCAGGTCTGTAGCGCAGTTCCTCCACTGCTTATGCTTCATTAAACTATGGGGCAAATTTCTCCTGCGTGATTTGTTGCCACTTTGAATTGTGATTATGCCAAGTGCATTGCCTTCTGAACTCTATCTGTTATCATTTGTGTGCAGAGTACAAAATTTTGTACCACTATACCAAGAACCAAGGGTATTGCTCTTTTACATCAGGAACAGTGGAATGCTAAACTTTAAGATTTCTTCGCGACTTTTCGATGTCGGTAAGAGTGGTCTTCACAAAAATGGCTATAGTACGTGAACCAAGTTACAGGTGAGCCTGAAACTTTGCATACGTTCATTTCGGGTCCTCAGGTACATACTGTACGAATCTCATCAAAATTGAAGATGATCGAGCTGGGAGATTCGTCTAAACTTGACGTGGAATGACCCAGGATACTCCGTGCATCCACCAAAAAGTGTCAGATTGAAAATTTCAGGTGGTCCGGAATTCGTAGAATGGTCGTTAATAGAGCACAACACTTTGCACTTAGAACAGGTTTATTGCTAACATAAGCAAACAGTCTGAACAGACTGCCTCCTGATTGGAGTACTCCGCTGTTTATTCTGGAAGTACATCAATCGTAAGAAACACATAGAACATTCTAGAAATAGTAAATAGAAAGAAAGAGATTTCGTTTGCCAGTGGCAGGATTTGAACCAGGGGCCGCCAGCACAGCAACATGCAACCCTAACCATTGCACCACACGTTCTGTCGAAAGACTCGCGGCACTTAAAACAACACAACCATCACCCAACTAGAATAGACCAGGACATGAAAATCGTCAGGACCAACAACCCCAACAAACACCTTATACAAACGTGAGAAAACTACCATATCGAGGAAGCTGAAGCCGAAAACAAACAAGTAAGAAATGGACAAACATCAATGAAAACTCACTGCTAAACGTAACACACACACTAATAAATAAATTAATAATCAGGCTAGAAACAAACACACATACCTCACTGTCACATCTCTCCCTCTCTTCTCTCTCTCTCTCTATCTATCTATTTATCTATCTCTCTATCTCTTTCGCACACACACACGCACTGGCATGTAGCAAAGATAGCTGAAACACACATTCAACAGTTGCGAACAAAATGACATACAGCAGTTGGCAACACCATACAAAACACAATCATACAAAAAAATAGTATAATATTGATATGGTGTCAGTTCTTTTGGACATGTCCGAAAGAACAGACAACATATCAATAATTGTGAATATGCCCCAACGGGCAATTGATTATTTATGTGCAGATGCATAACTCTATTCGATCCCTTGTGGAAATACAGGACAGGCTGCGGGCAAGGGGAACTAAAGGTTGAGGGACACTGCGATTGTAGCGCGCTCTATGTTGAGGATTTGGGCAGGAAGGGAAGCGTGCCTGGATAAACTAATTGGTTAAGGCTACCGCTGGCCTACATTGTGAAGCACAAATTTTCAACTTTGCCACTGAATTTCTTTTAACGCCTGGAGACGGTCGATATGTTTGAAAATTTCGAATTCGTAAAATGGCATGTGCCTAGTGCCGGAAAGAAACATCCCAGTGCGATAAATGATGAAATAAAAACAGCCAACTTGAGGCAAGTAACAATACAAGTACAACAGCATTTACGAAAACTGTAAGTTTTATAAAATCAAATTATTGTTAGTCACAAAAAATCGCCAAATCTGTTAAAACTAAACTACCAGAACGTAACAAAGAATTGTAAAACATATTAATGTACATATCAGAATGCAGACTTTCTCGGCGAATCACGGTGATGAAATCTTCTGGAATAGAAGCCGAGTCAGTGCTTCGTTCTCTGCCAACGTTTCGACAAGTTTCTTTCTTACTATCTTCAGACGAAGTGTCGGTGTCGTATCCTGTTCGGATCTTCAAAGACGCTGGACCGCAGGCTTCTCTGCACATCAAGAACTTGATAGAGTTTGTAAAGATACTTAAAGAATTACGTCTAGACAAAAATAATAACCGGGTGATCAAAAAGTCAATATAAATTTGAAAACTTAATAAATCACGGAATAATGTAAATAGAGAGATAAAAATTACCACACACGCTTTGAATGACATGGGGTTTTATTAGAACAGAAAAAAATGGAAGTTAAAAAAATGTCCGACACATGGTGCTTCATCTGATCAGAAAAACAATAATTAGTATAACAAATTAAGACAAAGCAAAGATGATGTTGTTTACAGGAAATGCTCAATATGTTCAGCATCATTCCTCAACAATAGCTGTATTCGAGGAATAATGTTGTAAACAGCACTGTAAAGCATGTCCGGAGTTATGGTGAGGCATTGGCGTCGGATGTCTTTCAGCATCCCTGGAGATGTCGGTCGATCACGATACACTTGCGACTTCAGGTAACCCCAAAGCCAATAATCGCACGGACTGAGGTCTGGGGACCTGGGAGGCCAAGAATGAAGAAAGTGGCGGCTGAGCACACGATAATCACCAAACGACGCGCGCAAGAGATCTTTCACACGTTCTAGCAATCCTCTCTCTCTCTTTTTTTTTTTTTTTTTTTTTTTTTTTTTTTTTTTTTTTTTTTTTTTTTAATAAAAACCGCATGTCATTCCAAGCGCATGTGTGGCAATTTTTACCTCTCTATTTACATTATTCCGTGATCTATTAAGTTTTCAAATTTATACTGACTTTTTGATCACCCGGTATTTCTCACTGTAAACATCACATCACTCTTCACGAGAGTATCGCTAGAAGACTCCATGACACCACTTGGGAACCACTTCAAAGAAGACATAGTGGAACTATTCCGTCATCTACTCACAACAACATACTTCAAGTGTGGAGGCAAGTTTTACCAACAGCAGCCATGGGATCCCCATTGGCACCATGCATCGCAAATATCCACATGGAATACTTCAAGGATATCGCCCTAGAAAGAGCACGCTTGAAATCCAAGATCTTTTATCAATACGTGGACGACACGTTCGCGGTTTGCCCTCATTTCTCGACCACCTGAACAACATGCACGTGAACATCAAATTCACAATAGAATTAGAAAAAAATGTGCTTGCCATTCCTCGATATCCTGATAAGGAAGATAAAGGACAGCACACTGGGATAATCAGTCTTCACAAAGGAAACACCCACGGACCTGTACCTCACCGCCGACAGCTGCCATCATCCAGCGCAACGAAAATCCGTGCTTACTACCCTTGTATATTATATTACATAAAATGCATCTTAAACCATCATTTGTTTATTAATTCCTTAAAAAATCGACTTTTTTGGCCATAGACCATCATAATAGATAAAAAAGTATTAAAATAGATTAGTTAAATGCATTTGAAAAAATAAATCTGGCCGATAACAGCAGACGTTTATTTCACTAAAAAAAATTGTAATTGATTACCCTATCAGTCGAGCAAACATAAAAGACGAGAATGGGTCTGTTTTAACATTTTTTTTATCTATAATGATGTTCTACGACCGAAACAAGTCAATTTTTAAGGAGTTAATAACAAAAGAGAGCCTTCCAAAAGAAGAGGACAACAAGCGCTTGGTGTTCCTACCGTATGCCGAGCCGCCCATGGCAAAGAACCAGGATACTTGACAAAATCAATACCAAAACCATCTTCCGGACCCTGGCAAAAATAAGAAAATTGCTGGGCTCAATGAAGGACAAATTGGGATTAAGAACACCAGAAGTCTACAGCATTTTCTGCGAATGTGGCAAACAGTGTGTAGGACACGCAGCGTTGCATCACCCAACCAACGCCTCTTTGAACACTTGAAAAGCGTTCGCATCGGATAAACGGAAAAAATCTCAGTAGTGTAGCACAGCCTTAGCGAAAACGACAAGTCCCATACTGAACAACCTAACAATAAGATACTGTGTCGAGCGAACGGTTTCTGGGACTCAGTTATTTAAAAAAAATGTTCAAATGTTTGTTAAGCTTAAGGGACCTAGCTACGGGGTCATCAGTCCCTAAACTTACAAACTACTTATGAACTACCTACAACTAAGGACGGCACAAATATCCATGCCCTAGGGGGGATTCGAACCCCCGACCGTAGTGGCCGTGCAGACCGTGACTGAAGCGCCTCAGTCCTCTCGGCCACCGCGGCCGGCTCAGTTATTAAAGAAGCAGTGGAGATACGGGTCTAGGACAACTTGGTCAACAAGGATAGCGGCTTCCTACTGAGCACCGCCGGCACACAACAATGGCAAGAACACGACAAGAGCGCGCCAAGGATACCACGACGGTGGCGGCAGATTAAATGAACAGACATGCGTCTCGCCCCCGAATAGACCGCCGGAAAGGTTCACAGATAAGGAGAAGTATCTGGCGATGGCGATAGATGTCACTCCGGTGGTACATTATGACATGTGATCTGCAGTACGGCTGACAGCTGTTAAACGAAAACAAACGGAGGATCTGCGGAATTGTATAAATCGCCTGTAAAATAATCTCATTTTATACGTACGTTCCTTCAGTGTCACAATAGTTGTTATTCTGAATACAACATTGTAATTACACATTGTGTACAAATTATGCAAATGCCGAATAGACTAATTTTACATTTCATTTTATGCATTTCAGTCTCAGTTCAGACAGATTATTTGAGGAGCTGGTGTAGTTTAATACCCTAATGCTGGATGTTAAGAGTCATTTTTCTTTTTTCTATCTGATTTGCGACAAAGAATGTAGAGAAATGCCATCGCAAGTCACGTGAAATTACTATATTCGCTCTTTATCCAGTATTACTGCAGACGTTTGATCGAAATGAGTTTGCTTCTTTGGTATTAGTAGGTACGGTACTAGTACTTATGATTTGATAGTACTTTTCATATACTATTTCAGTATAAGAATCCTTGAACCATTCCATAACACAACAAAAGCATCCTTCTTTTAACAATTCTCTTACAAATGATAATGTACTCTGTTGTTATCTGTGTGCAATTTCCTGAATGTGAATATGTTGAGTATTTTACTATAATTCCTGATTTGTCATTTGTGTGTTTATAAACATTTGAGGCGTGTTTGACAATCTTCAGTTTACTAGTGGTTTCAGAAACGGGGAGAAAAACTTTCTCTTTCAAGTTGTAACATGTCGAATTATTCATTTCTTGAAGAAATACGAAATGACAAAAACGTTCGATACATGTGAAAACAAGAACAGAGCCTTTCTTCTTTGAACCACGCACAAAACAAGAATGAAATGAATAACGTTCTGCTCCAAAGATCTTCAGCTGCAGAGACTTCTCTGGGTTCAGTTCCATCGATATATTCGGGGGGGCTAGCATCAACAAATGAACAGGTTGCACCGATGCGAGACACAGGGTCTGTCTCACGGCAGTACGCATAGGGCTGTTTTGACGTATGTTGACCGGAAATTGATACCACGTCAACTTGTTTTAAGATGTCTTCCATTTATAATTCTGCTCTTTGCTGCCACATGGGCGCTCCATTTTAACTTCGTTACTGCTTATTTATTTCGAGGTTTTCTGTTATATCGTTGTTGCTGTCTTGAGTGATTCGCACAAAACGTTCCAAAAGTGTGAGGAATACAGTTCTGACTTCAATATGTGGAAGAACCTCTACATTCACTATAAAGTTCATTTATCTGAGAACATTCGTGTGTAATGGAAAAGGTAGTGTCCACAATGCGGAACTGCATTATCAAGATGCAGTTCCTTAAAACGTCATCAAATAAAATGTTAACCTACTATACTCCATATACTATATTAAACAGCCATTTTGAGTTGGCGCGGACAACAAATGTGAATGCAAAATAAGTCGTGGAGGTAAACTGATCTGCATTGTAGGGCAGTGTCAACGTTTTCGCCATATTTATTTTGAAATATTAACCCAGATAACGCTGACGTCCTTCCAGAAGGACGAGAACAGCAGCTAACTTTCTTATTCTTGCCTACAAGAATTTATGTACAGTGTCATATTTTATTTCTTTGAATTGCCTGCTCCTATTTCAGATCAGTTGTAGGTTGTATTGTCGATTGCAATGTGGTTGGATACAGCTGCAAAGTTGAGATTCATACAGAAGATACTGAAGACTTCCTCATAGTTGGGTTCATATTTATTGAACTTTCTTCAATCTTTGAGACATTTGTATGTATATATTTCATTTTAAATGTTGTTTTAATAATAATAATTCATGAGATTAAAAGTATATGAGATTAAGATTATAAAATATTCATTTTGACTTCATTCCAGAAAGAAGGGCAGTATTGCAAAAATAATGGCGTTATTTGAAAAAGATCTCATATAACGACCTTGTGCAGTCATACAAAGGTAATTAATAGCTTCTCATTAAAAAAATTAAACCAAAAATAGTTCCATCTTATCTCAAATGTTTGTAAATCTATCGGACCAAACTGCGTGGTCATCAGTCCATAGCTTACAAACCTAAGGACAACACACACACCCATGCCCCAGAGAGGACTCGAACCTATGAAGGCGAGCAACCGCGCGCTCCACAGCATGGCACCTTAGATTGCTCGGCTACTCTACCGTGGCCTGTGCTATCTGGGTTAAACAAATTTCATTATAAGTTCCAGATAATCACAGGGAAAAATAAACACGTTTCCGTTGAGTATTCTGGTGCATCCTCTGCACATGTAATATAAACTAACTAAATTACAATGACTGCTTACTGTGTAACTTTTACCCCGTTCTGTTTATTGTAGATGAACGACTACAACATGAGATGGAAATTCCACAGCTCACATTAAACTGAATTCTTCGACAATTTCAACAACAAATTCTGTCAGGAGCAGGACTGTAGCCTTTATCTTGTATTTACATATGTGACAGTCACGTGAGCAACTTCCTGGAACGCTATTAAGCTTCAATACAATACTGTCTCTCTTCTGCTGCACATCATGTAGACTGTACTAGATAACAGATGTGGCTGATTTGTTCAGTGTGGAGCGTCATGTGTAGATAGTCATATCTCGCCACGAAATATCAGTATCTGCAGACAGTTGGTCTGACTTTCAGTATGCTATAACTTCGTATAAGAGCTCTGAAAATCATCATGAATTACACTTCCATGCAGTCATCTTCACCAAATTTTCAAGTCTGTCACACTTGACAAGAAGAATCAAATATCAGCATTGTAGATCTGTCAAAATAAGAGTGCCCTTTGAGTCATGGCAATGAATGATACATTCTAAATCCAAGCAGATGGCTCTGCCAAGAGTTAAGACAAACTCTGCAAAATAAGATTCCACTCCAGAAACCTACATCTTACTCGAGTTTGAGACGCAGCAGTATGGCCAAGTTTTTAATATTTTTACCTCACACCTGAACTCACTAATGAGCCGAAAAATGTCAAACGTTTCCACTCCCATTTGATGTACTCCAATCATAATCTTCGGCTTCCAACTGCCACTCCAATCATCTCAAACCTACCATATTTTGCGAGGTCCAGGGGACCAATCAGCTTCCAGCTACCCGTACCTACAATCTTTATCTGCTCAACATCCTATAGGGAGCCTCTCACACACTGATATTGTCTGGCGCCTGTCAGTCACAGTTTTGCAGACAATCACACCATATAAATGGCAAGGGGTTGCTTCATCCCTATCGCTGCCCACACCAGAGCAATAAAACATAAAATTTACCTTCTCGAGACTGTCGGCAGGGACTCTGAAAATACGACCACTACGGTCAGGGGTTCGAATCCCCCCTCGGGCATGGATATTTGTGCCGTCCTTAGTCTTAAGTAGTTCATAAGTAGTTTGTAAGCTTAGGGACTGATGACCCCGTAGTTAAGTCCCATAAGTTCTACAAACATTAAAACTCTGAAAATAGTCTCTGTGCGTTCACCATAGTCAATCCCTTCACACATGCCAACCAAGTTCCTAATACTGCAGCATTCAAGAAGAGGTGGATGGTGCCTGCATAACTGCAACCCAACTCAAAGGCAACTGCTCAAGCAGGTAGTCTTCCTTCCCATCCCAGAGACCTGTACAAAGATGTAAAGATTTGTCATACTTCTCTCTAGCCTCCACCAATAGGCCTGCTCTGCTGACCAATGTTGTCAGCTCAAGTCAGAATACAATAGAAATTACTCTACATATCTGATAATCGTTACTAATAACACTAAAAACTCGTCCATAATCAAAGAAATCTACTAACTGTAATTTGTGACAGCATATTACTGAATGTAATAAGTGAATTATATTCTACAGTATAACAAAATTACTACTAAAACTTTAAGATATTGTTTGGTTTAAGAAAAACTGCTTAGTACTTAACTTAGTACGAAGTTAACACTTCTTACCTTGTGTCTGTCAGAATGCAATACTGTTCCATGTTAAATTTCCATGGCAATATTGAAATGTTTTATCATCAGATTACAAAATTATTCTTTTGCATGTTTTTAAATACTACTACTGTTATAACTACTTTAACTCAATTCATTATTTGTGATTTATATAGCAAAGTAGTGGACCTAAACGAAAATACTGCTACTTTAGCCAAACAGCAAGAAATTCATGAAATTAACTATTTGAATAATAAAAGTCTCTTAATTTATAAAATAGTAAACAATTTAATTTATATAATCACTGAAATATAAGTTACACACACAGTAATCCCAAAGATTAAGCGGAAATATGAATGCTTATTTCACAAGGAAAGTTTTATAATCTGCAAAGTTATGTACAAAGCCTGTTCTAAACAAGAAACCAACATGGCTAGTAAAATACTTAGGGAGATACGAGAACAATGCAGTCTTAACATTTGTTAGTAATTCTGATATAACAACGCTGCATCCTCTTCCAGCTGTGACTAGTCTCATATGAGTAGTTTAACCTTCCAATTATTTATTCATTCTCTGACTGCAAGATCCTACCTATCTGATTTTACGTTGTCCGTCATATTTGATTATGGCAAATGAGTTTTGTTTAGTTTGTACATGAGAAGAATTGCTTTCTTACGTTTTGTTTTGAACTTTATGTCAATACACGATGTAGTAGGCTGGTATGTCTATGGAATTTAAGCGTATTTTAATTTCTTGTTCTTATAACATTTCGTAGCATCCATATTTAAATTTGGCAAGAAACTAAATATGAACACCTATGACGTGCATGCTCAGAAAACTGAAGTTCATCATCCAGGCCATGGAGGTAAGAATATTTACCTCCATGATACAGGTAGTATAGAGATTAGTGAGGGCACTACAGCCTCATGCATTTTTGCTGTCGATTTGCTACACTAAGGCCAGGTTTCCAGTTTTTCTTACACATGCGCTTCCCCACCACCATTCCCTATATGCATGTTAGCATTTCCACACGCCAATGTAGGAAACGCTATTAACGCTACTTTCAAGATGGCCCCTAGTGAAATTTTTCATGCGAGAGTTGTACACCTTTTAAAGCCAACTCACACTATCCGCCATGTCAGTGTCACATTACAGCACTATCACATCAAGTTGTATTTATTCACACTGTCCGTCATTGTCCATTACGTCAATTCGCCTGTCCTAATACATGGTCTTGAAAGTGAGGTTATGAGTAGCGTTCTGTTATGTAGAAAGTCATAGTTTAATACTGGAAATGAGAGAACAACAATGCTAAATGTTATTGATGGCCAAAGAAAAATTTACAATGTATGTTTTTGGCCAACTTAGGGTTGTAAAGTGCTGGGAACTGAAACAACATTTTAAAACATCGAAGTCTATTTTCAAGCGAAAAAATAAACATATGAACCAATCAAAAATATTTATAAAAGCATAAATAGAGCCTGTTTATTTTATGCATTATGATTTGCCTGCTGACATTGTCAATACCATTGTAAACAACTGATTGTTTGTTCTGCATTGTTCTACATTAGCACTGACTTTTTCATTTAAAATGTTATTTGATACCAAATGTGTCATCAAATTACAATCTTATTCAAATAAACAGTTTGCTTCCATCTTTTCTCTTACAGTATTTCAAAACATAAACCATTTTTCGGTTTCAGATATGCGACCTCGATTTTAGCAGGTCACTCACTTGAGAAAAATATTTAAGTAATCACAAAACATTTGGAATTTACTACTCAAAAAATGTACAACAATAAAATAAAGATTAATAAAACACATTTGGATATAAAACGTATAATCGTCGACTACAATAAGGAAATCAAATAACCAAAACAGGTTAACTTCCAATGTAAACAGGCGACCGTTCCGTCAAAACATTCTTCTCGAGAAAGCTTGACGTGACGTGACGTGACAGTCCACTGACAGGTAGTGTGAATGCCGCCATTATTAATACATTGTGGAATGTTCTGACAGACAGTGATGTGATGTGTAGACAGTGTGTAATTAAAGACCTCGGAGGAAAATGATGATAAAGGCATGTTACGTCACGTCACGGCACCGTCACGTCAAGATGTATTCACACTGTCCGTCAGTGTCCGTCACGTCAATTCGCCGATCTCAATACGCGATGTTGAAAGTGAGGTTATGAGTAGCGATCTGTTATCTAGAAAGTCATAGTTTAATACTAGAATTGAAGGAACAACAACGCTAAATGTTATTGACAGCCATATAAAACTTTACAGTGTATGTTTTTGGCCAACTTACTGGGAACTGAAACAACGTTTCAAAACATCGACATCTATTTTCAAGCGATAAAATAAACATATGAATACATCAAACAACACTTATAAGAGCATAAATGGCGTCTGTTTACTTTATCCATTACAATTTGCCCATTGACATTGTTAATACCATCGTAAACAACTGAATTTGTGTCTTTCGTTAGAACTGACTTTTTCATTTAAAATGTTATTTAATGAGAAATGCGTAATCAAATTACAATCTTATTCTAATAAACAGTTTGATTCAGTCTTTTCTGTTACAATGTAAAATAACATTAACCAATTTTTGGTTTCAGATATCCGACCTCGATTTTAGGGGGACACTCAATTGATAAAAACATTTAATTCGTCTTGAAACATTTGAGATTTACCCCTAAAACGAAGTATAACAACAAAATAAAGGCGAATAAGACTTATTTGCTTATAATTGGAATCATTGACTGCAATATTTAATTCACGTGACGAAAATAGGTTAACTTCCGTGGTGGCAGACGACCGTTCCGTCAAAACATTCTTCGCGAGAAAGCTTGACGTGACGTTGACGTGACGTGACGGACAGTGTGAATGCCGCCATTAGAAATACATTGCGGAATGTTCTGACGGACGGTGATGTGACATGACGTGACGGACAGTGTGAATTGGCCTTAACCCTCATTCATAAAATTCTGAGATATGATGAATTATATGTTTGAAAAATATTTTCTGTTACATGTTTTAATATTTATATTTGCCATCTCATTGCAGATTCAAGTACTATTTGAAGAAAACGAAACATTCTGTTCGATATGATTGTTTGCACCAAATACAATAAAAATACAAAAGTTGAGAATTATCTTTATTTTGTCCCAACATAATGAAGGAAAGGTTCGTTTAAGCAGCTGCCAGAAAGCTACTTTCAAGTGCGAGAAAGTAGGCTTTCCTGTGCATGCACAGCTATGATGATGTATTTGGAGCTTGCACTGCTTGAACACTTTTCATCCCAATTCTGGTAGCATTCTCGTGCATAGCGGAGCATCAATAGCTGAACTGTGACCTTATTATTGTTTTGGTATTCCTATATAATGCCAATCAGTCATGCAGAACAACAGTGGTTTATTTTTCAGTTTTATTAGTGTAACTTAATGAAATCGTGATATGGGTATTACTTTTCACATAATGCATCAAACATACAAAGTAACGAAAATATGTACAATGATGAAACACTGAACGACATGCTGGCAGTGTGTTCCAGTAATTTGCCTGTACACTTAAAACGTAAAAAACACTAGTTAAGACATAAATTGAAGCTTTGAGAATGTATTACATTTTTTCGTGGATGCTAGGTGTCCAAAAGAAAACATTTTTTAAAATAAAGCTGACATTATAGGTATTTGTTTTATATGAAGATGACTCCATCTGGAGCCTGGTGCAGAGCGACCATATTAAAATTATTAAAATTGGAAGAACCAGCTTTGGCCGCATTGAAACCTTTATTTTTGATATATTACAGATCGATTTCTGTCAGTGTCTGACCATCTTCAGTGCTAGAATCCCTGTGGGGCCACAGAAAATTGCATTTTGTGTATTAACATAGGATATATATATATATATATATAATTAAAAATCTAAATACCTCTAATATGCCTAGTTTTTTATTTCAGTCAGGTTAGTACATTAATCGTGTTAGTAATTTTAGTAATTTATATGCAAATATTATATAAGTACTTGACACACAACAAAGTACTTTTCTCAGTTGTAGAGATGATTTATTATTTCTCCATGAAAATACCCACAAGACAGGTACGTTATTTGAAATACATTCACATCAGGCGAAACACAATTTAGGTCATTTGGATATTTTTTGCTTACTCGTACATGCAAGTACTCGAGGAATTTCAGAAAGGTACATGATGATTGAATGCCTAGTGGAAAGGGAAGACGTAAATTTTGAGTTACAAAGTGAATTGAGAGGAGAAATTAGTTGGGAGCCTCTACAATCTAATGATGGAGTTGGGAAATAAGGAGGAAGATGTTTTGTGATACCATTTTTAAGTGAATAGATGAAGTTTTAAACATTTATAAAGACATGTTGGCACTTTTATTAAAATTGAAATGTTCTCCAATGTGGAATGGTATAGCTGCTCATCTAACGTTGGCAGTTGCCTTAAAATGTCTTGTTTCATGCCATTCATTTGCCTCACTGAAATATACTTACTTTATCGCTGAACCTGCTATTTCCAGGTTCATGCCCAACGCCTTGGAGGCAAATTTAACTTTAACTTCACTTTAACTTTATTGTATAAAACATGTGTTCCATGCATTACAATATGTCATATTTTGCATATATTTGTCATAATGGATTGAGGTCAGGTAAATAAGGTAAAATAGAAAATCATGCCATGCATTAAAACAAAAATGCAGGATTACATATAATGTTAAATCATACACAAAAAAGCAGAAATTAAAAACGGATATAATACAGCTAAAAATCATTCTAAGATCAAGAGTAAAAGATTAAAACCTATTTGAGGTATAGACATACCTTAAAACATTATGTGTAAAATATCAGATAGAAAAGAGAATACAGTACACTATAAAAATGAGGTAACATGCATCTCAGTGTAAAAATGATAGCTAAAAATGCTGTGATATATCATGCCAAGCCTTAAAACAGTACTAGAGAGAAGACAAGCAAAATAAAATTACATACTAAATTTGCCTACATGCATTGTGACTGATTTAAAAAAGGAAACAAAATAACATACACAATAATATATGGCAAAATATATACACATATACACACACACACATATATACATATAGTATAAAATAGTCATGCCATACAACAAAATAATACATGCAGTAATCTTTGATGTACGTGTTATTAGAGGTCATCTAGACTGTAAGGGCATTTAGATGTAAGCCAGTTCTTGAGTTTACTTTTAAATTTAGATCCTTCTAGTTCCTTCAAGTAGCTAGGTAATTTATTATAAAGGATAACCCCTTTCACATAAGGGTTATTTTCAGTTCTGGAAAAATTTCTTCGTATTCTAAAACAATCATGCTTTTGTCTTGTATTATATTCATGTATTTGATCATTCACATGTGTATATTTGTGGTCCTCTTTTACCAGTATGATAACCTGGTAAGCATATAGTGCATATAAAATGAGCAGCTTATAGTCAATAAATAAGTTTTTACAAGATGATCTTGCATCCACCTTGGCCACAAATCTGATTGCTCTTTTCTGTATCAAGAAAGCTTTGTTTAATTAGCTTTGGTAGGTACCTCCCCACAGTAAGAAGCCATATGTCATGCAGGGGTAAATAACTCCAAAATAAACTATCCTTAAACTGTGTGAGTCCAAATAATGTGAAAGACATCTTAATAGATAAGTGCCACTTAACATCTTGGAGGACACATAATCAATATGCTTCTGCCACACAAAGTTTTTACCAAAAAACATACCTAAAAATTTACAAAAGTCGTTACTTTAAAAAATTATAGTATTCTTTACAACAGATATAGCAGGAACATGGTTTCCTACGCCAAAATTCACCAACTCAGTTTTCCTTATGTTAACTTTGAAATCAATTTCTGTAAAAATACTCACATGCAACCTCGACAAGGTATGTAATAACTGCCTTTAATTCTAGGTTACTATTTTCCCAACACAGCCCTGAAGTGTCATCTGCATACATTCTGGTGGAAACATTCCTAACAGATGGGAATGCATTAAAATAATAAATATAGAGACAGGGAACAAGATGGGAACCTTGAGGAACTCCAGAACCAACCATATGTTTACCCGATTGCACCCCCGTCAAAGTCTTTCCATCGCAAAATTGAATTTCTGTGCACTGGATTTTATTTTTTTAGAAAGGAATGAACAAGTCTTAATATCCATCCAGGTACATCATATGCCATTAGTTTGTGCAAAAGAATTACATGTTAACACGGTCAAAGGCCTTAGATAAATCAAGAAAGAGACCAGCCACCTTACAACCAGAATCGAGCTTGTCCAGAGCATCATGGACAAAATCCACAGCAGCATATATTGTGCTCCTATCTTGTCGAAAGCCATGTTGAAAATCAGCCAAAAGTCCTCTAGTGGTAAAATGATCATCACGTTTAAGGACAAGAAATTTCTCTATTTACTAATAACAGATGTAAGTGATATCGGTCTAAAATTTTGAATATTGGTGCTGGGTCCCTTTTTATATATAGGTTTCACAATAGTAAATTTAAGGAGATCTGGGAATACACCACTTGTAAAGACCAGCCGGATAAGATGGGTTAGAACGGAAGCCAATTCTAATTTACATTGCTTTAAGAGTTTGGGAGAAAAATTGTCCCATCCTGATGAAGATTTATTCTTAAGTGTAGCAATGGCTTCAATAACATTTCTAGTAGTAATTTTAAGTGACATACCCAAGTCGACCATACTAAAGTCTATATCATTATGTAAAGTTTGTCCTGGTACGATTGGGTCATTTTTTACCAAGTCAACAAAATAGTCATTAAATTTCTCACTGATAATATGAGGGTCACCAATGACCTCTTCATCTAGTATTAAATATACATTTTCGTTTTTCATACTTGCACTATCTTGAGCTCTAATATTCTTAACAAATGCCCAAGAACTCTTAGACACATTGTCAGATGTTGCAATCTCATATTTTATATGTTCAGCTTTAGCTTTTTTAATCTCCTTACGAAATAGTAATTCACAATTCATTACCAGTCTATACAAAAAGATCATACATGCTAAGCATTTCTGAATGTAGTTCAAGTGCATGAGCATCCAATGAGACCTTTCCAATTTTACTATCATTTATTTTATTTTGTTTGTAGAATTTTTTTACTGGACAATTCATATCTAGGTACCATATAAGAGTATTGAAAAAGGCCTGATATTGGTTGTTCACTCCTTCACTAGAAAAAACAAGGTCCCAATTTTCAGTGGCTAAATTATGCTTCAAAAGTTCAACATTTCTATCGGTGAATTTTCTTTTAAATTTCACTGATCTGAACCAGATATGTGTCAGTAGATTATTGAAATCTATTAACTGTGCAAAGTGATCAGCTACAAAACCGTTTATCACAGAAGCCTCAAAACAATCTATATCAGTAATTACATGATCAATGGATGAGGAGTTATTATGAGTCATTCTGGTTGGTATGTGGCCTAGACAGTCAATTAATCTGTAAGATGCAATGAGGTCCAAAAATTTTGTCCTATCACTGTTCTCGTTTAGTGTGTCTACGTTAAGATCACCCAAAACACATACATGAGCATTTTTATTTTCATAAATATTATTTAAAACAGCTTCTAAGTTGTCATTAAAACAGGGAAGGAACCATTTGGGGATCTATATATCCCCAGAATAGAAAGTACAAATTTTCCAACTGTTAACTTCACCATGGCAATTTCAAAATCCAGATCTACACAATAATTATTCACCCAACAAATTTATTAGGTAAATCTTACCAGGGTGTCTCTCACCAAGACAGCAACTCCACCACCTTTATGAGCACCTCTACAATAAAATGAAATTAAAGTATAATTCATAAACTTAAAAAGACATAAATCACGCACACCTCGTTGATGCTCAGTTAGTACTAAACAGTCAGGAAGGAAATCAATGACAAATGTTCAACATAATCGAACTTATTGCCAAGACCTTCAACATTTTGGTGTAAAAGACGTAGGTTAGTTTTATGCTTTTCTTTCGGATTACAGCTGTTTACTTCAGGAGGCTGCTCCCTAAAAAAGGAGTTTGTGTCCTATTTTCAGTTAGCCTAGTAAGTTTTGTGTTAAAAGTGTTTCTAGGTGGTTCATACTCCTTCACAAAAATGCCCCTTGGCCAGAAGTCTTCTTCGAGTAAAACAGTAAAATCCTTCTCTGACACACTTACCTTAAAACTGTTATATGAAGAATGTTTTGTTCTAAGCTGATCACAGCTAAAATTCACAATACCCCCGTCTTTAATATAACTTTGAACTTGCTCCACTGTAGTCTCATTGTCACACCAAGAGATAAAAATCCATTTCTTTTTCTCTGATGATTTAAGGCCACTTTTTGAGATATTAGATCCAATTACAACAGATTTCGTATTTTTACCTTTTTCTTGGATTACGTCTGTCGTTTTTACAATCTGTACAGTATTTTTTGCAGAGGCATTTTCACGCACAAGAACTGAACTGTAGAGAGAAGGTTTTAAGGAGTATGAATTGACAGTTACTCCTTCAGTAGTATTTGATAGAACGTTTGTGTTTTCAGATAACTCTGTCACTCTGATTTCATCATCTTGTTTGTGTTTCTGTATCGATTGTTGCCTATTAGAGCATTTGAAAGACTGTGTCCGAATAATGTCTTCCTCTTGATAGAGTTTTTGTTCTGGTAAACAGCCCACTTTTTCCTGATTAAGTGACACTTTGTTTCCTAAATCAATTGAATTTTCAGAAACCATGTCAAGTTTCTTTTTCAGGATTACTTATCATTTACCACATCCTTAACTAAATCTGCCAGCTTGTTGACAGTAGCATTTAGTTCTAAAATGCTTTCAATGTCAAAAACTTTTTTCACTAAAATATCTAGTCTCATTCCACACTGTGAACATAGCCATCTCGATTTTTCGCCTAAAATCATCATAGACTCATACTCATCATCAGAAATTTCCACACTTACAATGATACCATAAACAACAAAAACCCTCACACTGGACAGCTTTGTCCACGTCATATACTATTCCTTTGCAGTATACACATAAATTCACATCTTCACCAGCCATTGCTCTAAGAGGTATACCACCATACAACTAAAGTGGTACACAAAATAGCTAATATGATGTATTAAAAGTCCATGTAGGTTATTTGTGCTCAATTTTAACCACTGTACCTTATTTTGAATGTTTGGTAGGCTACGTTTTACACACACATTGAGCAGTTCCCGACAAACAGTTCTATAAATGAACATGGAACCAGATCCAGCCATCATTTACCATATCAGGGTTGTCAACACTGTGCCGGCGTGTACGTTCCGAGTATTTGCTGCAGTAAATAATCACAAAAAACGTTGTTTTTAAGCTATTTTTAAACGTTTCAAATTGTTATAAATATAAGTTTTGTTACATTAGTGGAAGTGTTAGTGTAGTGTTAAATAAGTTAAACGAGAAAAAAGTGTATTTTTCTTCTTGTACCTCTAGCATGTATTTGTTGGCCTAATTCAACGCGCACGAATTGTTGTACAAAGTGACTAAAACTTTACCCATTCTTCTATTTTTCACTCGCTGCATATAGTAGTTCAGGTTTAAAAAGTCAATCAACCACAAATGCACGTAAAACAGTGTAGATTAAAATTGCATGATATAGCAAAAGTGTGTAGTTGTTTGTAGGCCTAATTTTGTTTTCATGAGCGAGTACATTTTTATTTAGTGCCCTTTCAGTTTATTCTATTTATACTTGGGTGAACAGTTTTTTTAAGTGCCTCTTGGTGTAACTTTTACGTTTTAGTAAATACTTAATCAAGTTTATAAGATATCTGTTTTTACCATGGGTGAGAAGTGTGTGATATGCCATCAGATCGTTAGTTCCAGGGTGTGGTGTGATAGTTGTAGGGTTCTTTCATTGGGACGAATGTAGTGGCGTGGGAAAGGGGTAGATAAATGAGGCTCACCAGTGGTTTTGTAGGATATGCAGTAGAGATAGGGAAATAGTGGAGCAGGAGGGGAAAAATTGCAGCTCTTCAAGCTGAATTAGATAAAGCAAGGGAGAACCTGAGCAGGTTAAAGAGGGAGAAGGGTGAACAGCGTTGGGAAGTGGCAACAGGTAACAGGGGGAACAGGCACAGGACAGTTTCAGAAAGCTATGTCATTAATCTGAAAAATATATTTGACCTGTTTCCTTAATCAGAATCAGATGAGCCTCATATAGCTGGAGCTCTAGAATGAGCACAACAAACTTTGAAGAAGAATTTGAAAAAAGGGAGGGAAATTTGTGAAAAGAAAGGAAGTCTTGTTGTTAGGTAGCTCTCATGGTAGAGGTGTTGGCCAACTACTGCAGGAAGAGCTAGGTCCAGAGTACAAGGTCACAAACTTTTTCAAACCAAATGCAGGTCTGGGCCAGGATCAAAGGATATAGGTTCTTTATGCAAAGATTTTATAAAATAGGATACCGTGGTTATAGTGGATGGTCCGGGAAATAGCACTGACAAAGACTCTGATTATTCCATAGGGAGTGACCTGGCGAAGTTAGCATCAACAACGAAGCATACTAGTGAGGGATTTGTGTCTGTTTTGAGACGTCATGATCGGCCTCATTTGAACTCTTCTGCCAGGAGAGTGAACTTGGAGCTGGAATGACTGCTCATGTCAGACATGGGGTCCCATATTGGTTTGATTTCTGAGGATGCTATCTGTAGGCCTTCACCTCAACAGGAAAGGGAAGGAAAAATTGTCTAGGTTCATTGCAAGTAACTTACAGGGGGGGGCAATAACACAAATAGTAAAATACCAGTCGTTACAGTTCTCAGAGGGATGCCTTTTTTAGGATAGGAAGGGGGGAAAGAAAACCACTTTTGAGACAGCATGGAAAACACCATCAGAGTGAAATAAATCGCAATTTGCGATCAGTTATGGCTTCACTGTACTAGGTTTAGATGGAATATCGAAGTGTGGCGAATGAAAAATTGTGCCCGGCCGGGATGCGAACCCAGGATCTCCTGCTTACTAGCCAGACACGTTGACTACTCCGCCACCGAGGACACAATGACCAGCTCGACTGCAGAGGACTCTTCCCTGCACATCTCCCGCCACACCCAAATGTCTGTTTGCCACACTGGTTCATTCCTATTATCACAGCCTATTTGTTCTGTAATGCAGCCTGTATACTGTATTCCTGTATCAGGGAGAACAGACCATGAGGTATCGAGACACAATTAATTGTCGTCAGGAGCCCAGCCTCAGCTGTGTAACTAGTAGTAAACTATTTACCAAGCCCCTACAGGAAATTATAATCTCTTCCTAAATCGTCTAGTAGCTCTATTGGATTATTTAACAGGAAGAAATCTTGGTTGCTGGTGACTTTAATACAGATTTTCTTATTCATTCTTCCTGTAAACATTTATTGCAGTCAGTAACATTGTCTTTCAATCTAACTCATACTCTAAACTTTCCAAATAGGATAACTAAATCATCTAGGACAGACATTGATAATATTTTTATAGATAAATCAAAGGAACAAAATCATATCATAATACCAATAATTAATGGCCTATCAGATCATGATAAGCAGCTACTTCTTTTAGGTACAGATTCTAAGCAGATTATGGAGAGTGCTAAATCTACATACAGGAGAGCAGTCAATCCAGCAAAAATTGAGAAATTTCAAAAATATGACCTGGAAAGATGTTTATAGTACTCATGGCATGAATGGAAAAAAATGACATATTCATTAATAATGTCCGTATTTTGTTTGAAAACTGTTTTCCTCTAAAAAGTCCATAACAAAAACATGGATTACACAAGGAATAAAGATTTCATGCAAGACATAAAGAAAAATGTAGATATTAGCTAAGAGTAGTTCCAATGATGATGACTTAGCTAAATATGAGGAATACTGTAAAATATTTAAAAAAGTAATTCATACATCTAAACAAATGCACTTTGAGAAAAAGATAGCAAAATCAGACAAGAAAATAAAAGCAATATGGGATATAGTGAAAGAAGAAACTGGTAGAAACAGACAGGAACAGGAGCAGATAGCATTAAAAGTAAATGATACATTAGTAACTGATGGACATAGTGTGGCAAATCTATGTAACAAGTACTTTATACCTTTAATTGATAGTATGGGATTGTCAGGGCCAGTAAATAATGTCCTTCAATATTTGAAACTAGCATTTACAAATAATTTCAGGAACATGAATGTGTCACTCACTTTACCATAAAAAATAACTTCCATACAAAATCTGTAAAAACAAAGTTAATTAAAGCATGCTCTTGTGAATTTAGAACAATTTGAAGTTATTTATGTAACCGGTCTGTTATAACTGGAACATTTCCTGATTGGTTAAAATGTGCAGATATTAAACCTCTATTCTAGAAAGGGGATAAAGAGATACCTTACCAGCATTCTAAAAATTCTAGAATAGGTAATGTACAAGCAGCTTCTCAACTACCTAGCCTCAAATGACATATTGTCTAGAACACAGTTTGGATTTCTGAGAGGTCCTGATACCAAGAACGCTATTTACACCTACAGTGAAAATGTACTTAATTTATTAGATAATAAATTACAAGCAGCAGGTATTTTCTGTGAGTTTCAAAGGCGCTTGATTGTGTGAACTATAACATCCTTTGAAGTAAATTATAATTCTATGGTGTCAGGAAGTGCTGTAAAATGGTTCAAGTCATACCTCGCTAACAGGAAACAAAGGGTGCAAGTGCAACGTACTAGTGAATTAAGCCAACAGTCATCATCATATTGGGAAGAAATTACATGTGGTGTTCTACAAGGATCCATCTTGCGGCCATTGATTTTTCTTTTTGATATTAGTGACCTCTCATCAGTCACACTGCCAGAAGCAGAGATCGTTTTGCTTGCAGATGATACAAGTGTTGCAATAAATAGCATGTTGACATTAGTTTTAGAAAGGCCTACTAATGATATTTTCATTAACATTAATAAATGGTTTAAAGTCCAACTCATTGACATTAAACTTTGAAAAGACTCACTACATGCAATTCAGAACATGAAAGAGATTCCCATCCAGGATAAGCATAAACTATGAAGAAGAGCAGATAGAAGAGGTTGACAGTATAAAATTCCTGGGATTACAGCTTGATAATACATTCAGGGAGGAGCACACCACAGAACTGCAGAAACGACTCAACAAATCTGCATTTGCAATATGAGTGGCATCAGACATAGGAGACATAAAAACAATAAAGCTTGCATACTTTGCTTACTTCCATTCCATAATGTCATATGGTATAATATTTTGGGGTGACTCTTCAGTCAGTCAAAAGTCTTCAGAGTCCAAAAGCATATAATACGTATTATTTGTGGTGTAAATTCATGGACATCCTGCAGAAGGCTCTTCAAAGAATTGGGTATATTAACTACTGCCTCTCAGTATATTTATTCCTTAATGAAATTTGTCATAAATAATATATTCATTTTCCCAACAAACAGCTCAATTAATACCTAACAATACAAGGAACGAAAATGATTTACACAAGGACTTAAAAGCACTTACTTTAGTTCAAAAAGGGGTCCATTTTCAATAATTTACCATCAACCATAAAAAAATTTAGCTACAAATTAAGATCAGTTTTAGAGGAGCCTAAAAGACTTTCTAGTGGCCAACTCCTTCTACTCCAGTGACGAATTTTTAAATAGAACTAAATGATGCATTTATCTATATTCAAACTATTAGTATTATTATATTATCAGCTTGTAAAACGTGTATGTACGTGTATTAGTAATACACGAACCAACTAATCTAATCTACATCTCTATAAGAAAAAGATATCAAAACACAAAATAGTTTGTTATATGACGGAATTAAATTATACAAGAAACTTTCACAGCGTATCAAAGACAAAATTGAAATAGGTGAATTCACGAAATCACAGAAAATATCTGAGACATTTCGCGAAGACGATGAAAATATATTCGGGGAAGAAAAATGTGAGAAAGTAAGTAGAGCCTGCTCCAACTGTCATTCTATTTGCGACAGGCGACGACGTTTGAATTTGGCTGTTCACATGCCCATACTTGCATGCAAAAGTCAGCATGCGCCAACGATACCTTCACCCTTAAAAACTTTTTCGTTTCGATCTGGTTTCGATCTTTTAGCCGATACTTAGGTGTGCAGGAAGGTACCAATCAACTTACACGATACATCCATTTATATTTTTTGAAAATTGGTTCCAATCAAAGAGATATATTTCTTTGGTTCCAATTCTAGAATGTAATGTTGGCTGCCCTGTAACTTGTGCCCGCCATTATCTGTGTTTAGTGTGCTGTCTTTAGTATACAAGTATACCCGGTGTGTGAGGTGTATAGTTAGTGTTTATATATAATTTGTAAATATGTCGAAACCAGAAGATGCAGTCGAGGGAGTGGACACTGGGGAAAACTCGGTATGTTTTGGTGTATCTCATACTTTCAGAAAGATCAAGACGTTCTTTGTCTGGCATACATTTTGGTCCTACAATGTCTTATTATTTATTGTTTTTATTATTGTTTTGGCCTATGAAATAACAAATCTATATAATGTTAGCCCTTGACACTGATAATATTTTTGTAGAATGCATCGTCAGCCGACACGATGTCATCGAGGGAGAAACCAGAAGATTATGAAGTGAAAGTAGTGAGTGATCTAAACCATTATGATATTTGTGATAATCAGTTTCAATGAATCATTGCGTTGATTGTGTATTCATGTGTTTCGAAGGTTACTGATCGGAGCAAGCGATTTGATTATTTATTGAAGCAGACCGAAATCTTCACCCATTTTATGTCCAATAATCAAGGTGGGAAGACACCTACCAGTCCATTAAAAGTTCGACCTGGCCGACCGAGGAAAGAACAACCAAAAATTGATCCTGGAGAGTGAGTATTTAGTTTTTATGTGAAAGAGCCACAGCTCCCTGTGCAGTAAGATATTTGACACATTCATGTCGCGTCAGGTGTGTTGTGCAGTTTTCACCATTAGGTAGGCTTATATGATATGGTTGTTGTGTATTAACCAATTACTTGAAGCTATATAATGCTCTGTAATAAAATATAGTTAAGATTCCAGACGTTGCTTAGGTGCCCCGTATTGATTAAAGGTGACAACAAAGAATATTTTATTTATTCTGCATCTGCCACATTTAAGTAATATGTCTTTATATAACTTGGAAGTGCGACCATGTTTATTTATCGTATGGCAGATGCAACCATCTTCTATGTAGTTAAGAAAAGTACTAATACAGTGTATAGTTAATTTATAATTTCTGTGCACTACAAATATTTGTCCAGGTGTTATTTATAGCCTACATATAATGTGTATAAAAGTGATTATTGTTTACTTCAATTCCATTAATAACTGAAATAATGCACTTTACTACAGGTAATAGGAATAGGAAGTTAGTTTGTGACAACTAAAACTTGGTATCTTTAATCCAGCATAGAAGTAAATATGTAATTGTATTCACTCCTGCTTTTTAGGCAGTTGCACTGATCCCAACATTGCTGGAGACACAGCAGTTATCACAACTGGAAGGACTATGCAAACACCCCTTCTGTCAGGTTCTCAACTTTTCCCAGCCCATTATGACAGACAATGCATATGTGTAGCTCAAAGGTGTTTAGCAGTAATTTTCTTACATACATGATCAAACAAGGCTATGCCTTAATTCACATGATATATCAGCAATTATTATTCTCCAGGTATCTGCATACATATGGGAGATTTCACAGCCGTGGGAGAAACAGTTGCACTGTGCTTGTTCCAGTCAAAAACTAATACACCTAAAAGTGTAAATAAATCGTTTTACCATCAACTCTTAACTGCTGCTTGACAACCTTTGACAGTAGAAGTTCATTTCCTATTGCGTAATATTGAAGAACTGACAGTAGCTAGGCACACTGTCATAAGCCTTTTCTAGAACTTTGAAACATGATACAATTCTCTGTTCCACTCATAGCACTTCTCCACTGCCGAAGCTAAAGACCTGGTCCTTACAGTCTCTAAGAGGCCAAAACTCCCACTGTTTTTCGCCCATCCTGTCTTTAACTAATACTTGCCCTAAATAGCTCATAAAGAAAATAGCAGAATCTCTTCACTGAAACATGCAGCAGTGCTTCCAAGCACCTCTTAGCAGCTTGAGTTGTAAACTAAACTGAGAGTGAATGGCCAATTAACACTGTGAAAGTTAGAAAACTTACATCATTCGTCGGCGTACTTCATAGAAATAGGATATGCTTGGAAGAGGGAGTGTATGTCTTATATGCGGCTGTAATAGCTAACTACAAACAGTTATGCACTCTGAAATCTTTCTTCAGGTTCCCAAAAAATAGACAATTCTAAATATGATTTTAAGGATGATACTATTAGGCCTTCTGAGATCTTTTAATAAACAGTGTCTTTAACGCTTTGATTTAGCCTACCCTTTTTTATAAGTTCTTTATAGGTCAGACAGTGGGTTATTTGTAAGGGAAGACTGATGGGTAAAGGTTAGAGAAAGAAGGGCTCTGAGCATTTGAATAAAAGCTGTGTATTCGGCCCGGACTACTTTGTGGGGAAAGATTTCAGAAATAAGATTTTGTAAATCCAAGGGTAAACACAATTTGTTCATTGCCTGCAGTTTTTCTTTTTTAACGGTGGATAACATGTTATAACAACATATGTATAATGGCATGTTTTATTTAAATCCCTTCATTTAAATCATAGATGAGGCTTTTGAAACATCAGCACAATACCTTCACTATCAGCTGTTTGTATTTAAGCAAAAATTATATTTTATGAAACACAAGGCTAAACAGAAATTCATAATAATGTCTTTAATTTTCGTTGTCATTTCCAGTATTTCGCCTGATGCACTGCCTTTCGTTCTGCTGCCTAACTGGTCATCAAAACTGCGTTCATGTATAAACTTACATCATGTATTGAGTCATTTTCAGTTTGAATTCTATCCACGTAAAATGTGCACATTATGAAGAGTATTATTTGTCTGTCTACACAACAACAATTAGTGTTATTGTTTTTCACCATAGGTGTTTCATTTCACTGAATGTAAAACTTCTTCAGTTGTCGGAAATGAAAGCTACCTATGGCTTCATTTGTTTTTCGTAGTTCGAAAACAGTTTGATAAAAATTTGTAATATATTGATATTTATTTTTATATATATATATATATATATATATATATATATATATATATATATATAATATTATAGAAGGAGACCTTCCAGGTACGAAAATGGTATAAAATAAAGATTTTTGACTTACCTAAAGTACAGGCTGGTCGATAGGAACACTAAACACACACAAAAACACACAACCATTCGAGCTTTCGCCACCAGTGGTGGCTTCTTCGGGAAAAAGAGGGAGGAAGGAGAGGAGAAAGGGAAGGATACGGGTTTTAAGGAAGTGGAAAAGGAGCCATTCCAATCCCAGGAGTGGAAGGACTTACCTTAGGGGACAAAAAGGAAGGTAAACAAATACACACACACTCACACATATCCACATCCAAACACACTTAGGCAGACATTTTCATATATATATATATATATTTTTTCATATATATATATATATATATATATATTTTTTTTACTTACAGAATTTTTTTCGATATTTTCGTCTAACGTGATATGCCGACATGTTGCGCAGTTCATGGCAGAGATGATTGCTTTAGTTTCTTCTGGAGTACACATAATATCTTAAATGGTGTGACAAATGTAAACAGTGAACCAGAACCAATGTTCAGAATTTTAGGCCGATATCACTTGCATCCGTTTTCGTAAATTAATAGAGAAACTCATTGTCATTAAGCTTGATCATTTTACCACTAGAGGACTTTTGGTTGTTTTCAAACACTGCTTTTAGCAAGGTAGGAGCACAGCATCTCTGGTTGTAATGTGGCTGTCTGTTCCTCGACCTGTCTGAGGCCTTTGACCCATATCAACTCACCTAGCACTCCCTGCTCGACCATTGCGGATTTTGTTACAATTTTATGTGAGCATTCGCACTTGTCCCCAATGAACATTGGTAAATTTTAAGGCTTGTTGAAACAATACTGTCAGAGATATAGTCAGTTGTTTGACACCATGTGCGACTTTGTGCAGGGCAAGTGTGAATTTTTTAAGATTTTGAGTTGTTATAACTTGGGCAATATGTCGTTGAAAGAATGACATCTGACCATCTTGTACATCTGTATGCATTGCCTTGGGAATAATATTGAAAATAATTTTACATGCCATATACAGCCAGAAAAATTCAGCCAAAGTTGTTCCAAAAAATCAGTGCCCAGAAAAACCTCAAAGTTTGGCGTCCTATATCTTTCGGACTAAAGCTATTACAAACATGAAACTTGGCATGTGATAATCTAACAGTACATGGTTCTCAAACATAAAGTTCCATTTAGGTATCACTTTCCAATACTGAATTAACTGCAAAGTTGAAGATTTTAGAAAGAGAATTTTTTTTTTTTTTTTTTTTTTTTTTTTTTTTTTTTTTTTTTTTTTTTTTTTTTTTTTTTTTTTGCAAAAAAAACTGTTTTATAAAAGTTTTTACACTGGGCTGACTAGAAAGACTATTATTTTAGCTGCATAAAAAAGGTGTATTTGATCATTCAACGCGGGCCAACAATGCTAGATAATTTGAATCAAAGTTGAACGCATGAATCACAGTAAGAAAATAATGTCAAATTTGGATTCTTATATCTGCTAAACTAAATGCATGATTAACATGAAAATTTGTACTTAATAGATTGGAAGCTTAGGGATGTGGCATAAAAAATATCAGCCTCCTACTATTTTCCAACATTCTACAAAATTGTCATAAACATGACAATATTTGTGAGAAGGTGAAAATAGGGTGTATTCGACACTTCTTTTACAAATACCACTGTGTAAAAAAAAAAAGGTAAAGCAGTCATCAATCCAAAGATTGGTTTGAACACCACAGTGCTTTACTAGGCATGGTCCTGTTTGGAGGTGGTATGCCGTTGCCTTCCTCCGACCTTCAAACTGACTTACCCAGCCAGTTATAGGGGGACCTACAGTTTAACGTGGGTTCCAAACCACGGTGCTACTCGGTATTTTTCACATGAGCGATACTGCCAGAGGTGAAAGAAGTGAAAAGTGACAGATAAAAATCCTAGGACCTGGCGGGGATCGAACCCGCGACCTTTGGATTTGTAGTCTGGCACTCTACCACTGTGCAACCAAGGCTGGTATCTCGTTTTATTTACTTTTTGATCATTTGTTTTCCATAATTTAATTGAATCTGTTCACGGTTGGAATGAGCATGTTACCAAGCATCCAATGTGTGCTAACAAAATCTGAAAATGACTGACAAATTTGAAGGAATCTACCGTGTCGAGCTACACTGCAGCAACCTGTTGTCCATGTTTTGCTGCCCGTATTTTTTATTTTTGTTTTGAAAAGTTATATCGCACTTTATTGGGATGGACCTAGACTCAGTCATGGAACTGAGGTCCTGCAGCCACCCTCACCTGCTGCCTTACGCCGACTTTGCATTTGTCCAGGCCTCCCCCTGCTGAATGACCATTTTACAACCCTGTCCCCTGACGTCTACTCGAAAAACGGTGTGTTTCATAGTTGAATGCGGAGAATAATAGACGCCATAGGTCTTAGAGTTGACCTCCCAGCACTGCCTGCAGTGACATGCCGGTTTCCTAGTCCCTGTGTTGTTAATAGTGGTCCTTACAAGGTATTGTTAAATTTAGTTGAACTACTATCCAGTGTTAAAAATTCTGTTTGAAATTGATGTCAGTGTATTGATAAGTGATGATCCAATGCCTGGATGGTGATCAGAATGAAATTATCCTCAATGCCACATGGGCAACTTCTATTCAAAGAAAATTGGGTTCGAAACGGTTGACAGTTGGTCAGTAGAGCAAAAACTACTTGTTGCTCTGCAATCAGCGATGAAGCTTAAGGATAATGCCCAAGTCTGCCTGTACCACAAAGAAAAATACCTCAATATCTATGAGATAGTGCAAGGCAAAATTGTGAGAAATTACTTAGTAATTAACCCCCCCCCCCCCCCACACACACACACACACACACACACACACACACACACAACATAACGGGCACCAGTTGCTATATTGTAGCCTGTTGACACAGTAGATTCCTTCAAATTTGTCGTCATTTACAGGTTTTGTTAGCACACATTGGAAAACCGAAGTGCCTTACTGGGTGATTAATAACATGCTCATTCGAACTGTGAATAGATTCAAGAAGCAAGTTAAATAAGATATACATTTGTAATTTTTTCGTAAATCGAAAGTTTGAACTGATTTTTGTAGAAGCAGTATTTGCATGATATTTTACACTGGGAAACCTTATGTTACTAGGTTGTGTGAAAAATTTCACGTATATCTTAGTTTTTATTAAAGAGATATAAAAACCCAGAGGTAACACTATCTTCGCAGCGCTGTTTTTCCGCCTAGATTGCTTCAATTTATGTAGCGTTGTTCGTCAATGTTCGGAATTAAACCCACGTGTCTGTAGTTCATTAAAACAGGTTTCATATGAGATTGATTTTGAAGCTTTACTAGAAACTAGTATTTGTAAAAGAAGTAATGAATACATCCTATTTTCACCTTCTTGCAAATATTGTCATGTTTACGGCAATTTTGTAGAATATTAGAAAATAGTAGGAGGCTGAAATTTTTTTATGCCTCATCCCTGTGCTGCCAACCTATTAAGTACAAAGATTCATATTCAGCATGCATTTAGTTTTAGCAGATACAAGAATCTAATGTTTAACACCTTTTTCGTACTGTGATTCGCGTGTTCGACTTTGATTCAAATTATCTAGCATTGTTAGCCCGCGTTGGATGTTCAAATACACTTTTTTATGCAGTTAAATAATGTTCTCTCTAGACAGCCTAGTTTGGAAACTTTTATAGGAAAAAAAAACAGTTGTTTGCAAAATAAGGTAAAAAATACCAATTTTTTTTTTTTTTTTTTTTCTAAAATCTTCAACTTTGCAGTTAATTAATTCAGTATTGGAAAGTGATACCTAAACAAAACTTTGTTTGAGAACCTTGTATTGTTAGGTTACCATATGCCAAGTTTCATTTTTGCCATAGCTTTAGGCTCCAATATAGAGGACACCAAACTTTGAAGTTTTTCGGGGTACCGATTTTTTGGAGCAACTTTGGCTGAATTTTTCTGGCTGTATATGGCACATACAATTATTTTCATTATTATTCCCAAGGGAACGCATATAGAGTTGTACCAGATGGCCAAATGTCATTTCTTCCAATGAAATATTGCTCGAATTATAACAACTCAGTCTTCAAAAATACACGCTCGCCCTGCACAAAGTCGTGCATGGTGTCAAACAACTGACTATATCTTGGACAGTATTGTTTCGACAAGCCTTATAATTTACCAATGTTCATTGGAGACAAGTGCGAATGTTCACGAAAAATTTCATTGAAATCCATGATGGTCGAGCAGGAAAATGTTCCGAAATTAGGCGATTTGACATTGGAATGACCCTAAGACTTATTCATTCCTTTATGCAGAATCCAGTGCACAGAAATTGAATTTTAGGATGGAAAGACACTGAGGAGTGTGCGACCTGGTAAATGCATGGTTGGCTCAGTAGTTCCGCGATGTTCCCATCTCGGTTTCTGTCTCAATATTTATCATGTGAATGCCTTCCCATCTGTTAGGAATATTTCCACCAGAATGTACGCAGACGACACATCTGGGCTGTGTTGGGCAAATAATTACCTTGAATTAGAGGCTGTTATTACAAACTTTGCCTAGCTTGTCAGACATGCCAAGTATTAAGATTTTTCCGTTAATTATCATGATTTTCTATGCTAAACTTACGGTCTTACTTGGATTCACACACACACAGAGAGAGGGGGGGGGGATTACGTTGAAGTATCTGGTGTATTTGTAATACTTTACGGCAGTGTTTCCCAACCTTTTTGAATATGCTACCCCCTTTGAACCAAAACTTTTTTGGCGACCCTCTCCCCAAACCATAACACAACTATGTGTGTAATGTCAAAGATAACAAATTTAATTTTCTTCCGTTGATAAGTACAGTATTATTCATTTAGGATACATTCCAGTCCTTTTTTCTGAATGAAACAAATATTATTACATGAATTCCGACAGAAAAATATATTTTGCATAAAGAGGTTTCGCATTGCAGGTAAAGCTCAGAAGCGAATTAGGCACTGTATAGTCAATTAGTGAACAATCTAATTTCTCAAAATCGCCTGTTGTTTTTGTGGTCTTCAGTCCGGAAACTCGTTTGATGCAGCTCTCCAACCTACTGTATCCTGAGCAAGCCTTTTCATCTCCTCATAAGAACGGCAACCTAAATCCATTTGAATTTGCTTACTATATTCATCGCTTAGTCTCCCTCTGCGATTTTTACCACACACACTTCCTTGATGTCTAAGGATGTGTCGTATCAATCGATCCCTTCTTTTAGTCAAGGTGTGCCAGAAATTCCTGTTCTCCCCAATTCTGTTCAGTACCTCCTCATTAGTTAGATGATCCACCCACCTAATCTTCAGCATTCTTCTGTAACACCACATTTCAAAAGCCTCTATCCTCTTCCTGTCCGCAGTGTTTCACATTTCACTCCCTTATGAAGCAACACTCCACACATATGCCTTCAGAAAGCGCATCCTTATGATGATGTGTGCAAAATTCAATTAACTTAACTACAAAGAGTTTTTAGATGTAATTGTCTGTGACACTAACAGTTACAACTGCATGATGGGTTTGTGTGATAAATGCCCAAAGAAATTAACAAATGTGAGGAGGAAATGCTCAACTATGTTGCCATCGAACAGTGAGCAAACTGACAGGGCAGAAATAGCAGTGGTTAAATCTCAGGATGATTGTGTTGAATCTTGAATTGATATATTACAAAATCTCAGACATCAGCAATTTTTTGAAAGACGGAAAAGCACAACTTCATGAAACTGAATGTATAGTCCCTGCTGATTCTGTAGAAAACTTTACATTTTCAGTTCAGGATGAGAGTCAAGTGTGCCACTGAGTCAATTACCAGGTAGCAATGTATCCATTTGTTTTGTACTTCAAAAATGATAAAGATGAACTTTTTTGGTTGCATTCTAAGTGACTACTTAGAGCACAACACTTGTACTGTCCATGTGTTTAAAAAATGTGATAAATTGCATGAAAGCAAAGTTGCTCAATGTTGAGAAGCTCAAATACTCTTTTAAGTGTAAGTGGTATTCACTACCAGAATAAAAAGAATTTTTCAAATCTTTGCTACCACAAAGCAGATACTGGGTTCGGTTGGAGGACAAAAGGCACTTCTTGGTCTATTGCCATAGCAAAAGTGCATGTGATAGAATATGAGTTATATCAAAACATGAATTGGATACAGCCAGTGTACAAATAACAACCAGAGACCAAATTCTCACAATTCAAGATGTATGTATCTTTTGCAAGGCCAGTATTAAAAGCATCACCTCTTAGATCGTCAAGAAAGAAGAGGTAGTTCTTCATATCAAAACAACACTTTGGTCCATACTGAAACTGTATGGCAATAAAAGAAACAAAACAATTCTATAAATTGCTTGGCATTCCAGAAAATTGAGTTTGACACTATGAAATATTAGAAACCGTAATTTCTGAGGGTCATTGTGTCAGTAAAATTACATCCAGTTTTTAACACTGGATCATATATAGTGGCATATGTGTATGATGTTTAACGGTGGCTTGCAATAGTTGAAAGAATTAGTTCAGAAAACAACAATGTCTTGTGTATTTTTACTACTCTGCTGGGCCACAAAAGTTATTTGAGAAATCTGCTAGTGACAAAATTTGGATGCCAATGGAAAAACATATTAAAGAAAGTTTCAGTGCTTGACCTTACCATAGCAAGTTGGAGGTCTCATTATTTATCACAAAAGCTTTCTGAATAAATAAGTGTTCTTAACTTTCACAAACCAGTATTAGGAAGCGCCACATCTCAAAAGTATGTTAATTGAAAATATTTACTTTAAATTTGTCAAAATAATGTAAATACTTATTTCAGTAATACTGGTAATTGATTACATCCATTGTATGTATTCACACATGAATTAGGCAACAGTGTAATGTGAATTTTCCTCATTTTCAAACATTCATATGTTTGTTCAGTCAAATATCAGGTTGAACTTTTGACAGTGCTTCGCTGTCATACAGCAATACAAACGGTGCAAAGTCAGATTTTTATATTCAGTTTTACCAGAGATAATTGCCCCAAACTTTATGAAAAATGAAAATTTTTGAATTTCATGAAAATTTATGGAAACATTTGGAAAGTGTTCTTGCTCCATACAAGGCTAGTAGTTTTATATATAACTAGAGAAAACACTTTGGTTGTTAATTTTGAGCCTAAAAAGTGGATTTTCAAAATTTTTGATACCAACCTTTAGAGGTCATCGTGACTGGTTAGATTAGATTAGTACTTGTTCCATAGATCATGAACATGATGCTTTGTAAAGATGGAACGTGTCAGGTTAATGAAATGTGTCTTTACAAATTATTAATTTGTACTAAATATTACATGACACAAATTATATATATAAAATAAAGATATTTGACTTACCTAAAGTATAGGCTCGTTGACAGAATCATAAAACACACAAACATTCGAGCTTTCGCCACCACTGGTGGCTTCTTCGGGACAAAGAGGAAGGAAGGAGAGGAGAAAGGGAAGGATACGGGTTTTAAGGAAGTGGAAAAGGAGCCATTCCAATCCCAGGAGTGGAAGGACTTACCTTAGGGGACAAAAAGGAAGGTAAACAAATACACACACACTCACACATATCCACATGCAAACACACCTAGGCAGACATTTGTAGAAACCAAAGAAGTTGGACAGAGATACCACTTCAGGCAGAGGCTCTGTCCACAGAACCGAGGCAAAGATGTTAAAGATGGTGGGCGGGAATTAGAATTTAGCGGAGGTTGAGACCAGGTGGGCAACGGGAAGAGAGAATGTGTTGAAGGGCAAGTTCCCATCTCCGGAGTTTTGAAAGATTGGTGTTGGTGGGAAGTATCCAGATAACCCGGACGGTGTAACACTGTGCCAAGATGTGCTGGCCGTGCACCAAGGCATGTTTAGCCACAGGGTGATCCTCATTCCCAACAAACACTGTCTGCCTGTGACCATTCATGCGAATTGACAGTTTGTTGCTGGTCATTCCCACATAGAAAGCTTCAGAGTGCAGGCATGTCAGCTGGTAAATCACGTGGGTGCTATTGCAAGTGGCTCTGCACTTGATCGTGTACACCTTCCGGGTTATGGGACTGGAGTAAGTGGTGGTGGAAGGATGCATAGGGCAGGTTTTACAACGGGGGCGGTTACAAGGGTAGGAGCCAGAGGGTAGGGAAGGTGGTTTGGGGATTTCATATGGATGGACTAGGAGGTTACAGAGGTTAGGTGGGCGGCGGAAAGACACTCTCGGTGGAGTGGGAAGGATGTCATGAAGGATGGGTCTCATTTTGGGACAGGATGTAAGGAAGTCGTGTCCTTGCTGGAGAGCCACATTCAGAGTCCGCTCCAGTCCCGGAAAGTATCCGGTGACAAGACGGGCACTTCTGAGGTTCTTCTGTGGAAGGTTGTGAATTTGGGGGGATGAGGAAGTGGCTCTGGAAATTTGCTTATGTACCAGGTCAGGAGGGTAGCTGCGGGATGTGAAAGCTGTTATTAGGTTATTGGTGTACTGGTTCAGGGATTCGGGACTGGAGCAGACTCGTTTGCCACGAAGACCTAAGCTGTAGGGAAGGGAACGATTGATGTGTAATGGATGGCAGCTGTCATAGTGGAGGTACTGTGGTTTGTTGGTTGGTTTGATGTGGACGGATGTGTGAAGTTGGCCGTTGGACAGATGGAGGTCGACATCAGGGAAAGTGGCATGGGATTTGGAATAGGACCAGGTGAATTTGATGGAACCAAAGGAGTTGAGGTTGAAGAGCAAATTCTGGAGTTCTTCTTCACTGTGATTCCAAATCATAAAGATGTCGTCAATGAATCTATACCAAACTTTGGGTTGACAGGCTTCGGTATCCAGGAAGGCTTCCTCTAAGTGTCCCATAAATAAGTTTGTGTACGAGGGGGGGGGGGCATCCTGGTTCCCATGGCTGTTCCCTTTAGTAGTTGGTATGTTTGGCCCTCAAAAGTGAAGAAGTTGTGGGTTAGGATGAAGCTGGCTAGGGTATTAAGGAAAGAGGTTTTAGGTAGGGAGTTGGGTGGTCGGCGTGAAAGGAAATACTCTATCCCAAGGAGGCCCTGGGTGTGTGTAAAATATATATATATATATATATATATATATATATATAATACTACCTACAAAGTCTGTCAAGAAGACCCCATTCCTGGTGTCCAGGCAGAGATTCAGGGAATTCTCAGATCCTTAGGCCCCCTACAAAACCTTTCACCCGAGTCCATCAAACTCATGACCCCACTGACCCCCCGCACCCCTACCTTCTACCTACTTCCTAAGATTCACAAACCTAATCATCCAGGCTGGCCAATTGTGGCCGGTTACCAAGCCCCCACAGAACGAATCTCTGCCTACATAGACCAACACCTTCAACCCATCATGTGCAGTCTCCCATCCTTCATCAAAGACACCAACCACTTCCTCGATCGCCTGAAATCCTTACCCAGCCTGTTACCTCCTGAAACCATCCTTGTAACCATTGATGCCACCTCCTTATACACAAATATCCCACATGCCCAGGGCCTCGCTGCGATGGAGTATTTCCTTTCACGCCGACCACCCACTTCCCTACCTAAAACCTCTTTCCTTAATACCCTAGCCAGCTTCATCCTAACCCACAACTTCTTCACCTTTGAGGGCCGGACATACCAACAACTAAAGGGAACAGCCATGGGAACCAGGATGGCCCCCTCGTATGCAAACTTATTTATGGGACGCTTAGAGGTAGCCTTTCTGGATACACAAGCCTGTCAACCCAAAGTTTGGTACAGATTCATTGATGACATCTCTATGATCTGGACCAACAGTGAAGAAGAACTCCAGAATTTCCTCTCCAACCTCAACTCCTTTGGTCCCATCAAATTCACCTGGTCCAATTCCAAATCCCATGCCACTTTCCTTGATGTCGACCTCCATCTGTCCAACGGCCAACTTCACACATCCGTCCACATCAAACCTACCAACAAACAACAGTACCTCCATTATGACAGCTGCCATCCATTCCATATCAAACGTTCCCTTCCCTACAGCTTAGGTCTTCGTGGCAAAAGAGTCTGCTCCAGTCCCGAATCCCTGAACGAGTACACCAATAACCTAATAACAGCTTTCACATCCCGCAGCTATCCTCCTGATCTGGTTCAGAAGCAAATTACCAGAGCCACCTCCTCATTCCTCCAAATCCAGAACCTTCCACCGAAGAATCCCAGAAGTGCCCCTTTTGTCACCGGATACTTTCCGGGACTGGAGTGGACTCTGAATGTGGCTCTCCAGCAGGGATACGACTTCCTTAAATCCTGCCCCGAAATGAGATCCATCCTTAATGACATCCTCCCCACTCCTCCGAGTGTCTTTCCGCCGCCCACCTAACCTTCGTAACCTCCTAGTCCATCCCTATGAAACCCCCAAACCACCTTCCCTACCCTCTGGCTCCTACCCATGCAACCGCCCCCGTTGAAAAACCTGCCCTATGCACCCTTCCACCACCACTTACTCCAGTCCAGTAATGCGGAAGGTGTACACGATCAAGGGCAGAGCCACTTGTGATAGCACCCACGTGATTTACCAACTAACATGCCTGCACTGTGAAGCGTTCTATGTGGGAATGACCAGCAACAAACTGTCCATTCGCATGAACGGTCACAGGCAGACAGTGTTTCTTGGTAATGAGAATCACCCTGTGGCTAAACATGCCTTGGTGCACGGCCAGCACATCTTGGCGCAGTGTTACACCGTCCGGGTTATCTGGATACTTCCCACCGACACCAACCTTTTAGAACTCCGGAGATGGTAACTTGCCCTTCAGCTTATTCTTTCCTCCCGTTGCCCACCTGGTCTCAATCTCCGCTAACTCAAATTCCTGCCCACTATTTTTAGCATCTTTGCCTGGGTTCTGTGGACAGAGCCTCTGCCTCAATTGGTATCTCTGTCCAACTTCTTTGCTTTTCACAAATGTCTGTCTAGGTGTGTTTGCGTTTCGATATGTCTGAGTGTGTGTGTATTTGTTTACCTTCCTTTTTTTCCCCTAAGGTAAGTCCTTCCACTCCTGGGATTGGAATGACTCCTTTTCCACTTCCTTAAAACCCATATCCTTCCCTTTTCCTCCCCTTTTCTCCTCTTTTTCCTGAAGAAGCTGCCAGTGGTGGCGAAAGCTTGTATGTGTGATTTTATTTGTTTCTCTCGACGAGCCGGTCCTTTTGGTAAGTCATCTCTTTTCTATTTATATATATATATATATAGACGAAGATTACTCACCATGCGAAGGAGCACAGGTGTAACAGCATCACAAAAAATAAATGAATACACACAAACGCAAGCTTTCGCAACCCAGTTGCTTCATCAGGCAGAAGGGAAGGAGAGGGAAAAGGAAATGATGAGGGTTTTAAGGAAGGGGGTAAGGAGCCATTCCAATCCTGGCAGAGGAAAGACTTACCTTGGGGGGAAAAATGGAGGGTAAACAAATGCACACACACCCACACATTCACACAGACACACGTACACCTAGGCAGACATACTGTAGAAAGCAAAGAAGTTAAGAAGTTAGACAGAGATACCACTTGAGGTAGAGTCTCTGTCCAGAGAACCGATGCAAAGATGTTAAGATGGTGGGTGGGAATTCGAATTTAGCGGAGGTTGAGACCAGGTGGGCAACGGGAAGAGAGAATATTCCGCTAAATTCGAATTCCCACCCACCATCTTAACATCTTTGCCTCTGCCTCAAGTGGTATCTCTGTCTAACTTCTTTGCTTTCTACAGTATGTCTGCCTAGGTGTACGTGTGTCTGTGTGAATGTGTGGGTGTGTGTGCATTTGTTTACCCTCCATTTTTTCCCCCAAGGTAAGTCTTTCCTCTCCCGGGGTTGGAATGGCTCCTTACCCCCTTCCTTAAAACCCTCATCATTTCCTTTTCCCTCTCCTTCTCTTCTGCCTGAAGAAGCAACTAGGTTGCGAAAGCTTGCGTGTGCGCGCGCGCGTGTGTGTTCATTTATTTTTTGTGATGCTGTTACACCTGTGCTCCTTCTCCTGGTGAGTAATCTTCGTCTATTTTTTATATTTAATTTTTCCTGCTAGGAATTTTTCGTCTTAATGTTCGTATAGGAAAATTTCCTAGCAGGAAAAATATATATAAAAATAGATGAGGTTTACTTACCAGGTGAAGAAGCACAGGTATGTGACATAAATAAAACACACACACACACACACACACACACACACACACACACACACAAATGCAAGCTTCCGTATCCATTTGTTGCTCTCTTCACGCAAAGAGCAGCGAAGGAGAGGGAAAAGGAAAGGGTGTGGGTTTGAAGGAGCGGGTGAGGAGTCATTCCAATCCCAGGAGAGGAAAGACTTACCTTTGGGGAAAAGGGCAATTATTCTGATTGCACGCTTTTGTGCAATGAATACTTTTCTACTCAGTGATGAATTATCCCTGAAAATGCCATACGAAAGCAGAGAATGAAAATAGGCATAGTAAGTTAATTTACTGAGATGTGTATCACCAAAATTTGCAGTTACCCTGATAGCTTAAGTAGCTGAACTCAAACATTTTTTAAATGTGTTTTTTCCAGTTCGACCCCTCATCAATGCATACACTTAAAAAACTTTGAATATTCTACCTTTGCTACAGTTTTCTGATCAAAGTCTATATTTATTAATGGTGTCAATCCATTTACTGTATGGAATTATATGTACTGTGTTTTATCAAAATTTAATGGTATTCTATATGCTGAGAACCACTTAATGATTTTCTGAAATACGTCATATACAATTTCTTCAGTTAGTTCTTATCTGTCAGGTGTGATAACTATATGTGTATCATCAGCAAAAAGCACCAGTTCTGCATCTTCATGAATATAGAATGGCAAATCATTAATATATATTAAGAACAGCAAAGGGCCCAAGACCGAACCTTGTGACACCCATTTTTGATTGTTCACCAGTTTGAGGAATCGCCTTTTTTTTATGTCAACTTTCTGCACTCTTCCTATTAGGTATGATTTAAACCGTTTGTACACTGTGTCATTCACTTTTTTTAAATGTAGGGTATTTTGTGTACTAAGCAATTTTGGTAGTGGACACTTTTCTAAAAACAATTATGTCAATTTTCAACATTGAAACATAACCCAGTGTAGAGATATTAAAGTTAACACTAACATCTCCAAACTGAAAAATGGTCATGTGATTACAAATAAAAATAGCCACCATTCAGTAATTGTGCAAGGTAATTTTGAACTTCTCAATTATTAGGTAATCACACATTAAAAAAATTTAAAAATGTTCAAGCAAGCAACTTAATTTTTATATGACTACTTCATTTTGATTGCTCTAGGCTGTTAGGCAAGAGTATCAACCTTAATGTCATACTTGTCTCTTTCAAATTTGTAAGTAACCCTTCCCCTCTATCCCCTTTTACTTCCCTCCTATCTCCTACCTGATGAAGGAATTTAATTCTGGAAACTTGTGTCTACATTTATATTGGTCTTGTTTGTGTGTGTTGCAGCAGTACTGAGCCAAGTACTGGCCAACCGATCTCCCTCTTCTTTTTAATATTTACAAATCAAATTGTGTTTAATCTCATAGAATAATATTGTGTATGTGATTTGGAAACAATTTTCCAGTACACTCACAGTTCTTACATTGTTGGCATCTCTGATGTTGCCTGTCTTCTATTTTGTTCAGTTCAAGATATCTTTTTAACAGAATAATGTGCATAGAAAATAGTGTGAATGTGCCCTTTAGTCAAAAACAGTATAATTTTCTTAGATTTGTGGAACCATGATTGAAAGGTTGGTTGCAGCAGGAAAAATAAGGACTACTATGAAAAACGGTGCTGTAACTTGCCTTTTTGAAATAATAATAATTATAAAAAATTATTTAGGGAAGATATTTATCTGAGAAGCTGCATTAAAATTTTGTATAGCTTCAGTTGTGTAAAACTAGACAACTGTATTTTCAACACCACATAGTATGAGTTAATTGTTTATTTTCTTTTATCCGACAGTCACCGGCATCGAAAAACTGAGCAGGAAGAAGATGAAGAGCTTCTCGCGGAGACAAATTCAAATCGTAAGACCATAATATCGTTTGACCAGTCACCACACTACATCAAGAATGGGGAGATGAGAGATTACCAAGTGCGTGGTTTAAATTGGATGATATCTCTCTATGAAAATGGTATTAATGGTATTCTTGCTGATGAAATGGGTTTAGGAAAGACTTTACAGACTATATCGTTGCTTGGGTGAGTATAATTTTCTGTTACTCAATGTGTGAAATTACTTTTATTATATCTAATATATTAAAAATTGCCTTATTTGATAGCAATCGTGATTTACTCACAGATTATTTTTATTTATTTACTTTAATTGACTAAAGTGTCAGGTATTGTCACATGAAACATTCAATATGATCATTAAACCTTGTGAAATTTGCATGAAGATCACACAGGTTGGTGACAAAACATTTTTGTTGTAATATTTAGATTTCATAGAAAAACATTGATATCAAACTTAGTGGAAGTTATCTTTAAAAAAGTTAGTGTTCAGCATCATTCTTGTGCTAAAATTGTGGGGTTACACCATTTTACCTCCAAGAAAAATTTGAAACTTTATTGGTGTGGTCCACATTTTTGTTCTTTTATTCGACATTGTTGCTCTTTACAAAGAAAAAAATGTTTTTACTGTAAGGATGAAGTAACGTACATTACCATAGTTTTCAGAATAATAATGGAAATAACACTATTTAAATTTAACAGCATGTATTAAAGAAAATAATATTTCACTTTTTGCTACAAACTTTGAATTTAAAGTACAGCTTCTTTCATTACTGACATAAGTACATTTTTAAGGTAATATTTCAAAAAATGTCTATACCTTTCTCCCAGTAAACAAGAAAACACTCATTTTTGCCTTCTTCACTCAAATATATGTATGTATCTGTTGCATTCCAAAAGTGTAACCTTCATAAAAGCTATGTTGGATGGGAGGAACATATTTCATCAGCTTACTTAGATATTTATCATGTGTTATTGTAGGTTTTTTTCACCTCAGTTAACTTCAAAAGTGTGACACAACCTGGTTGATGTATTTCATGTCCTTTTCCATTTTCTTGCAATTCATTAGCGCTGACTACGGGTATGCTCAGTCGCTCAAGCATCACCAAAATTTGAGTGGGTATGCTCGGCATTCCGCACTGAAAATTTTGGTATTAGTTTTTCTTTGTGTTATATTTCTCGACAGTAATTAAACTACTCTCTCTCATTCCATTGAAGGGCAGCTGGTTTTTCTAATATATCGTGTAGAAATATTATCTGAAAACAAATAGCTAATTGAATTCATAGGCATTAAAATCCACCTTGACATGTGAATGAAGTGACTGTTTTCTAAATAGTATAAATGTTAATGGAATGCCACGTGTTAAGTCAATATTGTAAACCATAGGCGGCACCTTTAGTTGTGGGTTTGCTACAATATGTTGCAAATGTTTATACTACGAATTTTATTTGCGGCATCTTTTAAGATAACACTTTGACAACAACATATCAGTGGCATATATTGTGAGCTAGCAAAGCCATCATCAAAGCCCATATTAAATCGTGTTACTGTAACCTCTTACAGTTTTGCGATGTCATGATATTAGCGAGGTTGCTAAATTTCAGGAAAAATCTTTTATTAGCTGTAACTCCGTAAATAAACATTTGCGGAACTGTATTTGTTGAACTTCTTTCTTTAATTAATGATGGAAATTCTCCTCAGGGATGATAAATTATTTCTCAAAAGATACTTACCTTTGTCCTGTACCGCTGATGGTGACACAAATGAAGAAAAAAAGAAAAGGGCTAAAAAGGACAAGCTTTCAGAACACAGTTGCTTCTTCAGATGGGAGAGAAGGGAAGAAAAAAGAATGGGAAGGGAAGGGGAAGGTAATTCATGACTTAGGTCAAGAGGATGGTGTTTAAGGAGTGTGGAAGTCAGAGATACTGTATATTAGTACTTAGCCAAGCCAGAGACGACATATAACCAAAGAGAAGAAAAGATGAGTAACCAAATGATGCTGAGCTGTGGAGGGGGGGGGGGTGTCTAAACTAGGGTTGTGTCGGAGTGATTCAGCCAAATCCATTATTCGCCGAATCTAGCACACTGGCTTCGGATTTGAGATTCGATGCATAATGGCTGAATTCTATCAAATCCTGAATCCAAAGAGTTATATGGAAACCATCAATTTCGAATGTTGTAGTTTACTTTGCATAACAGTGTGCTTTTTTTGCATTATTTATTTTCCATAGATCCGCTGAAAGATGTGACTTCATGAAACAAAACGATCTCACTTTGAATTTATTCAAGTGAAACCACTATGAAACTTAAGCAATTGCGTGGCTGTTGTGAAAACAACCTAGCGTATTTACCTAAATCTAAGCGGCACAGCCTGTGGTTTAATTTGCGTACAAATCAAACTAAGTTCTAAAAAATGGCGCTAGAATCCGCGACAAGCAACTTTTCCTGTGTAATATAAGCAGTGCTACACAGGCTTGCTTTGCAGGCACAAATATAAATACTGGCTCTTTGACTTTTGCGCTCGGAAAAAAAACCTAATACTAGTCTAATTTCCTTTTTAATTTCGACTGTTGAGTTTTAATACACCATCCACATAAGGAAATAGGACTTTAGTATTGCTCAACTTCAAATGTAGCAGCCTTTCAGATATTAGTAGCAACAAAAATTTCTTTACGTAAATACCAACTGTACACAAGGCTTTAGGATTCTTGCATGAGTTGCGTCATTCTGATTTCACATATTGTTTCGTCGAATTTTCTGAAGTGATGGGCTGTGTGAACTTAATGAAGCACTAGGATTTCAAGAAGAAAGTTATTTATTATGTGAAAAAATAGGTTCTAATTTTGTGCCATCTACACGGGATGACATCATTTCAGCAACCACTTGATGCCTGTTTCAATAAATCGTATAAGGTCAAGCTTACACATGTGCACCAATACCATCTGCCTTTCGAAAAGTGACAGGTTGTGTAAAACACGTAAGTGTGCCAGTGGAATGGTAAATGGACATGGGTTCCACATCAGATTGTGTAACAGGCATTTAAAAATGTTTGATATGGAATGTACCAGATTGTACAAGGGATGATGATGCTCTGTAGTACGAAAACGAGGGATCGAGTGATGATGATTCAGAATTACCATACCGGTATCTAATTGCTATTATAAGCATTTTGTAAAATTTGTATTACAAGTATGGTAAAATATTTATATTTTCACATTTAGTTTCATAGTTATTTATAGTCGTTTTCAGTAAGTGTGTAGTGTTGCTACAACATAAAGCCGACTGGCAAGTATGTGTTGCGTCAATGTGCCTGACACGACAACCACTACCTTCATGCTACAACTTAAGTGTTTTTCTATTAGGGACAAGGCAGTGTTCCTATAAATTGTGATTCATAAATTCCACTCTTTTTTGCCATAAGAATAATAGAAATGTAAACATTATGACATATAATCTTCCATGTTAGTTGTTACTGGTACCATATTTAAATTCCACCTAACAAACCCGAAAGACAACGGCGAACACGGGAGACTATACGTATCACGTTAATGTTGACAGTTGTATTATCGTATATACTCGAGTAATCGGCACACCTTAAATTTTGACGGGGGCGTGGAGGAAGGAAAAAAAAAAACCACGTGGATTTGTGTAGATCAGGATACCACCAGTCGGATTTGAAGTAGTATGTGAGGGCAGCCATTTGGGATGTCACATCTATTAAATTTCGAAACGGCACATAAATATCAAAACAATTGATGCCGCACTGATTGAAAGAGAGAGAGGGGGGGGGGGCACAATTTTGTCATATCCGGAGTGTGCGAATCTCGCATAAACCCCATAAAATTTTTGTGTTTTACCTACTAAATGTTCTCATACAAATACAGTAACACACTAAAATACACACTTATAGAATCTGAACCGTTAAATATATGGAGCTGAGACTGATGTTACACGGTCATATATCTTTCTAAAAGTCTATATGTCATGTTTTTATACCAAAGATATCTGATAGCGTAATAAGGAGCTTCGACATCTATTTTTCATCAGAGAAACGTCATTAAATGTAGCGCCTTGCTATATATTTGGTTATAATAGTTGCTTGTTTTCTCTCCGGTGCAGACGTAATCCACTCTGAGCGCTAGCATCGCTGTCACTAATCGACGTTTGTGTGCGTTTGAACATACCTGCAACGCTGCACCGTAATTAGCGTTTAAACACAGTAGCAAGAAATCGCTGTAACACTGTCTTCTCCAGATACAGTCGTTGTCACGTCCCGATACCGATGTGGGTAATATGGTGGTACTGAACCGAATAATACCTAACTTTAGTAGATAACGTACTTTATTACTCAGAAAGATGGTACCATAAACTTCTCATTCTTACATCAACAACGCAACTGTTCGTATGCGCCAGCTGCACTGGCAAAGAAGCTGCCAGAAAGATACGCTACTCCGCTACGTTTGTGACCGGCTAAGACAGCGCACAATAAAAAGTTATTATCCGCTATCTTGAAATTTGACGACAATAATACCCTTTTGTAACACCGCCATAAATATTTATGTCTGAGAAATATTACAGACATTTGATAATATTTCTTAGTCAAAGATTTGATCGAAAATATTATTATGTAATACCGTCTTAAAGGGATGTTTTTTAAAGCGGAGTAATCCCCACCTGATGCATTTTGTTGTTGCAGATGGAATAATACCAACCTAAATTAGAGTAATCCGCACACCCCAATTTTTCGTTCATAAATTCAGGAAAAAATGTGCGCCATATACTCAAGTATACATGGTATTCTTATGCTGAACGGGACTAGTTAGAAATGGAACACGCCAACTGACTTCTAGTACTGATTTTTAAATCTTCTATAAATATAAATTATTTGAAACAATAAATGTAAATCTACAAAATACCCTTGCTTAACACTCCGGAAGGCACAGTCTGCGTGTTAAGGACTTTTCACAGTTCTGAAATGTCTTTCTGCCAATAATAAGTACACACATGTTGAAATAACACGGATTTCTGTGTCTGAATGTCCTGTCTGTAACTCATTGACAGCCTGATATGTCACTAAAAAATATTTAACATTTACACATCCTATTTTTTTTTAAGAATCTATTTTTCCAAATTCCATAATATCTACTCCGGTTTTCAGGCTTTATTTTTGAGGGTTTTCCTTGAGAAAAAAATATGTAATACTTTCCTTTCTGAGACTTCATTATGGAATTATTTTTTACTTCATCAAAATAGAGTGAAGAAATTTTCTTACTATCTTTTAGAGTACCTAAACAACATATAGCACGAGATGTTTCATACACTTTTGAGGGGAGGGGGTATTTAAAAATTCTTAAGATTTAAAATAAAAATGTAAATGAAATTTTAATTTCTTAAATTTTACTGTAATATTGTCATTTGGGATCCATCCCAGAAGGCTTTATCTTCATCACTGGCTGTGATAGAGTAGTAATTCTTTTTAAATACATGTACTTGAGTTGACAGATTATTTGGGTTTGAGATTCAGAAGTTTCAATTCGGGTTAGGAATTTTGCACATGTTGTATTTGAGATTCGGTATTCGGATTCGATTTAACAGGAAAAGATATAGAGGAACTCGCACACATACACACACAGGCACACACCAAAGCAGACATATGAAAAATGCAAAGAGTTTGGACAGATATGCCAGTTGAGGCAGAGACTCTGTCCTGAGATTGGAGGTAAAGTTGTTGTAGAATGTTCGGCGGGAATTTCAATCTAACGAAGGTTGAGACCTGGTGGGCAATGGAAAGAGAGAATATGTTGAAGGGCAAGTTCCCATCTCCAGAGTTCTGAAAGGTTGGTGTCAGTGGAAAGTATCCATATAACCCGGACAGTGTAACATTGTGCCAAGATGTGCTGGCCATGCACCAAGGCATGCTTAGCCACAGGGTGATCCTCATTACCAATAAACACTGTATGTGTCCGTCCGTGCGAATCCCTCAGAGCTAAGGAGATTGGAACTTGCCCTCCAACATATCCTCTCCTCCCGCAACCCTCCTGTTTATAAATTTACGCTAACCTCTCCCCCTCCCCTCCATCCTCAACTCACCTATCCATTACTCATTTCTCTCCCCCCCCCCTCCCCCCAAGCAGATTCATAGATGTAGGTTGCAGTTCTTATGTGGAGTTGAAGAGCCTTTCTCAGAATATGATATTGTGGAGAGCTCCATCAAACCAGTCTCCGGACTGAAGACGACAACAACAACAACCACCCCCCATATCTCTCTCTCTCTCTCTCTCTCTCTCTCTCTCTCTCTCTCTCTCTCTCTCTCTGTCTGTGTGTGTGTGTGTGTGTGTGTGTGTGTGTGTGTGTGTGTTTTCCTGTATATCTTTTCCTGTTAATCACAAATGTATAAACAACCCTTCCCCCCCTCCACAGCTCAGCATCATTCGGCATTCGGTTTTCATCTTTTCTTCCGTTTACTGCTTGCTCTTTCCTCTTTGGTTGTATATACTCCCTGACTTGGCTCATTACTAATATACATTATCTCTGACTTCCACACTCCTTAAACACCATCCTCATGACCACGGTCGTAAATTACCTTCCCCTTCCGTTCCCATCCTTTTTTTCTTCCCTTCTCTCCCACCTGAAGAAGGAACTGTTTTCCGAAACTTGTCCTTTTTCTGTTTACTTCATTTGTGTCACTATTGGCAGTACAGCACAAAGGGAAGTACTGGCCAGCCAATCTCTCTCTTTTTAAAAATAACTTCTTTCTTTACTTTTACTTGTAGAATAACATATTAAAATATTTGCATATCTTTGTGAATAAATTAGCATCAAACAAAAAAGGGTTACCGGAAATGCTAGAATGTCAGGCCCCCCTCCCCCCCCCCCCTCCTCCCCAATCTTTGTGCATGGGTGGCGGGGGCAGGTTTGAAATCTTCAAACAGCTATTTCTACTGCTTATTTGGATTCTTCCTGCATAAATATGTAACTTTTGTGTACAACTTCTGTAGACGAAAAATTCCTAGCAGGAAAAATTATACATAAAAAAATAGACGAATATTACTCACCAGGCGAAGGAGCACAGGTGTGACAGCAGCACAAACAAATAAATGCGCGTACACGCGCGCGCGCGCGCGCGCGCCTACTTTCGCAGCCTAGCTGCTTCATCAGGCAGAAGGGAAGGAGAGGGATAAGGAAATGATGAGGGTTTTAAGGAAAGGGTAAGGAGCCATTCCAATACCGGGACAGGAATGACTTACCTTGGGGGAAGAAAAGGAAGGTGAATAAATACACACACACCCATACATTTACACAGACGCAAACACACCTAGGCAGACATACTATAAAAACCAAAGAAGTTAAGAAGTTAGACAGAGATGCCACTAGAGGCAGAGGCTCTGTCCTGAGAACTGAGGCAAAGAAGTTAAAGATGGCGGGCAGGAATTCAAATTTAGCGGAGGTTAAGACCAGGTGGGCAACGGGAAGAGAGAATATGTTGAAGGGCTAGTTCCCATCTCCGGAGTTCCGAAGGATTGGTGTTGGTGGGAAGTATCCAGATAACCCGGACGGTGTAGCACTGTGCCAAGATGTGCTGGCCATGCACCAAGGCGTGTTTAGCCACAGGGTGATCCTCGTTACCAACAAACACTGTCTCCCTGTGTCCATTCATGCGAATGGACAGTTTGTTGCTGGTCATTCCCAGATAGAACGCTTCACAGTGCATGCATGTCAGTTGGTAGATTACGTAGATACTATCGCAAGTGGCTCTGCTTTTGATCTTGTACACCTTCCGGGTTACGGGACTGGCGTAAGTTGTGGTGGAAGGGTGCATAGGGCAGGTTTTACAACGGGGGCAGTTACAAGGATAGGAGCCAGAAGGTAGGGAAGCTGGTTGGGGATGCCATAGGGATGGACTAAGAGGTTACGGAGGTTAGGTGGGTGGCGGAAGCCCACTCTCGGTGGAGTGGGAAGGATGTCATAAAGGACGAATCTCATTTCGGGGCAGGATTTAAGGAAGTCGTATCCTTGCTGGAGAGCCACATTCAGAGACCGCTCCAGTCCCGAAAAGTATCCGGTGACAAGAGGGGCACTTCTGGGGTTCTGTTGAAGGTTGTGAATTTGGGGGGATGAGGAAGTGGCTCTGGCAATTTGCTTCTCAACCAGATTAGGAGGATAGCTGTGGGATGTGAAAGCTGTTATTAGGTTGTTGGTGTACTGGTTCAGAGCTTCTGAACTGGAGCAGACTCGTTTGCCACAAAGACCTAATCTGTAGGGAAGGGAACGTTTGATGTGGAATGGATGGCAGCTGTCATAGTGGAGGTACTGTTGTTTATTGGTAGGTTTGATGTGGACGGATGTGTGAAGTTGGCCGTTGGACAGATGGAGGTCGACATTGAGGAAAGTGGCATGGGATTTGGGATAGGACCAGGTGAATTTGATGGGACCAAAGGAGTTGAGGTTGAAGAGGAAATTCTGGAGTTCTTCTTCACTGTGAGTCCAGATCATGAAGATGTCATCAATGAATCTGTACCAAACTTTGGGTTGACAGGCTTGGGTATCAGGAAGGCTTCCTCTAGGCGTCCCATGAGTAAGTTTGCGTACGAGGGGGCCATCCTGGTTTCCATGGCTGTTCCCTTTAGTTGTTGGTACGTCTGGCCCTCAAAAGTGAAGAAGTTGTGGGTTAGGATGAAGCTGGCTAGGGTTGCCCACCTTGTCTTAACCTCCGCTAAATTTGAATTCCCGCCTGCCATCTTTAACATCTTAACATCTTTGCCTCAGTTCTCTGGACAGAGCTTCTGCCTTTAGTGGCATCTCTGTGTAACTTCTTAACTTCTTTGGTTTCTATAGTATGTCTGCCTAGGATAAATACACACACACCCATACATTTACACAGACACAAACACACCTAGGCAGACGTACTATAGCAAATATAGTATGCCTAGGTGTGTTTGTGTCTTTGTAAATGTATGGGTGTACCACAGAGCATCATCCCTCGTACAGTCTACTGCATTCAATATTGAACATTCTTAAATGCTTGTTACGCAATCTGATTTGAAACCCACTTCCCTGTATCGTCATTCCATTGGTACACATGCGCATTTTAGACAAACCGTTGGTGTCAGTTGTCTGTCGCGTTTTGAAAGCCAGTTGGTGTACATGGGAATGGCCTATTTTCCTTTTCTATGTACTTTGCATGTACATATGTTTAAGCTTGATCTTAAAAGATTTATTGACATCATTCCGCCTGGATGGCATATGATTAGAACTTTTTTCCCCCACATAATAAATAACTAACTTCTTGAAATCCTAGTGCTTTCTTATGGTTCACATACCCCAGCACTTCACAAAATTTGACGCAGCAGTACGTGAAATCAGAATGGCGCAACTCATGCAAGAATCTTAAAGCCTTATGTATTGTTGGTATTCACGTAAAGAAATTTATTTTTGTTGCTGCTAATATTTGAAAGGCTGCCACATTTGAAGTTGAGCAATATTAAAGTTCAATTTACTTCGTTTGATGGTGTATGAAAATTCAGTAGTGAAAAATAAAAAGGAAATTAGACTCATCTTCCTTCTTTTCATTTTTATGAGCACAAATATTTTAACACCAGTATTTATATTTGTGCCTGTGAAGCAAGCCTGTGGAGGAAAAGTTACTTGTGGTGGCTCCTGGCGCCTTTTTTGAGAACTTTGTTTTGTACTCGATTCAAACCCACAGACGGTTTTTTGGACCACAAAAAACTGGAAAAAAGTGTGGCTTAGTTTCAGGTAAATATGGCAGATTGTTTTCACAATAGCCACGCAACTGTGTAAGTTTCATAGTGGTTTCACTTGAATAAATTAAAAGTGAGAGCATTTTGTTTTATGATGTCACGTCTTTCAACAGATCAATGGAAAATAAAGTAAATAATGCAAACGAAGGCCCAATGTTTTCAAAGTAAAAAAACAACATTCGTAACTGAAGGTTTCCATATAACACTTTGGATTCAGTAGTATTCGGCAGTTATGCATTGAATCACAAATCCAAAGCCAGTGTGCTAGATTCAGCAAATAGTGGATTCAGCTGAACCAATCAGACACAACCCTATTTGAAACTTCGTATATGACCAAAATACTCCCTGGAAACTCCTCATATTATCACAATGTGAAAAACTATACATCTTCACGCACACATGATCACCTAGCAACAGAACTGGTGAAGCTAAGATTTTAGCAGCAGGTTCTGCTGTAAATAAGTCCCATTTCCCACTTTGCTGGCAGCTGGCCATGCAGGGTGATTTTTAGGGTGTGATGGGGGTGGGGGGGGGGGAGTAGCCACTCTGGCCCTTGCAGTGGTAGCTCCGAACATATGCGGGCACTGATGACCACAGTGTTGAGCGCCCTAAAGCTGCAATAACAACAAAAATCCGAACATATGCTTCATGCTTCTGTCAAAACAGAAGTTAGAGACTGAAATAGTCATAATTATTGCCAATGACTTCGTTTCGTCAACTTTATTTCTTTTCCATGAATATTGCCTTGATTTCAATATGGCTCCCAGTGGAAAATGTGTCTTCACTTAAAATTGGCTAGAAAATATATCGTATAAGGATTGACTTTTGCATATGGTGGCAAGGACAGACATTGGTAAAATGCATTTCCTGCAATGTAGACTTGCCAGTATGGGAGAATTGCCCCTAAAATCACACATGGGGTCTAAAAAAACATCAAGGCGCTTTAAAAGCAATGTTTTTCACAAGATAAAATGTATTTAAATCTCTTTCAAACCTAACCACTTTTTCCCAGCAGATGTATGCAACAAAGAATGACATTCCATCTGGAAAAGAAGATTCTGAACTATCTGGCGACCTACCAGATGTTAGATGCATAAATATTTGGTGTCCTGAGAACTGTGAAATGCTATCATTTGTACAGATCAAATACTGACATTCATAAAGTCATCAAAATTATGTTTCATGGCAGTGTTGTTGCTGCTAACTTATCATGTGGTGAAAAGAAAACTGCTTAAAAACTTACTTGCTCCAAACTTCATAAATAGTCTTCCAAAAGGTTTAGAAGGAAAAACTTTAATGAAGCAGGCGGACATCCATGTTAGGTTTTTTTTTTTTTTTTTTTTTTTTTTTTAATGAAGCAGGCGGACATCCATGTTAGGTTTTGGTTAATTGTTTGCATTAAAACATACTTCGAAACATGAGTGTCTCTTGTCCATGCTGCTGTTAGTGACATAAGTTTGATTTTGCCTTTATCATTTAAAAATGTGTTACAGCTGTATATGGATGGGTCAAATGTCAACATAAATTACAAAAACTGATAGAAAAACACATTCATACTGAATATAACAATCATCTAATAAGTATTGGGACTTGTGCATGACACATTATGCATAATGCTTCTAGACAATAGTTTCAATTGTTAAACTGGGCTATTGAAATATTTTTGTTTTTTCAGTGGTTACCAATTATTAAAATGTTCTTCAGCTAGGAGACAATTTTAGTACCATTAATGGGGGGGGGGGTGCTTCCCTTTGAAATTTGTTTCCTACTGATGATTAGAAAAGTCTGTATTTCATTGAAGTACTGACAGTACAAAATTTAGACTCACATGTTATGTCAATAAAATTAATTAGGCCATTTCTAATAATTTCTCTTAAACATATAAAAATTAATAGAAATGGCCTTTGTATAGGAAGGAAAATAAAAAATTGCTTATAAAATGGTTCTATGATAAATGCTGTTTTAAAATACCAAATTTAGAAATAAAGTTACAATATCAATAAGGGAGGATAGGTAACAACTGACTGTAAAGAGGCTCGCTGAGGTGCTGACAGACATGAAAATATTTTCGTGTCTGTCAGCAGCTCAGCGAGCCTCTTTACAGTCAGTTGTTTCCTATCCCCCATTGTTGATATTCCTATCAGATTTTCCATTGTTAAAGATACAATATCATTTTCATGTATGTGATTTTTTTCCCTTTTACAATTTATTTAAAAAAATATGGATACGTGATACATAATGTGTGCTTAGGGTTTATTTGGTGTGCTTATACGGCCATCAGTCATTGATAAAACATGTTTGCCTGTTCTCTATTAAAATTATGAAATAAAGTTTATTTAATAAGTAATATTGTGAATACTGTGCAGTTTGAGCTCTAACTATTAAATTCTAATTTAATAAATATTGTATTAAATCTTTTTCTTTAAATGGGACATTGAATATTACTGTGTGTCAGTGCATACTGCCTACATGAAAAAATACAATTGGAGACTCATTGAATACTCCTAAGATTTTTTCCTTGCCAACTCTGCATTCACCCTGTGAATGATACACAATTAACGGGATATAGAGATTGCTCCAAATAAGTGCTAAGTATATAGCAGATTATGAAGAAAGTATCAGAGTATGAAGGAAATTTGTGGTACTAATTGAAGGGTATGACACCCTAATCCAGCTGTAGTATTTATCTGTGTATTTTACTGTAAATAACTCAATTTATATTGGCCAAAATGTAAATATTTTGTCATCTTGTTTCAGATACATGAAGCACTATCGGAATATTCCTGGCCCACACATTGTAATAGTTCCAAAATCAACTTTAGCTAACTGGATGAATGAATTTAAAAAATGGTGTCCTACTCTTAGAGCAGTATGTTTAATTGGTGATCAGGAAACAAGGGTAATTACCACAGACGACATTACTTTACCATTGGCAGAAAAGTTAACTGTTTTTGGGCAATTTTTTGATATGATGAAAAGAACTAGCTTCAAGTTATACCATATATTAATGGAACTGTCCATTGTTCTTTCAGAATACTTTTATTCGTGAAACTCTGATGCCCGGAGAATGGGATGTATGTGTAACGTCGTACGAGATGATTATTAAGGAGAAAAGTGTCTTCAAAAAGTTTAACTGGCGCTACATGGTTATTGATGAGGCTCACAGAATTAAAAATGAAAAATCAAAGCTTTCTGAAATTGTACGAGAATTCAAAACGACAAATAGGCTTCTGTTGACAGGAACACCTCTCCAAAATAATCTCCATGAATTGTGGTCATTACTAAATTTTCTGCTGCCTGAAGTATTCTCATCATCAGACGTAAGTGTATTAAAACCTCTTTCATATAGATTAATAATTAGTATTATGTAAATGTATTATGGTATTTTAAGATCAATTTCCCCTACCAGTACAGTATATCGTCTTAATCATCACACAATGTTGTTTATGTTGTCATAGTGTGCATACTGGTAGATAACACTCACTCACTTTTCTATTTGTGTCCCTTTTTTTTTAGTGTTAGTGGTGGCGACAGATCTCTGGTGTAATTTAAGTTGAAAGGTGACTTTTTTTATGTTATCAGAGCCAACATATATAAATATGAAATCTCAGTTGTTGTGACATACTGAGCTGTAGTAGATATTAATTTATGTGGAAAGCCAGCTGTGTAGCATTTGTGGCTTAATACCAACAATATTCAGAATTTTAATTTTATCTGGGTATTGCTGAACATGTTTTTCAACCAAGAGACCACCTTATTCAATTTGATGAGTCCTGTTTTGGGAGTGACAAATGAATATCATGGAAGACTGTACAGAGAGGCTATAGAAATAGTAAAACACCTCAACAATTTCAATAGGATAGAGGAGGGCATGAAACTGATTGAAATCTGTTGAAGAAATGTAACTGTCTTCCATCATGGAATGGTATCAACAACGGACAATGTTAATGATGAACTGTGTGTGCCTATCCAAAACATGTTATGTCAACCCTTTGTGCACGAGCACACGTAAACAGAATTGGACTGCAGTCAGTAATGAGCCAGGGTGTGTATCAGACATTGAAGAGAGCCAGATGGGGATGAAACATTGGGTTTTAATAATAAAGTCACAAGACCACAGCATAATAGCTCGGAAAATTTTTAACACTATTTAAGTACCATCATGTATTTTGCTGAAAGTACTTTACACATCTTAGCATATCTCAGGACTCATCAAACTTTGTTCTACCATTCCAAATTAAAATTGTAAACAATTTCAGTATCTCTCATCAGCGAGAAATCTAAGTGTTGTTATTAGGAACTCCTTTGCTAGAAAAGTTTGATGAGTTATAGTATCTTTCTTAGATAACTTTCTGGCTACCACATTCAGCGACAACCAAAACATGTTACTAAACATTTGAATGTAATTTTTGAAGTTATTAAGCTCATTTGTTTCTAATATGGCCAAATTCATCACTATGTAACCACATTCATGTGCACTCCTTACGATTTCTTGTTCACTTTCATCTTTGCAGAATGTTATACCCTGGTAACACTCCAATAACAGCTGCATGTGTTTAGTTTACTTCTGGTTGTGTATGTTGTTTTACATTCCTTGGCACTTCTGTACCTAATCTCCATGTACTCTATATGCATTTCCTGTTCAAATAATGCAATTCCTTGAGACAACATTGTCTCGTTACACCAAAGGTATCTATTGTTGTTGGAATTTGAACTGATTTGTACAGGTGATATGCTTAAAAAATCTCTCGTAGAAAGGTTTTTCTAAACATAACGTAAAATCCAAACACTTCACATATTTTACAAAAGGACTCAACATATTCAACCAATTACACAATTCAACCAGACACAAGCTCCAGTTTGTTATTCCACAATGACATGATAAATTTAGCTTGATTTTAAACAACAATGTTTCAACACCATATAATGATTACGGGATTTGTCTATTTTTGTGCAAATTTTGAACTGATTCATGAAAGTTTGAAGAATGTGTAATTCCATTGAAGTTTTCTGAAGCACAATCTCCCTTGCCAGATGCTGCAAGAGAGATATTCTGTATTGCGGTTTATACTTTTGTCAAAGTTCTGAGAGCCTACATTTCTTGAGTCAACCAGTATATTGATTCCTCCTATTTACGTCTCTCAAAAAGACTGTGGGGACAAAGATTGAAGCACACACGGAAGCATGCTGACAATCGATTCCACAAACCATATGTAACTGGAATAGCAAGGGGGAATGGCAATGGTACACAAAGTACTCTGCACCACACACTAGGTGGCGGCTTGCGGAGTGTGGATGTGGTCCCCATTTGTATGGCCATTAGAGCATCTGTTTTATACTGTAGCTGCGTTTCAGTGTACAAGCAAAGTTTGAACAACAAACTGGAGGTAATGTCATCCACATGTAATGTAACATTGCAGTACTGACTCTGTTCAGAGCATTCAAATTGGTAAGCAAAGTCAACCGACCAGCGATGAATGATATATTGCTGAATACAATGATTTATCTGTGACTACTTCCACTAATAAGTGAGAAAAGTCAGTTAGCACATTCCGGAGGGTTAAGCAAGGGTATTTTGTAGATTTATTTATTCTTTACATCATTTAAGTTCACGTAACTTGTCTGCACAGAATTGGCGCACTTTAGGTTACGGTAGTAACACTAAAAGTGGGCCTTTGCAATAGTCTTTTGACAGCTCGAAATTTAAATGAAAATAACGGCTTAACTATTCATCTGACAAGAAAATTGAATAACCAAATTTGTAGAGGAGAAAATTCTCTACAACTTTCCTCTGTTATGTTTTTTTCATATCTCGTAGCGTTTCAGAGATATTTGTAAAAATAACGGCGATTTTGGGATGTCTGTCTGTCCGTCTGTAACGTGTTACCATGTTTTAAGACGAACCGTTCAACCAATCAACACCAAATTTTACAGACATAATTGTAGGCCGCCAGAGACCAGAACCTCCCTTTTTCAAATTTTTGAGACAAAAAATACGGTAGTGAAAGAGAGAGAGAGAGAGAGAGACACGTTTGTAATATAATTGTAATTGCAAACGAACCGTTCATCTGACACGAAAATTGAATAACCTAATTGGTAGAGGAGAAAATTCTCTACACTTAGCTTCCGTATGTCTTTTTCATATCTCGTATCGTTTGAGACATATTTGCAAAAATAACGGAGATTTGACACCCTCCATTGAATTAACGAAAACCAGCCGTTCGGAGATAGATGTCACATGACATTCCCTGCATATTTGATGATTTTCTTATTGTAACTTACAGGTTCTCATTTCAAAGCAGCGGCACACTGAGGAATTAACAAAAACACATCGTTCTTTGTATGATAAATGATAATTTAATGTCTACAAATGCCATATTAACATCAGTTAACAACGGCCATTAATAGTATGAGATTAAAGAACTCCATTTTTGATTTATAGCCGTAGCGTAGTGGTCAAGGTGCTGGACTGTGACGCGAAAGGTCAATGGTTCGAAACCCGCCACTACCTAAATTTTTTCCTAAAAGGGTTTCAGACAGGCTTATTAATTAATTAATTATTATTTAGATTATTATTATTTTGGTCCAAAATGTTTGCAAATACTTATAAAACTACAAATCTAAAGTGGGCCGTAAAACACGTCAGTGTGTGTGTATGTATATATATATATATATATATATATATATAGTGTGTGTGTGTGTGTGTGTGTGTGTGTGTGTGTGTGTGTGTGTGTGTGTGTGTGTGTGTATAAACATTGACATGATACGTATATTCTCCCATGTTCGCTGTTGTCTTTTGGGTTTGTTAGGCTGACGGAATTTAAATATGGTAACAGCTAACACGGAAGATTACATGGCATAATGTTTACATTTGTATTATTCTTATGGCGAAAACAGTGTGGAATTTACGAATCATGATTCATAGGAACAATCCCTTGCCCCTAACAGAAAAACACGTAAGTTGTAGGATGAAGGCAGAGGTTGTAGCGTCAGGCATATTGATGCAACACAGACTTGACAGTCGGCTTTACATGGTAGCTTTTAGATGAGATTTCAAATGTACAGCTATTTTATAAAACTAAATGCTGAAATATAAAACATAATATACTAAGGACAGTTTATAACTCACTGCAAAGACGTGGCGATAAGCTGCGACAGGCACATACAAAAGACACACACATACAACACTTTCAGCTATCAGCCATGACCTTCTCATGCAATCACACAGGCACACAACACAGGATTTTCTATCCTCGTCCCCAGAACTGAGAGACATCCTGCCCAAGATCCTTCCCACCCCTTCTAAAGTGGTGTTCCGTCGCCCTCCCAGCCTCCACAACATCCTAGTTCATCCTTATATCGAAGACCCCGCTCCAAGACCTGTCAAATCCACCCACCCAGCACTCCCTATTCCAGTCCTACCCTATTAGAGGCCAGTCCACCTGTGAAAGCAGCCATGTAATTTACCAACTTTGCTGCAAACACTGTACAGCTTTCTATATTGGCATGACCATCAACCAGCTATCCATTAGGATGAATGGCCACCGCCAAACTGTTTCCAAAAACAAGGTGGACCACCCTGTGGCACAGCATGCAGCGGAGCACATGCTTGATTTCAATGGCTGCTTCACAACCCAGGCCATCTGGATCCTCCCATCCGCCACCAGCTTTTCTGAACTGCACAGATGGGAGTTATCCCTACAACACATTCTCCGATCCCGAAATCAACCAGGCCACAACCTACGATAACTTCTCTATAGTGTTTTTTATTTTTTATTTATTTATTTTTTTTTTTTTTTTTTTTCCTCCATACCTTGCAGTTCCTACCTCTCTGTCCCAAACCAAGCCTATTTGGAGTGGTGTGTGTGTGTGTGTGTGTGTGTGTGTGTGTGTGTGTGTGTGTGTGGTCTTGTGTACTTGCAGTATGCACGCATTTTGTATATATATTTATTTTATTTTATTTTCTGTCCTCACCCACCTCCCCACTCCATTCCTAAGCTGCATCTCATTATTCCCATCTAACCCATCCCCATCACAGTGATGTAACCTTCCTATCCCCTCTCCCCTCCCCTCTCCTCACGTCCCGTCCCCGATTCGCTGCAGAGTGTGATTCGAAGTGCGGCAGCCAGAGGTGATGGTTTTATGACACTGTTGTGTACCTGTGTGATTGCGTGAGTGTTCTATTCTCTGAAGAAGGCCATGGCCAATAGCTGAAAGTGTTGTATGTGTGTGTCTTTTGTATGTGACTGTCGCAGCTCGTCGCCTTGTCTTTGCAGTGAGCTGTGAAATATCAAACAGTTTTATTAGACTTATAATACAAATTTTACGAAGTGTTTATAATAGTGATTAGATACCGGGACGGTAATTCTGAGTCACTATCATTTTATGCCTTCGTACTACAGAGCATTATCCCTCGTAGAATCTAGTGCATTCAATCTCTAACATTTTTAAATGCGCTTTACACACAGTGTGCCAAGCCCCTTTTCATATTGACCCTGAACAAAGATAATTCTTCCCTCTTCCTGTGTGTTCTTCATTTGGAGACAAATATCAGTTATCTTTTTCACTTTCCATTTTAGCTATTTACTGTTTGTTCGCATACCATTTTTTGCACCCAGTGTTTCAGGATCTTGTTTTTAGTTTAGTTGATATGTCTTTACTTTTACCTGGAACACTCAACATCCTTTCCACCTCTTCATTATATTTTTGTTTAAGTTCTTCTAACTTCTGCTTTATGCTGCACGTGTTTTGCAATGAAAAACTTAAAAAGACACAAATGAAGCTTAGTTGGTTTCAGAACAATTCATGGTATTCAGGAATTATATTTCATTTGTTAACCTTCTCTGGCACATAATCCTTTAATACTGTCTTATTTAGTAAATTAACTTCTTCCACTTTATACATACTCACTTGAGATACTATTATAGTACAGTAGTGTTGTAATAGTGCAGAATCCCAATTTTTGGGATCTTGGTTATCGGTTCCAGTCATGGGGTGAAGGGTTGCTGGTTTAGTCACCCTATGGAGCATCGTGTTTCCGCTCTTTGCTCCAGCTCCGTTGCTACTTTCCGTGTATAAGTGCATAAGTGTGAAGCATGTGACTGTTCGCCAGATAGTGACAGCCAAGTGACGCTGTGAGAGACAAGCTTATTCTTTCGTGGAAGACTGTGGTGTTGTAAACAGTAACAAATAAATCATTACTCTGATGAATGAGTGGTGATATGCATTTTAAATGTACAGTAAAAATGAAACAAAATGCCAATGTAACGTGTACAACTTTTAATGAAAAAGCCTATTACAGGAGATTTACTGGCAAACAGATGTTCAAATTCAAGACAACATGCTCAATGCATAAATGACAAAATGAATGTAAATACGTGCTAAACAAGAAAGTTAAATGGGTGTTGGCAGACTGTAAGGTTAAGTCAAGAAATATTATAACATTGAAAATATATGGAAATTAATCAACCTTCGTTTTCTATTGCTGCTTTCTAAATGTATTAAATTTTTTTGTTGTCAATGCTTCTAAGGTGGGAATGACTGACTCAGCACAGGTCAGTTTTCAGATTATCATCTGAAATGGGACATTGAAGTCATGTTTTACACATTTTCATCATGGAAAAGAATTGCCCGCAATGGTACGTTGACCCGAACAGACTAAGCATCCTTGCTGCATGTCTAAGAAAATTTGGGTATCGTTTCTGCGACAAATTTTTGTAAAAGTCACCAAAAGTTTTTCTGTTCTGATATGTCTTTCAGTTCTGAATCACAATGAAGACCTATGACTTCCAATGATAGATGTTAACTTACAGTATTGATGTCTACAGAGATTGAGTAGCTAAAAATTTTGAAATCTGCTTCCAATTGTGAAATATCAGAAAAATCTTGTTTCAAATTCAGTATGTAAGTTTTCTTAATAGATCTGTATATTCTCCAAAAGCTGCAGCAGTGGCAATGTTTGTTAATGCTGATAGTTTCAGTAAGTAAGAGACATTTCTCACCTCCAGCTACCTTTCCCAGAGCAACAGATTCAAATTAGATGCCTTCATTTTGTCAAAGTAATGGATGCTGAGAATATCCTTTCCTTGAAGATACACACAGGTCGCGAAGATGCCCTGTAACATCAGTAAAAAAGCTAAATTACAAATCCATCAATCATCAGACAGATCAGGAACAGTTTCGCCCTTTGTTTCTATGAATAACACTATTTCTTGTCTCGGTTCCATGAAGTGCTCCAGAACTTTAGTGTTACTGAGCCAGGGTACCTCACAGTGGTAAGGTAAACCTCCACATTGACAACCGTTATCATCTAGAAATGCTTTGAACAAGTGATGATTGAATCCTTTTGCTGGAATAGAGTTAATAATTTTCACAACCAAGTTCATTACATTATTCAGTTTTACACTTTTGGAACACAAATATTGTTGATGAATCGGGCAATTTATAGGGATAACCAAGAGATCTTGATTCTTCATTTTCCTCTGGATGCGCCCTATTAAGCCACTGATTTTGCCAGTCATAGCTGGAGCCCTGTATGTTGCTATGGAAGTTGGTAATTCCTATGGCAGACCAAATTTCTCCATAACCGCCTCTAGTGTATTGAACAGATCCTGACCTGTTGTGTCCTTCAATGGAATGAAATCAAACATCTCCTCACAAACTTCCAGCATTTTGTTTACTGCTCTAATAAAAATTACCATCTGTGCTGTTTGACAAATCGAGAGAGTCGTCAAAAAACAAAGAAAATTCAACACTGTCTTTAAGACTCATAGTCAGCTGAGCCTCAATATCCTCTGTTAAATCTTCAATTCGGCACATTACAGTGGCTCGAGATAGAGGCACAGACTGCAGCTACAGAACTAGTTGAGGGCATAGCTCTTCCACCACTATAAACTCACCTTCAGCAAATGGCTTAAAGTGGTTAGCTACCTGATGAGAAATCCAATAGCTAATCTCACAGAAGACTGTTCCAGGATGATCAATGTCCTGTAAATAATATGAAATTTTTGTATGAATTAATATCACTACCACAGTCTCTCCAAACAAACATGGTATGTGTGAAGTGCAGCAGTTTTCTCTTATTCCTTCAATTGCCATCACATTACAAACAAAACATGTTATGAAGTGTTAACTAACTTTGTTCGAAAAGCTGGCCTTCAGCTCAAAGATTATTGCCTTTTGTTCGTCTTCGACATATTTGCCATATTCTGCTGCATGATTTACTGCATAATGATGTCTAAAATTTATTTTACTTATGTGGTTTAATAACTTGTGGCACATCAAACATTTGACACAATCATCGTGCTCAGTAAAAAAGGTAAAAATCCTCCCCTTCAGGATTAAAACAGAGTGGTGTTTAGGGTCTGCTGTTAAAGCTGATCCCTGCTTCTGCCATGTCTGTATGCACTGACAGCCGGCACTGGTCTTAGCACAGGCCGCGCTCTCCCACCTGCCACTTTGCTTGCTTCTCCCTGCTATGTGCTCCCAATCGTATCGGGAACATCAACAAAATTGTGCATGCCAATTGAAGACTGACTGTCCGAGAGAATGCAGTTGGCTCATTTCATGAAATTCTGACATAGCATCTTGTTGCCATTTCGTTTGTCACCCAGCTCATGAGTCACAATCTGTGGGGAGCTCTTTTATTGCGCAAGAGATACTTTTTTATTTCCAAACTTAAAAATCCCTTTGAAAGGGTGAAAATTTGCAATAATATGAGGTAAAAGAAAATTTGCATATGGCAGTTCATGCGATCCAGCAAGAGACTTACCAAGACCACTTCCGGATGCATACTTACACTAATAATGAAATGGATAAAAAATGAGAGAGAAGATTTAAGTCTACAACTTTCTTAGTTCTATCTCAGTGGGAGACAATGATTTAAAATTCCACTTTAATGGTTAAACATGTGTGAGACTGGTTTATGTTCTATATGAGAAGTAGTATTGAATAAGACACAGGCCTACAATTAATTTTTTTTTTTATTTCAAAATTCAGATTACATTCTTAAATTTCTGGGCATTTAAGGACAGTCCTCAAGACAGCAAAAAACTATTTAAAAATTATTTATTTTTTGCATACATTGTATTAAAAAATTAATAATTGTTTCTGTGTATACCATTCTTATTGCTTTTCAGGATTTTGACTCTTGGTTTGACACCAATAGTTTTCTAGGTGACAACGCACTCGTGGAACGACTGCATGCTGTAAGTAAAATAACTCCAATGTTCCATAGATCCACTTACATGGTAACAATGTCCCAGGTCACTGAGATTTTTTATGTAAATCTAACAGGTGCTCCGGCCCTTCCTACTGCGGCGCTTGAAGAGTGAAGTGGAGAAGAGGCTGAAACCCAAGAAAGAAGTTAAAGTTTATGTAGGACTGAGTAAAATGCAACGTGAATGGTGAGAAGTTGCAGTTCTAAATATACTGTTGCAACTGTAATACAATAATGTGTGCTCACTTTATTTCTTTCAGCTGTTTCATTTGTAAGTGTATATTATTGACCTGATGTATCTTGTAATTTAGGTATACTAAAGTCCTCATGAAAGATATAGATGTCGTAAATGGTGCCGGAAAAATTGAAAAGATGCGACTGCAGAACATTCTTATGCAGCTGCGTAAATGTTCCAACCACCCATATTTGTTTGATGGAGCAGAACCGGGACCTCCATTTACGACTGATGAACATTTGGTACAGTATAACTTAATTCATTCTCATGGCCAATATCATGATTGTGAATCTGAATTAAAATGATAATAGCTAACTATCAAATGGCAGATACTTCTTTAAAAGGAGGGATAATTGCTTTCATGATTCTACTTTGTTTGATTGCTCATTTATATCCTCTGTGGCTGAGAAGGCACTGGCCTTTTCTATGTGTATAGCACACAGTGAGTTATGTAAAACATTATCATGCAGGTGTATAACTGCGGCAAGATGGTGATTCTCGACAAGCTGTTGCCGAAGTTGCAGCAGCAGGAATCAAGAGTCCTTATCTTTAGCCAGATGACTCGAATGCTCGACATACTGGAGGATTATTGCCTATGGAGAGGATACATGGTGAGTGAAGTGGCGCAACTACAGCAGCAACAACAACAAATTTAAAGAGTAATATAAAAATTTAAATTTTAGAGATACAAGTAAATTTCACAGACATTTTTTTTTTTCTCCTGAAGCTCTAATTGCTCATTGCATTTTAACAACTGAAAGTGAACAACTAACTATCTGTGAGGAATTCAATTCTTACCGATTTTTCTTCTGTGTGAGCAATTCATCATATATATGATGAATTTAATTCACTTCTATTGTATACTGTAATAAGAGGAATGTACCTCCAAAATCTTTTTTGGGTCATACTCTGATGTCAGCCACAAAGTTTCATTGTTCATGGGGTTGACTTGTAGAAAATTTGGGTTTTTATTGAATGGGTACTGCACTTTTGCTTTACACTGTTTCATTTGACAGCTACGCACGTGCTCTCCAAAGCCAGTTTACATTGTGGCACTGAACATGTTGACACAGTAGCTAACACACTGTCTTGCGTTTAGGAGGACAGTGATTAAAATCTACTTCCAGCCATCTAGATTTAGATATCTTGTAGGTTACCTAAATCACACCAGGCAGATACTGGTATGGTTGCTTTGAAAGGCACGGCCAATTTCCTTCATCATCCCTGCAAGAAACAATCTGCGTTTACGCTCTGCGTCTAATGAACAAGCTGTTGACAGGATATTAAACTCTAATCTTCCTTATTCTGTTTATCCTAATAAGTCAATTCATTAACATTAAGCATGTCACACATCATTTTATCAAAAAATTAAAAATACTACTAAAACAGTCTCATATGTTGCAAATGAGAATGCTGTGTGTGTGACACTAGAAGTAATTTTTAATGTTTCTGCAACCTGATGTGCAGTGGGCTTTTTTGTTCATGGATTGACTTATGATTAACACAACATAGTATATAGACAATGGATTTTATTGAGAAGACTAAGCAATGTTATTTTCATTACACTGGCTGTCAACAAATACTAACTGACATTAGATAGCGGTGCCAACGTAACTTCTGTAAAACCTCACCTAATAACCCAATTGGTTATGCCAATGTATTTTGTACGTTTTTACATGATGTGTGAAACATTAGTTTGATGGTAAAATTGTCATACTAATTTCTAGGTGAAATAATTCTCCCAAAATATTGATTTTTAACAAATGCACATTTCTTTCAAGTATAATAACTGTTTGTTTTTGCTCGTTGCACTTAAATTAACAATGCAGACTTTCAAGTGAAGTGTTCTTCTGAAAGTCTTCTTACTGCTCTTTTTAATGCAATATTAAGATTAAACAAATTATTGGTATTTATCAACAATTATCATTATTGAACTATGAGAACATATTTAAGTAAACAAAAATCATAGAATCTAATTACTGTAAATCGAAATGTGTGTTACGACATCTGCAATTGCCCACTGCCTTGCCCTTTGTGTATCTCTCTTGTATTTGTTGCAAACAGTTTCTAATGGTAATTCAATAACTTGCCATTATTATGTGTAATATTAATTTTATGGAATGTATGGATATACCAAAAGATTTGCCTCTGTGAGACTTTTCATTTGAGCCCTTGCACTTTACTGTACTTAAATTATAATTTCATTTGTAGATTATTAAGTGAATGGTAATCTGATTTCTGGATAACTCTTGATATAAAATTAATAAGACTGATATAAACACATCATCAAAATCACTCCACCTTCCTCTTTCATAAGCCATATTGTGCTGCTCTGTGACTTAGTGCATGATACAAGAAAATATACACAAAGCTTTATTAGCTACCTCAAGTGGCAAGTTAGGCGTAACAGTACCTCTGCCTACCATTCAGCCCTCCACATGGTTATAGCAAGGCCCAGTGCCAATCGCCATCTTACCTCCTTGGCGCTGGTGCTCCACTGTCCGTTATTACAACTATAGCGCTGCCTGCTGTTACTTCTCAGCCACCTGTGTCCTGTCCAATACCCCAATAATCTTTATTATATTAGCTACTTGGAAAAATTGGAAGGTCTAACATTTTTCTAAGGAGATATTCTACCAATTTTGTATTAGATTGTCTTGGTGGAGTTCTACTTTGACATTAAATCTTTTTTGCAGCAAAGGTCGAAATAACCTACATGTCCATTCAGTAGTAATCCAGTTATGAATAGCTATGCTGTAGAAAGTCAGTGCACGCTGCACTGCAGAATGAAAGTTTCATTACAGAAACATCCCTTATTCTGTGACTAAGCCATGTGTCCACACTCCCAGGAGTGTTACTTCTAAAAGATTCACAGGAGAACTTCTGTGAAGTTTGGAAAGTAGGAAGTGAGGAACTAGTAGAAGTAAAGTTTTAAGGACAGACCGTAAAGCATGCTGGGATAGCTCAGTCAGTAAAGTGTTTGCCCGCAGAAGGCATAGGTCCCAGGTTCGAATCCCAGTTCCGGCACACTAATTTAATCTGCCAGGAAGTTTCATACCAGCACACACTATGCTGCAGAGTGAAAATTTCATTTAGTAGAAAGTAGTGTATTGAAATAACTACAGTAAAGAAGACTGTTGTGTAAAATTGGTCAAATTAAGTTGGATCCATTGTTTCTCTCTTATAAGAAATTAAAATTTAAGTCATAACAGCCATTTCATATTAAACAGCTCTCAGGAAGACAATCACTTGTGTATTGTCATGATACAATATGAAATGGAGTACCATTCCCCAGTAGCAATTATTGTAATTGGTGAGCTCCTGCATTTCATTTTGTAATATGTTATGGCTGGCATCATCGTATTGATTGTGTTCAACTGCAACCTCATATGTTAGTTTGTTCATGTGAGAACATTGTTGACAATATTTATTTAATTCATAGCTTGAACATTATTTTCCAGTGTGTTTTCTTGGAATATTTTATTAATGACATAAATAATAGTGATAATAATTGTTTATTTATTTGCTATCAGGATAACTGTTAAATAATAATGCTTATTTCACTCTCCTGTAAAACTGAATTTTTTTGACATACGAGGTTGCTGTTCAACACCATCGATATCTTCATCATCTTGGTTAATTGGTATCGTAATATTTAAATTTTTATGTAGTATTGCAGGCTCGATGGACAGACCCCACACGAAGATCGTCAGAGGCAGATAAATGAGTACAATGCTCCTGGTAGTGAGAAATTCATCTTTATGTTGTCTACCCGAGCTGGTGGTCTGGGTATTAACTTGGCAACAGCTGATGTTGTAATTATTTATGATTCTGATTGGAACCCTCAGATGGATCTCCAGGCTATGGTAAGTAAACTCAATGGAAATCTTTCTATTGGAGTTGCATTTCTCTCAAAATTTGATAATTGCTAGTTTGGAATGAGGAAATAGCCATTTTAGGCTAAAGAGTAATTGCACTGCTGCCACATCTTGCATTGTATGCCAATGTTTGTAATCAGGTAATTACAAATTTTGAAGTTTGCTACTGACTAGTACTTCTTTGACAATTAGTAAAACTCTAGGTATGCCAACAGACTGATCTGTAGCATAGCTTTGGGCATGATTAGGCTAGAGTGTGTGACAAAGTATGATTCAGAGAACAACCACTCATGATTGTATTGATAAGATCAAAAATCTTTTTGAGTTATGAAAGATAAGTTTTTTTATTACAAAAAAGGTAAATCATTCACAACTGAGGTGGATTTGTAATTTTAACAGTTGAAGATGACATTTTAGTTGTGAGTTGGAGAAGCCAACAAAGATGAATAAAAGAAAAGAAAACCAGATGTATAGCATAGCTCAAGGCATAGTTTAGGTTGGAATGTGAGAATTTCAAACCTGGAAATTGACAAAGCCAATGAAAGAAAGCATGGAAATAAGATTGCTATAATAGTTTAACCAAAGATACACTCTTTTGTCGATGATCACTTGCCAATTTTCTCTGCTTCTGGCAGTACAGTGACCAGTGATCATCGATAAAACAGTATATATGTGGTAAAACTATAATGGCAATCTTATTTTCCAGCTTTCTTTCAATGGCTACATCAATTTCCAGGTTGGAAATTCAAGGGTAAGGGCAGCCCTCATGCACCAGTGGCATAAGCCATTCCAAATCCTTTTAAGCTGCCCCTACAAGTGGAGTATTACTGTAAAAACCATTAAAGGTAACCGTTCCCGTACTGTGGCGATACTGCCCTCCCATCACCAGTCAGCTTCTCTCGGCAACCCAGAGTTGTGGCCAAGACATGCCTCCTGCTGCTCTCAGCAGCCACCATGCAAAACAACTTAATTGGACAAACACCCTTGTGATAATCTACTTGTGTGTTGTCTTATTTAAACTATGGGAATCCAGGACATATTAATAAAACCTTATGTAACAGATGGATTGTCAGTCACCTATTGAGTCTCAGACAAACTCGGTGAGAACTGTATTATGCTTAAGCTTTTAGCTAAGGCCTATTTTGAAAGTACAAGGTAATATCAGAAAGTAATGAATAGTAATTTTATTATGACCGAAGTCTTAATAGTAAACAAAACAAAATCACAAATGAGCTTGCATCTTTTACCTACTTACTACTTAGTCACAAAGGTTCTCAACACATTCTCGCATTGTGGAGCCAGTTGCGGTATGCACTGTTTGTAGAAGTCCCTTGGGTTGTAGTATAGCCATCTGCAGACTGCTAATTTCCCCTCAGCATCTGTTGTAATGTATTGGCTGTCCAGAAATTTTTGGATCAAGCAGATGAATGTCTGACAGTCAAAGATCCAGACAGTATGGTGGGTGCTCTAACACCTCCCACCCACTTTTTGTGATTTCCTCATAAACAGCAGCAGCTGTGTGAGGGCAAGTGTAACATTTTAATGTTGTAGTACTTATCATAAGGAGCACGACACAACTAAATCAAATGTTTTAAACTTTGAAGCATTTACAGTGGTCCCATACTAGCAAAACTCCACAAATAACACACCATGCCATTATGGGAAAAAGAGGGTCTGTTAAACAGAATGTAACAGTGGAAAGACCAGGTTGGAGTTCAGCAATAGAATGAGGTTAGTTTACAGTTCATTGCAGAGACCCCGTGCCCCCCCCCCCCCCCCAATCCCATCATTCCATTCACAGCTTTGTGGTGAGTTGTAGACTATCCTCATTATATTGTTGAATTCCAATTTGGACTTCCTATTCTTAGGTTTTGCCTAATCTTCCATCCCATAACTGTGCGACTTTCCTTTGTCTCTAATGACCAGCTAGTCCAGGGGAAGCTAAACCTTAATCATCCTTCCTTTGAGATGGAACAGAGACTTTAAGGAACAGAAAGTGTCAGCAGAGGATATGGGTAGTGTGAATCAACCTTAACTGTGTTCACATAGTTCACAAAGTTAATAATGTGGTTCAAAGTGCAACATTAATCAATTATGCCAAAACAGAATATCACTCGATACCAGAGCTCATACAGGTCACTTAATTACAAATGATTACACTATGCTCTGGTGCATTGTAACAATGAATACTTCAACAATGTTGGAAAACTTGTTTTGGACAGCCATGCCAATAGCCAAGTACATAAACATTCTGCAAATGAATGAAACTCTGCTCTAGTAATTTCCCAACTGTGCTGCAATTACTACGTAGCTTTCTATATTGTCATGACCACTAACCAGCTGTCCATTAGGATGAATGGCCACTGCCAAACTGTGGCCAAAAACAAGGTAGACCACCCTCTGGCTCAACATGCAGTGGAACATATGCTTGATTTCAATGTCTGCTTTACCACCTAGGCCATCTGGATCCTCCCACCCATCACCAGCTTTTCTGAATTATGCAGATGGGAGTCTTTATCACTCTTTCCTTCTCACTTGTATTTTCCTTTTTTTCATGGCATTTCTAATTGCTCACACTCCTGCTGACAACAGACAATTGTGTAACCACGTGATTGTTGATGCAACTAACTCCTCCCTCTCCCTCCCTTATTTTTACATATGGTTTTGTTTATATTATTTATTATTATTATTTATGTATTTAAACAACCAATGAATCCCGAAACCCATCTTGTTTTGAACCATCGAACCAGTGTGGGCATTTGCACACGAACTCATCAATTACATTGCTTTAAATCTGTCTCCCCTTCCACACATCTTGGTACAAGATTTGCATGGTTTTTCATTACCTTGAAGTGCCAGTATTCATTCATGTTTTACATTTCAATGTGTGAATTTCCATACCAGCCCATAGATTTGTGGATGTATTTGTAATTTTTGCATTACATTACATTGCATGTTCATGTGCTAGATTTCACACACTTGGACATGGCTTTGCATGCTTCTACATGTTTTTGTGTGCCTGGTGCATATTTTGTGTATTGATACACCTCCTCTCAGACCTTGGGTTCCTCATAATCTCCAAACACCAGCTCTCCCATCAATTTCCATTTTTACTATAGTCAACATTATTGACTTACATCCTGCTCCATCCATCTGCACTTCTTCAGAAAAGTATTCCATTCCCTGGCCAAAACCCAATCCCACATCCTAGTCCTAAATGGATGCCTAAATCATGGAATCTTTCTCAACAGTCTAACCATAAACATTCCATTCTCTGGATTCCACCTCTACTTTCACAGTGACCTGCACCTTTTAAGATTCCACCAATCCTTTCCCCTTGTGAACCATTCTGTTCTCTCCATGGCTCATAACTCACTTAATTAACTACATTCCATCTCTCATATCAGGTCCTCAACTCTCCAGAAATGGGAGGAGCAGCCCAAACACCACCCCCACAAGGGTGTCCAGCCTCCTGACATGTAATTGCTGCCTTGGAGTACCAATATTCAATCCTTATCCTACCCACAGTGTTCCTCCTCATGAACCCCTCATTGTACCCAGACCTTGCGTAGCTGACCTCTTGAACCTACCTCTTCCCAAAAAAACTCCCTACCAGCATTCAACAGCATCCAGTGCAAAAAATATATAAAATGAACATCAGAACACTGTGGTTAACCTGTCCACTAAAAACCTCAACCCACGTTTCCATTCTATCCCAAAGTCTTACCCTCAGTGCTACACCCCAATTCAAATATGTTGCACTTGTTGATGACTTACTCTCCTTTTTCTGATCCCTATAATGGAAACACTACTTTGCCACCAATCCCTGTGACCAAAGCCAACCGAATCCCATCATTGCCTTTCCCAGTTCATACCACAATATAATAGAGGTCTCCTTGGACTCCCATGTAACAGTCCCCTATTTGCCCTCCAGGAATTTCTCTCCTCCAACTTGACCTAATCATTTTTCCCCAAGTCCCTTCCTAAGACCTCAAACCTTTCGGCAAAAGAAAGGAGAGCCATCCACAACATCAAAACAAATCCAGACATAATCATCCTTCCTACAAAGTTTGTACCACTGTAGTTATGAATCACAGTGACTACCTGGCAGAAGGGATCCATCAACTCTTTGACTCTTCCACCTACAAGTTGTGCCTTAATGACCTCTTCCCAAAAGCCCAACAAGATCTCCAATCCCTGTTAAAAGCATATGACCCATCTCAGAAGCTCTCTCCTGAATCCATCTCCCTCGTCACCGCAGCAGCACCCTGCACACCCATCTTCTACATGAACCCCAAAATTGATGAACTAAATAATCCCAGATGCCATGTGGAAGATACCATTGCAAGACCTGTCCAATCCACCCAGGTGCATCCTATTCCAGTCCTGTCTCAGGCTTACCCTACCCAATCAGAGGCCAGAGCACCTGTGAAAGCAGCCCTGTAATTTACCTACTGTGCTGCATTCAGTGTGCAGCTTTCTATATTGCTATGACCATTAATCATATGTCCGTTAGAATGAATAGCCGCCACCAAAAAGTGGCTAAAACCAAGGTAGACCAACCTGTGAAACAAGGGAGCTTATGCTTGATTTCAATGGGTGCTTCACAATCTAGGCCATCTGGATCCTCCCACCTACCATCAGCTTTTATTAACTACACAGATGGAAATTATTCAGACCTCAACCTATGATAACCCCCTTTTTTCCACACCCTACAGTTTGTTCCCGCTCTGTCCTACAGCTCTCCCATTTCGTGGTGTGTGTGTGTGTGTGTGTGTGTGTGTGTGTGTGTGTGTGTGTGGCTGGCCCTTAGCGTACATTAAAATGATTTGTAAGTCTAGGGACTGATGACCACTTCAGGTTGGTTCCATAGCTTTAGATACATTTGAATTGAAAGGTAGGTGTCTTTGTTTAGCTAATTCCTAGATTCACTCTGAGCTGATGTGGTGAATAAGATTTTAATCATTTTAGCATTAAATGGTATATTATACAACTCTTACACCTAGTGCATCAATCTTAATTTTATTTTAACTGCAAAAATCTACAGTCATTAAATGATGTAAAAACTGTAGTTTAATGTGTCCGCCCTTTTATCATTTATGACATGTGCACTGGCTGTGTAAAACTGTCAGTTATTCATAAGAAGTTTAGTTTAAATTAACAGGCAGCACTACATAAATGAATGCAATTGGCATTGCTGGCTTACCAAAATGCACCACCAAGTAGGCTGTTGACATTAGAGCCAAATTTATTTTGCAGATAACACATAAAAAGATCACCTGTTTGAAAATACTGACGCATATGAAGTGAAGATCATGAAATCAGTATGAGTGTTGCTACTCTTGCTGGCTATCACAACTTCTACACACCTCGGCATCGAATCGAGAGCTATAGCAGTCCGTGCTGCTGCCATATATGTTAACTACGTTGATCTGGTGTTGCAGGATGTGCTGAGTCCTGGGCTAGTTGTTCTTTAATCATCAGACACTTTTGACAGCCATATCAGAAAAACAGGGAGGCCAAGGCGGCAGTGCAGTCCATTGGGTGACAAAACGGTATCAAACATTGCTCGCTACTTGTGGTCTGACATTATCCTGTTGGAATGTGGCCATCACCGAGCAGCAAAGGTATGGGAGGGCGAGAAGGTCCAACACTTCAGAGATATAATGCTGGATGGTTAGTGTACTGGTGATCCACAGTAGGGGGATGCAGGAGTGGAATGCAGTACCGCGCCAAACCAAAATTCTGGATGCAGGAGCAGTATGTCGATGTATAAGGCAATGGGCTCTCTCTCACTACTGTCCTCAAGGAAATCCCAATTCTGCCTGCACCACCATGATCGTCAGAAAGTGCTAAACTATAGAACTGTGGCCTTATGCCTTCCCATACTGTTCCTGCATCCACTATTATGATTTTGGTAGTATTGGATTCCAATTCCACATCCTGCTGGTACTCTAACCACCCAGCATTACATCTCTGAAATGTTGAAGCCTATTATCCTCCCATGGAGTTTGCCAACAGCCATTTGGCCTAGGAATAATGCATGATAACAAGTGGCACACAGTATTAGAGATTATTTCTTTACCCTTCAGATTGCATTGCTGCTTTGGTCTTGCTGTATTCCCAGTCTCTTGCCTATCGAAAATGTCTGGTCAGTAATTGTGAAACAACTGGTCCGGGATGCACCCATTGCTACACCACATCGACTTTGGTAATTTGTGGGAGCAGTGTTGACAGCTACACCCAAACACAACCGGAGCCTATATGATTCATTGCTAAAGCTTGTAGTGGAAGTTATAGTCAGCAATGGTGGCAACAATCGCCCCTCGGGCATGGATATTTGTGCCGTCTTTAGTATAAGGTAGTTGATAAGTAGTTTGTAAGTTTAGGGACTGATGACCCCGTAGTTAAGTCCCATAAGCTTAACAAACATTTGAACATTTTTGTGCCCCCCCTCCCCTTTCCTGTTCCCTTCCCCCATCCAATTCCCTCTCCTGCTATCCCGTCACCACAAAACAAGATTCGGAGTGTGGCAGCCAGAGATTATGGTTTGTCTGTATGATTGTGTTAGTAATGTCTTTTATGATGAAGGCTATGAATGTATTTTTTATGTGGCTGATGCTTGGCAACTATCCTCCTTATACTGCTAATGGCAGTTGTTATAAAAAAAGCCTCATTTTTATTGAATCCACTGCCACATTATTTTAACATTTGCTTTGTTAAGAATGATGGAATGCACTTCATCCTGTCTAAGTCAAACCTTCCCCCAACATTTGTAGGAAATCCCAAAATTTAATGAAATTGATAGATTTTCGAGAAATTCAGATGATTGTAATGAAGAACATGATTTAATGTAGCAGACATTAAGAGTAACAAGGACCCTGCTTTTGTATTCTGAATCAAGATAGTTTTGCTATATTTACTTATATTATTGTTGACAAATCATTTGCCATCAGGACCGAGCGCATCGTATTGGCCAGCAGAAACAAGTGAAAGTCTTCAGGTTCATCACTGAAAATACGGTAGAGGAAAAAATTGTGGAGAGAGCTGAAATCAAACTAAGGCTCGACAAGCTGGTTATCCAACAGGGTAAGTCACTTTCATTTTTATGCTGGTGGTTGGTATGCAGGTTGTTCATTTGGCTGTGACTCCATGTAATTAACATGTAAATTCTTGTGGATATTGCTACAAGAAAAATGACAGCATTTTTACACTTTCCTAATCCTACATAACATCTTAGCATAAATATTCTATTCACACTGATGTTACAAATATGTGGCATGGGTCTACTAAATATGACTTGGGTCTATAACATGATCTAGTTTTCCTTCACTTTTGCAAACAAAATTTAATTTAAGCTTTGTTTTGGTAATTTCTTTGCTTGCTTCTCTCGTTTCAGTCAGGCCAGATTTATTAGCCATCCTATCCTCCTCCCTAGACTACCTAAACTCATCCTCTCCCATCCACTTCACCTGGTCTTCCTCAACCCAGTGTACTACTTTCGTGGAAATTAACCTCAATCTCACTAATGGCTCCATCTACACATTGGTCCACATTAAACCCACCAACAATACCTACACTTTGACTGTTTCCAACCCTTCCACATGAAAAAATCCCTCCCATACATCCTGGCCAACTGTGGGTCCTTCATAGATGTACTCTTATCTCCCAGTCCAGCAAATACAAGAGGCAGCTTTCACAAAACGGTGACTTTAAGAAGTCTTGTCAGACAGCCACTGAAATCTCTTCAAAAAACTAACAGGGAAGGCTGGAGCTCTTCCAGTCTGTAGCCATATTCAGTACTGCTGATAATCTGTTTAGGCATAAAACAACTTCTTGCACAACATTATTTGTAGTACATTCTAATGAACCATAAGCTTCTGTTAGAAATAGTGAAAAATCTCATTGTTGAGTGTCAATATGGGAATACAGGATGACACTCAAAATTTGTTTGGTGTGATGAGTGACACTTTAAGTGTAGAAAAATGTAAGTTAATGCACAAGACTAGGAAAAACAATGCTGCAGTATTCAAATACAGTGTTAGTGGTGTGCTGTTTATTGCAGTCACAATGGTTAAATATCTAGGCATATTGTTATTGAATGCTACAAAATGAAACTAGGACTTACACGGTCAAGACTAGGGCAAACAATAGACTTCAGTTTCTTGTGAGAATTTTAAGCAATTTTAGCTCACCTGTAAAGGAGATCATATACAAAAAAAAATTGTCATCCATCCTTAAGTACTGCTTGAGTCTTTTGCAATCCCTACATCTACATACATACTCCGCAATTCAGCGTAAGGTGTGTGGCGGAGGGTACACTGTACCACAACTAGGAATTTCCTTTCCTATTCCACTCCCAAATTGAACTAGGGAAAAAAAGAATGCCTCCGTACGAGCCCTAATTTCTCTTATCTTGTCTTTGTGATCTTTACGCGAAATGTAAGTGGGCGTCAGCAAGATCAGCATTTCATTTACCATTTCATATTAATAAAAAATTCAGAATCAAACTGCTAGATTTGGTATAGTAGGTATGATCAGTGTAAGGGTACTATAGAAATGCTCCATGCACTCACATTTGAGTCCCTGGATAGAAGAAGGCATTCTTTTCACAGAACACTAAGAAATTAGAGTGGTTTTGTATTTTTTACTACCAGCAGAATAATTCTACTCCTATCTATGTACATTTCTTGTAATGAATGAGAAAACATTATAAGAGAGATTAGGATTCATGTGGAGGCATATAAAGAGTTTTCTTTAACCCTGCTCCATTTGTAAGTGGAACAGGAATAGTGCTGGTATGAAATACCCCTTTGTCATGTGTCATGTCATGGCTTATTTAGTATTTATTCAACGAAAATTACAGAACGAAACTTTCCTGGTGGGATAAACAAATATAAAAAAATATAGAAAACAGATGACTTACCCAAAGGATCGGCTCGTCGATAGACACAAAATCACACACAAACTCACATACAAGCTTTCGCAACCGTTGGTCGCTTCGTCAGGAAAAGAGGAAGAAAGGAGAGGAGAAAGGGAAGGATATGGGTTTTAAGGAAGTGGAAAAGGAGTTGTTTCAATCCCAGGAGTGGAAGGACTTAGGGTAAAAAAAGGATGGTAAACAAATACACATACACTCACACATATCCAAACGCAAACACACCTAGACAGACATTTGTAAAATGCAAAGAAGTTGGACAGAGATACCACTTGAGGCAGGGGCTCAGTCCACAGAACTGAGGCAAAAATGCTAAAGATGGTGGGCGGGAATTTGAATTTAGCGGAGGTTGAGACCAGGTGGGCAACGGGAGGAGAGAATAAGCTGAAGGGCAAGTTCCCATCTCCGGAGTTCTGATAGGTTGGTGTCGGTGGGAAGTATCCAGATAACCCGGATGGTGTAACACTGCGCCAAGATGTGCTGGCCGTGCACCAAGGCATGTTTAGCCACAGGGTGATCTTCATTACCAACAAACACTGTCTGCCTGTGACTGTTCATGCAAATGGACAGTTTGTTGCTGGTCATTCCCACATAGAACGCTTCACAGTGCAGGCATGTCAGCTGGTAAATCACGTGGGTGCTATTGCAAGTGGCTCTGCACTTGATCGTGTACACCTTCTGGGTTACGGGACTGGATTAAGTGGTGGTGGAAGGGTGCATAGGGCAGGTTTTACAACGGGGACGGTTGCATGGGTAGGAGCCAGAGGGTAGGGAAGGTGGTTTGTGGGGATTTCACAGGGATGGACTAGGAGGTTACGAAGGTTAGGTGGGCGGCGGAAAGACACTCTTGGCGGTGTGGGAAGGATGTCATTAAAGATGGATCTCATTTCGGGGCAGGATTTAAGGAAGTCGTATCCGTGCTGGAGAGCCACATTCAGAGTCCGCTCCAGACCCAGAAAGTATCTGGTGACAAAAGGGGCACTTCTGGGGTTCTTTGGTGGAAGGTTCTGAATTTGGGAGGATGAGGAGTGTCTCTAGCAATTTGCTTCTGAACCAGATCAGGAGGATAGCTGCGGCATGTGAAAGCTGTTATTAGGTTATTGGTGTACTGGTTCAGAGCTTCGGGACTGGAGCAGACTCGTTTGCCATGAAGACCTAAGCTGTAAGGAAGGGAACGTTTGATGTGGAATGGATGGCAGCTGTCATAATGCAGGTACTGTTGTTTATTGGTAGGTTTGAGGTGGATGGATGTGTGAAGTTGGCCGTTGGACAGATGGAGGTCGACATAAAGGAAAGTGGCATGGGATTTGGAATAGGACCAGGTGAATTTGATGGGACCAAAGGATTTGAGTTTGGAGAGGAAATTCTGGAGTTCTTCTTCACTGTTGGTCCAGATCATGAAGATGTCATCAATGAATCTGTACCAAACTTTAGGTTGACAGGCTTGGGTATCCAGGAAGGCTTCCTCTAAGCGTCCCATAAATAAGTTTGCATACAAGGGGGCCATCCTGGTTCCCATAGCTGTTCCCTTTAGTTGTTGATATGTCTGGCCCTCATAGGTGATGAAGTTGTGGATTAGGATGAAGCTGGCTAGGGTATTAAGGAAAGAGGTTTTAGGTAGAGAAGTGGGTGGTCGGCGTGAAAGGAAATACTCCATCGCATCAAGTATCCACATGCCCAGGGCCTTGCTGGAACGACTCCTTTTCCACTTCCTTAAAACCCATACCCTTCCCTTTCTCCTCTTTCTTCCTCTTTTCCTGACGAAGCGACCAACAGTTGCGAAAGCTTGTATGTGTGTTTGTGTGTGATTTTTATTTGTCTATCGACGAGCTGGTCCTTTGGGTAAGTCATCCGTTTTCTATATTTTTTTTATATTAGTATGTATTTAGATTGATGTTACGTAGTAAATGTTAGTTTCTCAGTCTGTCTTCAATTACATTTATTCTGATTATTTGTGGGATAATCATTTCATTTTTCTTTCCAGGTCGCCTGGTTGATAACAAACAGAACCAGCTTAACAAAGATGAAATGTTAAATATGATAAGACATGGCGCAAATCATGTATTTGCCTCAAAAGATTCCGAAATTACTGATGAGGATATAGATACTATACTGCAGAAAGGAGAAGCCAAAGTGAGTTAACAATGAATAATCTCTCAATAATTCACAGGTAGTGTTAAAATCACAAGGAGACCATTAGACTGTAGCTCCAGTCTCTAGTGGCACCAATATACACATGTTGTACAGGAACAAGTGTGATTGGTTGAGGAAGTCGAGGAAAGGTCCAACTTTCCCAAACTTGTAAGTCACTGGTTCCCAACCTGTGGTCTGCAAAAGATATCGCGTATCAAACTTCTATTCATTTTAAATTACTAATTCCTTGTTATGTGGTTAATCAACAATGCCATTTTCTCTATACTAGTACTGTTAATAGATATTACTTTTGACTTAGACGAATATGTTAAAAGTTTCAGTTAAAGTATGTTTTTAGATTGACACAGTTTAATTTTTTAAAAGTTGGTACCCACTGCTGTGGGTTGAGAGAAACCCACCACTTTTAAATGCAAGAGGAAACAATTCCTGTTACAACCCTGAAGATATAAAGTTCTGAAAGTTAGGATCTGTGTCGTTTATTGTGATACGTATGTAATTACTGACCAAATATTGCACCACCGTGTACTTTTAAGTTTCTTCAATATAATTTCTTGTATGTTGTGTAGCATACTTTTTTTATTATGAACTAAACCTTGTAGCATTAAGTTCAGAATCTCATTTGTAGGCATGGATAAAAAACATACAAAGAATTCCATTTCTTTCTTGTCTGTGAACTGAGTTGAAAAAGCCATCCGTATTACTTTTGTTAATTGAGAATGTAGATCTTGTTATACTGATTCTATGTCTTTACTAAACCTACAGACAGAAGAACTTAGGCAGAAATTGGCTGGGCTTGGAGAATCTTCTCTCCGAAATTTCACAATGGACACATCAGCAGCAGACTCAGTTTACCAGTTTGAGGGAGAAGATTACAGGTTAGTTATTACCTGTTTCATGAGACATTCAGTGCACAATTTCTGTTAATTTTATGTTCTTATATGGATGCTCTTAACTCCATACTCTCCAGTCCACAGGTTATTTATTTTGTAATGTATTGCTCTTTTTAGTATTCTTTTAATTTAGTGTGTTGAAAAATGTTGTAATGAGAACTGCCTTTCATTAAGCAGTATATTTTAGGATGTCTAGCTGGGTTGATAGTTCCACTTTTAAGCACAGTTTTTCAGTGGCTCAGTTATCTTCTCAAGCATAGCATTTTATAAAGGTAAAGCTAGTGGGACTCCAGCAAAATATTGTGCTTTAAATAAAATTGTCAACCTGTTGGAATCCAACTTACAATCTGTCAGTCATTTAATTTGATACTGGAATGTCTTGAAATGGTCAGAAAGTAATGCGGTATTATGAGAAAGTAATTAAAGTACAGAAGACATAAATGTGACAGTGGAAATTACTTGGTGTTATATAAATAATGCAAAGAGAAAGGGTGTTTGTCCATGACAGTTATCACCAGACCGGCGTTTTTGCTGAACGGTAAAATAACGGACGGCCCTGTCCAGGAAGACAACAGGTGAGCCAGAAATACTGCAGTCAGCTCTGTGTGAGGCAGTTTCAGCACTCCCGTTGCTTCGTATTATTTTTATGAAAAAACTGTTGATGTTTCTGTTGGACAAGACCGATTTAAGTTTGATGCATTCCGTTCACTGTATGAAAAATTACTAGAGGACGACACAAAGCATGACAATTTTTTCAGTATCTCAAAAACATCATTTGACACATTGTCAATTTTATGGGCTCATTTTCAGCATGAAGATACCAATAAGTGAAATTGCAATTTCCTCCTGAAATACTTGCAGTGATACTTACTTATTAGGAAAAATTTATTTTCTTTATAAAAATTAACACCATAATTTACTAAAACATGCTTTAGAACATGTTGAAAGTAGGATGAAATATGACCATTTGTTTCTCCAAAAATCGAAATTCTCTGAAACATAGGATAATGTAAAAGTAGGAATCATATAACATTCCAAATGCATGCAGTTGAGGAAGAGTGTACTCTGAATAGTTATGTTGAGTAGGCTGTGATGATTGGTGTTCGTCACACATGACTCCAGGAAATGGGAGATTGCTGATGCATGCTTGTGTTTTGTTGTTTTGACATTATCCTTTTAATAAGTTTCATTACTTCATATTGGAAATCTGTGATATCTACATCGTTAAATTTGTCCACAGTTGATGCAATCACTTTAAAGAAAGACATACTTCTACTTTCACCGTGCTCAACCAATGTATGAATGATGGTTATCAGTATTTTGTCAAATTGATTTGCAGCTCCCATGTTTTTCTGGTTATCTTTAGGTTGGTGACAATGTTTTCCAGTATGCTTGTCAGCAGGGTCTAAGTGTCACTATTTTGAGGCATATTTGAAGAACTATGCCGTCGTGAGATTTAGGTTGTCTATTATTTCCCTAAATGACTTCAAATGCTGAAACATTCCTTTCAAAGGGCATAGTTAATATCTTTTTCTATCCCTGACAAAAACTATCAGTGAGTGATTGTGTTCCATCTGTAATGACCACAGTGTCATTGGGATGTTAAACTGTACTTTTCTTTCCTTTGGTGGCAATAATATAGACATCTTAAAAGTCTGTGACTGCTTGTTCTACCTAAAGTTGTGTTTTTGTTTTTTTTAGAGATTATTATTAAAAAGAAGATTATTATGCATCCCTTACATATTGTTGGTGGCGATGTTATCTATATTTCAGAGAGAAACAGAAAGTTCTAGGAATTGGGAGCTGGATCGAACCACCAAAACGAGAGAGGAAGGCTAACTATGCTGTGGATGCATACTTCAGAGAGGCCCTTAGAGTGTCTGAGCCTAAAGCTCCTAAGGCAAGTATCGAAACTCCCTTTTCCCCTAAGCTTTTACTGACAATCCTTTGTAAAGATGGAGGAAGAAGCTGATTTTTTTTTTCTTTTAATTAATGGAGGAGATGCATTTTTAGAGCTATAGAACTAATGATAGTGTGATAACTTGTGTTGGAATTTGGCTGTCACTGTTATGTAATATGAGAAGTTGGTTTTCATTCAGTGGATAAAATTCTTTTACTTGAAAACTGAATAGTAGAAATTAATTTAGCCTTGAAGTTAAAGTAGCTTACAAGCCTAGCGAACGATAACCAAAGTTACGTCCTTTAGATTTACAAACATTTTGAACATTTTTTGATACCACTCAAAATTGCCATGTGTATGCATTAAATTTGAGGCTTGACACAGTGCGATTTATTGGAGAGTTTGCAGCCATTTTCCTGTCTAGGGCTGTTTATCAGATGATTTAAAAGTCAAAATTTAATGCGTTATTTATGGAACTTGCCACTACATGACCAAAATGGTTATGTAAAGATATGTTTCTTGCAGTTAAACATGTAATGTTTGTGTTTGTTTGTTATTCCTAAATATGAAACTGTTTGCCAAGCAGCAATGAAACCTTCATTAGTATAGCTGTTTCTTTTTTTTGCACCCATAGGCTCCTCGGCCTCCAAAGCAGCCAATTGTACAAGATTTCCAGTTTTTCCCACCACGTCTGTTTGAACTATTAGATCAAGAAATCTATTATTTTAGGAAAACAGTTGGTTATAAAGTAAGTAAATGGATATAACTCATTGCTTGAACGTTTTCTTACATACTAGTCAACATTTGGGGCAATGTTTTATTAATAAAATTTTGGCACAACTCCCTAAAGGTCCCAAAAAATCCAGAGTTAGGATCTGATGCATCACGTATTCAGAAAGAAGAGCAGAGAAAAATAGATGAGGCACAGCCCCTAACAGAAGAAGAAATAATGGAAAAAGAAAAACTTCTTACCCAGGTAAAATTCTAGTTATACAATAAATAGTAAGTAGACTATGGTAGCATGCCAGAAAAGACAAGTTTCATAATTGTTACAGGGATTCACAAACTGGACCAAACGAGATTTCAACCAATTCATTAAAGCCAATGAAAAGTATGGGAGAGATGATATAGAGAACATATCTAAAGAAGTGGAGGGGAAGACTGCAGAGGAAGTTCTGGAGTACAGTCAAGTATTTTGGGAACGATGTCATGAACTTCAGGACATCGACAGGATTATGGCGCAAATTGATAGAGGAGAAGCTAAAATACAGCGGCGAGCAAGTATCAAGAAGGCTCTGGATGCAAAGGTAATTCATAGAGTTGTATTTCTACATTCTGCACTGGCTACTGAACATTGCTTTTTATTTTATTACTAGTACTGCAAAGGAAAGGCACCCTATGTGGGTAATTTTGCTTGTCTCACTCATTATAAATGTCCCATTCAGTAAGTACATAACCAGGAAGTAACGATTATTAAAATACTAAAACAGTCTTCCATTGTAACCTTTAGTCCAAAGCTCTCCACACTGGTCTGTCATATGCAAGTCTGTTCCCCTTTATATAACTGCTTCACAGTAAGTCCACTTGAATGTCACCCACTGTAACACCTTAGGGTGTAACCTTTAAAAGAAACTCCTCTTTCAGCCAATTTGCGGCATAAAACACTTTTCACCCAATTTGATTCAGTTCTTCAATTTACTCACCTAATATCACCACTCACTTGTAATGCCAGCATTTAGAAATTCAATTTTCTTTCTGAATGAACTGCCTGTAAGCTACATTTTATTTATGTAAAAGGTTATACTCCAGAAAAGGGCTTATTAACAGTTCAGGCATGGCCAACATTTCCACCCGGCAGGCGCGCCTGCGTCCCGTGGGCGGAGTACACTGTAGTTCATCATCCCGGCTGCGACCATGTGTTGCTAGTGTCTCCAACGGAGTGAGAGAGATAACTGCAGAAAGAGTGAGACCGCACAGCACAGCACTGCTCTGCACTGGACTGACCCGCAGTCAGATCCAATGTAAACAAATAATGTAATGTGGTCGAAGACCCATTTACTGTTTAGGTAACAATTGGTGTTTGTATAGCAGAATCACTACGCAAAGCTTTAGAAAATATCCACAACACACATCGAAGAAAAACTTACTAATTTTGTGACCCAAATTTGATTCTATTTGTACTGTACATGCACACTTGTCTTGTATCAGTAGCTTCTTCTGAAAGATATATGTTACTTAAATGAAATAGTATCATAAAATTATTTTTAAAATAGCATATTTATGTAAGGGCTATAGTGTCTTATTCTTACAATTAAATATTTTTGTTGAAACACAAAAAGAAGAAGATTGATTTTAGGTGCATTTTCCCCCAGTTCCTCTGAAAAGATGCTAGCGCAATTCATACTATAGCAAATATAGTATGTCTGCCTAGGTGTGTTTGCGTCTGTGTAAATGTATGGGTGTGTGTGTATTTGTTTACCTTCCTTTTCTTCCCCCAAGATAAGTCTTTCCTCTCCCGGGATTGGAATGGCTCCTTACCCCCTTCCTTAAAACCCTCATTTCCTTTTCCCTCTCCTTCCCTTCTTCCTGAAGAAGCAACTGGGTTGCGAAAGCTTGCGGTTGTGTGTGTGTGTGTGTGTGTGTGTGTGTGTGTGTGTGTGTGTTTTCATTTATTTATTTGTGATGCTGTCACACCTGTGCTCCTTCGCCTGGTGAGTAATCTTTGTCTATTTTTTATATATAATTTTTCCTGATAGGAATTTTTCATCTAATATTCGTATCATATATCTCAAGGGAAAATAACATACAAACTGTTTTCACTCCGTAATACTTTCATCAGCAGACTTGAATAAATTTGCCCTGCATTTCTGTAAATACATAAATGTTACTTCATACATAAGTTGGATCTGCTCTGATGGTTACGATAATTGGCCATTGCAATAAGGCATTGAAGTACTGTAGATTTTATACTTGTGAAGGAAGGAATAGTAATAATCAGATTTCATTTGCAGATGGCGCGATACCGTGCTCCATTCCATCAACTCCGTATCGCGTATGGTACTAATAAAGGAAAGAATTACACTGAGGAGGAAGATAGGTTCCTGGTGTGTATGCTTCATAAATTGGGTTTTGACAAAGAAAACGTTTATGAAGAACTCAGAGCTGCTGTCAGGTAAGGAATTCTTCTTAATTAGTGTGAAATTATGTCTTTTTCTCTTACCAGATAGTAGCACTGAACAAAAATATAGGGGCTACAAAAACACCAAAATTCAGAAGTGTGTTCATGAAGAAAGCAAAAGTAATAAAATTAAAATAATAGATGTACAGTGAAATAGTGGTACAGGTAGCTCCTGGACAACAGATCAATATAGGCACACATAGATCTCATTGTACTATGTGGAGTGTGTAGCTGAGTGTGTTTATTATTGTCCCAAACAACAGGACAATTCATTTCCACTCACAGATGGCGCATGAGAGTGTGGATTTCTTGAACTCTTCTGTACAGGATATTTATTTGATCTTAACTCAGTGGTTTAATATGCAGGGACTTGGTGCCCTAAAAAGGAATGCTAAAAATGTTCAAAGCAAATTCTTATCAGAAGTGCTTGAGAAAGTTAGGTTTTCTCAACATTCGCTTTCCATACTCTGGCCGTCCAAATAAGCATGTGACCATTCCCACAGTCCTGTGTACTTGCATAATGCAGTCTTATAGTCTGATCTGAGGTGGGACTTGGGCCTATGGGTGTCTGCTGTAATGTTTCCAAGAGGGTGCAAGACTCATCACTTGTCAATTTTCATACAACATATTTGGTGAGTTTGAAAATTTTTAGTGCTTAAAAGACAAAATAAGATAAGAAGAATTCAAAAGTAATGTCTCTCAAAACATTTGCTGTTATTTACTTCACATTATTAACATAAATTACTTTGGCACACAAAAACCATAAGCATATTTTAAGAGTATGAAAATGATTCAGAAAGTATGTTCAATTTACTTGTATCTCACAAATGAGTGATGCTCATATTGTCAATTTATTTCCCTTATGTAACTTGGCTCAGTTTGCTCTCAGGTTGTATTCATCCATTTCCCTCATCAATACAGGTATTTAAAATGGCTGCAGCCATAGAGGATCCCACTAATTGAGGTACATAGAGGAATGGGATTTCTGTGGGCAAAACGTGTAGAAGCAGCAGCAATTCATCGTGAGATTACTAAATTGTACAGGAACATTATGTGAGACAGTGTTTTCAACATTTGTCTCATGAATTTCGTGATGGGCTCACTTAACATCTACAATGAAGTTATTGTAAAAGTTAATGAAATGGTCAGATAGAATTACAGTTCCACCATTTCTGAACTCTGAGCCAATAGATAGGGACAGGAAAAAATCGGTGTTATTTTTTGCGCTTGTTGGTCTTATTTTCTGGTAATCATTTTCTATTTTCGGTACTATATTTTTGTCATATTTATCAATTTTTCAATGGTATGCTGAAAATTACACTTCCTAAGATAGGGTGGGCCAAATTTTATATAGATGTTGAAAACAAATTTTAATAACAAATATTGAAGCATATATGTATCTGAAAACTCTTTTCTTATACGCCAAGTATTTCAAATACGGGTCAATCCATATGAAGTGGTACAGGGATGGTTGCTTGACCATTTTTAAATATTTTAATTTTTTTATCTGTGATTGCCCTATATTTGAGAAGTTCAAAACAGTTTTTAAAAGTAATTTATCTTGCAGCTTTACTGAATGGCGGCCATTTTTATTTGTCGGCGCGTGCCGATTTTTCAGTCGGGAGACATTAGGGAAAATTTGAATATCTCTGCACTGAGTTAAGTTACAACATTGCAATTGACATGATTGTTTTTAGAAAAGTGTCCTCTACAACATTGTCTATTACACAAAATGCCCTAAATTAAAAAATAACCAGTGAAAATGATCTCCAAAGTTTGGTATCAAAATTTTTTAAAATCCACTTTTTAGGCCCAAAAATAACAAACGAGGAGTGACTTATGAGAGTCTATTTTTTTCCTGTAGTTAGATATCATACACTACTAGCCTCATGAAGCGCAAGAACACTTACAAATGTTTCCTTAATTTTTTATGAATGTTTGAAATTTGAAAATTTTCGTTTTTTGTAAAGTTTGAGGCTAGTTATATCAGATGGGACTGAATATAAAAATATGATTTTTGCACAGTTTGTACACTTATATGATAGCAACATACTGTAAAAATTTCAAAACTGATATCTGAGTGTGAACAAAGATATGAATTTTTGAAAATGAGGAAATAATTCATATGACACTACAACCGTTATTATGACTGTTTCCTATTTAAATGGTTTATTGTTTCATTGTAATAAAATTTAATTGTGACATAGTGTTAACTAAATATATCACACAATATTCATTTAGTTTATTTATTTTTAATAATACAATATTAAACAGGAGCTTTCGGTTATGTTCTATTGTAATAAAAATGCTCATTTACGTTTAGGTTTATTGTCAAAAAAGAATTAAATTACTGCTGGGTGTGGCATTGTTGTAGTCAGTCTGTTCTGAAACCTCTGTTAGAGTGGATGTACATACTTCGAGAGTGTAGAATGTGTTACGTGCTTTGTTTTGTGTGTAATTTGTAATTAATTTTAAGAGATTAACTGGAATGCAATAACGTGGATGAACAGTGCTCTATTGGACAGATAACTAGTGAAGTGTGTCACAAAACAGTTTATGGTTCAGTTACAAAAAACTTCCTGCTGGCCCAAGAACATCATTCAAGAAATCTAATAGTGACAAAGTTTGGATACCAACGAAAAATGTTTTAAGGAAACTTTCAGTGCTTGAACTTACCACAGCAACTGGGAGGTATTATTCTACATCACAGAAGATGTCAGAAGAAATAAGTGTTCTTAACATTCACCACCAGGTTCAGGAATAGTCGCATCTCGAAGGATGTTAATATCTCAATTTATTTTAAATACCGTATGTCAAAATAACATAAATGTTAATTTCAGTGATGTTTCCACTTTTTGTATATAATTCAGTACCTTGCTTCAATAATAATTGATTATATTGCACCAATATGACACATGAATAGGTAACAGCCGTAAGATCAGTTGTATAGTAATGTGAATTAGTTGAAATTTTTACAGCATGTTGCTATCATATAGGTGTACAAACTGTGCAAAAATCATATTTTTATATTCAGTCCCATCTGAGATAACTAGCCTCAAACTTTACAAAAAATGAAAATTTTCAAATTTCAAAAACTCATAAAAATTTAGGAAACATTTGTAAGTGTTCTTGCGCTACATGAGCCTAGTAGTGTATGATATCTAACTACAGGAAAAAAATAGTCTCTCATAAGTCACTCCGTGTATGTTATTATTGGACCTAAAAAAGTTAATTTTTGAAAATTTGGATAGCAAATTTTGGAGGTCATTTTGACTATTTTTGAATTTAGGGTATTTTGTGTAATAGACGATGTTGTAGAGGACACTTTTCTAAAAACAATCATGTCAATTGCAATGTTGTAACTTAACCCAGTGCAGAGATATTCAAATTTTCACTAATGTCTCCAGACTGAAAAATTGGCACGCACCGTCAAATAAGATGGCCGTCATTCAGTAAAGGTGCAAGATAAATTACTTTAAAAAAACTGTTTTGAACTTCTCAAATATAGGGCAATCACATATAAAAAAAATTAAAATATTTAAAAATGGTCAAGCAACCAACTTAATTTTTATTGTACCACTTCATTTGGATTGACCCATACTGTGAAAAAAATGCCAATGATTGTATCTAGCATGGTATCCTTTTTTTGCAGGTCAACAAACTGTGTTTGACACAAGGACTTTTCTTGCTGACTTACGTTTTATATTGTTGCAGTTTGTTAGAGAATAACAATTGGGACTGATGACCTAGCTGTTTGGTCCCAGGCACCCATCAACCAACCAACCAGAATAACAATATTGAAAAATAGAATAATATATTTTAATGTATGCTAAAGAAAAGTCTTTGCCTTTGCAGCGGTATTGTAAATAAATAAAAAGTATTTGCTACAATAGAAATTTTTATATGAAAATCACCAAAAAAACTTGAAGGTTCACATATTTTTAAAGTATTTCTCAGGAACAAAATATATATAAGTATGTAGAAAAGGTATTTAACTCGAGGTTAAGATGTGACAAAATTGAATTTTTGTAATAGTTTTTAATGTTTAGTCACATCTGGCTTTGAAACTAAGATTATAATATAAGTTTCGGTACAAGTTTGAGTTTTAAATTTTGTTTCCCATCAGTAATACAGACTTCTAATACAAAAACATTTCTTTTAAAGTTCTTATTTTTGTACACAAAGAAATAGTAGTAGGGCTCATTTATGCACTGCATTATCAGGTGTTTTTCAGTGCTGAATCTTTGACTCCGGGACAGAAACTCTTTCTCCTCCCCACTCCCCCCCCCCCCCCCCCCCCCCGCGCCTCCTTCTCAGCGTATATTTGTTACGCTCGCCTCCCCTCTAAGTGCCATTTTTTCCAACGTCTGACAAGTGGCGTAAAAACAGTTAAAACACAAATCCGTGTTGAAACAAAAGAAATTTTATGTACGGCAGCGGCGGCGTTGCCGTAATGTTGGCAATGAAATGTTCATTTTTTAGGATAATGGACTGACCGTACAAGGGTTCATATGAAAAACTGTCAAGAATACAGCACGCACAGCATTAATTATTTTACGCCATTACAAAATATTACCGTATTTATGCGAATATAGGCCGCACCTAAACTTTTGACAAGAGATTATAGGAAAAAAATCTAGAGTATAGGCCGCAGATTTTTTTAATTTTTATTTTATTTATTTTTATTCTTTTGTACAATCGAACTTTTTTCGCAATCAGAAATAATGTTCTCTTTTCAATATATGCAAAACTGTAAATCAACGAATAGGTAAAATTTTATTATGATTTTACTATGCTTTTACAGTGCTTATGTTGGCAACAGATAAACAATCAAGTGTAGAATCAGCTAATATTTTTCGTAAATGTTATTGCTGCTCGTTTCGCTCGCAGTAAAATAAATACTGTACCTGCTCTATGGTTGACAGGTTCCTGTATGTACCCTTGTCCGTTCAGAAAAAAATAATTTTCGTTTTAATGAAAAAACATTTATTGGTCATCTGAGTTCAGAGACCTTGCCGTCATTACCATTGGAGCCAATGTAACCACTGCAGCCCCGCGAGAAGCGTCGTACAATTTAACCAAACGAATAAGAAAGCGAGACGACAGCCCGATCCGAGCGCCCCAAGTGAGGGGACGCTGAACCGAGGCGTGTTACCGGGCATTTCAAGTGTTGTATAAAGCGTAGGTGTGTGGTGCGAAAATATAGTATATTTCGGTGTGTGTGTGACGATGCTTTGGCTTGCAGCTTTATAGCGGGAAACGAACGTACGGGTTACACTGCCAAATGTAAGCTTCAGGTTGCCTATTCACAGTAACGGACATGGAAAATGGGAAGTTCGACGTAAATTTGACGCTGACGAAAAAACGTTCAACGCTGGTGTGTGAGGATAAACTATTAAAATGTTCGAAGAATCGTCGTGCATTTCAAGGGCTAAAATGTAAATATACCAATGTTTGCTTGACTTCATAATTCTAAACAGGAACTGTGATTTTGCCATTACAACAGAAATGATTCACCTGCAAGGCTGCAAATTGGCCTCGAGTTCCATGTACAATGTTTCATGGAAATAACCCCCAATGAATGTGAAACCAGTGAATCTGGTCATAGTAAAGTACGTTATTTTAAAATGTAGCATTGGAACTCAACATCAGCATTAGCTACACAAATCAGTTGTTCCGCTATCTTAACCTCCCATCACCGCTAACGGTAGGCGTAACCGTACCAACGTAAACGTCACGATAAAATCTCGCGCAACACTCACTAAACTTTTATCGCGAAAACTAGCTTCACTGACTACATCAAATTAAAATCATTTGAGTGCTTAGGAAGTGTGTATTACATACTATTTTTTGTTTTAAGGCCGCGCGGACGTGTTAAAAAAACAACGAGTCGTCAGCTTTTGTTGGCTGCGGTACAGAATGCCACCATTCGATTTATATCGAAATATCGACTTCCACGAATTCCCGCGCCGTTTCCGTGAACATGTACAAAAACGTATATGTACTTCTGCAAAACTGTTAACTGTAGCATTTTTGAAAATTTTTAAACTAACGACTTTGGGAAAAGGAGCGGTTGGGAGGGGGGGAGGGGAGACTGAATCTCGATTATAGGCCACACCACGATTTTGTACGCCGAAATTTGGGAAAAAACGTGCGGCCTATATTCGAGCAAATACGGTATTCCCCTCAATCCTTGTGATTGACTTTTCGAAGAGCATTCAAAGATCGTTGCAAACATTAGCACACTACACCGGCATTTTCGTAAATAAAAGTTAAAATGGACAAAATCCAGTTACAGTGATTATAAGCCTGAGAGAAATCCAACATAAGGTCCGAAAGTAGTAATCCATGTTGCAGCGAAACAATCAAGGCTAACAATAACAGTGCAGTCAAAGAATATAATGACAAAACTGCTCAACTTCAACACTATTCAAAGACCTTGTTAAGATGCAGTTCTGCTAACGAAAGCTGCACATGTGCATTACGTAGAATTTACAAACTGCAAGGTCGGTGTTCGATCATGGAAATAACCTCAAATGGTTTCAAGATGATAGAAACATTTCGGCGCAGAATCAATTGAAATTGAAATAATCTTATCAGTATTAATTACCTTAATATTTTCATAACAGAGAGAGCGAAATAAGCCGACAGTTACCTATCAGAAATCGTATTAGGCCTACTGTCAATATGCGCGTCTAACAATGTGTGGTGCTGTCATTACAGTATTTGTATTGAGCAGCAGAACCGTCAGAATAATAGTATATCATCTTTGAAAGCTTTTGAAATTTGTTAGATAAGAAATGAGCTTCTTTTGAAAGGTGTAAACCAGTCGCATTTTGCTCCAGGCTATCGAAACAATGACAATGCTCATATGTTCAATTTTGTCTTCCTGTTTGTAACAAAAAGGTGATATTTTGATATTTCTAATATTTTTTATTTTAACTTATCTTTCAGTATCTTTTAATGAAATTCCTGTTTGTTAAAGGTCAGTTTAGTCAAACTAGGGCTGTTAGTGGAAAAAAAAGTCCGAAAGATTTTTTTTAACAACGAACCCATTATCATCCCATATTTATATTTTGCCATGTGATTTACAACAGTATGAAGTAGTTATGGAAATATTTTGAAATTTTTAATTATGTACTTTTGTAAAAAATTAAATTAAAATTTTAGGGATGGGTCGAACCCTAATTTTACCGAATCGAATCCGAATACCGAATCTTAAATAAAACATGTGCCGAATACCGAACCGAATCTTCCGAATCTCGAACCCAAATAATCTGTCAACTCAAGTACATGTATGTAAAAAGAATTACTACTCTATCACAGCCAGTGATGAAGATAAAGCCTTCTGGGGTGAATCCCAAAGGACAATATTAACAGTAAAATTTAAGAAATTAAAATTTCATTTACATTTTTATTTTAAATCTTAAAGATTTATTAATACCCCTGACCCTTAAAAGAAATTTGTATGAAACATTTCGATATATATGTTGTTGAGATGGTCTAAAAGATTATAAGAAACTGTTTTCACTCTATTACAAAATTTTTCAGTTTGAAATAAAAAAAATAATGAAAGGATAACGAATTGTTTTTCTTTTTTCAAAGGCGAAGACTCAAAAATAAAACCCAAAAAGATGAGTACATATTTTGGAAGTTAAATAACAGATTCTTAAAAATTAGGATGTGTAAATGTTAAATAATTTTATAGTGACATATGAGGTGTTTAATGAGTGACGGACAGAACATTCAGACACATAGAAAACCGTGTTTATTCGATATATGTGTACTTGTTATTGCCACGAAGACATTTCAGAACTGTGAAAAGATTGTGCATTCCAGAGGGTTAAGCAAGGGTATTTTGCAGATTTACTTATTCTTTCAAACATTTAAGATCACGTAATTAGTCTGCACAGAATTTTTATTCGTACAACATTTAAAAATCACTACTAGAAGTCTCTTGCCGTGCTTCATTTCTAACTATTGCCATTCAGCATAAGATAATATAGTGAGGACAGTTTACTACTCACCGCAAAGACGTGGCGACGAGCTGCGACAGGCACATACAAAAGACACACACATACAACACATTCAGCTATCGGCCATGGCCTTCTTCAGAAATAGAGCACTCACACAATCACACAGGCACACAACACAGTCATACAACCATCACCTCCGACTGCCACACTTCGAATCACGCTCTGCAGCGAATCGGGGACGGGAGGGGAGGGGAGGGGGAGGGGATAGAAAGGTTACGTCACGGTGGTGGGGATGGGTTAGATGGGAATAACGAGATGCAGCTTAGGAATGGAGTGGGGAGGCGGGTGAGGGGAGAAAATAAAATAAAATAAAGTAAAATAATATAATTTAAAATAATTCATGTACACTGCAAGTGCACAAGACCACATACACACACTCACACACCACTCAAATCAGGCGAGGTTTGGGATACAGAGGTAGGAACTGTAAGGTATGGAAAATATATATATATATATATATATATATATATATGTGGAAGTTATCGTAGGTTGAGGCCTGGTTGATTTCGGGATCGGAGAATGTATTGTAGGGATAACTCCCATCTGTGCAGTTCAGAAAAGCTGGTGGTGGATGGGAGGATCCAGATGGCCCGGGTTGTGAAGCAGCCATTGAAATCAAGCATGTGCTCCGCTGCATGCTGTGCCACAGGGTGGTCCACCTTGTTTTTGGCCACAGTTTGGCGGTGGCCATTCATCCTAATGGACAGCTGGTTGGTGGTCATGCCAATATAGAAAGCTGTACAGTGCTTGCAGCACAGTTGGTAAATTACGTGGCTGCTTTCACAAGTGGCCCGGCCTCTGATAGGGTAGGATAAGCCTGTGACAGGACTGGAATAGGAAGTGCTGGGTGGGTGGATTGGACAGGTCTTGCAGCGGGGTCTTCCACAAGGATATGATCCCTGTGGCAGTGAGCTGGGTTTCGGGGTGGCATAAGGATGAACTAGGATGTTGTGAAGGTTGGGAGGGCGACGGAACACCACTTTAGGAGGGGTGGGAAGGATCTTGGGCAGGATGTCTCTCATTTCAGGGCATGAGGATAGAAAATCAAAACCTTGGCGAAGGATGGAATTTAGTTGTTCGAGACCAGGGTAGTACTGGGTGACAAGGGGAGCGCTCTTTTGTGGATGGTTACTAGTGTTAGGAAGAGGATTTGGGGTGTGTGAGGATATGGCACGGGAGATTTGTTTGCGGACTAGGTCTGTGGGGTAGTTTCTGTTTGTGAAGGCCTTTGTGAGACCTTCAGCATATTCAGAAAGGGAATTCTTGTCACTGCAGATATGCCGTCCACGGGTGGCCAGGCTGTAAGGGAGGGATTTTTTGACGTGGAAGGGATGGCAACTGTCAAAATGTAGGTACTGTTGGTGGTTGGTAGGTTTAATATGGACGGAAGTGTGGATGGAGCCGTCAGTGAGGTGGAGGTTGACATCCAGGAATGTGGCATGGTTGGTTGAGGAAGACCAGGTGAAGTGGATGGGAGAGAAGGAATTGAGGTTCTGAAGAAAGGAGGATAGGGTGTCCTGGCCGTGAGTCCAGATCATGAAAATATCATCAATGAACCGGAACCAGGCCAGAGGCTTGAGGTTTTGGGATGCTAGGAAGGATTCCTCCAGACGGCCCATGAACAGGTTGGCATAGGAGGGTGCCATGCGGGTGCCCATGGCTGTGCCTTGGATTTGATGGTAAACTTTCCCCTCAAAGGAAAAGTAGTTGTTAAGTAGGATGAAATTGGTAAGGGTTATGAGGAATGAGGTATCAGGCTTGCGTTCAGAGGGACGTTGGGAGAGGTAGTGTTCCAGAGCGGCAAGGCCATGGGCATGTGGGATGTTGGTGTATAGGGAGGTGGCATCCACTGTGACAAGTAAAGATCCAGGAGGCAAAGGGGTGGGAATGGTGGAGAGTCGGTGAAGGAAGTGGTTGGTATCCTTGATGTGGGAAGGTAGATTTTGGACAATAGGTTGGAGGTGTTGGTCAACTAGGGCTGAAATTCGTTCGGTAGGCGCACAGTAACCAGCCACAATAGGGCGTCCAGGATTATTAGGTTTGTGGATTTTGGGGAGCATGTAAAAGGTGGGTGTGCGGGTGCTGCTGGGGTGAGGAGGGAGATGGATTCAGGGGAGAGTTTCTGGGAGGGGCCATAGGATTTTAGTAGGGATTGGAGATCTTGTTGGACTTTGGGGATGGGGTCAATCTGGCACAACTTGTAGGTGGAGGAGTCAGATAGTTGGCGGAGCCCTTCTGCCAGGTAGTCACTGTGATCCATAACTACAGTGGTGGAACCTTTATCAGCAGGGAGGATGATTATGTCAGGATTAGTTTTAAGGTTTTGGGTGGCTCTTCTTTCTTCTGCTGAAAGGTTTGAGTTCTTGGGAAGGGACTTGGGAAAGGATGGTGAGGACAAGTTGGAGGTGAGAAACTCTTGGAGGGTAACCAGAGGGTGGTTAGGTGGGAGTGCAGGGGGATCTTTGTTGGATGATGGTATGAATTGGGACAGGCAGGGTTCAATATTGGGATTAGGTAGATTGCGGTCAGAGGGATTGGTGGCAAAGTAGTGTTTCCATCGTAGGGATCGGGAAAAGGAGAGTAGGTCGTAGACAAGAGCAACATGATTAAACTGGGGTGTAGGACTAAAGGTAAGACCTTTGGACAGAACGGAAACTTCAGTGGGGTTTAGGTTTTTTGTGGATAGGTTGACCACAGTGTTCTGGGGTTGTTTTGGTATTGGATGTTGTGGAGTGGTGGTAGGGAGTTTGGAGGGGTGAGGTAGGTTCAAGAGGTCAGCTAAGCATGGTCTGGGACCTATGAGGGGCTCACGAGGAGGAACACTGTGGTTCGGATAGGGATTGGATATGGGTGCTCCAAGGCGGCAATATGATGTCAGCAGGCTGGATAGTTTGTGGAGGTGGTGTTTGGAATGCTCCTCCAGTTGCTGGAGAGCAAAGGATTCGATCTGGGAGATGGGATGTAGGTATTTTTGGTTACACAATAGTAATATCTTACGGAGGGAGAGAAGGTAGCTAAGGGATTTATGAGCCATGGAGAGGTGATTTTGTAGGACTAGGTTCGTGAGGGATAAGGATTGGTGGAATCTGAAAAGGTGCAGGTCGTTGTGGAAGGAGGGGTGGGATCCAGACAATGGAATTTTTAATGTTAGACCGTTGGGAGGGATACCATGACTTAGACAGCATTTTAGGAATAGGATGTGGGATTGGGTTTTGGCCAGGGAAAGGGATACTTTCCTGAACTGGTACAGATAGAAGGAGCAGGGGTCCATTGGGACAGGGATGGAGCCGGGAAAGTGGAAAGTGAGGAATGATGGGAGAGACAGTGGATTATGATGAACCTGGGAAGAGGTTCCTCAACACGCAAAATACGCACCAGACACGCAAACGTTCGTAAATTCGCGCACACAACTACACAGATACACACCCAAGCACGCAGATTCACGCCCAAGCGCACTAAATGACGGAAAAAAAATGCAAAATCGCGAATAAAATCATGCACCAGAACGCAATATCACGCACTAAAACGGGAGATCTCACACAGGAGCAAGCAGCCCACCGCAAAAATGCGTACAAAAATCCAAACAACGCGTAAGTACGGAAATTAGTGGAAGAAAGACTGTAATGGAGCTTCTAGAACAGAAAACTCAAGACACAGGAACGTAAATTTACGTAATTCTAATATAAGTGGCTGGGGATAAAAGATTACATGTACGTATCTGTGGGCGGGCCCGTTAGTTCAAACGAAAGTGGTTCTGGCATAGTTGGGTCGTAATAAATAACTAAGGTGATAAAAAATATAAAATAAATGTATATACAGTTGACCGAAACTACGAGAAAATACACGAGGGAAAGTAAGGAAAAGTGTATTGGAATAACTGGAAGGGGGAAGAATAAGCTGCATCAGCAATCGGCGTGGTTATAAAGCTCTCTGTTGAAAGCTGGCGGGATTGTTGGCTGGGAAGTCGGAATGTGACAGTTACAAAGGATTGAGAAGAAGGAAAATAGGAAAATACAAGAGTGAAGGAAATATTGATAGAGGGATGTTATAGAAATTAGTAACAAAGGAAAAGGTTATGGGATGGAAGGAAGACCGTTAGGCAAAACCCAACGGTCTAACATTAAAAATTCCATTGTCTGGATCCCACCCCTCCTTCCACAACGACCTGCACCTTTTCAGATTCCACCAATCCTTATCCCTCACGAACCTAGTCCTACAAAATCACCTCTCCATGGCTCATAAATCCCTTAGCTACCTTCTCTCCCTCCGTAAGATATTACTATTGTGTAACCAAAAATACCTACATCCCATCTCCCAGATCGAATCCTTTGCTCTCCAGCAACTGGAGGAGCATTCCAAACACCACCTCCACAAACTATCCAGCCTGCTGACATCATATTGCCGCCTTGGAGCACCCATATCCAATCCCTATCCGAACCACAGTGTTCCTCCTCGTGAGCCCCTCATAGGTCCCAGACCATGCTTAGCTGACCTCTTGAACCTACCTCACCCCTCCAAACTCCCTACCACCACTCCACAACATCCAATACCAAAACAACCCCAGAACACTGTGGTCAACCTATCCACAAAAAACCTAAACCCCACTGAAGTTTCCGTTCTGTCCAAAGGTCTTACCTTTAGTCCTACACCCCAGTTTAATCATGTTGCTCTTGTCTACGACCTACTCTCCTTTTCCCGATCCCTACGATGGAAACACTACTTTGCCACCAATCCCTCTGACCGCAATCTACCTAATCCCAATATTGAACCCTGCCTGTCCCAATTCATACCATCATCCAACAAAGATCCCCCTGCACTCCCACCTAACCACCCTCTGGTTACCCTCCAAGAGTTTCTCACCTCCAACTTGTCCTCACCATCCTTTCCCAAGTCCCTTCCCAAGAACTCAAACCTTTCAGCAGAAGAAAGAAGAGCCATCCAAAACCTTAAAACTAATCCTGACATAATCATCCTCCCTGCTGATAAAGGTTCCACCACTGTAGTTATGGATCACAGTGACTACCTGGCAGAAGGGCTCCGCCAACTATCTGACTCCTCCACCTACAAGTTGTGCCAGATTGACCCCATCCCCAAAGTCCAACAAGATCTCCAATCCCTACTAAAATCCTATGGCCCCTCCCAGAAACTCTCCCCTGAATCCATCTCCCTCCTCACCCCAGCAGCACCCCGCACACCCACCTTTTACATGCTCCCCAAAATCCACAAACCTAATAATCCTGGACGCCCTATTGTGGCTGGTTACTGTGCGCCTACCGAACGAATTTCAGCCCTAGTTGACCAACACCTCCAACCTATTGTCCAAAATCTACCTTCCCACATCAAGGATACCAACCACTTCCTTCACCGACTCTCCACCATTCCCACCCCTTTGCCTCCTGGATCTTTACTTGTCACAGTGGATGCCACCTCCCTATACACCAACATCCCACATGCCCATGGCCTTGCCGCTCTGGAACACTACCTCTCCCAACGTCCCTCTGAACGCAAGCCTGATACCTCATTCCTCATAACCCTTACCAATTTCATCCTACTTAACAACTACTTTTCCTTTGAGGGGAAAGTTTACCATCAAATCCAAGGCACAGCCATGGGCACCCGCATGGCACCCTCCTATGCCAACCTGTTCATGGGCCGTCTGGAGGAATCCTTCCTAGCATCCCAAAACCTCAAGCCTCTGGCCTGGTTCCGGTTCATTGATGATATTTTCATGATCTGGACTCACGGCCAGGACACCCTATCCTCCTTTCTTCAGAACCTCAATTCCTTCTCTCCCATCCACTTCACCTGGTCTTCCTCAACCAACCATGCCACATTCCTGGATGTCAACCTCCACCTCACTGACGGCTCCATCCACACTTCCGTCCATATTAAACCTACCAACCACCAACAGTACCTACATTTTGACAGTTGCCATCCCTTCCACGTCAAAAAATCCCTCCCTTACAGCCTGGCCACCCGTGGACGGCATATCTGCAGTGACAAGAATTCCCTTTCTGAATATGCTGAAGGTCTCACAAAGGCCTTCACAAACAGAAACTACCCCACAGACCTAGTCCGCAAACAAATCTCCCGTGCCATATCCTCACACACCCCAAATCCTCTTCCTAACACTAGTAACCATCCACAAAAGAGCGCTCCCCTTGTCACCCAGTACTACCCTGGTCTCGAACAACTAAATTCCATCCTTCGCCAAGGTTTTGATTTTCTATCCTCATGCCCTGAAATGAGAGACATCCTGCCCAAGATCCTTCCCACCCCTCCTAAAGTGGTGTTCCGTCGCCCTCCCAACCTTCACAACATCCTAGTTCATCCTTATGCCACCCCGAAACCCAGCTCACTGCCACAGGGATCATATCCTTGTGGAAGACCCCGCTGCAAGACCTGTCCAATCCACCCACCCAGCACTTCCTATTCCAGTCCTGTCACAGGCTTATCCTACCCTATCAGAGGCCGGGCCACTTGTGAAAGCAGCCACGTAATTTACCAACTGTGCTGCAAGCACTGTATAGCTTTCTATATTGGCATGACCACCAACCAGCTGTCCATTAGGATGAATGGCCACCGCCAAACTGTGGCCAAAAACAAGGTGGACCACCCTGTGGCACAGCATGCAGCGGAGCACATGCTTGATTTCAATGGCTGCTTCACAACCCGGGCCATCTGGATCCTCCCATCCACCACCAGCTTTTCTGAACTGCACAGATGGGAGTTATCCCTACAATACATTCTCCGATCCCGAAATCAACCAGGCCTCAACCTACGATAACTTCCACATATATATATATATATATATATATATATATTTTCCATACCTTACAGTTCCTACCTCTGTATCCCAAACCTCGCCTGATTTGAGTGGTGTGTGAGTGTGTGTATGTGGTCTTGTGCACTTGCAGTGTACATGAATTATTTTAAATTATATTATTTTACTTTATTTTATTTTATTTTCTCCCCTCACCCGCCTCCCCACTCCATTCCTAAGCTGCATCTCGTTATTCCCATCTAACCCATCCCCACCACCGTGACGTAACCTTTCTATCCCCTCCCCCTCCCCTCCCCTCCCGTCCCCGATTCGCTGCAGAGCGTGATTCGAAGTGTGGCAGTCGGAGGTGATGGTTGTATGACTGTGTTGTGTGCCTGTGTGATTGTGTGAGTGCTCTATTTCTGAAGAAGGCCATGGCCGATAGCTGAATGTGTTGTATGTGTGTGTCTTTTGTATGTGCCTGTCGCAGCTCGTCGCCACGTCTTTGCGGTGAGTAGTAAACTGTCCTCACTATATTATTTATTCCAACCTGGACTTTATATTTTTACATTCAGCATAAGAATAATACAAATGTAAACATTAACGTGATACGTATATTCTTCCGCGTTTGCCGTTGTCTTTCTGGTTTGTTAGGCGGACTGAACATAAATATGGTAACAGCTAACACGGTAGATTACATGGCGTAATGTACATTCGTAACTGAAGGTTTCCATATAACACTTTGGATTCTGGATTCGGTAGTATTCGGCCATTATGCGCCGAATCTCGAATCTGAAGCCAGTGTGCTAGATTCGGCCGAACCACTCGGACACAACCCTAATTAAAATATTAATTAGTATTTTGAAACATGTTATTAATTAGAAGCTGTTTTGTTGTACATCCCTGGAAAGAGCATGAAAAATGCTGCAAAATGACACCTTTCCCAGCTCTCTAGCTCAGAGCAGCTCCTATGGCAATTTAAAGTCCGTTCACACATTTTTGGCTTTTTTTTTTTTTTTTTTTTTTTTTTTTTTTTTTTTTAAGTTTACATGACCATATTTCAGGAATGGTTTGATATAAAAACTTTAAATTTGGCATTTTTCTTAGTTTCAGCACCCCTATAAGTGTACCAACTTTCAGCAAAATCTAAGATGCTGAGGTAAAATTTTTATTTAAAGTGTGTTGATTTGACATGGAATGACTCCTCTGTCTTAATTCGCACTTCCTCTGTGACCCAGTCAGCTGCACTTCGAGCCTACCATCAATTGGGAAACATTCCGGTGAACATCACACCTCACCAGTCTCTTAACATGACACATGACATTACTTTTCACGGGGACCTTCTACTATAATCAGACGAGGAGCTTAGGGCAAACCTGGAACAGTGTGGCATTACATTCGTTAGTCATGTCCAGAGAGGCCCCAAGGGTAACTGTGTTGATGCAGGAGCTTTTATCCTGGTTTTCGAAGGGGATATTCTACCTGAAAAAGTAAAGGTAATGATCTAGAGGTGTGACATGAAGCCTTACATATCACCACCTATGTGCTGCTTCCGTTGTCTCTGATCGGGCAATTGTCTTAGAGATGCAACACCAACCTTGTTTGTGGCGACTGTGGCCGCCTTCTCCATATGGGGAACCCATGCACGCCACTACCTAGCTGCGTAAACTGCCGAGGCCCACATGTACCTCGCTTGCCTGACTGTCCAATCCCCCCAACCCCCGCTTCCCTAACCTCTTCCTTTCACCCTCCTCCCATCCCCCTGGCAGTAACAACCCCCCCTCAAGATACTGCCCCCCCTCCCTAACCACATCCCTGCTCCCTCAGTCCCCCCCCCCCCCCACCTCTCCGTCATCCAGAGAAGAGAACATCTTCTCTGTCACCTGGGAATGGGACTCCCTCAGGGAACCTCCCTTCCCAGCACTCAAAGAAGAAAAGTCATGATAAGTAGAGTCATAATGGGGAACCACACACTTGGAGCCTGAAGGCCGCTTGTTCTCTTTAACTTGGAAGTCGCCTCAACTGGCTCCCTTCCTAATGTCTATGCTCCTCGTCAAAGGGAGAAGAAAAAGAAAGAGCAGCGCAAATCTCAGGATGAAGTCCCAATGACTTCCCAGGTGGTTGCCCAATCAGAGAAATCTTTAGAACCTGAGGACTTCACACCCCTTTCAGAGCTGACGACCACAATTTCGGAGAAGCAATCCAGCTAGGCGTCTCCCTCTTTTATCAAAATGGCTTTACTACAGTGGAATATTCGCGGTATCCATGCTAATAGGGCAGAACTGCAGCTTCTTCTGCAAACTTGCTCTCCTATGATCATCTGCCTGCAGAAAATGAAACTGAACACTCATAACCCTTTCAAGTTCGACATTTCACCTCAGTCCATTCTGACCTCCCCCCAGTATCAGGAATTCCAGCTCGCAGGGGCATCATGATGCTCATCTGAGAGAGCATCCATAGCCACATCATATCCTTAGACACCCGGTTCCAAGCTGTAGCTGTCAGACTTTCCCTTCCTGGCCTCACCTTCTCACTCTGCAATATCTATACTCCACCATCCTCACATATCACCTGAGCAGATATACATCTTACAGAACAGCTCCTCCATTTCTGCTGGTCGGCAAATTCAATGCCCACCACCCTCTCTGTGGTTCTCCAGGCCCCTGCAGAGGGGCTCTCTCTTGGTGGATATCCTCAATCATTGCAACCTCGTGTATTAATACTGGTGAATCTACATTCCCATCCCCCTCAGGGGCTCAGCATTAATTTGCTGAGTACGGGCTTGGCGAACCCGGGGTCTCGAGCTGTGGACTCTGTCGCGCCAACAGTCCGCCACACCATAAGCTCTATGCATGCTTCAGCATGGTTGTTGCAATACACAAGTTGGTGCGATGGTGGTACGTTGTATGTTTCAGAGACCGGGGATCTTGGCTGAGTCATGAGGACAGTACAAACCTCTATAAGAAAAACCTAAATCTCAAGTTGTGCTATGTGCCGAGGAGATCCATGGATGTTGAGGTTGAACAGTCGCTAGCAGACAACCTCTGAGGAACCTGCCGCACCTCAGTTGTACAAGGCTTACCCAGGCAAGCGGGTCTCTGCCTGGGTGGACGTATAGTTCCCTAGCTGCTCGTGGGAACACGATGAAACGAGCCAGTAATAGCATTGCCAGGTGCAAATCCGGCATCTCTAAGTGTGGGAAGAGCGACTTCAATGCAGAGAGATATGACCCCAGATCGATCCCTTCCTTGGCCCCGACATCGGAGGAACATAGGGCGTATAACAGATCTGAGCCGTATGCACCTCAGTACTTAATATGCATGCAAATCAATGGGTAATTGTTTTCGTCAACAAAGCTGCAGTGCATAGTCGAAAATCTTGAAGACAAGTTTGGCGGTGTGGCATCCTTCTTAAAGATGAGAAGTGGGGCAGTATTAATACAGATGGCATCCACTACCCAGTCGAAGGCACTGTGTGCTTGCGACAAGCTGGGTTATGTTCCTGTCAGTATCACGCCCCACAAGATGCTTAACATGGTCCAAGAACTTGTTTACCATCGTGATCTCCTGTCACAGTCAGGTGACAAGCTGCATGCAAAACTAGAACAAAAAAGAGTTCACTTTGTCAGGTGCCTCAAAGATCATAGAGATAAAGACCTTGGACCGACTCACTTATTCAGAGGCAAGATGAAAGTATGAGCAGCTCCACGTGGTTCGTATGCATGCATCTTTTGCTGCTACTGTGTCATCCCCACACTCATTGGGTACACCACCTCCCACTGACCATCTCCTCCTGTGGGCCCTAGAGGCCACTGCCCCCTCAATCGGAGCAGTTGCCTCTCCAATCCCTATTGAAACATCTGCTGTTGAGGGAACTCTGCCCAACCCTTAGGGACACCAGTCCCAACATCCATCTGGAGAAGGCACAGCCTCCTCTCGCTCAGAAGGGATCCCACGAGACACCCCGTCTGAGGCTCCTCAGTGCTCCAGAGGATCTTGGCCGAAGGTTTAAGAATTCACAACCTGCCAGTCGAAGAGTCTCCCACTCTTCCTCCATCCTGGATGCCACCTCTGAGAACCAAGAAGCCGTGCATACCAAAGAACTAGTGAGAGGGAAGAAGATGATGTCTAAGACACAGGAATGTTCTGTGGCTTTAAAGCCACAGCTACCGTTATCTTCTGCTTCAGAAGATGAGGTAGAGATCTTTGCATCACCTGGGGATCTCGCACTGATTGATGCACCAGAATTTGTGATTCTCGACTCAGCAGATACCGAACAGTTGGCAGCAGGTGTCCCCATGGAATGACCTACTCTATATTTTTAACATGGCCCATCACGTCAAAGACAATGTCATTCTCCAGTGGAACTGCAGCAGTCTTTTTCCCCTCACCTGGCTGAGCTGCTTCAACTTTTGAGCATAACACCTGCTCTCTGCATTGCTCTCCAGGAGCAATGCAGACCCCTGCCCTTCGTGGTTATAGGGGATGTTATTGTAATTGGAGTGAGTATAACAGTCTCAGAAGGCATCTGTTTGTATATCCTTAACTCTGTTTATAGTGAACCTGTGCGCCTTCAGACACCTGACATCTCTGGCTGTCAGGATAAGAATACCACAAGAGACAACCATCTTGCACTAAATGGTGATGTACCACCACACACACTGGCTACACTTATCTTGCAGCTCCTGCCGCCTTTTCTACTTCTGGGTGATTTTAACGCCCATAATACCTTGTGGAGTGATGCAATAGTCAGTGGCCATGGCAGAGAGGTCAAAAACTTAATGTCCCATCTCAACCTCTGTCTTTTAAACACCGGAGCCGCCACAGTGTGGTGCATGGCACCTTCCCGGCTATTGACTTGTCAGTTTGCAGCCCAGGCCTCCTACCATCTGTCCATTGGAGGACACGTGGCGATTTGTGTGGTAGTGATCGCTTTCCTCTCTTTATATCACTGCCCCATCATCACTGCCCTGGATGCCTTCCACAATGGGCTTTAAACAAGGGAAATTGGAATGAATTTGTTCCTGCTACCACTCTTGAACCTCTCCCAGATGACACTATTGACGTGGTAGTTGGTGGTAGTTGTGACTTTCACTCAGAAAATTTTATCTGCTGCAGAGCATGCATTCACCCGTTCATTGGTATGCTCCTGGCGAAAGCAGTGTGTTGGTGGTCGTCGGAAGTCGCAGATGCCATTTGAGACTGTAGGTGTACTCTTCACCACCGTAAGTGATACCCGTCACTCAAGAATGTTATTACTTTTAAACGACTCAGTGTTCGTGTTTTTCAGATAATATGGAGATAAAAACAGGAATGTTGGGAACGTTAAGTGTCCACCATAGGGGCACATACCTCTCCTTCACAAGTCTGGACAAAGATCAGATGCCTGTATAGTTACCAGCTACCAGTCCCAGGCAGCAATACCTGGGATCTCTATCCAAGGGGCTGTATGTACGGATCAAGGTGCTATCACCAAGGCTTTTGCCGAGCACTATGCTCACGCCGCCGCATCCAAATATTATCAACCTGCCTTTTGCACATTAAAACAGCAGATGGAACGCAAACACCTGTCATTTACTTCACGTCACACTGAGGTGTACAACACTCCGTTTAGTGAGTGGGAGCTCCTCAGTGCCCTTGCCCACTGCCCTGACAGCACCCCTGGGCCGGACAGTATTCACAATCAGATGTTATAACATCTGTCTGATGTCTCTAAGCATCATGTCCTTGCATTGTTTAATCGCATGTGGAATTATGGTGTCCTCCCATCATGTGGTGAGAAAGCACTATCATCCCAGTGTTTAAGCCAAGTAAAGACCCGCTAGATGTGGACAGCTATCAGCCTTATGAACGTTCTTTGCCAACTGCTAGAATGCATGGTGAGCTGGCAGTTGTATTGGCTCGTTAAATCTTGGGGCCTGCTATCTGCATGCCAAGGTGGTTTCCGCAAGGAGCACTCGACCTTGGATAACTTCGTCTATCTTGAGTCTGCCATCCAGACAGCATTTTCTCGATGTCAACATCTGGAGGCCGTGTTTTTTGACTTGTTGAAGGCGTATGACACGACCTGGTGACACCACATTACGTGGGTAGAGTCTCCGGGGCTCACTCCCACTTTTTATCCAGAACTTTTTAGCCTGTCCGTACCTTTCACATTCAAGTTGATGCCTCCTGTAGCAAACTTTCATGTCCAAGAGAATATAGTCCCACAGGGCTCTGTTTTATGCATTCTATTGCTTTTAGTGGCCATTCACAACTTGGTGACAGCAGTTAGGTTGTCAGTATCCCTTCATTGTACACTGACGACTTCTGCATATATTTTAGCTCGTCCAGCATGTGTGTTGCAGAAAGACAGCTGCGGGGAGCATTACACAAGTTGCAGACATGGGCTCTCTTCCGTGGATTCCAATTTTCTGCCGTCAAAACGTGTGTTAGTTGAGATTCATCATTTTCTAGTACTGGTATTTGATGACCGGCTCACATGGCAACCACATATTCGCCAGCTGAAACAGAAAAATTTGGCGGCATCTTAAAGCGCTCCGCTGCCTTAGCAATACCACTTGGGGAGCAGACCAGAATACCCTGCTGTACTGCTACAAAGCTCTTGTCCTGTCACGACTTGATTATGGAAGCATAGCATGTGGTTCCACATCTCCCTCGGTGTTAGATGCTGGATCCCATCCACCACTGTGGAGTTAGACTCATAACTGGGGCTTTCTGAACCAGCACCATGGACAGTCTTCATGTGAAAGCTGGGGGTTCCTCCACTACGGGTCAGGCAGCAACAACTGCTGGCCAAATACACCGCTACCGTCCGTGGTTTGCTAGGGCATCTTAACCATCATCTCTTTTTCCAAAATTCAATGCTCCGTATTCCTCAACAGCATCCAAGGTCATGTATAACTATTGGTGCCCGTATCAGTTCACTTCTTAGTGAATTGGAATCTCGCCCATTATCATCCCTATTGAAATTAGTATTGTACAAACGAGATAGAATGGCTGGCCAGTACTTACCTTTGTGCTGTACCGCCGATAGTAACACAAATGAAAAAAAAAGGGGGGGGGGGACAAAAAGGACTAGTTTTTTCATTTGTGTTACTATCGGCGGTACAGCACAAAGGTAAGTACTGGCCAGCCATTCTATCTCGTTTGAACAATATTTATCACTTCTGAGGAGAATTTTCATCATTAATCGACTACTGAAATTAGTCATATACACCACCATGGTGTATACCTCACCCTCTTATTCGACTGGAATTTTCACTGCACTCCAAACACTATCCACCCTGAGACCCTTCACAGCCAATTTATTCAATTCTTGACGGATGCCGGGGCTCCACAGTGATCTAAACAGATGGTTCGATGGCAGAAGGTCATGTCGGCTTCGCATATGTGCACAGAGGACATAACAAACAGCGTTCCCTACCAGATGGCTGCAGTGTGTTCACTGCAGAGCTGGTAGCAGTCCTTCATGCACTTGAGCATATTCTTGCCTGTCCTGGGGAGTCCTTCCTCATATGCAGTGACTCCCTGAGCAGTCTACAGGTCCTTGTCATCCTTTGCCTCAGGCCATCCAAGAGACCCTATATGCCATTGATTGACGTGGACGATCAGTAGTCTTTCTGTAGACTCCAGGACACATTGGGATAAATGGAAATGAGCTAGCTGATAGGTTAGCAAAAGATGCGATACGTAAACCTACCCTGGATATCAGTATCCCAGCTAATGACCTCCGTTCGAAGTTCTACAGTTGAGTTCTTGGGCTCTGGAATGCAGAATGGCGTTCCCTCCAAACACCCAACAAGTTACAGGCCATAAAGGAGACAACGAACATGTGGAATTCCTCTGCTGACACACTGTTACTTTTTGCGTCGCGAGGACCCTCCTCTGTGTCAATATGGTATTTTACAGTCACCCACATCTTAATCGAATGTCCAACTTTCGCCATTCAAAGGCTGACTTTTAATCTTCCTGACTCCTTAAACCTTGTTTTAGGTGAGAGTGCCACTGTGGCTGATTCTGTTTTACATTTTATTTGTCACAGTGGATTATATAATTCCATCTGCCATATACATATATAATTCCATCTGATTTACACCTGCTTAATAATTTTAGGCAGGTGACTTTAATGTGTTACAGAGTGGCTGGTCGTTCTTTTATTTCTGTGAATTGCAGCTTAGACACTATGGTACTCTCTTTTAAATCTCTCTTCTTTCTCCCCTTTTATTTCTGACATCTTCCATCTATGGTTTTTTGTAGTTTAACATTTTATGTCTCATTTTAGCGACATTTTATATCATATCTGTGATTAGAAAAAAGGGGCTGATGACAATAGTAGTTAGGACCATTTCAGATCCCAACCATCCAACATTCCTATCAGACTCCACACATACCCTCTCCCATCTGGACCTCTCAGTCTGTGCCACTCAGCTTACTCATCGGCTTGAGCGGTCTGTCCTTGCAGAAACACACTCCAGTGACCATTTCCCGTGTGTCATTCACCTGCTGATGCCCATCCCAACAGGGCATCCTCGTAACTGGCAGCTTTCTAAAGCTAACTGGCAGCTCTTTTTCTCCTTAGCAGCCTTCAGGGGGCATCATTTCCCCAGTATTGACTAAAAGGTGGACCATCTCACTAACAATGTCCTCTTTGCCAACGAATGTTCCGTCCCTCGCACCTCCAAAACACCACAACGTACCCCTGTTACTTGGTGGAATGAGGCATGGCATAAGGCAATCCAAGCTCGGAGACGTGCTCTCGGCACTTCTAAACGTCGTCCTATTCTGGAGAATAGCATTCAGTATAAATGACTGCATGACCAATATTGCCGCATCATTAGTGATAGCAAACAAGCCTGCTGGCTCTCATTCATAAGGTTTCACCCCATCTTCCATTGCTAAGGGTAACTTCTGTCGCCTTTCTGGAACCTATACTCATTCTGCGATATCTGGCCTTAATCTTGCAAATGATGTCATAGTAGATTCCATTGCCATCTCGAAGACTATGGGCCGCTACTTCCAGCTTCGTGAACTACATCGCAATTTCTTGCCAAGAAAATGGGCAGCAGAAGAAAGAACTCTCTCTTTCTCTTCCAACAACAACAAATACTAAAACACCGAATTTACCATGAGGGAGCTTCAACATGCCCTCTCCTCGTCATGGTGGACATAGTAATAGTTATTTCTGGTGTAGAGAAGCAACTGAGAGACCTAAATACAAAAAGATCTCTTGATCCGGGTGGAATACAAGTTCGGTTTTACAAAGAGTATTCTGCAGCATTACTTAGCTTGCAATTATCGTGACTCTTAGCGCTGAATTAAAGTTCCTAGTGATTGGAACGCTGATGACTCCCGTTTATAAAAAAGGAAAGAAAACTGACCCACATAATTACAGGCTGATATCGTTGACATCAGTTTCCTGTAGAATTTTCAAGCATATTGTCAGCTTGAATATAGTAAATTTCCTTGAGATGAAAAAGTTTCTTTCTATTAATCAGCATAGGTTTAGTAAACATCATTCATGTGACACTCGCCCTTTTCTCACATGAGATCTTGAAAGCCATGGATCAAGGGCAACAGGCGAATTGTGTTTTTCTCAGTTTTAAAAAGGCGTTTGACATTAGGGTTGTGTCAGAGTGGTTCGGCTGAATCCATTATTCGCGGAATCTAGCACACTGGCTTCGGATTCGAGATTCGGCGCATAATGACCGAATACTACCGAATCCCGAATCCAGTGTCGTATGGAAACCTTCAGTTACGAATGTTGGAGTTTACTTTGCATAACTGCGCTTTCGTCTGCATTATTTATTATATTTTCCATAGATCCACTGAAATACGCAATTTCACAAAACGAAATGACCTCACTTTGAATAGTTCTGATGAATGGTGCTAGGAGCCACCACAAGTAACTTTTCCCGTCTACACAGGCGACTCAGGCTTGTTTAGCGGGCGAAAATATAAATACTGGCTAAACCTTTTGGGCTCGTATAAAAAAAAATTCTTCGCATAAATACCAACAATACATAAGGCTTTAGGATTCTTGCCTCATTCTGATTTCACGTATTGTTTCGTCGAATTTTGTGAAGTGCTGGGGTATGTGAGCTGTAATGAAGCACTAGGATTTCAAGAAGAATGTTATTTATTATGTGGGAAAAACGAAGTTCTAATGGTGCACCATCCAGGCGGGATGACGTCAATTCAACAACCACTTGACGTTTGTTTCAATAAATCGTTTGAGGTCAAGCTTAAACACATGTACACCTACTGTCTTTCGAAAAGTGACAGACAACTGACACCAACGTGTCGTGTAAAACACGCAAGTGTGCCAATGGAATGATGATACGTGGAAGTGGGTTCCAAATCAGATTGCCTAACAGGCATTTAAAAATGTTAGAGATCGAATGCACTAGACTATACGAGGGATGATGTTCTGTAGCACGAAGGAACTGTGTAACAAGGAATCAAATGATAGTGATTCAGAATTACCATACCGGCATCTAATTGCTATTATAAACATTTCGTAAAATTTGTATCACAAGACAAATAAAATTGTTTTATATTTCCGCATTTAGTTTCATACAACAGCCGTACACTTGAATTCTTATCTAAAAGCTACTACGTAAATCCGACTGGCAAGCTTGTGTTGCGTCAATAAGCCTGACGCTACAATCACTGCCTTCATGCTACAACTTACGTGTTTTTCTATTAGGGGCAATGGATTGTTCTTATGAATTGTGATTCGTGAATTCCACACTCTCGCCATACGAATAGGACAAATGTAAACATTACGCCATGTAATCTTCCATCTTAGCTATTACCACATTTAAACGGCGAACGCGGAAGAATACGTATCACGTTAATGTTTAATTTGTATTATTTTTATGCTAAACAGGAATAGTTAGAAATGAAGCACAAAATCTGAATTCTAGTACTGATTTTTAAATCTTCTACAAATAAAAATTCTCTGCAGACAAGTTACATGATCTTAAATGTTTAAAAAAAAATGAATCTAAAAAATACCCTTGCTTAACCTCCCGGAATGTGCAATCTGTGCGTTAGTTTTCACAGTTCTGAAATGTCTTCGTGGCAATAACAAGTACACACAAGTCGAATAAACGCGGATTTCTCAGTGTCTGAATGTCCTGTCCGTCACTCATGGAATGCCTTATATGTCACTATCAAATTTTTTAACGTTTACACATCCCATTTTTTTAAGAATCTATTTTTTAACTTCCAAAATATATTACTCATCTTCTCGGGTTTTATTTTTGAGTCTTCGCCTTTGAAAAAAGAAAGAAGAAGAGAAAAAAAAAGTAATCATTTTCTTTCTTTGCTTTTTATTTCACAATATGAAACATTTTGTAACAGAATGAAGAAAGTTTCTTATTATCTTTTAGACCAAGAATCATATCGAAATGTTTGATTCAAATTTCTTTTAAGGGTAGGAATATTAAAAAATCCTTGAGTTTGAAAATAAAAATCTAAGTGAAATTTTAATTTCTTAAATTTTACCGTTAATATTGTCATTTGTGATTCACCCCAGAATGGTTTATCTTCATCACTGGCTCTGATAGAGTAGTAATTCTTTTTAAATACATGTATTTGAGTTGACAGATCATTTGGGTTCAAGATTCGGAAGATTCGATTCGGGTTCGGTATTCGGCACATGTTTTATTTCAGATTCGGTATTTGGATTCGATTCGGTAAAATTACGGTTCGACCCATCCCTATTTGACATGGTGCCAAACTGCAGGCTGCTAATGAAGATACAAGATTATGGAATAGGTTCACAGATTTGTGACTTGCTGGAAGACTTCCTAAGTAATAGAACACAGTATGTTGTTCTCGACGGTGAGTGTTCATCAGACGAGTGTATCGTCAGGTGTGCCCCCAGGGGAGTATGATAAGACTGCTATTATTTTCTATCTATAAGAATGATCTGATGTGCAGAGTAACTTGTAATTTGTGGCTGTGTGCTGATGATGCTGTGGCTTATGGGAGGTTGTCGTCTTTGACTGTAATAGCATACAGAATGACTTAGACAAAATTTCTAGTTGGTGCGAAGAATGGCAGCTAGCTCTCAATGTAGAAAAACGTAAGGTGCAGTGCATGAGTAGGAAAATCAATCCCATAATGTTCAAATACAGCATTAGTAGTGAGCTTCTTGATGAAGTTGCGTCATTCAAACATCTAGGCGTAACATTGCAGAGCGATATGAAATGGAATGTACATGTAAGGACAGTGGTAAGGCGGACAGCCAACTTCGGTTAATTGGGAGAATTTTGGGAAGATGTACTTCATCTGTAAAGGAGAATGCTTGTACGACCACATCTTGAGTATTGCTCAAGTGTTTGGGACCAGCAACAGATAAGTTAAAAGGAAGACATAGAAGCAATTCAGAGCCGAGCAACTTACGGTAGATTGCGGAGTATGTATGTAGATGGTCCTCCTCCCCAGGACCAAACAGCATCCATATACGGATGTTACAACAGAGCTGTCTCCAGAGGGCTTGCATTTTCTCCTTCAAATGTATATCCGCATCCGGAGAGATGAGACGTTTCCTAGACGGTGGCGTGAAGCCATAGTCATTCTTATACCTAAGCCTGGAAAAGGACAAACATCTGCCTTCCAACTACCATCCAATCTCCCTCACCAGCTGCATTTGCAAGGTGATGGAACAAACGATTACTGCTCGGGTGGTATGGTGGCTCGAATCTAGGAACCTTCTCACAAATGCACAGTGTGGATTTCGCAAGCACTGCTCTGCTGTGGATCATCTCGTCACCCAACCACCCACATTTTAAACCACTTTTTACGGAAGCCTCAAATGGTGGCCTTTAATTTTTTTATTATTTGGAAAGGTTTTAGATACCTGTTGGAGGGCGGGCATTCTCCAAATGTTGCACACCTGGGAAATGCGGGATTGTATGCCTATTTTTATTCAGGAGTTTTTAAAAGATCGCATATTTAAAGTGCGCCTAGGTTCGATCCTATCTAACAGTTTTATTCAAGAGAACAGTGTCCCACAAGGCTCAGTGTTGAGTGTTGTTCTCTTTGCCATTGCAACCAACCCTGTTACGGGTTCTCTCTCACAAGGTGTTTCGGCTTCTCTGTTTGTAGATGACTTTGCCATGAACTTCTAGTGGTGCACAGAGTTTCTCCCGCCGACTTTTCATCTTGGCTCAGGTCTTCTTCAATTCATTGAGACAAAAAACTTCTTGGGGCTCACATTTGATAGGGAACTTTGTTGGTTCTCACATCTCCTCTCTGGTAAGGTGCGTTGCAGAGTCAGCCATTCATATAGCCTAGGCATGGCCTTTCCTATTCCACTCCCAAATAGAATGAGGGAAAAAAAGTCCACATGCCTCCATATGAGCCCAAATTTATCTTATCTTTGTGATCATTACGCTAAATGTAAGTAGGCAGCAGGAAGATCATTCTACAATCAGCTTCAAATTCCGGCCCCTCTAAATTTCCTCAACAGAATTTCTCGAAAAGAACGCCGTCTTTCGTCCAGCGATCCCCATTTGAGTTCCTGGAGCATTTCCTTGACACTCGCGCATTGGTCGAATCTACCAGTAGCAAATCTAGCTGCTTGCCTCTGAACTGCTTCAATGTCTTCTTTTAAACTGATCTACTGCAGGTCCCAAACACTTGAGCAATACTCAAGACATGGTCGTACAAGTGTTTTGTATGCAGTCTCCTTTACAGATGAAGTACATCTTCCCAAAATTCTCCCAGTAAACCAAAGTCGGCTGTCTACCTCACTCACAACTGTCCTTAGACGTTCGTTCCATTTCAAATTGCTCTGCAATGTTATGCCTAGCTTTGAACTACACGACTGCCTCACAAAGCTCACTACTAATGCTGTATTCGAACATTATGGGATCGTTTTTCCTACTCATGCGCATCACTGTACATTTTTGTACTTTTAGAGCTATTGGAATTCAATAATGCATTTCCATTAACACAGTACCAAATTAATTTTTAACAAATAGTAAATAGTTTTTGTACATATTTACAGATCCGCGCCACAGTTCCGCTTTGACTGGTTCATAAAGTCTCGGACGGCAATGGAACTGCAGCGGCGGTGCAACACGTTAATAACACTTATAGAACGTGAAAACCAGGAGCTGGAGGAAAAAGAACGTGCAGAGAAGAAGAAGAGGGGACCACGAGGAGGTGGTGGCGGAGCCGGAGGGGGAGCCGGCGGAGGTGGTGGTGTCGGAGGCATGCCTGGCTCTGGCGTTGGAGCAGGCCAGGGCAAGCCAGTGATGCCCAGCAGCGGGCAGAAGCGCAAGGGCGACGGCAGCTCGACTCCGGATGGCAAGGCCAGCCGCAAGAAGAAGAAAGAGAAGTGATAGGCGCCGCGCTGGCAGCGGCAGCGAGAGTGGCTGGTAGCTTCAGCGGGACTCCTGTTCTCCTTCAGGAACTGTGCCCCCGAGACATTTGCACAGGACTCGAGTTTTAGACAGTCTCACAGTGCCCTTTGCTATCTGTGTGGTGTTATTTCTTTCTCAGAATCAGTGTTCATTAGAAGCATGTTGTAAGTTCTTTGAGCAGTTCGTGTGTGCGCGCGCAAGTGCGTCGCTGTCAGTGATTATGAAACTGTTTTGGAACTGAATATTTCTGTCAGTGAGGAAAGTTGGAGGACTGCCACTTACAGAGCCATTGCATTGATGGCAGAAAGTGGTTTCTTTACATCTGTGATGGAGTGAAGGGGGCTGTAAAATTGCTTTTCTGTTTCCCATGTACATTCCATCTCCTGGTTTTATTTTTTAACGTATTGTACTTAAACCATTATTAAATATCTTGTGTTCAGTGAAATGATTTGCTGTGACTTACAAACTGACACAAGTCCAAATTAGCAACATTGTAAAATTCTTTTCAGTGGTTTGACTCTCTCTCTCTCTCTCTCTGTGTGTGTGTGTGTGTGTGTGTGTGTGTGTGTGTGTGTGTGTGTGTGGGCGCGCGCGCATTCACTACGACCCCCCTTTCCACCCCATTCTTGTTTGTTTGGGGGGCAGGGGGGGTGGAAAGGAGTGACACAGAGTTCCTGCCAGAAGTAAGTAGGTCCATATCACAGTGAAGATTTAGTTGGGATTGCAGTCTAATTCTAATTTATGAAGAGATGACAGAAAAGACCTGAATGGGTAGTGGTGACAGATATTACACAACTGTTGTAGCCCTCTGTGCAGTATGACGTTTATGCTTTCGGTTATGGATGCATATGATGTATTCTTTTTTTATATTTTATTTTGAGACTTGTGATGAATGTTAGTAACAGCCTCTAAAATTTTTGTTATATATACAGAAGTCATTGTAATTTGCTTCACCTACATCCATTCTCTGCTTCATACTAACTTATCATCTCTGAGGAGAATCTCCATAATTAATCGATTGTTTCTTAGATGGTACCCTCTTGTACCATTATCGTATCCTCTGCCTCCCATACATTGCATATACCATTTGTAAATCTTGTGCTTTAAGAACAATAAGAATCTTCTTGGGGCTCAAGACACCTGATTTTAAAATTTCAAGAGTTGTTTGTTGCTTTGCTCTCTTTAGCATATACACTTCTATGCTTTACACAACCTCTCATTGTTGCAAAACACCTTATCACTGAAATTGTAGGAACATCTCCAGTTCTTTCAAACTTAGTAAATATATGAGTCAAACAACTGCTCATCTTTGGATACTGTTCATTAAAACCTACTTGATGCAATTCTCAGACTACAGACCAATTCCATGTATCAGTCCAGGTATTTGAAAGCTACTGCCTTCATGAGTGAATATTTATTAGTCAATCAAGGATATATAATAATTTACCTGCAATGTCTGGTATATGCTGTCCATGAATTGCACATAGTTGCTGTCAAATATGCATGTGGCATCCTTTGTAAGTGGTGCTGTCCATCGTATTTGTATTGTAAATGTACCACTTCATACAGTATCCTATGTAGAATTTCGTTATTTTGTCTTTTTGTAAGTTGTCCAGTAAATTCAACTGTCTGGAGTTAGAAGTAATCAGCACTACAGCTCATCAGTCATTATCACCAAGATGTCTTTCATTACTGTATTCCTCTCTTGTTTTGCTGGGGAATGGGAGAGTTGATTCTTTGAAGAATTATAAAATATACTAAAGCTCTACAAATCGAGGTGTGAATAATGAAGTTTGAAATATTTACAACGAAGAGTTGTAAAACACTCAGTAATTCAATGATATTTTGTGATTAGCGACTGCCGTTTTATACAATCTTGTTTGCTAAATGTCACATTTTGTCTTGTGTGCGCATTTGTATAAATAACTTAGATTTGCCATCTACAGGTATTCTTTTAGCAGTTTGGCCACTAACCAATTGCCATTTAGTTTAGTGTAGAACTTGCTCCTGAACAATTGCGAAAGCTCTATACATTTCCCAGTGTAAAGTAATGTTTTCTTCATTTCCTTCAATCAAAAACCCTCCAGTTTCTTAGAGTTTAGTGGACTTCTTGTCTTTCAGTAAAATTTATTAATTTTGTGTTGTCCATATTTATTATAATAGGAAATTGTGCAAATATCAGAGATGCAATATTCAGTCTGTAGGTTAATGATTTTTATACATTTTTTGTATTTGTTGAATTTAAAACTCATTTAAATTTTGTACTTTTTGTTCTCATCAATAATTTAGGCTTTATTTATTTAAGTGGCACAAGCATATCCAGCAACCTATGGTACAAATTGTGATTTTCTACACATTTTATATTAAATTGTTGTATTGCTTTTTTAAATATTTGTACAGTTTTTTCTCTCGAAGAGATTGAGATTCTTTGCAAGTACCATCTATTAATTAATTAATTGTGCAGCACAAGACATTGCTTAAACCCTCTGTGTGTTACTAGTTCTACCCATACTTTTGGACATTACCCTGTGCTGCACCTGCCTGACTTGCATGCTACTCCACTGTGGTTGCTGAAAGATATTTTAAAGCAAGGTACTTTATTTTGTCATATATTAACATTGCAGGAAGGAGAGTTTTAGTACCTTTGTTAGTAGTTAATGAACTATAGCTTGCCCCATTGTTCGTAAGCTTAAGGATAAAGGTATACTTCCCCCATCAGTAACGTTAACATAAGAAACAGTAACTAAAGAATATGGATCACGGATAGAGCACTGGAAAGTCCAGGTTGGAATTAAACAATATAATGAGGCTAGTTTACAACTCACTGCAAAGACATGTGTCGAGCTGCAACAGTCATTTAAAAAGGACACTAATACACATAATATTCCAGTTTTCACCTATTAGCCTTCTTTGGAAAAGACATCACTCACACAGGCACACTTCACAGAACCTCAACTGTTCATCGCCAGTCACCATGCTCAAAATTGTGTGGCTTTTGTAAATCTCTAAAGAAACTTACAAATAAAACAGTAAGACTGATGAACAAAAGAAGAAAAACACACAAGAAGTGGACAATAATATGACTTACACAGAACTGTACAAGATAGAAAAAGAAATCTGAAGAAATATTGATACGTCTGATACAATTACTCGAGCTGGTAGCATTGCTGTTCCCTGGATCACAGGCAGGGCCTTCTAGTTTGCCAGACAGTTCCGTAGTCAAATACAATTATTGCCACAGCCATTTATGAGGGTCGTTGAGCCTTGCAACATCTTAAGTGCCACCCATCCCTTGCTAGTCTTATTAACTTACAACGCCTTTGAACTAAAGCCCATTATGTAATCAAAAGAAGCAAGCGGGTGTGTTGGGAGCACTTTCTCTCTTCCTAGGGCTCTTCTGTTCCCCCGTCAGGAGTGTGGGCTATGCTTCACTCCATCCAAGGTTGCCAGCGGATGTCATCAATCCCTGGCCTTGATCTTCAAGATGGTGTCTGTACAGGCCCCTTTCTCACAGAGCATATTGCAACTCATTCTGCAAAGGCATCAGTGATGGCTTCATATCTGGCAGCCTTTCTTCTCGAGAAACAACGGGCCAAAGCCTCTAATTTGTTTTACCTCTCACCAGGAGGAATCTTACAATGAACCCTTTATTGAATGGAAACTACTTATGGTCCTTTCCTCTTCCCATTATTCTGCACCTGGCCCTGATACCATCCGTAACTACTTGCTCCAACACCTTGATCCTCCACAGTGGTAATATCTTCTCTGGATATTTAACCATAATTGGCTCCAAAGAGTTTTCCCCCTCAGTGAAGAGCAAGTATTGTGGTTCCTTTCCTTAAGCCTGGCATGGATCCATCTTCCCTTGATACCAATTAGCCTGACAAATGTACTCTGTAAATTGCTTTAAAGGATTGTTGCCTGCTGATGTCAGCTTATCAGTGTGCATTCTGGTAGGGAAAATCTACAATAGACCACCTACTTACAAGAAGACCTGAAGGGCTTGTAAATTCAGTTTGGGATGAGACTTTGCATGTTAGTGGTATAAGTCAAGAGTGTCTACTCAGAAATTTTTAGGAGCTCTATCCAGAAAATTCTGAGAAAAAGGACTCCAAAGTTGAAGTGCAACTCAAATACCTGTTACATATTCGTACATATGTCGAAATAGCTCGGGCAGTAGGGTGCCTGACAGTCATGCGCAGTTGGGGTTTGATCCTACCTGGGGAACACTTTATTTTTATTATTTGTTTTAAAAACTACAAAAAATTAAATAAAATTAATGATAATATTTATATCAATTGCATCATAAAGTATTTTATTTATGAAATGAGGGTTGCAGCTAATTAAAATTGTATTATAAAGTTAGATTATATTCTAAGCTGTGGAATTATTATAAATATTCATTGTAAATTGAAGGAAATAGTTTCTTCATGGAAAAGAGGTATAGCTGTTGCCCTATTGTTTGTATACAGAGAGTCAAGTCTGCAATGGAATGCAGTCTATAATCCATCAATGACTATCATCACCAATTTTTAAGGAAATTATTCAATGTCCCTGGTTCACTGCAAGGCTTTCTAACGAAAGAGAAGTTTTCAGGAATGCCAATGAAGTATGTTTTTCCCCAGAATTTTCTTTTCTTTTTTCCTGTAAACAATAGTCCGCTACTAATTGTGCAACATCAAATAATAACAAATGCATTGTCCACATGATACTTGATGAAGCTAGTACCTGAGCTATTTGACCGAGCTGCAGCAGAGCATTCGCTGCCAATCTTATCTATCATATACGTGCTGCACTTGAAACTTAAGAACTGATTTTCTTGGAATTTTCTGGATAGTCCAGTTTAAAACTTCTGTAAGTGGACACCCTTACTGTATACTAGTAACTTGTGAAGTATCATCTCAAACTTAATTCCCGAGACATGAAGCTCTACTTGTTAGACTGGAAATGGCAATTGGACAGGTATTCTCTAAATGTCAACATCTTATTGCAGTGTCCATATGACACAACTTGGTGTCATCATAGTTTACATTCCCTCCATAACTGGGGCCTACAATATCCCCCACTGAAGTTTGTCAGTTTTTATCCCACCACCTGTTCTGTGTTGGGTCACTGGTTACTCCTGCGATGTATGTCAACAATTTTTGCACAAGCTACAGCTCCTAATCGGTAGCCTCTGCTGAACGCCAGCTCCAAGGCGCAGTTTGCTGGGCTTCCACATGGACTCTTTCCCATAGTTTTCAACTATCTTCTTCCAAAATGAGGGTTATGCAATTTTTTTTCATACTGCAGTTCACGCTGATCCAGAACTGTTCTTGGGTACTTAGCATCTGGAAATTGTGGCACGTCACATTTCTTGGGCCTCCTTTTTCATATTAAAAAGGAAAAAAAAACTGACTTGGCTGCCCCATACTTGCCACCTGACGACTAGCTGCATAAGGAAGCTTAATGCATTCTGTTTCCTTGTCCAATCGCTCGCCTTGAGGTGCAGATCATGCAACTCTCCTTCATATTTATCTGTCTCTGATTTTGCCCAGATAGGATTATGAGTGCCAGGTTTTTGCATCAGCAGCTCTTTCTTCACTAAAACTGTTAGACCCGGTTCACCATTGTTGGTGTATGCTTGGCTACAGGTGCCTTCTGGACCGGCCCTGTTGACAATCTCTTTGCTGAAGCAGGAATCTGCATCAGCCTTTGGCATCCTACGCCATTGGCAATCAACGGTTTTATGCTCATCCCACATATGTTCTTTTAGCATTCATTTCCTTTCGACCTCCTGATCCACCCTTTGAATGAGGTTACCCATTGTATAGTAGCTTGCCTTCCTTTGCAGGGACTTCTATCTTCCTTCCCTACCTTACACCACGCACACACCATTGGATGGTCCCCTGGCCACAAATTCGCCCAGATATTTTCCAAAGTCCAAAATCCTCAGTCATCCCTATAATCTTCCAGCATTTGCTGCACCCAGTATTTGAAGAGTTTCAACATGCCACCAACTTCTACAGTGATATCTTGAAAATTATTGGTCATATGGTATATGCTTTTACATCTCCCATCAGAATGGAATGCCATTCTCTGCCAGAAACATGTAACGTGTTAATAACTGAACTCATGGCGATCAACAGAGTCCTCCATTTTATTAAACAGGCTGCCCTGGACCGTGTTTCAATCTTTACTGACTCAATGAGCAACCTGCAGGCCATTGGCCATTGCTAATCTTCCTCTCCTTGGTCGCTTCTATCCATGATCTCCTCACAGACCTTTGTCATTCTGCATGCCCCCACATTGCCTTTCTCAGGGTGACTGTTTGGCCAGAGCAGCAGTTACTTGCTACCCATTTCCCTTGACAATCTCAGGGTGGATTTATGGGGGCATATAAAAATCTATGCTCATACAAAAATTGAACAGCAACTAACAGGCTGTTGCCCATCTAATAAACACTGCACAAACAAGGAGACCACTGCAATTTCAGAATTCTTCCTTACGCTCTTCTCAGAGGAAAAGCACTGTTGTCTGTCGTCTCTGCATCGGACATTCCAGGCTGATCAGTAGTTTTCTTTTTGTGCAATGATGTTTCCCCCACATTGCAGTTGTGGAGCCCCATAATCGGTATCTCATATTAGTGGAATGTTCCAGCCTTTTGGCCCTCCGTGCCAAATATGGACTTTTGCACCCTTTGCCTCTAATTTTGGCGGATAATCCATGGATGGTTGACCGGGTCATCAGTTATCTTCATGAAAACAGTTTTTATTCCGAGTTATAAGATTTTTATCGTTGACGCTTGGACAGGAAGGGTGAGTTTGTGGCTCTTGCTGGTGCTTGCCAGGGTTTGGAGCACTCCTGCCCGCCCCCCTCCCCACACCGTCAAAGATGCTGTTTATACTTTATACCTAGTTTTTAATACTATTTCTTTTCTTCCATGTTTAGGCTCCTGCTCTAGAGGCATGATCTATTGACCAGTGCATGCTTGTCACTAAGAATCATGATTATAGATCTGTGGGGTTGTGCTTTGTAGTATGTATTATTTTGTGTTAGTTTTAGTTTTGCTGGTACAACTTCCACATCTACTAGAGTGCCTGCGTGTTACTTTCTTCCTTATTGAGCATTTTAGTAGTTTCCACTGAAGCACTCCCAAATAACCTTGTCAACATGTCAGAACTTCCTAACCTCTAAACTTGCCTCGCCATCTTTTGCCAAATCCCTCAACATTTAAACCAACCTTACACCCACAGAAAGGAATGAGACATGCAGTCGACCACCTAAAAAATAATTCAGACATAATCCTACTTGCTGACAAATGCTCTACCACTGTAGTTTTGGACCACCAAGGATCACATGCTGGAGGGTTTCCACCAACTGTCAGATTCATCCTCTTACCTACCCTGCCATCCTCAAATGCATAAGGATCCTTGTAGAATCTCCCCACCCCTAACATGCCCCACCCCACTTCAACTTTTTGCATGTTCTCTAAGTCCAAGAACCCAACCAGCCAGAATGTCCTGTTGTGGCTTATGGTGCCTCCACTGACAGAATCTCTGCTCTTCCACACCAACACCTGCCGCCTATTAGCCACAACCTACTCTCCTTCATAAAATATACCAACCATGTCCTCCATTCTCTCTCTCTCCACAGTTCCTGTCCCTTTTATTACCTGGTCAACTGTTCATCTCAGTTGATGCCACTTCTGCGTACACTAACATCCCCCAATGCCCACAGGCTTGTCTTGTCTAACACAGTTAAATATTCTGAAATTTTGTTATTGTTTAGTCCTTTGGTCGCTTATTGCATTAGTAAAGATCGTACGAGATACAGTATTAACGTATCGAAGTGTGGCAGTCGGAGGTGATGGTTGTATGACTGTGTTGTGTGCCTGTGTGATTGCGTGAGTGCTCTATTTCTGAAGAAGGCCATGGCCGATAGCTGAATGTGTTGTATGTGTGTGTCTTTTGTATGTGCCTGTCGCAGCTCGTCGCCACGTCTTTGCGGTGAGTAGTAAACTGTCCTCACTATATTATTTATTCCAACCTGGACTTTCCATTATTATATTTTGCCTAACGGTCTTCCTTCCATCCCATAACCTTCTCCTTTGTTACTACTTTCTATAACATCCCTCGATCAATATTTCCTTCACTCTTGTATTTTCCTATTTTCCTTCTTCTCAATCCTTTGTAACTGTCACATTCCGACTTCCCAGCCAACAATCCCGCCAGCTTTCAACAGAGAGCTTTATAACCACGCCATTCGAAGTGTGGCAGTCGGAGGTGATGGTTGTATGACTGTGTTGTGTGCCTGTGTGATTGCGTGAGTGCTCTATTTCTGAAGAAGGCCATGGCCGATAGCTGAATGTGTTGTATGTGTGTGTCTTTTGTATGTGCCTGTCGCAGCTCGTCGCCACGTCTTTGCGGTGAGTAGTAAACTGTCCTCACTATATTATTTATTCCAACCTGGACTTTCCATTATTATAGTATTAACGTAATATATTTAATGCATCTGACTATGAATGGCTTCAGAAAACCCCTTATAAGGTTCTAATGTAAGTTAAATACCGTTCAGAATCAGTAATCAGCGCACCTTAAATTTTGACGAGGGGGAAGGGAGGGCAGGGGGAAAAAAATCACACTGATGTGTTTTACAGCCCACTTTAGATTTGTAGTTTTATAAGTTTTTGCAAACATTTTGGACCAAAATAATAATCTATATAATAAAAAAAATATGGTTATACGATTACGACTCTTACTATTGCACCGAACAGGTAATATTCTTTCTGACCGTATTTTAACAAACAGCCAACCTCTTTGAACTATCATTTTAATATCTCTCCCACATTTTCGTTATATTTTTCCATTAAAATAGTATCACCTGTATTGCTTTGGCAGTTTTAAGTTCATTTTCTTTGCCTGTACTGGCTACGAATGACTATAGGCTGGAACGAACGTAGCCTGGATCCTAAATCAGTCACGTGACATCCCTCGCCCCAAAATCTCTTTTGCATACGCCATCTTGCTTTCTCTACTTGACGATTTTGTTGTTATAACTAAAGCGTTGTCATTTCAAAGCAATGGCGCACTGATAATTGTCAAAAACATGTTGTTCTTAGGACAATGAATTAGAGGGAGTGTTCTTACATATGCACAACTCTAAACATTGAAGAACATAGCTCTATTAAATTAATAAGAGTGCCTGAAAACCTTTTAAGGAAAAAAATTGGTAGTGTTGGGTTCCAAACCACTGACCTTGGAGCATCACAGACTGACACCTTAACCACTGCGCTACAGCTAACGATTTGAACATGCGTCCTTTAGTCTCCTACTGTTAACGGCAGTTGTTAACTGATGCTACTATGGCATTTTTAGACACCAGATTATCATAAGAAGAACGATGTGGTTTTGTTAATTCTTCAGTGTGCTGTCGCTTTCAAATGACAGCGTGTAAGTCACAATAAGGAAATCATAAAATACGCAAGGCAAGATGGCGTATGCCAAAGAGAGTTCTGGGCGAGGAATATCACGTTACATATCCAAACGGCTGGTTTCCATTAATTCAATGGAGGGTGTCGAATCTCTGTTATTTTTGCAAATATCTCTCAAACGATAAAAGATATAAAAAAACATAAGAGAGCGAAGTTGTTGAGAATTTTCCCCTTTACAAATTCGGTTATTCAATTTTCGTGTCAGATGAATGGTTAAGCCGTTATTTTCATTTAAAATTTGAGATGTCAAAATACGATCGCAAAGGTCCACTTTTAGTGTTACTACCGTAACGTAAAGTGGGCCAAGAGAAATCGGATTTGTGTAGATCAGGATACCACCAGTCGGATTTGAACAAGTACGTGAGGGCAGCCATTTGGGATGACACGTCCATTAAATTTCAAAACGGCACGTAAATATCAAAACAATTGACGCCGCACTGATTAAGAGAGAGAGAGAGGCGCGCAATGTTGTCATATCTGGAGCATGCGAATCTCATCTTGTACCTACTAAATTCTCGTGTTCTACCTACTAAATGTTCTCATACAAATTGAAAAATATTTCATTTGTAATGTATTACTGTGAAAACGTACTCACAGTAACACAATAAAATGAACACTTATAGAATCTGACCCGTTAAATAAATGGCCCTGAGACTAGTGTTACACGGTCATATATCTTTGTTAAAGTCTATATGTCATGTATTTGCATCAAAGATATCTGATAGCGTAATAAGGAGCTTCGACATACATCTACTTTTCATCAAAGAAATGTCGTCAAATGCAGCGCCTCGCCATATATTTGATTATAATAGTTGCTTGTCTTCTCTCCGCTGCAAATGTATCCACTCTGAGCGCTAGCATCGCTGTCGCTAATCGACGGGTGCGTGCGTTTGAACATAACTGCAACGCCGCGCCGTACCGTAATTAACGTTTAAACACAGTAGCAAGAAATCGCTGTCTTGTCCAGATATAGTCGTCGTCACGTCCCGATACCGATGTGGGGAATATGGTGGTACTGAACCGAATAGTACCGAACTTCAGTAGATAACGTACTTTATTACTCAGAAAAATGATACAAGGTTCGTTCCAGCTGCTGCCAGACGGCTACTTTCAAGCGCTAAGAAACAGGCTGTACTGCGCATGCGCAGCTACTATGACGTAAAAACTCTTGTTTGATACTTGCATTGCCGGAACGCTTTTTGCGCTGTTTCAGGCTGCAGGCGATTGTGAGTTTAAAGGAATAATTAAAATACTTTCCTTCCTAATAACGAATAAGTGTAAACGAGAAATATCTGATCTCAAGTGGGATTGCACTGACTTGGAAATAATCGAAAAACACTACACACACACACGTATCACATGATGGCTATCCCCCCACTCTAACTCAGCCCTTTCTGCGCATGCGCACATTGGCAGGTTGAGCGCACCAGAAATATTTTTCCGGGTAGCGTCTACCTGCTTGCGGCAACTGCTGGAACACCAAACAGTCACACTCAAAGTAGCCTAAAGCGGGAGATGGCGGTGCTGGAACTAAATTGCAGCGTTGCGCACGCGCGTCAATCAGTCTGGCAGCTACTGGAACGAACCTACGATAAATTACTCATTCTTACATCAACAATGCAACTGTTCCTACGCGCTGGCAAAGTAGCTACCGGAAAGATACGCTACTCCGCTATGTTTGTGACCGGCTAAGGCACGCACAACCACCCCGTTTACATGGGCTTCCAAAACCGGATTTCGTAAACCGATTTCCCAATCCGCTTTTGGTTGGTCATGTAAACTCTCCAAAATCGATTCTGGAAAACCACTTCTGTAAATCGGTTTTCCAGTTCCACAATAGATTTTCGTGCCCATGTAAACGCAACCGATTTTGAAGCGTTCTTGGCTTGTCAGATTGTGTTTTCTTGTTAAGAATTTTCTGCACATATAAACAGAGTGACATTTTCTACCATGAAATATAAGTATAAATATTAGAGTGAGCCTGAATATGTGTATTTAAGTAAAGAAAAATAGCAATTGTGCTGACTAAATCAGGAACTGAATCAGCTGTTTTTCAGCCGCCATTTTAAGTGGGCTAGGAAATCCGATTCAGGCTATAACATGTAAACACGCCAGCGAAAAACGATTTACGAAAATCTGTTTTCGTCTTCCGGAAGATATGTTGCATGTAAACCTAGGGAATAAAAAGTTATTATCCGCCATCTTGAAATTTGATGACAATAATACCCCTTTCTTAATACCACAATGAAGATTTATGTCTAAGAAATATAACAAATATTTGATAATATTTCTTTGTCAAAGAATTGATCAAAAATATTATCGCGTAATACCAGCCTAAAGGTATGTTTTTTAAAGTGGAGTAATCCCCACCTGATGTGTTTTGTTGTTGCAAATGGAGTAATACCAACCGAAATTCGAGTAATCTGCACATCCCAATTTTTTGTTCATAAACTCGGGAAAAAAATGTGCATGGATTACTCCAGTATATACGGTATTGCCATTCTATCCCTCTTTGTCAAAATTAAGTATCAGAAGGTAAGTTGGTCTATTATTTTTTCTGTAACTCCTGGAACTCCATTGCACACAATTAGTAACCTGAGCCAGACAGACCATACCAATAAAGCACAAGACCCATGGATGGCTCAGTGAACTCCCGCAAGATTCATAAAACCCCCACAATAAGACCGCTCTGTTAAAACTGCCATGTCAACTCCACTTGGGACTGACTACCACCTGCACCACAAACCAATACTCAATAGATACATTTCATAAATGAGTTACTTAATGTTGCCACACAGCATTAACTTCAATTACCATTTTAAAACCAACTAACATTTCCAACATACTGTCACTATATCAATCCAACAAATTTTCTCTAGTTACACCATTACCAATCATGACTATGTCACTATCATCCACATAAACCTATCCACTCTGGAAAATAATTTTCTCAGAACTTCAATTCCATACAGGAAAGAAATGTATTTAAATCTTATGTGGAAAATTAAAATTATTTCTCAGCACTACTATTTCGCAAATTATGTTAAATTCGTGACAGACATAAACTTCCACGAACACGTTATTGTGCCTCTCAAAGCAATTGGCTCAGTAACTGACAAGCAACTAACTGTGAACAATCTTAGAAACCAATAAATCATTGGGAGGTCTACATCTTTCACTGTACAATAATCATTAATATTCCTTTTCAAGTTGAAGTACTCTTTTTCAATGTTATCTTCTTTGGCATATTTGAATTCTTGAGTGGCATTTAAAATATATCTATAAGCTCTTGCCTGTATATATCTCTGGCGTTTCTTCTATATAAAATCTAGAATACAAATCAAACAAATTCATTTTAACCCAAAAAATAATTAAAATTTATAATCCAATGATAATCCAATGTAACTTTTGGAAACAATTCTCTCTCTCTCTCTCTCTCTCTCTCTCTCTCTCTCTCTCATATATATAAGAAACCTTTTATATGTGTTTTCATGTGACACAGATGTCTGTGTAGTGAGTAGCAATCTGTCCCTTTCAAAATATTGTTGTAAACGTTTTGGACTTCCCTTTCTTTGATTTTGCACTGGTACCTTACATACATGGTGGCACAAACTTTACTGGACAGTTTTGTTTGCGTGATGTTCTTTGCTCTGACCTTCATGATAAATCCAACTCATTTGTTAATCGTCTGACGTCGTCCACTTTGAGTCGCATCTAAAAATACTCACAATTTGTTTTCCTCAGTGTTCTTAGGTGAGACAAGTTTGTGTATTTGTAATATATCGACGGTCTTGTGATCTGTCTTGTACCTTATACAGTGTGTAGATGGTGGTTTTGACTTAGTGTGTCTTCCCCACTCATTAACAGCTACAGTAGCACCAGTTTTATAAAATGTTTTTAAAACAAAAATTCTTTCTTTTTCCATTAACAGTATGAGAATTCATAAAACATGTCTCTCATATCATGCCACTTGTTCGACATTGTGTTAAGGGCCGTATTTAGGGTATGCGCAGTAATTTACATTGCTGCCTCCCCCCCCCCCCCCCATTGGAAACTGTGATAAAAACTCTCTGGATACACCACTGCTATTAATACAATAACTTGAATATTAAAAGTTATTGCTCTAATCAAAACTCTGAATGATGATGATTCGCTTAACATTAAAATACTATTCCAATTTTTCCCCCTATGGCAAATTTTTGCCCCCCCCCCCCCCCCATGCAGCTGCACATGTTGCACCTGCCTAAATACTGCCCTGATTGTGTTTCTTAACAATTTCATGTTGGTTGGCTATCATACACACTTTATTAGTAGAAATAACTTGCTCTAAAGCTTGACTATGACTCAGAGTGATAACCTTTTTAATAATGCTGTATAAATGCTGACAGGTAGTACACCACCCAATAAGTCTGCCCAAAAAGTGATTGATTCTTGTCTCAACCCAGTAGCTGTTATTTATTACAAATGGACCACAAAATCTACAAATGCTGTATTTCAAAGGTGACTTTAGAGGGAGTTTAGAGCACATCTTGATCGGGCAACCCCTCCAATCAGTCCTGAACTTTAAAGTGTATTTGGTAGGCACATTTATTTTTCGACCTCGGACTGTACAGCTTAAACTTAACTCGTGTACATCAAAGGAATTAGAAGAGCTTTATCAAGTTTTATACAACATTTCTTTCATAGCAGATAATTCTTCAGCCTTGACAACTAAGGACATCACATGGCAAAGGAAAGTTGCCCTGAGAGCCACACATTCGAATTCCCTCATAAAGGGTGTGACTACCCCAAAACAAAACTAAAAACATTTCACCCAGCAGCAGAGGATCTTCAAGGTACTTAAACATTGTTCACTTGTAACTATCTATTTTAATCTTTCGCTCGTTTGCTTTGACCACATAAGTCGTCAGAAAGGGAATGATTTTTACACCCCAGACAGCAACATCCTCTTGTTCTAGCTACACGGTGCAAAAAATTTTTTTTAAGGAGAGGACGAGTTTGTTCAGTCTTTTATAATCAACATCAAATATTTGGCAAATGTTATTTATTTATTTTTGTCTGGAGACATTGCTGTTGCATATGATATCGTCAAATAAAAGTTATTTCATTATAGAATAGAATATATATATAATGTAATATGTTTAAAACTTCCAGTGCATTTCCATTTACATACTTTATATGGTACAGCATTTGAATCACATTATTATATAGGAAATCATCAAATTTCATAGAAGGCCTTTCTCTTTAGCTAGATTTCCATTGCAATTTTAAATTTATTGTGGGATATATCCTTAACATTTTGTGGTATTTTATTAAGAAAAGTCTGGCCAATGTGAGCAAAACTGTTTTTAGTCTTGGACATTCTAGTCCAGGGAACATTTATCACGTTTCTGTTCCTGGTAGAGTGAGTATGAACATCTGCCCTAGTTTCATATGTATGGGCATTCTCTTTAGCATACAAGAGAACCTGGAGAATGCAGAGGCTGGGAACAGTGAGTATTTTATGTTTAATGAAATCTTCTTTGCAGGAAGTTATTTTTTGCAGCCCAAAAAGGCATCTTATTGCTTCCTTTTGCGAGATGAATACATTCTTAGCTCCAGCAGAGTTTCCGCAGAGTATTATCCCATAACACAAATGTGTATGAAAAAATGCATAGTAGGCCATAATGAGGCGGTCTTTACTGATACAATTTTTAATTTTCTGAGCAGTTACACTACTGTAGATAATTTATTCAGTGAGTGTTGGGGAGATTCCAGAACCACTCGAAGCTCAGTCATTTACCCCCTATGACGTCGTTTGGATTGCACTGCTTGAATTTCTATTCTTGTAAGCAATAGTTAACTACGTAATACTGTGAAATTGAATTAGTCTGACCAGAATTAGACTTTCAGCAATTATTTTTTAATTCACATTTCTGATTTCGATCATATAATCCATTTTCATGTCACCAAAATAAGAAATTCTGACATCAAATCACAATACAATTAGTTTTATAAATCGGTTGTCAAGTTCCATAACTGTGCCCAAATCGAAATGTGTCAGTGTACAGAAACCAGACATAACAGAAAAATTGGCCTAACTGTTTAAATGCCTAGCATTCCCTTCCAAAATATAGTTTGCTGTTTATTTTCGAATGTGTAGCGATTTCCGAATATGTGCTAAAACAATTGCCAGCAAAAGTCATATTCATGCCCATCACAAATCGTCTGCTTGTTTACGATTATCATATGGTCGAGGTAGAGCAAAGATCTTAGCGTGAAAAGGACTTCGACCATAGATATCTATGAGGAAAGGGACTGCTATACCACAGATCTTCGGCAGAAATACACACCTCTTTCAGGTCTATCTCGCGAAACTGTCGATATTATCGATAGTATTTTCAAAAGCTATCGATTATATATCGTTTTAGGCTGATATTTTAGATGAAAAATAACATTGTAAGAATTTTTTATTCTTCCGAATACTGTACAACAATACAAGGGAAAAACCGTCTTAGGAAAAGTATGGTTTTTGAATTCTTGTCCCTCAGTCTCTTCTTGACAACACATTACAAGATTAGATTAGATTAATACTTGTTCCATAGATCATGAATACGACACTTCGTAATGATGTGGAACGTGTCAGTTAAATTGAATGTGTAAATTCATAATACTACATGACACTCAGTTTTTGAATATTTTATTTTATATTTCTTTATTAATTTTCTTATTTTTTTTATTCTTTTTATTTTTTCCCTAAAGTACTAACTTTTATCTAGAAATTCATCTAATGTGTAGAAGGAATTGACATTCAGAAATTCTCTTAATTTATTTTTAAATGCTAGTTGGCTATCTGTCAGAATTTTGATACTACTTGGTAAGTGACCAAAGACTTTTGTGGCAGAATAATTAACCCCTTTCTGTAACAAACCTAAATTTAGCCTTGAATAGTTTAGGTCACCCTTTCTCCTAGTGTTGTAGCTATGCACACTGCTGTTACATTTGTATTCAGTTGGATTGTTAATAACAAATTTCATAAGTGAATATATATATTGTGAAGCTACTGTGAAGATTCCTAGATCCTTAAATAAATGTCTGCATGATTATATTGGGTGGGCTCCAGCAATTATTCTGATGACCCACTTTTGGGGAATGAATACTTTCTTACTAAATGATGAATTACCCCAGAATATGATGCCATAAGAAAGCAGAGAATGAAAATAGGCATAGTATGCTAGTATACAGAGTTGTACATCACCAAAGTTTGCAATCACCCTAATAGCATAAGTAGCCGAGCTCAAACGTTTCAGCAGATCTTCAATGTGTTTCTTCTAATTCAACCCCTCATCAATGCATAAACCTAAAAATTTTGAATATTCTACCTTAGCTACAGATTTCTGGTTGAAGTCAATATTAAATAATGGTGTGATGCCATTTATTGTGTGAAACTGAATATACTGTTTTTTTCAAAATTTAAAGAGAGTCCATTTACAGAGAACCACCTAATAATTCTCTGAAATACTTCATTGACAATTTCATCAGTTAATTCCTGTGATTCGGGTGTGATAGCGATACTTGTATCATCAGCAAAGAGAACTAGCTTGGCATCTTTATGAATATAGAAAGGCAAATCATTAATATATATTAATAACAGCAAAGGTCCCAGTACCGAACCCTGTGGCACCCCATGCTTGATAGTTCCCCAGTTTGAGGACTCAGCTGTTTTTTGTATATTATGTGAATTACTTATATCAACTCTCTGAACTCTTCCAGTTAGGTATGATTTAAACCATTTGTGCACTTTCCCACTCATGCCACAATACTTAAGCTTATCTAGAAGAATTCCATGGTTAAATAATCAAAGGCCTTTGATAGATCACAAAAATCCCAAAGGGTGATTTACGGTTATCCAGAGCATTTAATATTTCATTAGTGAATATATGTATTGCATCTTCTTTTGAAAACCCTTCTGGAAACCGAACTGACATTTTGTTAGAACTTTATTTTTATTAATATATGAAGCTACTCTGGAATACATTACTTTTTCAAGAATTTTTGATAGAGCGGTCAGTAGTGAGATTGGGCGGTAGTTGTTGACATCCAACGCATCACCTTTTTTATGAAGTGGTTTGACAATAGCATATTTCAGTCTATTAGGGAAAATACCCTGCTCCAGTGAGATATTACAAATGTGGCTAAGAATCCTACATATTTCTTGGGAACAAGATTTTAATACCCTGCTGGATATGCCGTCAATGCCATGAGAGCTTTTACTCTTGAGAGAGTTTATTAATTTCCTAATTTCAGATTGAGAGGTGGGTGGGATTTCCATTGTATCAAACTGTCTAGGTACACACTGTTCCATTAACTGCCTAGCTTTCTCTAATGAACATTTGGATCCTATATTCTCCACAACATTTAAAAAATAATTATGAAAAGTGTTTTCAACTTCTGACTTTTTTTTGTAATTTTTTCATTCACTTTGATGGTAATGCTGTCTTCCTGTGTTCTTGGTTGCCCTGTCTCCCTTGTTATAGTATTCCAGATTGTTTTAATTTTATTCATGGATGTACTAATCTCTGCCATTATGCACATGCTTTTGGATTTTTTAATACCTTTCCTTAATACATAACAGTAGTTTTTATAATAGTTGAATATTTCTGGGTCACTACTCTTTCTTGCTGTCAGATACAGTTCCCTATTCCGGTTACAAGATATTGTAACCGGAAAAGGGAACTGTATCTGACAGCAAGAAAGAGTAGTGACCAAGAAATATTCAACTATTAGTATGTTGTAGGGGTGGCATTCTTTGTCGTGACGGTCGCATAAATAATTAATCAGGTCGCTTAATGCTGTAAACTCGTAAAAATAATTATGGTTGGCTGAAGGCCAATTCACACTGTCCGTCACGTCATGGCACCATCACGTCAAGTTATATTCACAGTGTCCGTCCATATCCATCACGTCAATTCGCCCATCTCAATACACGATGTTGAAATTGAGGTTATGAGTGGCGAACTGTTATGTAGAAAGTCATAGTTTAATACTAGAAATGAGGGAACAACAATGATAAATGTTTTTGACGACCAAAGAAATCTTTACAGCGTATGTTTTTGACCAACTTACTGGGAACTGAAACAATATTTTGAAACATCGACATCTATTTTCAAGCGAAAAAATAAACATATGAAAACATCAAACAATACTTATAAGAGCATAAATAGTGCCTGTTTACTTTATCCATTACGATTTGTCCGTTGGCATTGTTAATACCGTTATAGACAACTAAATTTTTATCTTTCATTAGAACTGACTTTTTCATTTAAAATGTTGTTTAATGAAAAATGCATAATCAAATTTCAATCTTACTCAACAACAGTTTGCTTCAGTCTTTTCTGTTGCATAACATAAACCATTTTTTTATTTTATTTTTTATTTCTGATATCCGACCTCGATTTTAGGGGGACACTCAATTGATAAAAATGTTTATGTTGTCATGAAACATTTGAGATTTACCCCGAAAACAAAGTATAACAACAAAATAAATATGAATACGACACATTTGCATATAAACAGTGAAATCGTCGACTACAACATGTAATTCACATGACGAAATTAGTTTAACTTCCGATGTTAGCAGGCGGCCTTTCCGTCGAAACATTCTTCTCGAGAAAGCGTTGATGTGACGGTCCAGTGAAGGACAGTGTGAATGCCGCCATTAGAAATACATTGCGGAATGTTCTGACTGACGGTGACGTGATGTGATGGACAGTGTGAATTGGCCTTAATCCACTCGCTGCACTAGTTTCAATGAAAGGTTTCACTATTAACGGGCAAGAGTTTAAGAATTACCTACAGGAATAGCATCTTCAACTGTTTGCAAGAAAAGATTAATTTCATATCACATCTGTCAAAAGATTAACATTTCGCCCAAATTAATAGTGAATAGTAATTAAAAAAACTTGAAAGCAGTTTGCGAAAACGAAATGTTCAGTCAACATGTAAAGAAAAAACTTGACGCTCTATAGATTTTTCCTTTCCTATAATGTTTGGAGGAAAGTGTTGCATCCTTGAAGGAACAAGCTCCGCTGATCGAACACAATGCAGGCAACCAAAATATGAACGATATTTGTTCTTCTATAAAATTACATGTGACGCGGAGGCGTTTGGACCACGTCATTGTTTTGTATTTCTGGATTACCTATACATTAACATGTGAGATTGAAAACACTTTTAGGTACAAAGAGAACTCAGAAACAGAAGAGAACAATAGTGGGGGTGCTTAATTTAAAAAAAAGTAATAATAATATTTACAGTATTCAGTACACTCTCAAACACTTAATAAATCTATATAATGTCATTGTTTCCTCTACAACTGTATTGTATTACAACAGCCTTACATGTTTTTCTTGCTACAAGTATGTCTTCTCACACATTTGAAGATGACAATCTGTATAATGCGTGTTATTTTTTACCATCCAGGGGTACCATGGGTACGAGATGTGCACAACAGAGTGTTATAAGTCAAACAAGAGAATTCCCTCTCTCAGGTCTGCTTCCCCCTAGCGGCCCATATGTTAATAACCTAGTATGTACACAGTACTGACCGCCTTACATGTTGATTAAATACCTATATACAATTTACTTTCCATCTGTACTCCACACACTACGGAAGTAGGCTAATAGGATCTAACAATTTTCAAGTGCCAATTAAAAGGAAATGCATCATAAGCGATAGGACTACCAATAGTAACGATAGTGGAAACAATGTTTAAGTTACGCTGCTGGAAGTTTACATCGTGTGACTGCCCCTTTTGTATAAACAAGAGTGCAGTTCTGATCCTGACGGAATTCGTTGTTGAAACTATTGAAGGATTCAGTATATCATCAGCTCTGTAATCCCCATCTCATGTTGTAGTCTTCATCTACAATAAACAAAATGGGGTAAAAGTTGTGCAGTAGGCTATCACTGCAATTTACTTAGTTTATATTACATGTGCAGAGAATGCACAAAAATGTGCTAAAATGTCAAATGTGGTGAAAACGTTGACGCTATGCTACACTGCAGATCAGTTTGCCACAATGACTTATTTCGCAATCACGTTTGTTGGCTTCGCCAAATCAAAAAACTGTCACTATTCAACATAACCTGCACTAGGGATGACTGTGCAATACATCAAAGATTTGAGGTGTATGCTGTTCACTGCCACAATTGGCCAAATCAGGCAGTATTCTTAATTGACTAACAAGTAATCGATTAACTGTTTTCAGTTGTGCTGAAGGACTTCTATTTCATAGAAAATGATTAAATTACTAATTCGAACATGTAGTGATTGAACTTAAGCATCGCTATCAATCTTCAAAATACACAGCCACAAATCAGGTTCATAAAAAAATATGCTCCGTGTGTGATATTTTGACAAAAAAAACTTCACAGTTAAACTCTGAAAATATCAAAATAGTTAATAAAGTTTTCACACGGAAATTTCGTAACATGACATCGTCTAATGTTTCGTATTTGGTTCTCAACCACTGCAGTAAAGACGACAGAAATCCCATTACTTTCTTTATCATTTTATTCATTCAAATACTATACCAATCCTATGTAGACAAATGACAGAATTTCATGCCATTGAGCCACACGAAATTATTATTATTGTGCAATATAGTTTTATGTCAAGTAATTAGATGTTGCAGAATTATAGGGAAGGAAATTGCTCAAATGGAGCATATGCTTTTTTGATGTTTTAATAAACTGCATCTTTATAATGTAATTCCGCACTAGGGTCACTGACTTTCATTTTTCGACTCAAGTTCTCAATTTCATTAATTTCTTCACATTTTGAACTCTGAACTGCGTTCCTCACAGTTTTAGAACATTTTATGCGAATCACTGGTGTTCACTGAAAGTCAGCAATAACGAAACAACAAAAAAGCAGCGAAAATGAATTAACAATGCAGCAACGAAGTAAAAACAAAATATATTTGTCACAAGGAAAGCAGTTAAATGGAGCGCTTAGTTTGACAGAAAAAAGCAGAATGGGATATGGATGGCATCTTGAAACAAAAGTCGACTGGTCCCTTGATATCAGTTTTCGGTTAACAAATGTGAAAACAGCCAAGTGTGTACTGCCACAAGATGGTCCCGTTCAGTAAACGTAGAGGCTGATACATTCCTCTAGGAAATAGGTGCGAACTGTCTCATGGCAGTACGCACTTGACTGTTCTGACGTTTAGCTGCGGGAAGTTTATCTCACATGACTGTCTCAGGCTGCAGTCCTGCTCCTGACGGAAGTTGTTGGAACTTTTAAATGATTCAGTTTAGCGTGAGCTATGCAAGTCCCATATAATGGGATGCATCAAATTACTCACTGGAGACGTGTTCATTGTTTTCTTTTACCGTGTGATAATAGTTTTGTTATAATGAGATGTGCTTTAAATACGTCAAATGCAGCAAAAACCTTGTCGGTATGGTACACTGCAGATCAGTTTGCCACCACGAATTATTTAGCATTCATATTTGTCGACTTCGCTTACTTGAAATAGCTGTCACTGTCCAACCTTATCTACGCTAGGGATGACTGTCACTAATTCTAGGATTTCAAGTGTAAGCTATTCAGTGTTACATTTGGCCAAAAAAGGCAATACCCTTAATAAATTAACAAGAAATTAACTAATTACCGCTGTGCATAAGAACTTCTATTCCATAGAAAATGACTATTTTGTGTCCCGACTTCGTCGCCGCTTTTGTGTCCCAGCCTTGTCGTAGGTGTCGGTGGCCGAGTGGAATGAGACCGACACGCTGGTGCAGGTACGGAGGGGAGCAGCCAGAAACTATAAACACTCGAGTAAATTAGAAAGAGATATATATTGCACAGAATGTAACAATACTTAACTTTTACATAGTACTGCAGAATGTTGATACATAATTGTTAGAGGCCTGCCTAGTGCCTGTACAATAGCAAAGTCTTCACTGGTGCCTATCTGATTACGAAGGTCCTAACTCGTTGCTATCTCCGTCCGAAGTGCCGAAGTCCTTCAGTGGTGGCCACGAGCGGGGTTGCAGCAGAGGGCGCTCGTGGCTGTCGTGAGAACGCCGCGCCGCGTGTGCATGGTGGCGCGCGGCGAAAGTAGGTGGCGCGCACTTTGTACTTGTGCGACACCACACCCCTCCCCCCCAAACCGCCGCGCCGTCGTGGCGTAGGGCTGAGGGCCACGGCGACGGCACTGGGAGGAGGGCCTGGGCGGGGGCGTTACTGGTGGGACGGGCGTCGTAGCTGAGGCCGGGATCGAGACGCCGTCCGCGCCCCGGCATCCGCCTTGAGATCCTCCAGGAAACCCGCCGAAACCTGGGGAAGGGCGCACGCTTCCGCCCAGATTGACCAGGTCATCTTCTTCTGAGGTGCGTAGCCCAAGCTGGAGGGGCCCGCACGGTCCCGGAGTCCCTCTCGGTGACGCTTCCATCTGCGGCGGCGACAGCGGCGGCGACGACTGCGTCGGAGGTGCGTCCACCTCCATGGGTACGATCTCGTAGTCCGGGGAAGCTGGACCCGGCGGCGAGCGATGTGGCTGTGCTCCCTGGCGGTGAACTGGGTCTGGAATCAAGAAACCGGAGACAGGATCGCGCGGCCTGTGCAAGCGCAATTGGTTTGCGTGGCGCCGCAGCTCCGACCCTGTGGAAGAACGTACAACATACATATTGCGCCCGAGCACGCGCTGAATAATGCCCGGCATCCATAGTTTCTTCTTGTTTCCAGCAAACACCCTGTACAGCACCGGCGTGGAAACCTGAAAACGCGTATCGCCATACGAACCGACTCGGTGCGTGGGAGGCTGCAGCAGGTGAAGGAGAGTGCGGTGACGGCGGCCATGTAGCAGCTCGGCAGGAGACGGGCCGTCACGTGGCATGCACCGATACGTAGACAGGAAAATTTGAAGAGCTTGCTGCCTGGAGTGCTGACCTTTCATCTTCTCCATGTGAGACTTGAATGTTCGAACGAAACGTTCTGCTTCACCATTGGACTGAGGGTGAAAAGGTGCGGTGGTGATATGCTGAATGCCATTCACACGACAAAACTGTTGAAATTCCGCACTAACAAACTGAGGTCCATTGTCACTGACGATAGTTTCAGGCAAGCCTTCGATGCAAAACACTGATGTTAAGGCACTGATTGTACTAGAAGCTGTCGTTGAGTTCATGGCAATCACAAAAGGAAACTTGCTGAAAGCGTCTACAACAATTAACCAGCGCGTATTCCAGAATGGTCCGGCAAAGTCAATATGTAAACGTTGCCATGGTCCCTTGGGGCGTGGCCAGTCTGAGAAACGTTGCGGAGGAGCCGCCTGATGCTCCGCACAAACTGTACACTGTGATGTCATGCTCTCTATCTGAGCGTCCATACCAACCCAGGTACAATGACGTCTGGCCAGTTGCTTTGTCCTAACAATGCCCCAATGTCCTTGATGCAGGAGCCGTAACACTTCACGTTGCAGGGAACGAGGAACAATCACTCTTGCTTGGTCGTTGTCGGTATGCAACAACAGTACACCCTGACTTAAAGATAATGCATGACGTTGTGCAAAATAACGTCGAACCAGAGGCCGATCAATGTCTTTGGCTCTGGCAGGCCAACCAAAGCGAACAAAACGTGCTACCACACTTAAGTCTGCATCCGCAGCTGTTTCCTGTGCAACCCGACGAGAGTTTAAAGGAAAGTCGGCGACAGCGGAAGCATCTCTGGAGTCTATCTGACAACATGCCATTTCTGAAGAATCAAATGATACATCCTGGCCAACCGGAAGTCGGGAAAGTGTGTCCGCGTTGGCATGTTTAGTGGTAGGTCGGTACAAAATCTCATACTGATAATTTGACAATATCAAGGACCATCTCTGAAGCTTTTGTGCCGTTCGTGGCGGAATTGGCTTTGTGGGTGAGAACAACGACGCGAGAGGCTTGTGGTCTGTCAACAAATAGAATTTTCTGCCATACAGATAATGATGAAACTTTGTGACGCCGTAAATGATTGCTAAGGCCTCCTTTTCTATCTGACTGTAATTCTGTTGCGTTGGCGTCAGTAGCTTGGATGCAAAGGCAATAGGACGATCGTGAGATCCAATGCGATGTGAGATTACCGCGCCCAGACCGTACGATGAGGCGTCAACTGCTAACACTACAGGCTTCTGGGGGTCAAAGGGAATCAAACATGCATCACTGAGTAGTGCAGACTTTAATTTGTCAAAGGCAACCTGGCAATCTTTGGACCACACAAAAGGAACATTTTTCCTACGTAAGCGATGCAGTGGAGCTGCAATCTGAGACGCATTGGGAATAAATCTGAAATAATAGTTAAGCTTTCCCATCACTGCTTGCAATTCCTGCACATTCTTAGGAGGAGGCAAGTCTTTGATTGCTCTAAGATGTGACTGTAAGGGATGAATTCCTTGGGCATTAATCACATGGCCTAGGTACTCTATTTCAGTTTGAAAAAACGAACACTTTGCTTTATTACAACGTAGACCTGCTGCAGTCAAAACTTTGAAAAGGCACTCCAGGTTTGCTAAATGTTCTTCAACTGTACGTCCGGATCCACAATGTCATCTAAATAGTTCGAGCAACAAGGTACCGAAACTGTCAGCTGTTCCAAAAAACGCTGAAAAATAGCGGGAGCGGAAGAACTGCCAAAGGGTAGGCGTTGAAATTGAAAAAGACCCATGTGAGTATTAATGACGAAAAACTTTTTTGACTCGTCATCAAGTGGAATCTGTAAGTATGCCTCTGCTAAATCAATCTTAGAAAAGAAACGAGACTGTCCTAATTTGTCCATTAGTTCGTCAGGTCTGGGCAGGGGGTAAGTGTCTACAATTGTTTGACTGTTCACTGTTGATTTGAAGTCCGCACAGAGACGAAGTTTTCCTGACGGCTTGGGTATAATTACTATAGGCGAGGCCCACTGACTAGCAGAAACAGGAGAAATCACCCCACTATCTTGCCAACGTTTAAGTTCTTCGGCAACTGTATCACGCAATGCGATAGGCACTGGTCTAGCTTTACGAAATTTTGGAACTGCAGATTCTTTTAAAGTTACATGTGCCACGAAGTCTTTTGCACAACCTAGTTCCGGCGAAAACAGGTCACTATATTTGTCACACAATGCATTGATTTTATCCTGAGGCACTATTGACGAAATTTGAAGCACATCTCTTTGAATTGATAAACCAAACAAATCAAAAGCATCTAGTCCAAAAATGTTCTGTGTCGATTTGGCCTGAAGAACTACAAAAGCAACTGTCTTTGTAACACCTTGAAAAGAGGCAGGCAGGCTACACGTTCCTAGCACGGGAATATTTTGACCTGTGTACGCTGTTAGCACTTGCTGTGACGGCGACAATTTTGGCGAACCCAGAAGTTCATAAGTGTCTTTATTAATCAATGTAACAGCGGAACCCGTGTCGAGCTGAAATTACACAGTCTTATTTTCAATGGAAAGATTCACAAAAAGCTTTTGCTTGTGGCGCTCGACAGGTGCACGAATGTGGGCAACGTCTGCTACGGTTTGTTTACTGCGCTTGCGCGGGCCGCGTAGTGAAGTAAGCGGCGCAGACTCGGCACACAGCGGATTAACAACACAGTCACTAGATGGCACTACCGCCGGATCGGCGTCCGCGCAATGCGAGGCTACTGCACTAAAATTACTTTCAGTATCTACAACAAGTCTACTGTCACTAGCTACACAGTACTGGGCACTATTGCAAGGAGCAGTTGCAGAAGGCACTATTTTCACTACAGGAATGCACTGTTCATAGTCATTTTGCTTGTCCCGAACCCTTTTCCGTTGCACTGTTTTACGCGCTCGTCGGCGCTTGCTACGTGGTGCACTATATAGATTTTCCATAGGCGCAGAACTACTTTCTTGCAATTGAGATCCAAGGAAAGCAGTGTTCAATTCCACAGCCCGTATAACATTTACAGGAAGAACTGTTCTCGCACTCTGCGAAGCACTGTTTCTAACGTTACTGTTCTTTGAGTTTTTAATTTGCATACACACAGACTGCACATGTCCCGATTTGCCACATTGATAACAGGTTGCGTTGCGACTAGGGCAATGAGCACGCTTGTGGCGAGACACACACTGGGGACAAGATTTACGTACATTTTTCTGAAATGAGCGTTGGCGCCCGTTATTCAAATCACTGTTTCTAACACGACGGGGCGACCTTTGTGTCGCACTTTTACACTGGCTACTGTTCACTGTCTGTTCAGCACGGCAGGAAAGAACAAAGTGAGGCAACGTTAGTTGCATAGTACACTAAATAACTTATTATGACGTTGCTGCGTTTTTTTTTATTTTTTTTTTTTTTTATTTTCATGACGATGATGTAATACACTACAAAAAGGGATACAATTTTACCCTCGGTGGCGGCGTTGTGTGCTGATGTAGGCAACGTCTGTTGAATGATTTTTTTTAAAATCAGTCATGTAGAATGAGGGAAATAATTCTTTATGTTCACGATGAAATAAATAATTTATCCTGTCCTGTTCAGTAAATTAATCATCCTTCTAAAGCGAATAGTTAGTTGCCAACGGTAGCAAACTAAATAGCCTCCACTGCAAGTAAAATTTAACCAGGTAGGGCACAATTTAAATTCCTAACTGTATCCCATATGCTTTGCAAAATCATGGAAAGAAATGAAGTGCATCTTTCGACGGGTATAACCGCTAAATTGTGCATGGAAGAAATATCTATGGAATGAGCATTGCGTTCTGTGCATCTTCTCAACATTAAGTTGGAATTACCACGTGATATTGAGACAAATTCACTCTTTCCGCAAATTTATTTGCTCTTACGATTGGTTTGTACTGCATTGGCTGCAAAGAACCCCCCCCCCCCCCTCCTTTTCGCAGAGCAACCACAGAACATGAAATAATACCTAAATAAGTCACAGAGCAACAAGAAAATTGAGGAAAAGCGTCGCTACAAGAGCCATTTACACATAATCATCCATCTTGAACAAAAAAGGACCAAGAAAAAGTCAGCGATTAACTGTTCTGCGGATTTGAATGTTCACTCCAGAGATATTTCTGCCCTGTGCCTGCCACTAGAGATAATATACTCACGTGAGCAACAAACCATTGATCTCTATACTACCTGGATGTTGAACTTCAGCTGTCTTAGCGTGCCAGCCATAGATACTCATATTTAGTTTCTTGCCAAATTCAAACATGGCTGCTAAGAAGCATTTCAAGAACAAGAGAAGAAAATGTTTCGATTCCCATCTCACATCAGGCTACAACATCGAATATTGAATTAAATTCCAAATCAAGAGGTAAGCAAACAATTCTTTGTGACATAATAACCGGTGCAAACTCGTTTGCCAAATTTAAACATGGCGGACAATGCGAAATCGTGTGCAAAACACATGAATGTGCAGGCACGCTACAGTTCTATGCCCAGACATCAGAGTTATACATCCAGTTTGTATAGAGATCACTGCAACAAACTCATCAGAAACCTCTCTGCTTTCATAATTGTTCCGTGTTGCGACGAGGTTGCGTTGCGACGAGGGCAATGAGCACGCTTGTGGCGAGACACACACTGGGGGCAAGACTTACGAACATTTTTCTGAAATGAGCGTTGGCGCCCGTTATGCAAATTACTGTGTCTAACACTACGGGGCGACCTTTGCGTCGCACTTTTACTCTGGCTACTGTTCACTGTCTGTTCAGCACGGCCGGTAGAAAAATAAGAATCACTAGTGCTATACTGAGAACTACGGCTAGGAAAGCGTCCGTTACGGCGCACTGAATTTACACTGTGGCTTCGCATTTCTACATCTGCTAAGTCAAAAGTGTCATGTGCTTCAATAAGCTGCAGTACACTGTCTAATGAAGGGTCAGACTGTTTCAGAATTGCTGCTCTAATTCTGGGGTCCTGAATGTTCTGCGTAATTGCATCTCGCAACATAACGTCACTATACGAAAGTCCTCAAGAGCAAGTAAATTTACATTGGCGGGTTAAGCCCTTCAATTCCGTAATCCACTCTTGGTGTGACTGCTGCGGTAATTTTTTAAGTCTGAAAAATCGGTATCGTGCTGCGGCTACAAGAACTTTTCTCTCATAATGAGCATTCAGTGCATCTACAATTTGTTCAAAGTCTACATCACGAGGAGATGCGTGCGGGAATAGTTTTTGCAGTAACACGAAAGTTTTGGGGCCCACCACAGACAATAAAAGATGCTTAACAGTCTGACCTGTAAGTTGATGAGCCGCGACGAGTTCTTGAAACTGTGCGAAATAGTCGCTCCATTCTTCCTCACGTTCGTTGTATTGGCGAAACGTAGGAAGTGTTGCGGCGGCAGGTGTGGGCTGCTGAAGCGGCGGCTGTTGTTGGTTAGCTGCCCGCGCTGTGAGCTCGGCCACCGCCTGGAGCAACTGGGTGATTTGCGCCGTCTGTAACTGAATAATTTCCATTAAGTTTGGGTTCGGGGTAGTGGCCATGCTGACCGATTAGGCGCTGCGCATACAAGTAACTTATAACAAAACACAAATGCAATATGAAAGAGGACGCTCTGCAACAAAAAAGTCCACAAAATACGTAACAGAATATGATCCCCCAAAAATCTTATAATAAGGGTGGGTGGGCGGGAGCAATTTCTGCGTGCTCCGACTGCTGCTGTCTGGCTGCTGTAAGCGGGCTGGTCCAAGGTTCTATCACTCCTCGTCGCCACTTTTGTGTCCCGACTTCGTCGCCGCTTTTGTGTCCCAGCCTTGTCGTAGGTGTCGGTGGCCGAGTGGAATGAGACCGACACGCTGGTGCAGGTACGGAGGGGAGCAGCCAGAAACTATAAACACTCGAGTAAATTAGAAAGAGATATATATTGCACAGAATGTAACAATACTTAACTTTTACATAGTACTGCAGAATGTTGATACATAATTGTTAGAGGCCTGCCTAGTGCCTGTACAATAGCAAAGTCTTCACTGGTGCCTATCTGATTACGAAGGTCCTAACTCGTTGCTATCTCCGTCCGAAGTGCCGAAGTCCTTCAGTGGTGGCCACGAGCGGGGTTGCAGCAGAGGGCGCTCGAGGCTGTCGTGAGAACGCCGCGCCGTGTGTGCATGGCGGCGCGCGGCGAAAGTAGGTGGCGCGCACTTTGTACTTGTGCGACACCACAGACTAAATTACTAATTTCCATTCACACAAGTAGCTATTCAAATGCACACTCACGAATTAGGTACATAAAAAAATTTTGCTCTGTGCGATAGTTTTACACAACAAACAGTGGCAGTGCGAACTGTGTGTTCACTGCTTCAGTGAACCCCCAGAAAAAAAAAGCTCGTTGTGGAAAAGAGTAAATAATAAGTGTTTGAACTACCATTCTGCGTTTTGTTCTTCTATTAGATCGTTTTATATTCACATTGGAAGTCTTCTCATCGCATGAGAAACGTTTTATGTCGCTGAGACGGCATATATTGTAGTGTAACTATTTACACTACATATCTGCCTGTATCGATGCCAGATGACCAAAAGATAATTAGCAGGTGAGAGGTCAAATACTGCCCCAGATCTTTCTTCTGTTTAGATAATGGGCAGCCTGTCAGAAGCAAGTGGCAGCGATTGTATTTGAGTCATATATATAATATATCTATATCATGGAATCCTTATAATTTCTACGTTAAATTGATTTGTCGTAGAAATTCATACTAAGACACGGATGCCGGCTGAGCGGTCTGTGGCGCGCCAGTCACAGTCTACACAGCTACTACGGTCGGGGGTTCGAATACCCCCCCCCCCTTGGGCATGGATGTTTGTCATCTTTAGTATAAGGTAGTTCGTAAGTAGTTTGTAAGTTGATGACCCCGCAGTTTAGTCCCTTAAGCTTAACAAACATTTGAACATTTTTGAACGGGTGTATGAAGTGTCAAACTGTACTTGTGGGAAATAAATCCCGTTGTATTTCATTCAACTGTACTTGTGAGCTACAGTTATTTAGTAGTTAATGCCTACAGATTAAGAAGCAGTTCTCTCTTTTTTTATACACGTAAGATGTACATACATAAGATGTTCTATACAGGGTGGTCGGAAATTCGCAGTTGTAACTGGCCTAACTCAATTTCAAATTATACCTCCTGTACACATCTGACTGCGAATAATTTTTTTTTTCTGATCAGAAAATACCAAGCCCCATGGACTAATTCTACTGTACCAGAATTGCAATCACTACAGACAGGTTCCTTGTTGTTGTTGTTGTGTGCATCTGACGTGCTTACTAAACAAAGATAAATAGCGAGTTGCGTTCTCTTGTGAAAAGTATGAATGTTACTTTCACACCAGTAGCTGTTCCAACTACGGCAGTATAGGATCTCTGGTGTTTGAAAACTTCGTCGTAATTACCTTTAATGATATTAATGAATTTATTTATTCATTTAGTGGCAGCATTTGCATCGAAATTCCTTTTAGATAAAATACAAGTGGCCAATATGTCAAGTTCGTGCTAGAAAAGATCTACCTTTTTATCTAGATAAATACTTCAGCATGTAGAATAATTTTTAAAAAAATTATAAATACTGATCGCTATAACTTTTATTTATCGGACAAAGCCCGAACGAACAATATTAGTTTCTACAAAGTAAGTACACCCAGTATAAACCAATGAACTATTTTATTATTTATGATATATAAATATACTCCCATCAGGATAATTTATGACTGATTTGTATACAACATTTATTCTTTATTTTTTAAACTTGAGCGTGCATCATCTAATGAGGTTTCGTAAAGAGCAGTAATAGAAAGAATTATGATAGAAAAAGAATTTCTTACGAATTATGGTAGCTCTACCAATGGCATGGCTACTTCAATACAGCATAATCATTTTTATATGAAGCAGATTTAACATCAATATTTGAGAAGAAAGAAAAAGGGAAGCATTCGTTGTAATTGCTCAAGTTGTCTTTATTTAATAGCCCTGATTATGAGCAGTTGAAGTTATCCTTTACCTAGGCAGCATCCTGTGTCCCTGAATTCAGTTAAATGGAACTGTCTTTTAAAGTAGGTCTTATTTAATTTTAAGATTCAAATACAAGCCATCAGTCGTACACACACATCACAGTTGAGTTACCTAATCATTTTGTTCAAACTTTCAATACCATTCTCTGTCCCTATTCAAGATTTTATCGAAGTTTACCAAAATCCAAGGGTCCTGTGGACATACTCCAGCCCCACTCGAATAAACAGTAACGTTTAGGTACCTTTATAAATATATCTCAGCCTGAAAATTTGTCAGTAACCGACGGTATTGTGGATCCTTTCCACCAATACCCCAATTCATATGATCTACCCCCCCCCCCCCCCCTGCGGGTTCGGGGGTAATAATAGGCCCACCGTATTCCTGCCTGTCGTAAGAGGCGACTGAAAGAAGTCTTCATACTTTTCAGCTTTCCATCTGTGGTCCCCTATGTGGGTTTGACCCTCCATTTTTCAAAATTTTTTCAGAAGATCGAACCATTTGGGGAAGGACACCTTACGTGGTGCAACATGGAATTCTCGTGCCATGCCATCTTATGCACCCATCATGGAATGGACTTGCGACTGCGGCTTCTATTCTGCCACTTGGCACGTCATTTCTTTTTTCCATGCAAGTCGCATCCATTGTGCACTGATATCTCAGCACTCTCCTATATGATGGTTCATATAGCACCAGAAAGCCAACACGGTAGCCAGTCCGTTGTGGTGGGGTCGTCATGTACCCTCTTGGCTGTAGCTCCCTGACAACACAGGGATCACTCTACCGATCCCAGAGCTGCATACTCCTCATGCAAGCCAAGGAGTCGATGCTTATCTCTGTGGGACATCAGGACTCCCGGCATCGGTCATCCCGCCAGGTGACGTTGCTGTGGCTGGGTGGCGCCCATAAGGAGAGCCCCTGATCGGAGTGTGTGGCATCGGGGTGGATCACCCGCAATGGAGAGACAAAAATCGGGTGACGTTGGCGGCCGTACAACCGCCGTCTCTAAGCGAGGAAAGTTCAATGCGTCTATGTACGACCCCCAAACGTTCCCCTCCCTGACCGCACCTTGGGAGAGACGTCGGGCCGCAAAACAGATTGATGATTATCTAGTTTGTAGCAGGACTGATGGGGACTCATTTACAGCGACCAAGCCTAAGTTTTTTGTGGAACATCTAGAGGACAGGTTTGGGGAAGTGGACTCAATTCCTAAAATGCGCAACGGTTCTGTTCTCATCCACACAGCATCCCCAGCCCAGTCACAGGCGCTACTCACTTGTGACAAGCTGGGTGACGTAGCGGTGACCATCACTCCCCACAAGTCCCTGAATATGGTTCAGGGAGTAATTTTCCATAGGGATTTTTTGCTCCAGACGGACGACGAGCTACGGGCAAACCTTGAACAACGTGGTGTTCATTTTATCCGGCGTGTCCGTAGGGGCCCAAATGATAATAGGGTCGCAACTGGTGCCTTCATCTTGGCCTTTGAGGGTGATACATTGCCTGAAAAGGTCAAGGTGATGGTTTACCATGTTATATTCCTCCCCCTGTGAGGTTCAAAAATGTTCAAATATTTGTTAAGCTTAAGGGACTTAACTACGGGGTCATCAGTCCCTAAACTTACAAACTACTTATGAACTACCTACAACTAAGGATGGCACATGCCCGAGGGGGGTTTCGAACCCCGACCTTAGTGGCCGTGCAGACCGTGACTGGAGCGCCTCAGTCCCCTCGGCCAACGCGGCCGGCCCCTGTGAGGTGCTTTCAATGCTGGTAGTTCGGCCACATGTCTTCCCGTTGCATGTCCAGTGCTACATGTAGGGACTGCGGGCATCCAGCACATCCAGGCGCCCCATGTACACCGCCTCCCATCTGCATCAACTGTGGTCAGAACAATCCTCCCTGCTTGTCGCAATGTCCTGCACTTCAACGGGAGCGGAAAATTACAGAGTATAAAACCTTGGACCATATATCCTATAATGAGGCAAAGAAAAAGTTCGATCGTCTGCACCCTGTAACAGTAAAAAACTCATTCGCAGCAGTAACGTCGTCGCCACTCTCCTTGGCGGCGGCAGTATTTTCTACTTCCTCTGTTCCTGTGGGCCCCCAGGGCCACCAACCTAAGCCTGCCCCCATGGAGGTGGTTGGGGGCCATCCTTCCACAGCTCCCAAGGCGAAAGCCTCGGGATCAGCTACTACCTCTCCGCTGAAGATAGAACAACCTTCTCCAGCTTCCCTCATACGGAAGGGGTCCCTTGGGACACTCCCTTCTGCCAGCACTCCCTTCTGCCGACACTAACCAGCAGCAGGCGCGCTCGCAGATTGCTGGTCGTAGGGCTTCGCGCTTCTCCTCAGTCCCTGTGGCTGAGTCCGAGGAGCACCTCCCACCGGCGAAGTCCCTGAGGGAACGGATGAGTAAACAAAGGCCAAAGAAAGGCACGAATCGAGAAACCACGGTGGCTTCAGTGCCACCACTCCCCTCCGCCTCCACCTCTACTTCTGAGGATGAGGTGGAGATTCTTGCGTCACCCGAGGACCTCGCTCTCGGGGACGCCCTTGAAAAACTGGTCACTGAAACTGATAAACCTCCATCGGTGGATGCAAGTGATGCTGAGATATGACCCGCCGATTTGTCTCATTCATGTCTTCCCAGCACTCGAACAATGTCATTCTCCAGTGGAACTGTGGCGGTTTCTTCCCCCACCTGGCTGAGCTACGGCAGCTTCTGAGCAAGACACCTGCTTTCTGCATTGCTCTCCAGGAAACCTGGTTTCCAGCAATGCGGACCCCTGCCCTTCGTGGCTACATGGGATTTTACTGCAATCGTGGCATATATAACAGGGTCTCAGGTGGAGTGTGTGTGTATGTCCTCACCTCTGTGTATAGTGACCCCCGTGCCCCCTTCAAACACCATTAGAAGCAGTGGCTGTCAGGGTGAGGACCACACAGGAGTTTACCGTCTGCAGTATCTACTTGCCACCAGATGGTGACGTATCTGTGAACGTTTTGGCTGCACTCATAGCTCAACTACCCCCACCTTTCTTACTGTTGGGCGACTTTAATGCCCACAGTCCCTTGTGGGGTGGTTCTACGATCTCTGGTCACGGCAGGGTTGTCGAGGATTTACTAACTCAACTCGACCTCTGCCTCTACATACAGGTGCCCCCACACATTTTAGCGTGGCACATGGCACATTTTCGGCCATTGATCTGTCGATCTGCAGCCACAGCCTTCCACCATCTGTTCACTGGAGAGCCCATGACGACTTGTGTGGCAGTGACCATTTCCCCGTTTTTTTTTTTTGTCACTCCCACAACGTGAATCCCCAGCACGCCCACCCAGGTGGGTTCTGCACAGGGCTAACTGGGAAGACTATGCTTCTGCTGCCATCGTTGACCCTCCCCCACTCGAGAAAATCGTTGTGGTGGTAGAGAGCGCCACACATTCCATTATTTCTGCTGCGAACGCTACCATTCCGCGTACATCAGAGTGCCCACAGCGTAAGACAGTGCCGTGGTGGTCGCCGGAGGTCGCTGAGGCCATTAAAGACCACAGGCGGGCCTTACAGTGATACAAACGGCACCCCTTTCAGGAGCCCCTCATTAATTTCAAACGGCTTCACGCTCGTGCTCGCCGGCTAATAAGAAGACGGAAACAGGAGTGCTGGGAGAGGTACGTTTCCCCTACTGGAACAGGTACCTCAGCCTCACAGGTCTGGAGTACGATCAGGCGGCTACAGGGATTACAGACACCAGCGGGAATCCCTGTGATCTCCTCAAATGGAGTCATATGTACGGACCCGGCCATTCTTGCAGAGATGTTTGCAGAGCATTATGCTCGTGCCTTTGCCTCTGCAAATTATCCACCGGCCTTTCATGCAGTAAAGGAGAGGGTAGAACGCCAGTCTCTCTCCTTTCGTACCAGCCGCTCTGAATCTTACAACACTCCTTTTACTGAGTGGGAGCTCCTCAGTGCTCTTCAACAATGTCCTGACACGGCGCCTGGACCTGATAGCATCCATAGCCAAATGCTGAAACATCTCTCAGCAGATAGTCAGCGTAATCTACTTGCAGTCTATAACCGCATCTGGTGTGATGGTGTTTTCCTGTCACAGTGGCAGGAGAGTATCATCATCCCAGTGCTTAAACATCCTCTTTCCTTGGATAGCTATCGGCCCATTAACCTGACTAACGGTCCATGTAAACTGTTGGAGCGGATGGTCAGTCGGCGGTTGTGTTGGATTCTTGAGACTCGGGGAATACTGGCTCCATGCCAGGACGGTTTTCGCCAGGGTCGATCAACCACCGATAATCTGGTATACCTCGAGTCTGCAATCCGCACAGCCTTTTCCTGGCGCCAACACCTTGTTGCCGTCTTCTTTGATTTGCACAATGCATACGATACAACCTGGCGACGCCACATCCTCAACACTATACATGACTGGGGCCTTCGGGGCTCCCTACCGATTTTTATCCAGAATTTTTTAGCTGTCCGTACCTTTCGTGTTCAAATTGGTGCCTCCCTGAGCGCCTCTAATATCCAGGAGAATGGTGTTTCTCAGGGCTCGGTTTTAAGCGTTCCATTATTTTTTGTTGCCATCAATGGTCTAGCGACAGTAGTTGGATCGTCGGTCTCCCCTTCTCTTTATGCTGACGACTTTATATCTTTTTTAGTTTCGGCTGTCATAGCGGAGTTCCCTGGTTATGACCTGATCTACACCGATGGTTCAATAGTTGAAAGCTGTATGGGATTTGCCTATACTCACGGTGACCATGTGGAACAGCACTCTCTGCTGAACGGCTGCAGTTTTTACACAGCAGAGCTGGTGGCCATTCACAGAGCTCTTGTGCATATCCGGTCCTGCTCAGGCGAGTCTTTCGTTGTTTGCAGCGACTCCCTGAGCAGCCTCAGAGCTCTGGATCAGTGTTACCCGTGGTCTACCCTGGTGTTGGCCATTCAGGAGACACTTAATGCCGTTACACAGTCCGGGCGATTGGTGGTGTTCATCTGGTCTCCAGGTCATGTTGGTATCCCGGGCAATGAACGTGTTGACAGGCTTGCCAAGCAGGCTGTCGGTATGTCCAGTCTAGAGATCGGCCTCCCGCCTTCTGATCTCCGTTCATTGCTGCGCCAGCGAGTACGTCAGCTTTGGGATACTGAGTGGCGTCGCCCGAGCACGGCTAACAAGCTCCGGGTGGTAAAGGACACTATGTCTGCATGGCGTTCCTCCATGCATGGTTCACGTCGGGTCTCAGTGGTTTTGTGTCGCCTCCGCATTGGGCATACGTGGCTCACCCATGGACAACTCCTTCAGGGTGAGGGCCCACCCTAATGTCGGTGTGGCTCCCGTCTGACAATCGTCCACATATTGTTGGACTGCCCCGTTTTAGCCGCCTTGTGGAGAAATTTTAACCTCCCTGCTGTTTTATCGAAGGTTTTAGGTGACGATGCTACAATGGCAGATTCCGTTTTACGTTTTATTCGAGCAGAGGGATTTTATCATTCTCTCTAACTGGAGATTTCTTTGTGTTGCCAAGTGGTTGACTTTTCCTTTTTTTATTATTCTTGTGGTCGGTCAACAACAGAAATCGCCTTTTTCGTTGTAAGGTGTCTTAGTGTGATTCTCTTTTCGTTTTGTACCTTGTCTTTTTTGATGATTTTTACGGACTCGGTGGGACTCCTCCCCACTTTGCAGCCTTCGCCTCTGGGCGTAATTCTTTAACGTCCTCGTTTTTACTTTTGACGCTTAGAGACGAAATGGGGGACTGATGACCATAGTAGTTTTGTCCCCCTTAAACAAGTAAACAACAACAACAACAACAACAACATATGATCTACAAGCGTACCAATAACAACTGCAACTCTCACAGAAACTCTACACATCAACAGCAAATTACGATATCTACATCTACATCTACACAGATACTCTGCAAATCACATCTAAGTGCCTGGTAGAGGTTCACTAACCACTTTCATAACTTTTCTCTACCGTTCCATTATCTAATAGCGCGCAGGAAGAAAGAACACCTAAATCGTTCCGTTTTCGATCTGATTTCTCTTATTTTATTGGGGTGGTCATGTCTCCCTAAGTAGGTGGGTGCTAGCAAAATATTTTCACATTCAGAACTAAAAGTCGGTGATTGAAACTTCGCAAACAGATCACGCCACAATGAATAACGTCTTTCTTTTAATGATTTCCACCCCAATTCGTGCAACATTTCTGTGACGCTTTCCCCCCCGTAACGTGATAAAACAAAACGAGCTGCCCTTCTCTGAACCTTCTCAATATCTTCCGTCAGTCCCACCTGGTGAGGGTCCCACAAGGGGCAACAGTACTCCAAGAGAGGACGCACAAGTGTGATGTAGGCAGTCTCTTTGGTGGAGCTGGTGCATCTTCTAAGCGTTCTGCCAATGAAACGTAACCTTTGGTTCGCCTTCCCCACAATATTTTCTATGTGTTCTCTCCAGTCCAAGTTGTTCGTAATTGTAACTCCTAGGTATTTGGTAGAATTTACAACCTTAAGGTTTGACTGATTTATCGCGTGATTGAAGTTCAGCGGATTTCTTTTAGTGGTCATGTGTATTACTTCACACTTTTCTTTATTTAGTGTCAATTGCCAATTTTCGCACCAAGCAGAAATTTTGTCTAAATCGCTTTGCAGTTGCTTTTGATCCTCTGTTGACTTCACTGACCGATAAACGACAGCATCATCCGCGAACAGTCTAAGGGAGCTATTCAGATTATCTCCTAAATCGTTTATAAACACGAGGAAGAGTAGGGGACCTATAAAGCTTCCCTGTGGAACGCCAGATATCACTTCTGTTTTACTCGATGACTTACCGTCAATTACAACGAACTGTGTCCTTTCTGTGATGCACACAGGAAACCTTGAATACTTTCTTTTACCTCTTTTCCACAATATTACAACAACATGGACAGTTTAACGTCTCTCGACTTTCGATCAGACCTCAATAGGACAATCAGGATTTTTAAATGAAATAGCATCTCTCCAACACATTACCGAATTCTCTCTAGGTGTGTATCGACTCAGTACGAACGCACTGCGGCGCAGTACGCTGAAACCCAGGCCCAAATGCTGGATTACTTCCACAACCAGACGATGTGTAACTTGGATGACATACTCTCATTGTTTTAGCCAAAACTGATTGAAGTATTCCTCAACAAATACACTACGTAGCCTCGCACAGACTTTAACTACTCATAATTAACAATCGATATAATTTTCCGTTTTTTCTTCTATTTCCGTGACCGCTGGATTACTCCTAGCAGCCAAAATGGTAGCTCCAGAAGCCCACTTCAGAACGTGTATTTGCATCTATGGAATCCATTTTGGTTAGACCCAAATCATTTCACAGCAAAAGTTTACAAGCAACATATTTACAAAAATAATTAATATACTATAAGAATACAATTTTATAATAAATCTTTCAATAAAGTTTCTGATCCGTAAACAAACCATGCGATAAATTCGACCGAGTTAGGAGCGAAAAATCTAACGTAACAGAAATATTCCGTACCGCTACACGTTACTACCTTCTAGGACTTGTAGAGGATAGTGAGTACATAACATTTTGAACAGGAATCCTTGTCCGGAAATGTATCGTTTCCGTTTCAAGACGAATTCAGATCATTATCTCATCCAGTCCTAATTCAGGAATGTAATTAGGCCTGACCCTGTACAACTGTGGCAATCAATTTGAAAAGAATACTGAATCGTTCCGTTATTACTTACGCATTTTCATGAAAATTTACAGCTTATGGTTTACATTAGTCGACAACAACAAGAACCTAGCATATACGGCACCAGCTGCAACGTACTGATGCGTTACAACAGCGGCTCGACGTGACGACCACCAATGTAGCTACGCGCATTGCACCTCCGAAGCATGTTCTGTTACACTCTTTCCATCCCTGTCCATACCAGGACAGGGAACTCTGAGACATTTCTCTGTCCCTAAGCAGACGTTGACAAGTTACACACTTGAATTGAAACTGTCGTAGAACGGAAACGATTCGTTTCCGGACATGGGTTCCTAGTCAAAATGTTATGTACTCACTGCCCTCTAAAAGTCCTAGAAGTTTGTAACGGGAATTTCCGACCACCCTGTATAAATTCTCAGTCTTTAAGCTCTTACAGGGACAGAATAAAAATTCCTAAACATTAGGTGGCTGTTATTTGGTACCTGTATCTTACTGAAGTAATCGTCTCCGTTTCTGGATATTGTAATCGAGTCAAACCTTGGCTGCAGTCCTGCTCCTAACGGAATTTGTTGTTGAAACTATTGATGAATTCAGTCTAACGTGAGCTGTGTAATTCCCACCTAGTATTGTAGTCGTTCATCTACAATAAACAAAATGGGGTAAAAGTTAAGCAATAAGCCGTCATTACAATTTGTTTATATTACATGTGCAGAGGATTACCAAAATACTCAACGGCAACGTGCCCGTTTTCTTTTTCACTGTGATTATCTGCAACTTTTAATTCTTGTAATGAAATGTGATTAACATTTCAAAATAAATGTGGCGAAAACTTTGACAGTCCTACACTGCAGATCAGCTTACCATTACGACTTATTTTGCATACACATTTGTTGGCTTTGCCAACTCAAAATAGCTGTTACTGTTTAGCAGAAACTGCACTGTGGATGAGTGTCAATACATTCACGAATTCAAGTGTAAGCTGTGCACTGTCATATTTGGCCAAAACAGGCAATTTTCTTAAATGATTAAGGAGTAATCGATTAACGTTTTTCAGTTATGCCTAAAATTGGTACATGTAGTTATTGAACTTAATGAAGTATATCAATTTATCTTCTGAATACACAATGGGGCATAACTGAAGACTGGGATACCATCCGTCAGCTTTGACCTATGACGTTATGTCGGAAAACCGGTATACAGGATATGTTAATATTTCTGTATTGTAGCCGAGATAATGAATAATCTGTAGTTATCCTCGTAAATTACAGGCGTTCGTAAATAATTTTGCTGTGTGTGTGTGTTTGTGTGTGTGTGTGTGTGTGTGTGTTCAGTATTTCGACATAACAAACGTGACAGTTAAACACTGAAAATATCAGACTACTTCGCTTTTACACAGAAATTCCGTAGCATGACATAATCATCTAATTTTTCGTATTTGGTTCTCAATGCACTGCAGTAAAAACATGACAGAAATTCCATTACTTTATCATCTTTTATTGATTCAAATACTATACCAAAGCTATCTACAATAATGGCAGTATTTCGTTGTCCAGTACGTTTCATGTCAAGTAAATAGATGTCACAGAATTATAGGATAGGACGTTACTCGGATGGAGCATAGTGGTTAACATTTTATTTGATATAGTTTTAAGGAACTGCATCTTGAAAATGCAATTCCACAGTATGTACACTTACAGTTCTCGACACACGAATGTTCTCAGATAAATGAACTTTATAGTGAGTGTAGAGGTTCTAACGCATATTGAACCCGGAACTGCATTCCTCACACTTTTGGAACGTTTTGTGCGAATCACCCATGTTCACCAAAAGACAGCAATAACGAAATAACAGAAAACACCAACAACGAAATAAATAAGCAGTAATGAAGTTAAAACGGAGCGCTCAGTGTGGCGGAAAAGAGCAGAATGAAATAGGAAGACATCTTGAACATCTTGAAACAAATTGACTGGTAACGTGACGTAAACTTCTGACAGATAAACGTCCGAACAGCCAAGTGCGTACTGCCGCGAGACAGACCCGTCATCCCACGTAAGCAAAGTAGTTCCGAGCCGGCGCGATGGCTAGCTCAGTGGCTGCCAGCTATGACGCAGTGGGCAGTGCCCCAGCGGCCAGCCAATCGGCTAGCGATCGCGCCGGCTCGGAACTACATTGCTTACGTGGCATGATGTGTGCGCTGAAGCGTGTCTTTCTCGCCGGCCACGGGCTGGCAGCTTGTGAAGTCACGCAGACTACCTGCCACTTGTCGCAGGCTACGGCCAGACTGCCCAGGCCTGAGGCCTGAGGCTGGTTCCATTGTCTTCTGTTCGCTCGGCGGTCACTGCTTGCCATCTAAGTTTACCGCACATAGGTCGCTGATACACCGAAATTACTTAATATGTAAAACAAACATCTATCCAAGCACTCAGTGGCGATTTTACTTTCAATGTCTCTTACCGATTTGCTAACTTGTTATCCTATTGTTAGGTACTTCTGCAAGGTGTTGCGTATCATACTGTTCTGTCTCTGTATGGAAACGGGAGAGCCATGGAGCTTGTCGCCTCACTTTCCAACTGTGTTATGTAATAATAATAATAATAATAATAATAATAATAATAATAATAATAATAATTGTATCTGGCTCAGTGGCGTTCTGTAAGTCTGATGAAGCAATAGTAACACATAGCAGCTTATTACTGGTTTCATAGTACCCTATGTGCCTGCTTCCGATTAAGTTTTTGGTCCACTAGCATCTAGCAAGTAACATCTAGCACTTCCTGAGGTCACGGGTGTTTACATTAGATCAAAAACCTGCGAAAGTTTACTTTTGCAAGTCTCTTGGGCAAGATAATTTTACGAACTTGCCATAAGTACCTGCAGAATAATTTAAAACGAAAGAAAGCAATGTGTGAGTGAAGAAATGGATACAGAAGTGTACATACCAAGAAACACAATTTAATGAACTAAAATCAGAGCTCTTCGCCCAGATTAAAAACTTTCGTAGATTAAACTACCAGTATGCAAGTTCAGAAAATCTCATGTCTGTCAAACAATTAAATATTCGAAAACACGGTACAGAAATGATGCAAGCTGTGTCGCTAAGAGATCGCCTTCATTCGTGTTTACGCTACGATTTAAAAAGTCGAATAAAATTGAAAGACGTCTGCACATCTCTACACCCATTTTACTTCTCCTTCTAATGAAATAAAGTAATCAAAGTATATTCAATTCGGACATGCTTCACGGACGTTGCGTAATTATATACATTTATTTGTGGCAATAGAAGTCTCGAAAATCATATTAGGAGCCCTCCCCTCCTACATGTGCCACTGCTCGTACATTTGTTTATGCACCATTCTCCTTTTCAAGTGTGAAGTTTTTGTATCAAACACACAAAACTTCTTCGAGTTGAAACATTTGTATACTATTTAAGTAAATACAGTTTCTTTCTACCACTTTCCAAAATGATACTCATCTTTTAAACATTTCGATGTATGGGGGTTCTGCTCGCTGCAACATTATTCTCCTGGGGCGTTGTGGTAGAAATAAATACTCTATATGTACAATTTTTCACTTCTTGTTTAATTTGAAATCAAACTCGTCCACCAAAACATTACAAATTCAAAACAATGCAGACTGACAGATTCCAGAGCACTTGACAAAAGTCAAAACTCGAACTCTCCTCACGCAAGGCGGTGAGGCAAATATATAACATCAGCAATAATGACGTTACATTAAGCATTGTTCATAACAATAGAATATACTGATTTACAATTAACAAACATACAAAGTAAACATTTCATGAACACAAAAATAATCATAATATAAAATGAAAACTATGCATATAATAATTTTAGATGGCGCATGTATTTTTAAGACGAAATTTCCGATCTTTCTGTTAACAACAAAGTGCGATGTTAAATATCAATTAATTTGTTAATGAATACATCATACATGTTCCTAACATATATTGAGCTATCAATTATCTTGGAAATTCTCAAAATAGGTACAAAATCTCAAGTGAGTCAATATATACAAAGACATACAATATTCAAATCTCGAGTACATCATTAATTACACAATTAGCTGGTCTACACAACTTGTTTATGAGCCTAACATATATACAATGCTATTTACTTTCATGTCTTTATGTTTTACAAAAGTTTGTACCCTTCGTCTGTCTATTTATTTGAAATAATGAACAATGACAAAAGGATTGTGTATAGAACAGTCTGGAGAGAAGCTATATGAATCTCTTAATTAATGAAATCTATCACTTGTTTTAATCACAGTATCACTGAGAGACTCCTACACTGATTCCTAGGCTGGCTATATCGTTTTTAACTAACTTCACACGCAAATTTTGTTAATATTGAACCACACGATTCCGGATCCGAAGCAGATGGTATTGTAGGATGACATTGACATGAGGACCAGGCAGACGGTATCGTACGGTAACATTGAGATGAGGGGGTCAGCAGTATCGTTACAGAGTGTAACAATTATTTCCAGCAACAGGCAACTTTCAACAAACTGTTTCCACCAAATTGAGAAAGCTACTTCCGCATGTTGGCAAAACGTGTGGAATTCAACTTAGTGGTGGTGTTTCTATGTCAAACAACTTGCAGAAGTAACTTCTGCATGCTACTTGTGGAATTTTATTTGCTAGTGGACACAAGAGTTACTACTAAAGAACGTGCCCATTCTAGGCTTAGGATCATTTCTAAACTGCCATTGTAAACTAGCTTGAGAATTAAGTGTCCTTTTATTCTAGATTCAATTATATGCATTATTTATAAAGAGAAACTGGAAATATTTTGAACAGACGTGACAGAAGAGGAAAACTGAGGAATACTACATCTAATTTTAATAAATTTCTCACCAATTTATTTACACTTGTACCAATTTTATTAATATTGACTGAATGCACTAAACAAAGTCAAGACTAGGTGCACGGAACAACATAACTAATTTTCCCATGTTAATAGTGGACTTAAAGTGCTGTATTGCTGCATGGGTTTGTGTAAGGTTGGGGAAAGGACCCGGAGGGGGGGCACGTCAAGGACTTTGCTCTTGTGCACTCTTTCTCGCTCCTTCACCACACCTTGAGACCGCGTTAATTAATATATTAAAAAACTGAAGTATACAATTGTGTAAACATCACTTTATAATAATATTATATTGTTGAACCACATCTATATAATCACAAATTTTTAATCTTTTCTTCAAACAAAAATTCGTTAGCACATTTTTTTTTGTCCAAATGTCGAGGGAGGGGGGACACGGCCCCACAGCCTCCGGATATGGGCGCCATAGGTATGACCTAATCAGGAAACACACAGAAATGGAATTTTTTCTGGTGCCTGTAGCAGACAAGTGTGGAGTTTTGCATCAAAATGACATAGAGCAAAGGTTATCAGCATAGTTTCTTGTGGTTCAAAATGTTGATTTGCATTTTTTACAAAATATGACGCAGTGTGTGCAGTGTAGGTTATAAAAATATTTAAAGATTAGTTGTTTTTCATTAATAAGTACATTGCAGTTTTTCAATTTTCATCTTTGCCATCATTCGTATTATTTAAAATGTCATCCAGCCAATTTTGGTGTTGAATATCTAAGTCATCATCTTCACCCATATTATTTGTTTCTGTCTGTTTAAAAACAAATAACATTATTAAGACTCGAATAGCAACAAAATTATTAAACACATTTTAAGTCAACCCAAAATAGGCCTACTTGAAATTTTCTAAAGCAAATTAGGTACGAAATCTTGTAATTGGTCTCCATAAAACCAGTTGAATTCATACCAGTTGACTTCTAACATCCATCCATAATTTTCAGGACTGAAAATGCAAGCATCTTCATATCAGCATTATTTCAGAGACAAGCGATTTCAATTTCCTCTGTAATTGCTGTCGAAGTTCAGTTTTACACGTCGGAAGCAGTGTAGGTGTTGAAAAATAATTGAAGTCTTACAGAATATACATCAATAATTTCGGCCACTTTGTAAATATCACAAATAAATTTTGGAATTATACGAAAGGTTTTTTTCCTCTACTTCAGCATCACTGAAAAGCTCCAGCTTGCAGAATCTGATAAATGCTTTGAAAGACGACTGTCTGTCGTCTTCCATATATTTTTTTTTGTATATTTCTGTAAAGTTATAATTTATTTAATGTCGCTAGATTATCATTCTGTTAAAACTTGAACCCCACTCTTTTCAAGGCTTGAGAAATATTATTTTTATTTAATGTTTTAAAATATTAGTTAATATTGCTAGGTTTTTCATATTTTGTTATGTTAATAATTTATTATTGTATTAATTAATGTGGCATAAGTATGGCTTCTTTAACTTTTAAATTTGTTTTAGTTTTAAGTGGGTGTGAGATTCTATGGCTGTCTGAATGTGGGTAGGAATAGCTCGCTTTGTATCGTTCTCTCTGGCTCAGTGTCGATAGCTGCTGATACTACCAAAGACGTTTCTACACCCTTTGGTTACATGCTAGTCGGCGAGCCCTCTCCAGAGCGAGCTTTAGCTTCTTCCCAATACCTTCTAGAAGATTGTCCCCCTCCCTCTTCAAAAACCCTAGCCGACGGTTCGAACTAATGAGAACAGTGTTTATTGACTTAAAACCAGTATTGAGTGGACGTCAATATGAAGGACAGCATCAGGTTAAGAAGTGGTGTGAGTAGTAGAAACAGTGAACGCTCTGAGAGTGCAAAATACGATTCACCTGCTAAGAGGCCCTTTTCCTGTAGCGACCCTGGTCGCCCTCTGCAACTTTAAAAATCTGTCATGAACATACTGTGATGCTTACTGCACTTTTTTTTCCTAATTTGGAGTGATTTTAAAAACATTTTATCCATTTTTTTTTACTGAGGAACTGTTTGAGCATAACAGGACACATTCAAAATTGTGATCTTATTTTTTTTATGTTGCAACCTCATGTATATTTTATATTTATGATTTATCTATCTACATTTCCTTGTGAATTTTGCATTGTTATACATGTTGTCCCAATGCTGTGGTCTTACCAGCCACTTCTGCATCTCCATTGTTTTAGTTTTTATGGCAATTATTATTTTTCAATGTGTATTTTTGTTTTTTGTTGTTGTATTTGCTGTTTTTGTGTGACGTGCCCCAGCTATCTATGTCGCTCATAAGGCAACCACATGTTAGTTTTGAAAAGTTTGCTGTATATGATGTACTATAATTACCTCAGCCTACATCCAAATTATCAATTTACGAAGGGGTGATGAAAGACGACTGTCTGTCGTCTTCCACATATTTTTTGTATATTTCTATATAGTTATAATTTATTTAATGTCGCTAGATTATCATTTTGTTAAAACTTGAAACCCACTCTTTTCAAGGCTTGAGGAATATTATTTTTATTTCATGTGTTAAAATATTAGTTAATATTGCTAGGCTTTTCTTATTTTGTTATGTTAATAATTTATTATTATATTAATTAATGTGGCATAAATACGGCTTCTCCGCTACGCCACTGTCCCTGTGAGTGCGAGAATCTATGGCTGCCTGAATGTGGGTAGAAATAGCTCACTTTGCATCATCCTCTCTGGCTCATTGTCGATAGCTGCTGATACTACCAAAGAGGTTTCTACACCCTTTGGTTACAAGCTAGTCAGCGAGCCCTTTCCAGCACGAGTCTCACTCTCCGTCCCCACCACCGCTGTTTTTTGGGCTTTCCAGCTTCCGGTTGCTTTCCGCGCCCCCGTGGCCGCTCAGCTGTTCATACTGTGCTGGTCTTCTGGTGAGGTAAGGTTGGTTCTGCTCTTGTGTTTGGAGATGGTAGCGTTTCATTGATTAGCACGTTTAATTTAGACTCGTGAACTGGAATCATTTTTTTGGAATATTTTCTCCGATCGTTTGTGGAAAAGTGTTCTAGTTTTTCAATTCAGTGATTTCCAATAGGTAAAAGCGGTGTGTGTGATTCTAGTTGCAGTTTGATAATGGCCTGGTATAAAAATGTCTGTAAATCTATCGGACCAAACTGCGTGGTCATCTGTCCATAGCTTACAAACTACTTAAACCTAGGTAAACTAACCTACAGACAAACACACACATCCATGCCCCAGGGAGGACTCGAACCTCCATGGCGAGCAACCGTGCGCTCCACAGCGAGGTGCTTTAGACCGCTCGGCTACTCCACCGCGGCGGCCTGGTATATTAAAACCTTTTGTGATCATGTGGCGGTGTATGAACTCTGTGTAAATACTATCTAGCTTTGTGGGGTCGGATTTCCAATAAGTGATATGTTCAGTTTTGTATAGTGCATGTAAAAATCTTCTCATCGTTTCCTTCCATGAGTGATATGTGTTCCACGTGGTTGGTTTATAGAACAAAGCCTTCAGCATCCACTCTTGTTTGTTCCATGCCCATCATGCAAGTAACTATGCGGGTATCCTTCTAATTTCCACTAATATTTCACGATCATCTCTCCCCGTCTATTTTAATTTTGCTGTTTCTTCTCCGACTTGTAGTACACACTTTGTCTTTGTCAGTAATTCTCTCTGAGCCTTGTATAACCTCCTTCAATAGCTTCCTTATGTAATTCTAAGCATTTATAGGTGTTGCATGCCGTAATTCTTATTTTTATTTTTCCAACTTTGTAATTATTTCATTTTTGTGGTTTTTCTGAAACAGGACCTCATCCGTCTCTATAATCGTCCCCTATCGCGTGTATCTCTATTTCATTCACTTCCTTATATAATTCTAAGCATTTGTATGGGTTGCATGCTGTAGTTAATTTTCTTTATTTTTCGGAAACTGAATTTATTCAATTTTATCGGTTTTCGGAACCATGTGGGTCCGAGTTCCGACTTCCGGGGTTTGCTGCTAGTCGCCTGAATTCACGCCACTTCTCATATAAAATCAGTACCTAGATCAATTTCTAACCAACTGCAACTTACGAATCCACAGTGATTTTGTATAATGAATCCGATTTTCAACCACTTCACCATCAGTGGAGTGTGTTCACATAACGTAGCCATGTGTCGCCGCTAGCGTGTTTGCTCGCGGTCCAATTCAGATGTAATTTAACTTGGCTATACACACGCACCATCTAAAAACAGGCACGACAGACGAGAGCCAGCTTCAAATTGTTGTTGTATATTGTGTTTTGTGCTATCTCCGACTTCCTTAATTTTGCCTACGATAGCGGCGCCTGCTTCCCCTCGTCTCAACTTGCTGATTTTGGTGAGTTTCGCTGTGGCATGTGTGTGTGTGTGAACGAATGAGTGTTGTTTGTGAATCCTTCCTCCCAGTAGCGTTAAATCACGTATAATTTAGGATGGGCACCGTCCACATTAATCCATGTAAGAGATGCATTTTTATAGTGTTAACAAAATTGGTTCCCCATTTTGCTTGTTTTCTATCTGAATAAAGAAGTTTAAGTTCAGCATAATCCGCAAGTTGCCTATAAATTGTAGTTTTATTTAATATTGTTCTTCACAAGTGCTGAGAACAAGCTCAGATGCAATTTTTCTTATGTCTAAATTCCGTTGCGCCATAAATGTTTTCTTAGCCACATTCCTAAGATAACTTTAATTGTGGTGGCTTGCTTGTCTGTGTGTAATAACGTGTGAGCTGCTGTGTATATTGACCACTGTAGTATTAACTTTCTGTTACTGAATTAATTTGAAGCGAGTCAGTTCTCAGCTAGGGCCAGGGAACAAGGTTTTGTAGCAGGGAGTAACCGGTATTTCACATGGACCTTATTTGCTAATTTTAGTGATAAGACAATGCTCTTGTTACGTACAGTAGTCGACTTTTAGCTTCTTGATATTCGTAGTTTTCTTCTAAGTATATTAAATGACCTGTTTTTGCCCATTAAAAAAAATTAAAAAGCTGGATTGTGATAACAGTCAGTCATCGCATGAGAGCCTGGTAAACGTCTAGATAAGGATGGTCCTAACCTTTTATAAATTTTCGTAACATCAACGTATTTCAGTTATTTCCAGTGCAAGTCAGTATCCACATACGAGAGTATCGTTTTTTAATGATGCCTATTTCCCAGCAAGATTGCTTTAGTATCAATATCATTGTTGTTTTAGTCTTCAAATACCGGCTTGGTGCAGTTTCCATGCTAATCTATCCTGTGCAAACCTCTTCGTCTCTCGGTCTCCCTCTGCGTTTTATATCCCACACACATCACTCCAATGCTAAATTGATACCAGTATCAGAACATCTAATATCAATATCAGACTGATAATCGATGTAAGGTGCAGCATCACAGCTCGATACTGCCCGTGAGTCGATAGCCATGAAAGGTAACATTGCTGGCGTGCGACTGGAGCGCCACCGCGCGTCCAACTATGGGACGCCACAAGTCAGTACCGGTCTCAGTATTCAGCCGGACTTCGAGGACCTCACTCAGCAACTAGCTCTAGCATCTTCAAGTTAGGAAGTGATAGTTAGCCGACGTCAATCGCCGAACTATTATACTAGTTAGGCCTAGCGCATGCTTCGGCCCATGACACAACAAAAGTGGCGACGAGGCATGGCAGCAGCAGGAGAGGGAACTGATGTAGCTACTGTAAACGCGCCTTAGCTCTTGTTCGTGGCGCCTTCCTTCTTGTTTGCATGAATGAATGAGTAACTCAGTTCCTGTAGCCATAGACAGTGAAATTTGTGTACCATGCGGACTTCGTGGGAACAGTTTACTCTTCTTAATTATGTTCAGTTGCAGACTCAACAAGTGACTCAACTGCTTACTGCCGTCCAAGCCCTGGTCGCAGCGTAACAACAAAATCTACAACGGAGTCGACACCGCCCCAGCAGCCGGCCGTCGCACTGCCCTTCCGTCCCTTCGTGGCAGACAACGAACGCTGGGACGAGTAATATGCCCAGCTACACTCTCATCTCAAGGTCTACGGTATAACAGGTACTGCGTGACTACATTTTTTCCTGTCCACTGTCGGTTCGCGACGTACAGAATTCTTCGTTAGTTGTTTCTGGACAGCATTGACTCAACTCTACCGTGACACGGTGAACATTGTCGCCGTTCGTTTCAAATTTTTCCGCACAAAACGGAAGCCTGCACAGACAAACTACTAATGGCTCACATAATTGCAAGGTTTAACGCGAGACTGTGATTTTCAGTGCCCGTGTGGAATATCTTACAGTGAGGTCATGATTCGCAATGCAATTGCTCAGAATGTGGTAGGTGCAAGCATTAGGGAACAAATTCTGAAGTTGGCTAATCCTTCATTGCAAGACGTGGTATCTATTCTAAATCGACAAGATACATTAGATATTGTCATGGCCTCCTTCTAAGCCTGCCGGAAGTGTGTGCAGTGCAGCGCCGCACAGCCGAGCGTACTAGCAGTAAACAGATATCACACAAAGTGTCTGTGCCCCACAGCTCGGCTATGACCACGTGCAAGGTAGCGTCCCGATCGCCTCAAGACGAAGTGAAATCTAGCCCAAACTGTTTCAAAAAACATTCTCGACAAACTTGTTTGTTCCGCCAAGCTGTTTGCTATTTTTTCAATAAAAGGGATATGTTCAAGCAGTGTGTTTAGAGCGCAGCGCTTCTAGTACCGCAAACCGCCCGAACAAGACAAAACGCCGTACAGGTTTTCGCCATACGAAGCCATTTCCCTAGCCTATGGACACACACAGTCTTTTTGCGACTGCAGTTAACTCATCTACTTATACAAGGGTTGTCCATAAAGTAAAGTTCCCAATTTTTTTTTTTTCAAAATGAAAAACAACTTTATTTAAATAACATTATATATTGAAAAAATGCTTAGAATATTTCCTATTTGTCGACATAATCGCCGATAAGATTAATGCATTTTTGCATTCGGTGTACCATCTTCTTGATGCTTGCGTCGTAGAATTCTCCTGCCGTGCTGCGAAGGTAGCGTAGAACTTCTTTCACTTCCTCTCCGGTTGCGTAATGCGTCCCGCCCAGGTGTTTCTTCAATTCGGGGAAGATATGGTAGTCATTTGGGGCTAAATCTGGACTGTAGTGCGGATGTTTGACAATATCCCATTGAAAGTTGTCGATCAGTTGAGTTGTCACACGGACGACATGCAGACGAGCGTTGTCTTGATGAAAACTCACTCCCTTCGTCAGCATGCCCCTCCTCTTGTTCTGAATCGCTCAGCGAAGATTCCTTAATGTTTCACAATGACGATCAGCATTTATTGTTGTCCCAGTAGGCATAAATTCGCACAACAATAACCCCTTCCTGTCCCAAAACACGCTCGCCATTGCTTTGCCGGCAGACAGTTGTTGCTTAAACTTATGCAGCTTTGGTGACGATGGATGTTTCCACTGACGGGATTGTTCCTTGGTTTCCGGTGTCGAATGGTCGGCCCAGGTCTCATCCCCAGTGACAATGGAGTCCAAGAATTCCTCTCCATGGCTTTCGTAGGCCTGGAGAAATTCGCGGGCCGTTTGAACGCGTTGCCGTTTGTGGTCTTCCATAAGCATTCTCGGGACCCACCTTGCACCAAAATTTTCTGTCAAAATGTTGTTTATGGTGGACTTGCTTACATCAGGGATAAACTCACAAAGTTCCCGAACTGTTTGTTATTCGTCGATCCTAACAGCATTGTCTCTTCCACTTTTGCGATCGTTTCGTCCGAAACCGATGGCCTACCAGAACGCTGTTCGTCTTGGACATCTGTACGTCCTTCTTTAAATTCTTTGCACCACTTACGAACATGTTGTACACTCATGCACTTGTCACCACAAACTTCACACAGCAGTGCATGAATATCCATCGGCGCAGTGTTTTTTGCGCACAAAAATCGAATTACTGATCGTAACTCACACCTGGCGGGAGAAAAAAGCGGAAGCTCCATCGCTAATGGCTGCCAAGCCTACACTGAACGTCGCAGACAGCTCCAACTTGTGGCAGTGGAGAGAGGGGGAACCGAGCTGCATGACAGTGTTGCCAGATCGCACTTAATCACATTCCTCGCGACTGTAGCGCATTGAGAACCTTACTTTATGGACAACCCTCGTAGTTTACAAGTGTCATCGTCACAGACTTTCACAGTGTTCCACAAAGACTGCAACAAACTGTTTGTAGACTTGCAAATTTATGGACATACAATTCGTATGCAATTAGATACAGGTGCATCAGTGTCCTTAATTAACAGGCAGACATATGAACTCCTGGGTTCTCCTCCCTTACGAGAGGCACGAGTACAATTGTCAGCATACAATGGACAGGACATACCCCTAGTTGGTACTTGTAGTTTGCCTGTAACGTTCAGTTCGAGCAGAAAATGGTTTCCTTTTTTGTCCTTTGTTATTACGATGCAATGAACATTTTTGGCATGGACGACTTTGATTTATTTGGTTTAACAGTACAGGACAATGTACTTTCCCTTACGTCACAGGTGCCGTTGGACAGTGTATCTAAATTGTGTGCTGACTATTTAGACTTGTTTTTGCCTTGTCTGGGTTGCGCAAAAGATTTTGCGGCGCATGTTGAATTTAAAGACAATGCAAAACCCAAGTTCTTTCGTGCACGCCCAGTGCCGCAAGCGCTCCGCAAAAAGTAGCGGAAGCAGTTACTTCCTTACAAGGACAGGGTGTGTTAGAACCTGTGACTGCCTCGGAATGGGCTTCGCCTCTTGTAATTCTTACCAAGCCTTCCGGTGATTTGCGTCTGTGTCTTGACTTTCAGGCAACAGTGAATCCGCAGACTGTGATTGCTTCTTTTCCCTTGCCTCGCCCGGAAGAGATTTTTGCCAAACTAGGTGCAGGAAAATATGTCAGTAAAATTGACATTCAAGATGCCTATTTACAGCTGCCTATTGATGCACTAACTCAGCGAGTAATGATTGTGAACACTCACAAGCTGTGCTAACTATTTAGATGGCATAGTAGTATCTGGTCATACACCGGAAGAACATTTGCATAATTTACATGTACTTTTTCAAGTGCTGCGTGAGAATGGACTGAAAGTCAACAAATCGAAGTGCATATTTTTTGCTACAGAACTGTCTTACCTGGATCATGTCATAAATAGTCAAGGAAGCCACCCCTCGCTGGATCGTCTTCGTGCAATTAGAGACTTGCCGACGCCCCAGAACTTAAAAGAATTGCGAGCCCTTCTTGGCAAAATCACTTGCAAATTTGTGCCTCAGGCTTCTTCTCTTGCTGAACCTCTGCATGAATTGCATAGGAAAAATGTCCCGTTTGTGTGGTCTTCTGAACAAGAATTACGTAAATTAAAACCAGTGTCTGATACCATGTGATCCAAACAAATCACTAATTTTGGCAGTAGACGCATCGGAGGTCAGTCTTGGGGCTGTTCTTTCTCATAGAATTGGTTCAGTTGATAGACCCATTGCATTTGCTTCAAAGTTGTTGTTGTCTACGTAACGTAATTATTCTCAAATAGAGAAAGAAGCTCTGGCAATACTTTTTGGGGTTACCAAATTTCACGACTTCCTGTATAGTCGCAAGTTTTACTTGGTTACCGACCACAAACCGCTGACGTCTTTGTTTCATCCGTCACCGCCGGTGCCCCCACGCACCGCACAGAAGTTGAAACGCTAGGCTATCTTTTTGCCAGGGTGAAATTTTGCAACGCCCTACGTCAAATCACGGTAACTCTGACGCATTGTCTCGTTTGCCTGTTCGCAATGATGATGATTTTGATTCTTCAGAACAAGCTTGTATGTTTGTCGATGTTGAAGATAGTGCCATCGTCGAAGGTTTCCTCACGACTTCCGCCGCGTTGCGTCTGCGACGGCGTCTGATGCCTCTTTACACATTGTGTTGCACTATATTCATACTCAATGGCCGACGTCGATCAAACACATTGCTGATCCTCTTGTTCGCCACTATTTTGCTCACCGCCACAATTTGTCAGTGCAGCGTGGTGTTCTTTTGTTCCGTACGGACAACGACCAATCCCGTGTCGTTGCACCTCAGGTTTTGCAGCGAGAAGTTTTTCGTCTTCTCCATAGCGGTCATTGGGGTATTTTCAGGACTAAACAATTAGCTCGTAAACGTTGTACATGGCTTGGTGTGGATGCTGACATTACGATATTGTGTTCTTCTTGCTCCACGTGTGCCGAAATTAATTCCGCGCTGCGGCAGAAATTTGTTCCTTGGCCTTCTGCCACAGCACCTTGGCAGCGATTGCATGTTGATTACGCAGGTCCGTTTTGGGATATTCGTTGGTTGGCTGTTGTTCATGCCTTCAGTAATTTTCCTTTTGTTGTCCCTATGCAGTCTACTACTTCGGCAAGTACAATTCGAGCTTTGACATCGATCTTTTGTCTTGAGGGTTTGCCGGACACGATCATCTCCGACAATGGTCATCAATTTGTCTCATCAGAGTTTCAATCCTTTTGTGCTGCCAATGGTATATGTCATATGAAGTCCGCGCCGTTCCATCCTCAGTGGAACGGTGCAGCCGAACGGCTGGTCCGCACATTTAAGAGTCAGATGTCAAAGTTACGTGCGTCTCATTCGCGGTAGAAAGCTTTATGGTTGTTTTATTCTTCACACGATGCGCAACCACGCAACAGTGCGCCACCAGCTGAATGTTGCATGGGCGTCGTCACCGCACTTTGATGCATTTATTACACCCTCCTCAGCCTCTAATGACACCATCTCTTCTGGAACGTGGATTTAACTGTTGGAATTGAAGTTTCCAAAATAACAAATACATATTTCATTTCAACAGTCAGATTTATAGCAATCCACTTCACTTTAGATGGGGAAGACGGACATCTGCGTTTTTGTTGCTCAGCATTCAGCAAAATAGTAGAATATGTTTCAGGAGATTCAATTAAATAATCACAGACATTCTTGATGACAGTTCCATTGTGACGGAAACAAATTTATTTAGTTGTGCAACATTATAATGTTAGAAACATTTAGTCTCAGATAACAGAGATGTTAATATGTTTGTAGCTATGGACTGAGTGACAGAGCATGGCTCGCACTCCAAGATTTGCAGCATAACCGCGTAATAAGGCTACTGACAATGTTTTGTAATTCACAATTAAACAATAATCTTTTACTTTAAATATGCCAAAATACACAAATTAAAATATTACGTTTAAGCTTTAACTATTTATCTCAATGTATGTACTGATTTCATAAAATTTGTATTTAATGTGGTACAAAAATTGAAGTAGTCTTTTAACTCATTTTAAAATAACTCAATTTATTTACGTTATTTATGTTTTCGAAATGCACACATATCTGTTTTGCCAATATTGCGTAGACGTACTATTATTGAGACATGGAATTTTAATGTATTTCAGTATGCAGTCTAATTTTTTATTTATTCGGATTTGTATACGGTTGTTGTAGTTTTGTTAATTTCGAAGATAGTTTCTTAGCACCAAACGGATTATTAATTTTAGTGCATGAAAAATGATCAGTATTTAATTTAGGATCCAGTGATATATAAAACATGGTCTGCCCTAATTTATTTAAACAAAAGGTACATATGTAATCATGTTGTGCAATAGTTATAACATGTAGTATTGTTGTTTTTATACAAATTAGTATCTATATAGGTTCAGCAATTTCCGAAACTAAGTGTAACGCATTTTTAGTGCTTGCAGCTATTATTTACGAAAGTTTTAAAAATTGAAAATTACATGAATGGACAGCCAAAGTTATGTTTAAATCAACATACTGTTTCTTAAAAGTATTTTACTAATAGTGTTAATAGTACGTTAGACTGAATGTGAAAACGTGATATTTTACATTTCCGGTAATGAAGTTTTATTTTAGGTGTTCGATACTTCGTGTTTGTAATGTTGGCAACTGATTTTTGTAAGGAGCGTGAAACATAGCAGAAACGTTACAAGCCGCACATGTCGTTACCTCGACAGGCCTCCAAGTATTCGCCTCATGGTGTGGTGTATTATAGGGTGTTTACGGGCGCTGGGCGCAAGGGCGCATTCTTCGCCACTTCGGCTGCACCATGTTTCTTATTGCAGCTCCGTCTGGCACCGTGCGCAGGCACCCTAACCAGATAAAACCGTACCATAGTGGAGATCCTGCTGCTGCTTGTATGTTCCCAGAATCGGTAGCGGAGCGGCTGCCACCGCCGCCGCAGCAGGCACAGTATTCGGCGGGCACCTTCGCCTGATGCGCAGGCGCCGCCTTTCTCGCCATGGGCCCCGGTCCCTGACCTCGCACCGACGCCGCCTTCGCAGCAGACGTTGCCGGCCCACGGCAGGGGGGCCTTCCTCAGCAGATGGCCATCGACAACGTGACGCCGCCGGCGTGTCCGGGCCGGCGGACGCCACGGGCGTCCACCACACCTTCGCGGACACCGCCCACGGCAGCAGACCACATGTCCGAGCTTCGCCACCTCACATACACCCACTTGCGCGTATACCTAGCGTTGGCGTGCACCCTGGAGGCATTTGGGTCGATTTTTCGTCCTCCCCTCGGCCACAATGGCGGGGTGCGGGTGGGCATACTTCTCCCTTAGCCGACTCCCCCACCCCCTCACTTACGCCCACGTTTGGTCCTCCTCCCCGCCTCCGTAAGCCTTATTCCACCGTGGTTCGTCGATTTAGAGGGAGGAGTGCAGGATCACAGCTCGATACTGCCCGTGAGTCGATAGCCAGGAAAGGTAACATCGCGGGAGTGCAACTGGAGCGCCAACGCGCGTCCAACTTTGGGACGCCACAAGCCAGTACAGATCTCAGTATTCAGCCAGCTTCAAGGACTCACTCAGAAACTAGCTCTAGCATCTTCAAGTTACGAAGTGATAGTTAGCCGACTTCAATCGCCGAACTATTATTCTAGTTAGGCCTCCACAGAAGAAACCTGGAAAAGATTCACACTCCATGCTCATGAAAGATACGTATATTTTAACATCAATGCTGTAAAATATTAGTCATGTTTCAGTGTTCGGCTACTTCAGTTTACGCCTCCCTACTCCATGTTACTCTTTGTACCAAACATTGTGCCCTGTGCTTCTGCGCACGACACAACATAAGGCTGCGTGTATAGCCTGTGGTTCGTCTGCTGCGGGAGATCCGCAACGATTTGTTAGCGCGCGATTTCCATGAAGACACTGTTGGAGCTGTTTATAGATATAGTTGCGGCTGCAGTCCGTCCGCACCACCGCTGCGGCGTCAAAATACATGCAGCTACACTTCGAAACCACTGTGATTGTGTCTTACCTCCTGGAGGAACAGTGCCTCGCAAGTCACTGGGCTAAAACGCATGCTGTGTGTTAGTAAATGATCATACCTTCGCAGAAACACACAGCTTGAGCAACAGCTGCACCACATACAGGTAACTGCTTTGTCCTTTTTACCACAAAATTCGATCATTTTCAAGCCAGCGAGTAAACAGCAGTAAGTCTGAACAGGATATTGTGACAGATCCAAAAAATGTTCAAATGTTTGTATAGCTTATGGGACTTAACTAAGGGGTCATCAGTCCCTAAACTTACAAACTAGGTATGAACTAGCTAACACTAAGCACGGCACAAATATCCATGCCCAAGGGGGAATTCGAACCTCCGACCGTAGTGGCCGTGCAGACCGTGACTTACGCGCCGCAGTTCCCTTGGCCACCGCGGCCGGCGTGACAGATCCCTTGATTATCGACTCGGATTATATGCTGTTCGTTTTTCTTCATCAGATGTAAACAGAATTTTGTCAACCTGGTCTGACCTATAGTTTATTTAGTACTGATCATTATTGTGCATTTTATTATTACCCAAACATAATAAGATTCCATGCTAGTGCTGTGTTTCGGTCTTAGCTTTCTGGCACACCTGTCACACATGTACCCAGCCAGGAATTCAGTGTACTTACAAAACACGAATTTCTAGTATTCCAGCTGTATTCAATGTCGTCAGTTTAAATGACCGTAATTGTTTCGTTCGTAATTAAGTCGAGTTCCTTGCATGCTAATTCCACATTCAAGCGAAAATTGATAATGATATAGAACGTTTCAAATTGCAGTTACCATAACATTGACTCTAGACTTTTTTAAACTAGGTCATTTATATCAGAAATAGCAGAAAAAAAGTGTAACATTCTTCTTAGCCCCCTTTCTAGTGTATGACTCAACCTAATGAGTAGAATTTTTTCAAAGACTTGCAAACAAAATGGAATTCTATAAAACTATGTAGGCAGCGTGGATGTTTTCTCATTCGTATTAAAAATTCGTTTCTTTCAGAAATGGGTCCAAAAAGACCTTCTGGAAGTAAATTTAGAAAAATCAAAAAATGGAAAGAAGAAGATAACAAGAAATTATCACACACACTTGAAAGCTGTTAGCTGAATGAACAAGAAGAAGGAATCATCCTGTTAGAAGTTGATCAAAATGATGTTACTAAGTTTCAAGAACACGAGAGTAAGACTGCATCAGAAGAAAGCACCCACAGCCAGACTGCTGTTGCAGACAGTCTCTAACTCTGAACAGGGAAGTGAACCACAGTTAAGTCATTTTTCAAAGGGCAGGACTTCTGTGGATATTTATGAACCCTTCACATTTAGCGCTAATGATACATTCGAATAAATTGATGTGGGAAAAAAATCTATGATGATCCCAAAAAATGGCCGGCAAATTTTCGATCTGATAAAGTTCGTTTTAAACATGTTGAACGAAGTCCACCAACAGTTTACTTGAATAACTATATATTTCCCTGCACAGATGATGGAAGGCACTTCTCTCCTAAATGGTTTTATAAATTTCTACCAAATGGTGAAAAAGTAAAAAAGACAATGGATGTTGTACACTAAGTCCAATGACACGTAATTTTGTTTCCCTTGCCTCCCTTTTTCAGGAGATGACAAATCCTCATTTTCTTATTTGGAGAAAGGATTCAGTGACAGGAAACATTTGAACTCCGTCATTCATGTTCATGAAACATCGTCAATTCACAGAAACACATGTGTCAAGTGGAAAGAATTGGAAATTGGAATGGAAACCGGTACTTGTATTGACGCTGAATTTCAAAAGGATATACTAGCTGAAACAGAAAAGTGGCATTGTGTTCTCAGGTGTATTGTGGATGTACTTCTCTATTGTGCCAGAAACAATTTACCTTTGATATGATTTTTCCAGGGAAGCCAAAACAGTCTTGGTCCAACCCGCCACTGCCCGCACCGAAACTAAGTTTATTGTGAGGTATCACTCCCTGTATATCTAGTAAAGCCAACCAATTTCTTGAACAGTGCAAGGAGTCACTTTACCAGTTCTTTATTAGACACAATTTCTTCGGGTCTAGTTGTCCCAAATGTTCTGTGCCTTTTAATCTCCAATGCAATGCAAGATCAGATGTGATGCAGTTTCATCACCGTCATCACAGATCCTACATTTAGGGTCCTCTTCTGTTATTCCCATTGTATGTAGGTGCTTTTTGAAATTCCCATGGCCTGTCAGCAATCCAACCATGAGTCTAATCTCTCTCCTGTTCAGGCCCAGGATTTCAGAGCTTCTTTTAAAACATGGCTTTGGCATCATTACCTTGCAATGTTTTTGTTGGTAGACTTTGGTCCAGTATTCTACATGCTGTCTTCTGAGCCAGTTACGTAGCTCCAATTTGATCATTGCCTTGGTGATTGTCAGGACAGGTTCCGGTCCAATAAATGGGGTCTCTGCCCCCATCCTGGCTAATCTGTCGGCATGTTCGTTGCCACTGATCCCCGAGTGGCCAGGGACCCACAATAGGTTTACTCTATTGATTTCCCCTAGCTCCACCAGAACCTTGTGACATTCTGCAACAATTTTAGACCTTGTTGCAGGAGCTGCCAGTGATCTCAGGGCTGCCTGGCTGTCTGAATAGATGCTACGATCTTTGTAGCACCTACGCAAATTCTCCTCCACACATGCCCTGATGGCAGTGATTTCGGCCTGGAATACTGAGGCCAGTTTCCCTAGAGAGATGACGCCCTCCAGTCTTGGCTGCACCCCGTATTCCCCGGCCCCAACACCTTGGTCTGATTTTGACCCATCAGTGAACCAGACAATATCCCCCATACAGTGTCGAACTATTTTCTCCCACTGCTCTCTACTTCCAATTGTTATACTGAAAGGCTTGTTGAAGCAGTATGGGGTTATAATATAGTCGGCTGGCATTTCCCCAACCTTTCCTATATTTACCTCACTCACTATTTTAGTGTGTGATTCTGGATATCTCAAAGAGTTCCAGTTGTTGCCGGTTTTGAGTCTGTATGCACCAGCTGCTGCCTCCATCTTGACCGCGAAGGTGTAATGGGGGAATATCCAGCATGGTTTCCATCCCAGCAGTTGGTGTGCTGCTAATTCCGCCTTTTATGGCTAAGCAGGCTAGTCTGTGCACCTTACCAAGCTCCTTAGCAGCAACCTGCTGTTCTACCTTCTTCCACCACACGATACATAGGTGATCCTGGGTCTAATCACTGTGGTGTATATCCAGTGCATACCCTTGGGGCTCAGGCCCTAATTTTTGCCACAAGCTCTCCTGGTACTTACCAAAATACCTTTTGCCTTGGAGCAAATATTCCTAATGTGAGGGGTCCATGTCAGTTTCTCATCTAGGGTAACCCCTAGATATTTCACTGTCCCCTTCACAGGTAGCGCTTCATTGAAAGGCTTTAGATTCCAACTTGAGTGTTGGATACGTTTCCTTGTGAATGGTACAACAACAGTCTTCTTAGGACTAACCCCCAGATCCTGTTTTCTGCACCAGTGTTGCACAATGTCCAATGCACCTTGTGCCATATTCTTCACTGTGTCAGTATTAATATGACAAGATCATCTGCGTATCCTTGGCAAAAGTACTGCCTAGAGTTTAATTCTCCTATGAGATCATTCACCACTAGATTCCACAATAAAGGTGAAAGAACTCCTCCTTGCGGACAACCCCTAGTGGTGTTGATTACCATTTTTTCATTCATCATGGTAGCCTCTATCTTTCTTCCACTGAGCATGGCCCTAGTCCACCTACATATAGTGGTCCCTAGATCATGCACCTCTGCTGCCCTAAGCATGGAATCGAAGGTCGTATTGCTAAAAGCCCCCTCGATGTCCACGAGGATACAGAGGGCTATTTCTTGAAAGTGTAGTGCTTACTCCACCTTCCCAATGAGTTGGTGGAGAGCTGTCCCACATCATTTACCTGGTTGATATGCATGTTGGTTTGAATGTAGAGGAGCCCTACTTAACCTCCTTTCTCCAACATGCACATTAACCAGCTTTTCCAATGTCTTAAGAATGAAGGAGGACAGGCTGATTGGTCTCATATCCTTGGCCTTGGTATGATCAATTCTCCCTGGTTTTGGAATGAAGGCAACCTTCACTGCCCTCCAGGCATTGGGAATGATTCCTGCTGCTAGGCTAACCCTGAATAACCTGCATAGGAATCTGATAAGATTTTCTCCCACTTGTTACAGGAGAGCTGGAAAGATTACATCGGGGCCAGGTGACTTGAACGGTTTAAAATGTACCCACCGCCCATCGGACCTTACTGAAATCGACACACTCCTTGGCCAGATCCCAGTCCTCTTTGCGAATACCTGAGAACCGTTGTCTCTCAGGAATCGCATTCTGGTCTGAGTTATCCCCCAGAGTATATTGAGGAAAGTGACTCTTGAGGAGCAGTTCCAGCGTTTCATGTGCTGTCTTTGTATACTCCCCATCCTCCTTCCTCAATGTTCCTCCTGGATTAGTTGGTACCCTAGTGAGGATTTTATGAAGTACCGCTTGAGCAGCCGTGCCCTCCACTTCCTCATAGAATACCTTCCAGGATGCCTCCTTTGCTCGTCTGATGGCAAGGTTGTAATTATCAAGGGCCTCACGATACTTTGCCCATTGTCCTTTGCGCCTCACAAGGTTTAACAGTGTTCGTACCTGTTTCATTTGCATTTCCAGGTTATTATTCCGCCAAGGCACACTCCTATTTGTGCACTTCTTGGTGATTGAGCAGTTGTCCTGGTATGAGGTCACTTTAGCAGAGGTTACAGCCTCTGCTACTTCCTCAAACTCTGCTGGATTCCTTATCGAAGTTTTAATTTCCGATAGGCTGAAGTCAAGGTCTCTCCTATATGTCTCCCAGTCCGTTTTCCTGGGATTCCTATAGGCCATGGTCTGTCTGGTTCCCATTTTAACCTTGAATTTAATATACATGTGATCTTATGAGGATGGTTCCAGGTCCACATGCCACTGTTTAACCTAACTTCCCATCATCATGGAACCAAAATTTATGTCAATTACTTCTTCCCTTCTACTATTCCTGAATGTAGGTTCATCACCCCTATTCAGGATCTCCAAGTTGTTAGATAGGAGAAATTCAAGAAGGTGCTCACCTCTACTTTTGGTGTCCTTGCTGCCCCACGATAGATTGTGGGCATTGGCATCACATCCCACCAACAGTTCGTCACCTTGCCAATGGCAGGCTTCCATCAGTCTCCTCACTTCCAAAGGAGGAGGAGAGCTGTCTTCGTAAGGAAGGTGTGCTGAGTCCAAAACAATTTCCCTCGAGATACCTTCCTCACGTTGCTGCATCCTGATGGTCACCAAGTCCCTGGAACAAAAATCCATCATTGGTATGAAAGGTATTCCATTTCTAACATAAATGCATGTTCTGGAGTTTTTTAGATTTCTAGCATAAATCAGCTTACCTCCAGTACCACAGAGGCCAGATACACCCCCTTTGTATAAATAGGGTTCTTGTATCAGGGTCACGTCCACCTCCTGTCTCCCCAGGCGACGGCTCAGGGCAGCAGTGGCCCCTTTACTGTGCTGCAGGTTTATCTGCAGCACTTCCAGTCCCCATCTTGCTGTCATTATTGCCTTTAAGGTCTTTGATTACCCTGACGGCGACCTGCGAGAACCCTAAAAACAGTTTCAGGCCTTGCTCTCACATTGCCTTCAGGGACCTCCACCACCAGGGTTCGTACTTCCAGAACGACCTTTTGGTTAATTACCCTCCAATCATCTGTTGTGACTTTTGGGTTCTGGACCCTTATTTTCTCAGAGTCTTTGGAGGGACATCCTTAAGGATCTTGGGTACCCATATTGATAACTTTGCGGTCTTCAGGAGTTTGGTTGCTGTCTTGACCAGCAGCTTCGTTTGTGCAGAACGACCATTTCAGTGTCGCCTGGCCCTGCGGCCTGAACTGAATTGTAATTTCTTTTGAAATCTTATTGTTCGGTATAGTTCGCCCTCAGTCATTTTGGTCCCAACATGACCGTTGTTCAACTGTGTATAATTTAAAAGGGAAGAAACTTTACTTACTGTGATATGTTATAATGCCCCATTTGAAGTCTTTTAAAGTTTTGTTGAGTGTGGCTTATCTTCCGTGATGCTTCTGCAGAAACTTCTATTAAATATATGTTATGGTAACCTTGTAACTCGTGGCATGTAGACATGTATGAAATCTATTTAAAGCCTTGTTGTAATTTAGACTTTCTAACGGAAATCAATATTTTGCCAGTCATGCCCTAGAGACACTCTAGATGTAGTTATTTGGTAAAGAGATTTTTATGAAATGTCTAGGTGTTAAATCCCATTGTGGCAAAGTTAATTGAAACATGTGTTGGGGTAACTAATTATTAGTAGGTCACTAGGTGACTGAAATCGATCTGTGTTTTTTTTTAATAAAACATTAACGGTCACTGCTGTGAAATACATCTGGAGTGTTCATTAATTATTAATAAGCTTACGACCCCTTTGACTTCTTGTTTTGATGTTCAAATTTATAAGGGACTAAATTGTGCTTCCTGAAGTTATATCAATTGTTGTTTAAATTATTTAATAAATTTCCTGTAAGCAGTAATTGGCTTATGCAAACTTTTTTTCCTCACTGTTGCTGGCCGCGGTGGCTGATGGGACTGAGGTGTTTCAGTCACGGTCTGCACGGCCACTACGGTCGGGGGTTCAAATCCCCCCTTGGGCATGGATATTTGTGCCGTTCTTAGTCTTAGTTAGTTCATAAATAGTTTGTAAGTTTAGGGACTGATGACCCCGTAGTTAAGTCCCATAGACTATACAAACATTTGAACATTTTTTTTCCTCCCTGTTATCCCATCCTGGTATCAACTGAGATCGTTTTGTGCTCTCAGTAGTAACAAATAGCTGCAAGGGAAGAGTGTTACCCTCGCTGTAGCCTCCAGTTTGCTATTAGGTTTGGTGAAAAATAATAAACATTTGCGTGAAGAGGGTGTGCAGAAATACACAGCCAAAGCCGAAGATACCAGTAATTCTATATTCATCGAAAGTAAATTGCTGGTAAGAGTGTCCGAAAGGTGAACAGTATGCCTAGAGAGATGGCTGAGTGCGAGGCACACTTGATCAGTGCTGAGAAACAGTTTCAGGTAGAATGTTTCAAAGTATATGATAGATTAATAAGTGAAATAGAAAGAAAAGCTGACATATATCACATCATTTCATCTGATTTTAATTTCCTATCAGGAAAGGCATTAAATGAAAGCTCTGTATCTCACCTTGAAAAAAGTGCAGTAGATTTAGGCTGCAAATATAACAGATATTGATACAGCAGAGCTGATTAGCGAAATATTAACTTTCAAATTTCAAGCCAAAGAGCTAATTAAAGATATTGACACAGCATCTAATTCGGATATTTTGAAAGTTTTTTCAAACTTTCACTTACGAGATGCTTATCCAAACATTGAATTTGCTGCAACTGTGTTCACAAGATGCTGTAGTTACTGGCATCGTCAAAAATATCCTTAAAGCAATTTAAATGGCAGTGTTATCAATAGAATACGATTTAGCATCTAACATTGATTTCAATTAGGTAATATATGAGTTTGCTTCTCTCGAAGAAAGAAAATGCAGAGTAAAGTTGTAAAAAAAATTATTGAAAAGAATATTTTTTGAACTCTTAATGACAGCTTTTTTATTTCTAATTAATAATCTATTGCACATCAGTAACTTATGAGGAACAAATAAGATATGTTCTGTATTGTAAAATCACTGTGATATTTAATTTGTTATGTGCAATAATTCATCAATAATTTGTATTATAAAATCATTGTGTTACAATGACACATTTAATTTGTTGTATGTAATATTATTCATCAATATTCTGTATTATAAAACCACAGTGTTACAATCATATATTTAACTTGTTACATTGAATATTTTCATTAATATTCTGTATTACAAAACCATTGTGTTGCAATTATACATTTAGTTTGTTATATGCAATATTTTCTTCAATGTAGTTTATTTATTTAATATTTGTGTGTAATGTCTTACATATTCACGAAATTATAAAATTTTCTGAATATGTTAAAAAATCGTCAGTAATTTTAAGCATGGGGGGGGCGCAGTTTAGATGTTCCGCCAAGGGTGCAGGATTATCTTGATACAGCACTGATTGTTCTCCTGTAGTAGCACATTGCTGTTAAGTCTGCTTTCGTAAGCTAAGAGGCGATTTTCTTCATCACTTCTCTTAGCTGACGATTGTTTTGCAAAACTGACGTCGTTATCTGAAGTGGATGATTCGCCTGAATTTACTTCTTTGTGTCTATTGTCCGACATGTTGACTGAAATTCCTTAATACACTGAATAATAATAACTAAATCTGCACATGCACAACTATAGTTCACTACTACAGATGCACTCAGAAATATTGCACCATCAAAGAAAAATCCATGCCATGAAGTATTAAATTTTGACCTAAACTACAACACTTGGGAAAATGTACCTAATCGATTGTAGCACATCATTCATATCAAGACACAAAATGATTGCTTAATAATAAATAGGTCATGCAACATTAGCTATGTGAGCTATTGCAAAATGAAATTTGGAAATTTTGCCTAATGCTGTAGAGAATGAGATTTTAAAAAGATTTTGTACTAAGAAAGAGAACACATGAACTGGTCTCAGTCAGAAAGCAATAATGATAGCATTGTACATTACCCATTGTTGTCTATAATAGCTCCCAGTTAGCAGACCATTTTATTGTTTGATCGAGTGCCAAATTCTATTTTACCTTTTCAAATCTTCTTTACAATAGTGATTTTCTCTAGCACATGAACCAAAGTTACAAATTACAATAGTGTACAATATCTGGCTATCCAGTTGGGAGATATTTATAACGATAAAGTTTAATAAATTAAATAAATTTCACCGTGGCTGAGTGCATTGAGGTGCTATGCTATGATGCGCGAGGCCATTCCTCATAGGGGCTTTGAATCCCCCCTCGGGCATGGATACATGTGCTGTCTTTAGTCTAAGTTAGTTGTTAAGTAGTTTGTAAGTTTAGGGCCTGATGACCCCACAGTTAAGTCTCATAAGCTTTACAAACATTTGAACATTTTTTGAAATAAACTTTTAATTGCAAAAAGTTTCCAATTAGTCGAGTATTACCTGAGAAATGAAAATGTTATGAACGGATATTTAAAATCTTATGTCAGTTTTTTGGATTTTTGTTCATTAATATTTAACATACCCGACTAGTAATGATTGATAACAGTATGACACATATCTGTAGTAATGACTTCTTTGGAACCTTGTCATTTTTATGCCCTCTTTCTGTACACAAGTTCTAAATACACTTTGACACTATTTCAAGTTTTGTAACTGAATTTCACAAAATAAAGATCTTTTACATTTTTTCTACTCATTGCATCCGAGTAATTCACAGACAGTGGAAGACACACTTAGATCAATTATTATGAAACATACGAAAGTATTATTATCATCATTTGTCATACCAGAGTTATTTAATGGTAGCTATGTAATTAATCTACCATCGATATTCTTTCTTCTCATATGATGGATAAAAATGAAATATATCACATTTTCTAGAAAAAATAAAGTTATTTTCTGTCTTAAAACTGAAAGAAAAATTAATCTTCCTACTCGCCTTCATATTCCTCTCTTTGTACCACATGTATTGTCACAAGAAGTTGGAACTTTCTGCAGTAAGGGGAAACGTTTACAATTGGTTCACCTCTTATATTAATAATAGACAGCAGAAGGTAATCCTCTCCAGTGTTGAAAATCGCATTTGCATGCACTCAAAATGGAGCACAGTTACATGTGGGGTGCCCCAATTTTCTGTTCTGGGACCACTGTTGTTTCTCATTTATGTAAATGATGAGCCTTCAAGTATAATAGGCAATTCTAAGAAATTTTTGTTTGCTGATGACTATGGCTTGGTAGTGAAGGAAGCTGTCAACAATACTGATGATTATCAAATAATGCAGGTAAAGATATAAGTTCGTGGTTAGTAGAAAATAAATTAATTCCAAATCACAGTAATTCTCTTTAGCACCTGATCATTAGTTACATACTCTATCCATCTGATCTTCATCATTTGTCTGTAGTACCACATTTCAAAAGCTTCTATCATCTTTTTGTCTTTATGTCTTATTGACCACATTTACTCCAATACAATGCTACACTACAGACAAATGCTTTCTGAAAGGACTTCCTATCACTTAAACTATGGAGGTAAGAATAAATGGAGGCGCTCTGACGCCACAGCTGTAAAGCCAAGGGTAGCCACTTGGATCCGATCAAAACACTGCTGTATTTACCTTGTTTGTGAATGCTTGTCGCTTGATTTTGGAAAGATTTTGCTCTGTTGTGGTGACTTGTATGGTGTTGTTGTGTACGAATCGATCTCTTTGTGACGCGAAATCGTAGGAAATACCATTTAATGTCTAAATTGCTTCAGTAACGTGTGATTTTACCACTTTCATTTTGCACGAACCTATACAACACCTGTACTTGTAATGTGGTATATTTTTCTCTTTTCGATTTCCTAAGGATGAAAGTTATTTCCGCCACTTAACATACAATTTACGAATGAATAAGGAAAATTATAAATATAAATTTGATTTTTATTAAGTCAATGATTTCGAAAGCAAAACTAGTTTCAATGTTAATGAAACATACTACAGAAGGAAAAGATATTATCAGTGTGCTCGTAATTGTGTCGTTGGTTCACTCATCGAATTATTTTATATGATGATCGTCACGTTAGCTAAAGAAAGAACCCACCTTTGGTGATTCGTAATATTTTAGTAACAACTATTTTTAAACATTTGTAATGTGAAATTTTCGTTTTTCGAGATTTAATATTAAAATAAAAACTTGAAACAATCAGTTTGAGGAGGTTACATGCATATATGATGCAATTAGCGACTATATATATATATACTATCAGTGTTGTGGTCGGAGTTTCATGGCGACTATGGCTTCAAAACGTAGTATGGCTGAGATATCTAGCACCATCTCCTTTTATTTATACCTCCATGATTTAAACTAATATTGGATGTCAACAAGTTCCATTCTTCAGAAACGCTTATCTTCACATAGCCATTCTGCATTTTATATCTCCTATAATTTGGTCATCATAAGTTATCTTGCTACCCAAATAACAAAACTCATCTACTACTTTTATTGCTTCATTACCTAATCTAATTCCTTCTGCATCACCTGATTTTCTGACACTACATTACATTACCCTTTTTTTACTGTTGTTAATATTTATCTTACACCTTCCTTTCAAGACACTGTCCATTCCGTTTAATAGCTCTTCCAGGTCCTTTGACGTCTTTGGGAGAATTACTATGTCATTAGCAAACTGCAAGGTTTATTTTTCTTCTCCAAATTTCTCCTTGCATTCTTTCACAACTTGCTCAATGTACAGATCGAACAACATTGGGGAAAGGATACAATCCTGTCTTACTCCCTTCCCGACAACTTTGATACATTCACGCCCGTGAATCTAATAACTGCTATCTGGGTTTTGTACAAGTTGAATATAACTTTTCACTCCATATATTTTACCCCTTGCCACCTTCAGAATTTTAAATATTGTGTTCCAATAAATATTGTCAAAAGCTTTCTCCAGATCTACAAATGCTGAAGACATAGGTTTCCCTTTCCTTAACCTATCTTCTAAAATAACTCGTGAGAGGTGGTGGTCATTTTTCTTTCATTTCTTATTTATCGCCTCATGTGCCTCTTTATTATTTTAATTGCTTAATTTTGAAGTTTTTTCATGAAATTAATTTATTTCACATTATTTGTGGTAATTTTTACATGTCACACAGAGCATTGGGGTGTACAAAGTGGGCACTGAGATTAAAGATGTTACCAAAGAATATTGTCGCATTGAAATGGAAGCAGGCTTGACTTCGAAGACAGGGTTGTCAACTGAACACAGCACTTATACTGAAAGCAGGTCTATTGCGAACTTAACATACAGGCAGCACTGACTGCCTCTCGGGCAGAGTGCTGTGCTATTTCTCACATACAGAATGTACCAAAATTAGAATAGTTAACATAAGAAACATGTAGAAATTACAAGTGAACATAAGAAACATGTAGAATATTCTGGAAATGATAATTGCAAAGAAAAAAGTTTTTGCCAGTGGACGGGATTGAACCGACGCTCTTCAGCACCACAATCAGTGATGCTATCCATTGCGCCATGCCGTCAGTTGGTCAACTTACACTCTCGCGGCATTACACCCTCTCCTGAAAAAACAGTGACCTGCTTTAAATTCCCTTTGAAGCCAGCTGCAATGTCCTGGATCTTGAACTTGTCATGGGTCCTCAGTATGGCAGTTCTGGAGAATCCTTCCCTTCTGCACGATTATCGACGACAGATATTCCTGTTGTGGCTTCATCAGTATCATTACCGTGCTTAGAGTCCTTGAACAAGAAGCCATTTTCGCCTATCTGCTCTTCAGGATCGTAGTAAGGCTTCATGCGCAGGACGTGAACAATGTCTCTTCGTTTTTGTCATTTCGATGATGGCTTATAATCCTCAACTTCGTATGTGACGTTTGACAGGCGGCGAAAAACACGATACGGGCCAAAGTATCGCCTCAATAACTTTTCTAATAGTCCAACTTTCCATACAGGGGTAAAAATCCATACCAGATCTCCTGGGCTGTACACAAGAGGTCGGTGCTTGTCGTTATACCGCTGACGGTCCTTCTCCTGGGTGTCCAGTGTCCATATGCGAACCAGCTGTCTTGCTTCTTCGACCCTGGTGACGAGCTGTTTCACATAGTCATCCCGAGTGTCGTCCAGCTGGAACAGGAACAGCGTATCCATTGTCGTCTTAGCTTCATGGCCATTGAGCTGGAAAAATGGCGTGAAACTTGTAGTGTCTTGTCTTGCGGTATTATAAGCAAATGTCATGACTGGCAGCATTGTATCCCAATCCTTCTGCTCAACATCGACGTACATCGACAGCATAAATGCTAACGTCTTGTTAAAACGTTCTGTAAGATAATTTGTCTGAGGATGGTATGCAGTTGTCATTCTGTGGGCAATGTCTCAATGACTGATGCTTTAAAATAATGTCTTCTACCAAACATTCTGCGATCTCTGGAGCTTTAGCAGTCGGCACAGGTTTGGTGACAGCGTAGCGTGTGAGGTAGTCAGTGCAGACTATTATCCATCGGTTACCGGTTGTAGACTTCCGGAACCTCCCTAAAAGATCAATCCCAACTCGGTGGAATGGAGCTGCTGTAGGTGGAATCAGTACGAGAAGCCCTGGAGCTAATTGCGGTACATGCTTCCGTCTCTGGCACTCTTTACAGTGACTCACATAGTGCTTAACAGATCGTTTGCAATACCTGCGTCTGATTCTGTTTAGGGTCTTCACGAATCCCAGATGACTGAATATTGGAGCATCGTGGAAATACTTGGGAATAGCTGGCTGGAGATGAGCTGGAACAACCAGTAACCATTTTGGGCCCATTGCGTCGTAGTTGCTCTTATGAAATGTCCCGTTTATAAGTTGGAACTCTCCATTGATCGGTTCTCCTTTCTCCAAGACCTCTATCGTTTTTAATAGTGCTGGATCTTCCCGCTATTCAGCTGTAATGTCACCTAATTTAGTGAGAGCTGAAATTTCATTCTCTTATGTTACACTAATGGATTCCTCGAAAGGCAGTCGGCATCCTTGTGTTTGCGCCCGTTCTTGAATACCACTGTAACGTCATACTCTTGAGTCTTAGTGCCCATCTTGCTAGTCGACCTGATGGATCCTTCAAGCTAGTCAGTCAACACAAAGAATGGTGGTCAGTCACGACAGTGAATGGTTTAGCGTATAATTACGGCTGGAACTTGTTGATAGCCCAGATAACTGTGAGACATTCTTCCTCGGTTGTAGAGTAGTTAATCTCGGACTTTGAGAGTACTCTTGATGCATAGGCTATCACTTTTTCAGCACCTTCTTGAACTTATACAAGTGGTGCACCAATCCCATAACCACTTGCGTCTGTGTGAAGTTCAGTTTCCGCATTCTCGTCGTACAAGGCTAGAACTGGTGTGGAAGTTAGAGCCTTCTTAAGTGCCCAGAAAGCGCTTTCTCTTGTCTCATCCCAGTAAAATTTGGCGTCTCCCTGCAGAAGTTCTTGCAATGGACGTGCCTTGTTAGAAAATCCTTTTATCAAACAACAGTAGTATGAGCACAGCCCGAGAAAACTTCTCACATCACGAATGTGCTGAGGAGTTGGAAATTCTGTGACTGCCCTTACTTTATCTGGTTCATGTAAAGGATTTTAAGTTTAGAAGTTCCTCAAACGATTGATTATTTCCCTTTAGATATATGCACATAGATCACAGTAAATGGGAGATTTTTTAGGATTTTTGGTAGGTTAGATAATAATCTCACAAATATTCGTTTACACAAAATGTTTATTGCATTTTTTATACACGTTTACATACACAAACAGATCTATATATATATATATATATATATATATATATATATATATATATATATATATATATATATATATATATATAAACACAGAAAACAGTTCTTTCTTTATTTTTGTTTGGTGTAACTTTATTAATGTTTAGCTTAATTTTTAACTTGTAGCTTAGATCGATATCAGAATCTTTGAGCTCCTTTTCAAGCCAGTAGTTCGAAAGGTACATTAATGGTATGTTTTCACATAGGTAAGAAAATTGGTTACAGTACATTTCAACTACTTTTCAAATAGGTACGCTACATCGCTACACTTTCAGCTACCTGGGTCTGACTACTTTTACAGGAAAAGACGTTAATTTTAGTCTGCAAATACACCTAATGATACCTAAAATCATAAAATAACATACAGATCTCCATGTTTTTCCTGTAAAAGTAGTCTGAAAGTGTAGCGAAGTAGCTTTTATACCTAATTGAGAATGGTAGTTGTAATGTACTGTACTCACTTTTCTTAGCTATATGAGGATTTGTGGGGGCAGTGGTGGGGGAAAGTAATGGTACATCAGCGGTCGGTCAATTAGCCAAGTGCGCAGGCCTGGGGGTGGGGGTTGTACCCAGGTAGCGAAATCGTACCCTGACGCCATATGCTCATTGCCCTACTAATACTTTCTTTTTCTTCTGGCTTGCTTTTATTCCGGGATTCTGGGCCTCAAACTTGGGAATGTCCTGGAGTATGATTGGGAACTCTATACCTGTAAAATTGTAGCCACCAGGAATTTCACCTTTGGGTACTTTAGATGTACTTGTGCGTTCTGGATGATGCTTTTAATAGCTGCTGGTATGTAAATTTATTTTGAGACCCTAATAAACTTTTTACTATCGACAAACACTTCACAGTTAACCAGTAATCTGTGTTTGTGATTGGAACTCTTCTCATTGTCAATGGCAGGATCGTCACATTATATACAGCAAATAACTTCCCAAAAATTCTGTATTACGTGTACCTGTCGGAACGACTTCCTCAATTTGCAGCTTAGATCTTCCACAGTCAATGATAGCTTGGGATGCTTGAAGGAAAACCCATCCGAGGATGATATTATGACTTCATTCTGCTAAAACGACAAATTCAAACGGCGGGATCCTGTTGTTTATGGTTTTTCTTGCCACACAAGTTGCTGCTGGTAGGACGTACTTTCCATTTGCGACCTTCAGCACAGTTGCTCCCGTATCACAAAACATTGTCTTCTTTAGTATCTGACAATACAGAGAAAGAAGCTCCTGAATCAACCAGTGCCCGGGCAGTTGGTTGTGGCGGCTTCGGCCGATTCATAGGCTGTCGCTTGGCGGCTGGAGCGTAAGTCATTGTAGGGTGAGGCCATTATTCACGTCTGGTGCAACTGGTGGGGCGGACATGTGCTAATGTGGGAAATACCTCTTCCTCAGTGGCGTAGGCTTCCTCATGATTTACAGTGCTTACATCCATGGCCATAATCTGATGCTCGTTTGGCACAACAGTCCCAGCTGCCATAAACTGTTGTAATTCTTCTCTCACAGTTTGTTGTGTGAGAAAAGCAAAGTCATGTTGGTCTTTCACAACGCCCATAGGGACTACATTGGGGAGTCTGTCATACTTCTTTCGTCCAACCCTCTTCTGTTGCATCTCTTCAATCTGCTGGCACCACTTGATGAACTCTTCCATCGTAGAGACGTCTTTTATAAAAAGAGCTTCATACGTGTCTTCTGCAATGCCCTTCATCAGGTGTGTCATTTTTTCAGCCTCAGTCATATCCGGGTTAACTATATTACATAGGGCCAAAACATTCTGTACGTATGACTGTGTCGGCTCACCATGTTGTTGGGCGCGGTTCTTCAGTTGTTCTTCCGCCAAGTGGATTTGTCGCTGGCGGTCTCCAAACATCTTCTTAAGTTCTGTCTGGAACATTTCCCAGTGTTTCAGCTTCTATTTGTTGTTTTCAAATCATTGCTGACCTTTTTGAGGAAATGCATACTGTAAACCATCAGCTGTTTATTATTTTTCAAACTTCTATCAGTTTCGGTTATAAACTATCTGCATGGAAGACTATTAAATAAAAATACAGAAACAGAATTGTACACAATCTGAAGTAAAATACATAATATAACCCAGTAGTTTCATATAGTAAGTACATACGAACTCGACAGACTGATTAAACAGGTGCATTATATGCCTCCTTTTGCATACTGGCATGCATGTCACACAAAAATAAATAAGATGTCACTAGGCATCAAGTCTTGATTAAAAACATAAAAGCAATGCCAGGCTGTGTGATGGTGAACCAAGGTCTATTACAAGAGAACCGAACACAACTATTGAACATATCAGTCAATGAGATAAAATTAGCGATGATCAAAGTATACATGTTGTGTAAATGATATATCTTAGGCAACTGTCATAGGTTATATTTTTGACAAGGTGTCATGGCGACATGTTACAGAAAGCAGTATGTAAACATTACGAAAATAACAGGATGGCTTATGAAAACAATAAAAATGTGTAACAACAACAATTATCTCTCAAAGTATAAAAGTAAGTGAACAAAGTATACATCAAAGACCTAATGTTAGGAAATAAAGCAAATCTAACCCAATAACAGGATCGTAAAATTGTAATTAGTTTATGTAGAGGTAGGCCAGAGGCTGCCAATGAGCATTATAATACGTATGGATACATCTTTCAATGAACAAGATCTGACATATTATGAATAAAGTAACATTAAATGAAGTAAACAAGTAAACCTTATGCTACGTAACGTAATAGCTAAAGCATAAAAGCGACAGGGTGACACAATTACATAGTTCAGGGTGTACGCGATTACATTAAATATGGATATAGCATCCAGTCATATAAAAATGTAATACAATTATGTCAGAAAATAAGTGCCTTAATTTGGCATGTAGATCTTAAGCATGTAGTACACACGATTAAGTGTATATGACCATTATGTATTGGCACATATCTAACAGAACAGAGGTACATACATAGGAAGATTTATTAAGATAGTGTGTAATTAACCATAGTGTTGCCATAATATAGCAGTAGGGATGTATGACGATACAAATGTATACACATCCGGTCGTAGATTTTGTTGCCTAGTCTTTGGTTAGGAACAGCGTTTCCATAGTTTATACTTGTCACTGGACTGTTCAGTGAGAAGCTTTGGCCAAGTGCTAAGTTGTACTTCCTCTGCCGGCCACTGTCCAATGCCAACAGAACACTCTCAGTCACGTGGTAGCACCGGTTGGCGGTCACTATGGAAGGACCAGGCATTGCATGCGAAGATAGTGTAACGGCTGAGAGCAGGCTTTACTGGCGTCTTTTCTTTGCCCTCCATATCGCTAATTTCTGTTTTTTTTCCGAGCGTCTATTTGGGAGAAATTGATAACTATCGTCCATACATACACCGCGATGCAGTTAAGGTAAGCACGTTTATGTTTTTACTTGCCCTCACTAATCACATGGAATACATAACCCAACACCCTTCCTTGTTCACACCACTAAAATTTCGCACAATCCTCACCTTTTTCCATATAAATTGCTTTTCACTAACACCTTTATTAGACAAATTTTTTTTATTTTCACATATTGTCTTTTCCTTCATATACAGTATACGGTCACAGTGTTTCAACGATGTTTATCACCCTAACGTTTTTTCTTCTACCTTACGATTTCTAATAAACCTTAACTGTACCTTTACCAATAATACAGAAATTCCTAACCCAACTAACAAGAAAAATTAATTACTTTTGAGAGGTAGCGGGAAATTTGCTACAACATTTATTAATTTATGTTTCATATTTTCCTCTCTGGTGGGATTCTTTCACTGTGTATTTAGTTTTCTTATGCTTTATGGCCTTTATTACTGTGGGAACATTTATGTTTATTTAATTTCTTCATAGTTTGTACTTATGAATTCGTTCCTGTAACTTGGCCAAGGTGAGACAGGTGCTCTCAGGGATGGAGCTGGCAAGCGCGTCCCGTTGCGTGTTGGAAAGGTGTGAGCGCTGGGTTTTTCTGTGCTCCTTAAGCCGCTTACGAGCGAGCAGTCGAAAACCCGCTTTTAAAGTAGCATATGAAGAGCTCTCGAGTGGGCAGCCTTCAGGGAAAATTTGCTGCTAACCTATCCTGAAGAACTGTGCTGTGGGTCCGCGGCTGGACAGAGCCACTTGAGACCGTTTTCGAGTGGGCACAGCTGTGCCTTAACAGCGTCCCTTGGCGGGAGACGCCGCTGCCGTGCGATTCTGAATGTACGGGAACGCCCTGTGTGGAGTGGTTTCATGGGAATACGGCTTAGGATTTATATTTTTCCGTGTGACGATATGACTGGGACGTTCCGCCATCGCGCAACACGGGGTTTGGCCCCAGTGAGCAAAACATTTGACATCCTAGGGAATATTTTTGTGCCGGCCGCGGTGGCCGAAGGGACTGAGGCGCTCCAGTCACGGTCTGCACGGCCACTACGGTCGGGGGTTCGAATCCCCCCTCGGGCATGGATATTTGTGCCGTCCTTAGTATAAGGTAGTTGATAAGTAGTTTGTAAGTTTAGGGACTAATAACCCCGTAGTTAAGTCCCATACACTTAACAAACATTTGAACATTTGAAAATTTGTGAAAAGTTGAAGCTGTCACACCTGACTTTAGTACGGACTGTGGGAATTTTGCTAGTAGGAGGAGCCTCCTGGTCGTTGGCCAAGAATCGCTTCCTGATGCTTAGTTGTATTTTTGCAAGGGAGTTTTGACATTTGTCAAACTCGCCTCGCCTTTTCATTGGCGGGAGCCTTAGAGAAATGTGGAGATTGGCGCGGCGTATGGAGAGGGGCGTGTCGGAGGAACACTTGCCGTCTGCTGCGGAGATGCATAGGGGTGTCCAGTGAGCGTCTGGGAGAGGGAGTCCCTCGCCAGGAGCGCCTCGCGTGAACAGGGCTAGGTTTTCGAGTGGGAGCGTCCGCCGCACGGAGCTCTGTTTCGGTGACTGATTTTATACTTGTGTTCTGCTGTGGTGTTCGCAGCCAGACCCAGCGGTCTTGTTATATTTCGAGGTTTAGCTGTCCTGTGGAGACGCCCGAGTGCGCCTGCAGTTGACCTCAACATTCGTTTTCGAAAGGCTCTGTGAGAGGGTCTGCACTCTGCGGATTGGGAATAGTTTATGAGATTAATTTACAAGTGAGTGTTGTGAACTTGCATTCATTCATTTTGTTTTTGTTTAAATATTTGTCAGATTTTAGATATGTTCTGGATAGGATGTTGTTATTGGAGGAAATGAATGTTAGCGTACTTGGTATTGCATACACAATCTGATAACTTGTGCCCTTGTGTGTTCAACTCAAGCAGCCGCATTTTAAAGGCTACGTCGAAGCTTTGGAGGCTGTGTCGCGAGACTTATAAATATTATGGATTGTGGAATCCAGCGCGTACACGCGTCGGTTATTCTTACAGCTTTGTCGATTCCATCTCCAACAGCAGCCATGCCTTCATCTGATCTATCCAGCTGATTGGTGTCGGGTAATGTACTGCACTGCGACAGCATAGGGAACCTATTTACTGCTCCATAATCTATCAGATTTTGATTCTGGAGACTAGCCCTTGCTATTCTTCGTGGGGAACTTTGTAGTTTACTTTTTCTTATTATATTTAATTCCTAGTAGATATAGTATTTTATTAACTTCTCCTGTCTGCCATCACCCCGCATCTATATAGCCAGTCAAGTTAGTAATTTGTAAAGAAATTGTGAGTGTTGTGAACATGCGTTCATTCATTTTGTTTTTGTTTAAATATTTGCCAGATTTTAGATATGTTCTGGATAGGATGTTGTTATTGGAGGCAATAAATGTTTATAAAATGCCATTCTCCCCTTTCATTTAACTTCACGCCTATCATTGTTTTGGAGCGGTCTTAAATATTAATATATTAATTTGGGAGAGTAATTGAAATATTGTGTACAAAAATATCACTTGACCATATGACAGTAGTCGGTCAATCATATATTATTTTCCAAATTTTGCATAAATATGGTGGCGACCCGAAAGATAAACGAAGTTATGAAGTTCGAGTTTAATTAGTCGAAAATCATAACATAAAAGAACCCCTCTCCCCCCCCCCCCCGCCGTTTTACAATTGGCGAACCCTGACATAGGATCTTCAAACAACTGGATACTCTGTGTGCGGTCAATGGTGATATCTTTTGCATATCAGGTCATTGCACTTACTTTTTAATTAATTATAAATTATATGTGCGCAATGCGTAATTAATTATTTTTTCAGCATTCAGGCCTGTATGTGGTTTCTGCACCACGTTCGCCGGTGATTGTCACAACGTTGTTTGTGTCGTCGTTGTTTTTGATGGGAAATTTCACGACATTCGTGTCCGTCATTTTATGTCCATGAGTTATCATGTATATTAGTTTTGTCACTCAGGAATAAACATTGTATATCGAGTAGAAACTGTGAGAATCAGTGACGTTACTATGGGGAGGGGGATGAGGGGGATAAACCCCCCCCCCCCAAAACCCGAAAAAAAGAAAAAAAGAAAAAAAAATAACAAAAGAAAAAAGAAATCGTATATCAGCAATCTGGTAAAGGTAAAGATTGGAAACTTGGGGTGTTTTACCATAAACTTTCATTGGATGGGAGTGAATTAGTTTCTTCAACAGGAGTGGTAGATGGTAGTCTGTCTGGAAACTGACTAAAATTTTGCTCGCCAAGCAGATCTATCCCCCCCCCCCCAAAGCCAAGTCCTAGTTACGCCACTGGTGAGGATGTATTTACTTTGTTTCATTTGTTTATTTGTATGCTTACGAGAAGTAAAGCAAAGTTTTTAAATTGCAATATTGTTGTCAGTGATAGCGTCAACATGTCAGACCCGGATCACAATTCCGAGCAATCCGACAGAGGAAACAGTAGTGAAGGACGTAAGAAACGCAATTTAACCAGAAGATCGCATTCTGCTTCGAAAGAAATGGGTGATAGGCAGAAAGCAATGAACGATTCTAGCGATAGTGAAACAAACAGGGCACAGGCCCACAACAGTAAAAGACTGCACGTTCACATTGATGAAGGGACATCACGCAGTGCATTTGATGATAGGCATCAATCTAGGTCTGCAACCCCAGGCGGGAACAATGATGGATTACAGATGGGTCATTTGATGAGGTTTTTGCATGAGCAGGAAAGAAAGTGCGAGGATCAAGAAAGGGAAAGAAAGCGTGAGGCAGAGAACTTAATCTTTAGCATACAGAAGGTTAGGGAAGATATTAGGAACACCGAAAGGGGACTTAGAGAGGAGATAGCGGAGTATCGGCAGGAACTTGGTGCTATCGGAAAGGTAGCTGAAAAAGCCAATACTCTTGCTATTGATGCATACAGAGACGCCAGGGTTGCGCGGTATGAAGCAGCTGGCGCCAAGAAAACAGCCGAGCTCGCGAAACGAATGGCAGTAAAGTCAAGTATACGTTAGCGGCGGAAAAATACCACTTCCGTTTTGGACCAGAGACTATACACAGCAAGGATAGAATCTTTGGCACGATGTGACAGGCGCAATTTTAAATTGGGCTTATTCAGAAAATGTGAACTTTAAACATTAAGAATGCAATTATGATGCCTTTAAGAGTAATCACGAAAACGCTTACCTTATAAATATATAGTAGTTTGTAGCAAATTAACAACATAACTTTTCAAGTGTAGGTATAAGTAATCCAAAGCACCTTTTCTTCACTCATGTCGTTGTAGCGGAATGGATAGTGTTGTGGATTCGTAATTTGTATTATGTATAGGTGTACGTTCGAATCGTATCCGCACCCAATATTTTTTTTCGTCTTTACCTTTCTAAATGAACTTCTCTGATTGTATTAAAAATTAGTCCTACTTTTCTGTCTTTTATTTACATTTAAAACTGATTAGAAAACAAAGGTCGAAACAGTTATTTGGATAGTAATTTCCGAATATGTGACGATTTCCGAATGTCTGTTTAGGGGAATACTGTCCTAATAACAAATCACTGTAAATGTACCGTAATAATATTTTCGGATGGGTAATATCACTTAACAAAGTACACAGAGAAGGATAAATATTTCTGTATTTGAGACTTGGCAGTAGACATTATTCATTCGTAGGGTCATTAATAAAGAAAACGTTGATACCCTAACACAGGTTTGTTTGTGTAATGTGATAATACAAATATTTTATAAGCAGCTTCTTATTCACTGTGCATTAAAATGTTTTATTGTGGGTACAGGGTAAATACAATCCAAACAATCTCTTGGTATCGTCAATTATAAGATAAATAACGGTCGCAGCTAGGGTTGCCAGATCTCCGGGCGCCGCCCAGAGTGCCCGGGTTTGGAATGAATTCTCCGGGTCTACGGGCCAATGACTTTCATCTCCGGGCTTGAATGTAAACATCATCTTAACTTTTTTTTTACGACGCTTTTTAAGTACTATGCTCATGTAGCGACGATCTACATCGAACTTAACGTAAACTAAGGACGAACACAACATCCATGCCCTAGGGGGGGGGGATTCGAACCTCTGGCGGGAGCAGCCTCGCGCACCGTGGCAAGACGCCTCAGTGCGCTCGGCCATTCCCGGCCGGCTCCTCTCTAGTAATTACGAATAACTTTATATAAATGTCAATTTCTTATTGCAACAAAACGCCAATTTTCTATTCTTCCTCTGAAAACTTTTCATTGTTGCGGCGGTAGTAATCGGCTAGCACATTATTAAGCAAACACTGTTGCTGCAACATGTCAACTGGCGACGTCTATTATTTGTGTTCGTTCGTTCATTGTTTGTTATCAATGTATCGGAAATTTTTGGAATAGTCGGATCGTGTGTGAACAGACAAGCTTACATTAACTCAGATTAGTGAGTAATAACAGTGAAATGAGGAGACGATATCTAAGTTCGTTCCGTGAAGAATGGTTGCTGGAATAAAATTATAAAGAGTGGCTACAAAAAGTCGATACTGATGAGTGTATGTCTAAGTGCAGAATATGCAATATCTCATTTACTGTTAAGTACGACGGAGTGAAAGCTGTGAATAAACATTTACGATCAGAAAGACACAAAGCGAATATTACCACACAAAAGAAGAATCAGTCGCTTCTTAAATTCTTGCCGAAACAATTTTCTGCAGAAGACGGCAAAGTTACTGTAACGGAATTAACTTTGACTTACCATGGTATGAAACACCACCATTTTTACAATGCTCAAGATTGTGGTAATAAGCTGTATCCTTATGTTTTTAGAGATACCTCAGTGGCAACGAAAGTAAGATGCGGCCGAACAAAAAGCGAGGCATTAGTAAAAAATGTGCTTCTGTCTTATGCTAAAGAGAGGATACTAAGCGAATTAAAGCAAAATGTCCCGTTTTCATTATGTATTGTTTTTATTTATTTATTTATTTATTTTTTAGAATTTACGTGTAATCCTGGTTGTGGGGGGATTTGGTCGCTGTTAAGGGGAGGGGGGCACGTCTGGTCTCCGGGCCTGCCTCGAGTTCAATCTGGCAACCCTAGTCGCAGCTACTGGAGCTTCAAGATACTGAGAAACACAGATGTTTAAAGACGTTTCCCAAGTTCTTATCTATTGTACATTTTAATCTTTTATGGCAGTTTGTTGACATGTTGTCTGATGACATCTGTCTCGAGTCAGACGTTTCGCCCCATTATGAGCTGCTGACATTGCCCAAGTTTCACCCTCCAAGAGCAATGAAGTATAAAATTTCAACAGTGCCAGCCAATGTGAATCTAAATTGGTGGTAGCGAAACGTAAGTTGTAAAATCAAACAAACGTTGGCTGAAAACTCCTAGGTGGAAGCCAGCAGAGCCTATGTACAACATAGATTGTGGCTGGGTACACGATTTAAGGAACGTTATTATTGAATATTTATTTTAAAAAAATAAGTAGTTGAACAGTCACTGAAAGATACGTACTGTCTGTGAAACAGTTATTTTTCACTCGGACAGGGAAGAAAATTACGTAATATCTAAAGAAACACCAAGCTATTTCGCGAGTAATGAACAGACTGAAGTAAACACTACCCAAGTGTCAACACAAAATAGCCCGATCGTCTGCTTTGTTTTCATTCTGAGCTGCCACTTTGCGTTGCTTGTAGCCTACTCAAAGATCTTGAGACACAGATACTATACTTCTGACTGCGAAATTAAAGGCACTTCCGGTTGGTATTTTTCCGCCGCTAACGTCATGTGTAAAGTCACACACTGAGATTGTCCAAGTAAAAAATGTTTTAAGCTCGTTGCGTGAGCAGGGTAAGCAGGTGGTAGCTGAGACGCAGGAAAAAATCAGAGAGACATCCAAGGCTGTTGTCGAGGTGTCATCGAAGCAAGCGGAGTTGGAAACGGTAAAAGAGGCACAAGCAAACCTCACAACCTGTCAGCAAGCGTTGGCCCGCGAATTAAAGAAAACACGCGATGAGGTGCAAAGCATCAAAACATCATCGACAGCCACTACGCATACGGCCAGAGTGGAGGAATCGAATAGTATTCTTCCTCACGCCAGGCGGTCGTCCGAAGACAGGACATATGACAACAGCAGTCATGTGGAGGGTCGTAGGAGCGACGTAAGAGAAAATTATATTGCACGGGAGGAAAACTGTCGTTGTGCAATAGAAGAGGTACCGGAAGACAACTGTTGTCGTCTCAGGCGTACCGATTCGAGGGTGCCAGTGTCAGCGGACTCTGACAGGTACGCGCCAGCTGTGTCAAGTCGGCATGACGTGAGACAGTTCGGAGCGACACCGTATAACGGGGGAGCACCTGCATATGGCGGGTTTGATTTAAAACATTACCTCTCGGTACACACGTTCCAGGTGTACAAAGAGACGGGGCACCCGAAAACCTTTATCGCGCAGTTCGATAAAGTATTGCCTGCAGAGTGGCCACTGATGTATCGGTTAGAGTTTATCTATGGACACATGCAAGGGGGCTTCACAGAGCACATGCGATCGGTCACAGATTCGTGTCAATCTTACGAGGAGCTTAGGCCAAAATTTCTGTCGTCTTATTGGACTGCACAGAAACAAGAAAGAGTGAGAGACGAAATTGCATTAGGTCGTGATATGGAGAGTTCCCGATTGAAAGATCCGATAAAAATCTTCGATTCTCTAGTTAATAAGAATAGGTGCTTGGACAGGCCGTTCTGTGATAGAGAACTAATGAAAAATTGTTTCCTGAAACTGCCTGATACATACCAGAGAAGTATGATTGGCACGTGCGATGGGACAATTGTTCAAATGTTCAAATGTTTGTAGAGTCTATGGGACTTAACTACAGGGTCATCAGTCCCTAAACTTACAAACTACTTATGAACTACTTACAACTAAGGACGGCACAAATATCCAAGCCCGAGGGGGGATTCGAACCTCCGACCGTAGTGGCCGTGCAGACCGTGACTGGAGCGCCTCAGTCCCCTCGGTCACCGCGGCCGGCGGGGACAATTGATCAGTTCATATCCGCGCTTGGTGAAGTTAATTATTTAGAGGCCAGAAAGATGTGTCACACTCGCGATAACCGAGGGGGGAACTCTCCACAGAACCAATGGAACGAGAGTAACTCTGTAGAAAATAATTCCGATCGCGAGCACGATAGGAACGGCCAAGGAAACTGGAAGAATAACAGTAACTGGCGAAATAACAAGAGCCCGTCCAACGGTAACTGGCGAAACGGAGGGAATAATAATAACTGGAATCAGCAGCGTGGGCAGCAGTTTCACAGTAGAAACAATGGGAACGCCTGGGGAAACCAGAGAGCACCTAGTCCACAAAGAGGAATGGAAATTGTGGAGATAAGCGGACCTCAACCTTCCACTAGCCAGGCCACCGCTAGTGGCAGTAATAACCGCCAATGACGGGTTACTGCTGCGGATCGCGCGCCTAACATATCCGCAGAACCTTTCGGAGAATGCGCGCTTACTGATGTATGTGTGTTTCCAACACCCGAAAATCAACCACGTGGGATATGTACTGTACGACTTGGAAACACGCTTCAGCTTTTATATGAAGATATCCGTGAAATATTAAAGGACGAAAAACCGATTGTTGTCAGGAAGGAAGTCCATCCATGTTGTCAGTCATGATCGGCAACATTGACAGCGGAAGCCAGATCTCGGTTATTTCAGAGTCTGCTTTCCAACGCTTCATCGGGGACCATTCGTGGCCGACTCTAAAAATGAAGAACGCCAAAGTTAGGGGGGGCTATCATCGGCAAGCAAGCCGACGTTCATTTGCAGAGTCACATGATATTGAGCTGTCAAGGTCATGAGTGGGATCTGGTTCTAGCAGTAGCACCAATGCTGGCGATAGACCTATTACTAGGAATGAATTTCCTAAATGACAATAAAGTGATTATCGATGTCGGTCGTGGGGAACTCATTTTAAATAAAGATGGTAGAACCACGATATATTTCACGGAGCAGATAACAAGAGTAGAAGTTCCTACAGAATGCCTGCAATTATCTCAGACGATCGGTCGGGAATATGGATAATTAAAACCCACAAGAAAACACAATCTGGGTTCCGAGAAATACCAAATCGTACATGAAGAGGTCTTGAGCGCAATACAAGGTGTTGCTCAATTCCAGAAATATATTACTCCCGTAGTACGCTACGAACTTACGTCGATTCTAACAGAAAATACCGAGGTGTTCTACCCAAAAACAGGGGCAATTAAAAATTTTATTTACTCCTTCACGGTAAAACCACGTAGAAAGTTTACGGTCCCTCTGTACTCGATACCGGCGGCGCATTGTGACGCAGTCTGGAAGGAGTTAGCTCGCATGGAAGACAGGTCAGTGCGCCTTGTACTGGACTCCAGACAAGTAAACACGATTATTGAGCCCGAGGCCGGTAGGCCGGAGAAGCTTGAGGAGTTGTTGCAGAATTACCATGGAGCAAAAGTTTTCACAACCCTCTGTTTCTGGCAAATCATCTTGGATCCCGAAAGCAGACAATACACAGCTTTCGTTGTATTTGGGACATGTTATAGGTTCAGGAGGTTACCTTTTGGCCTTAACGTGTCCTGTTCAGCCTTTATAAGAGGTTTAGATAAGGTATTACCCGCGTCTGTTAAGAGCAGAATAACGATCTTCGTTGACGATCTCCTCATTGCAGAACCTGACTGGAAACAGCATAACTGTGTTGTACACGAAGTGCTTAGAGCCTTTCGGCAATGTGGAGTAACCGTCAACATACAGACGACTTATGTCGGTACTTCTAAGGTAAAATACCTCGGGCTATTACATCGATGGAAGGAATTGCTCCGGAGATAGAAGCCATTGCAAAAATCCCAACTCCTAAAACTAAGCGTCAACTTAGTGGTTTTTTGGGTGTTGTGAATTTTTATAAGAGGTTTATCTTTATCCAGAAGCTTGCGGCGCCACGTTTATGTTGCTTAACGGCAAAAATCACTCCTTGGGAATGGGATGGTGTGGCAGAGGGAGAGTTTCGTAGCTTGAAGGATGCTTTGGTTACTGCTCCGATACTGTCACATCCGAACTTTGCCGAGGAGATGTGCATGCTGACGGACAGTTCCTACACAGGTCTCGGAATAATGATTTTCCAAAGGGATATGGAGGCAGACAATATGGTACATAAAACCATCGCGTTTGGCAGCCGTATTTTGAATAAGTGCCAGCTGTCACCAGTGCCACATCGTAAAAAGCGCTAAGCTGCCGGACTCAGTCTTGTTGATTTGACAGTGTAGTTACCACTGACCACAGTTCAGTCAGCAGCCAGCCGCCTTTATTAGAGTACTAGGCTTCTTAAAAGTTGATTATTTAATTTTCTACTTTCTGCAGTTAATTGTATCGATAGGATGGATAGGATGTGTGCCTGCTGTGTGTGGACGCAGGACGAGTTGGCCGCAGTTCGCGAACAGCTGAGCGTGCTGTTGTCTATGACCAGCCGTCTTCAGGCTGCTGTCTCGGGGTGCAGCGATGGTGGGGAGTCTGGTGCGTCGAGTGGGACACCTCAGGTGTCTCACGCTTCACTCTCTGTCCCTGCTACCGAGGCACCTTCAGGTGTACCAGACGTCGTCGAGCCTACTTCTCCACAAGGGGAGTGGCGGGTTGTACGGCGTTCGCGTCGCTCGAGGCGGAAGGCCAATGTGGAGGCTGGACATCCGTCCTTGCCCGTTCGTCCTGTTAGTGAACGTTATGGCCACTCCTTCAGCAGGGTCCGAGCAGGTGCACGGGGGGAGGGGATTATTAGTATTGGGAGCTCCAATGTGAGGTGCGTGATGGAGCCCCTTAGGCAGATAGCGTCAAGATCTGGAAGGTATTCCAACGTGCACTCCGTGTGTCTGTCGGGGGGCCTCATCCGAGATGTGGAGGCGGCCTTGCCGGCGGCTATCGAGGGTGCGGGGTGCAGTCGACTGTAAGTCGTGGCTCACATCGGCACCAATGACGCTTGTCGCTTGGGTTCTAAGGACATCCTCAGGTCCTACGAGCGGCTGGCGGAATTGGTGAAGGCTGCTGCCTTTGCACGCGAGGTGCAAGCAGAGCTGTCGATTTGTAGCATTGTTCCCAGAGTTGATCGGGGTCCTTTGGTTTGGAGCCGAGTGGAGGGTCTGAACCAGAGGCTTCGCCGACTCTGTGATAGTCATGGCTGCAGATTTCTGGATCTGCGTTATCGGGTGGGGAATTGTAGGGTGCCCCTAGATAGATCAGGGATGCACTACACTAAGGAGGCGGCTACTCGGGTAGCAGAGTACTTGTGGAGTGCACATGGGGTTTTTTTAGGCTAGCCGCTAACTCTGATGAGCACTCGCCTGTCAGCATTCAAACAGCGAATTCGGGCCACGTTCGGAACAAAAATTCGAACATAAAAATATTAGCCGCGAACTTACAGAGTATTAGAAACAAAGTTCCCGTATTTGCAGCACTGCATGGAAGTTATTGCGCTCAGATAGTTTTAGGCACCGAAAGCTGGCTAAATGATGATGTGGCAACTTCAGAAATATTTAGCGAGGCGTGGAATGTATATCGGAAAGATAGATCTGATACAACTGGAGGAGGAGTGTTCATCGCTGTGGACAAAGATATTGTTTCTACTGAGATCGAGGTTGAAAGTAATTGTGAAGTTATCTGGGTACGTATAACAGGTCTAAAAGAAGTAAAGTTAATACTTGGGTGTTTTTACCGGTCCCCCCTGTGCTGCTGTAGCAGTTTTAGAATCATTCAAGGAAAGTCTACACCAGGTAGTGCATAGGTATCCGGGCTATGTAATATTAGTCGGAGCAGACTTCAACCTTAAGAGTATAGATTGGGACCTGGCTAGTTACATTTCTAGACCTTATAGCCACAAACAGGCCTGACCTTATTAACGATGTCTTTGTAGAGACAGGAATTAGTGATCATGATATCGTCATAGTGTCGATGGTGACCAAAGTTCATAAACCAATCAAGAAGGCTAGGAGAGTTTTATTTATTTATTTATTTATTTATTTTTTTTTTTTTTTGTTGGGAAGAGCCGACAAGCAAATGTTACGATCGCACTTAGAAAATGAATGGGCATCGTTTAATTCTGGGACTATGGATGTAGAGGAATTGTGGACTAAATTTAAGTGCATTGTTAATAAAGGGTTGGAGAAATATGTGCCAGTAAAGACGATTAAGGATGGAAAAGATCCACCGTGGTATAATAATAATAATGTTAGAAAGCTGCTGAGAAAGCAAAGGCTGTTGCACTATCGATTCAAAAAAGAACTCGCAAATGATGACAGGGAAAAGTTAGTAGAGATTCGTGCGTCTATAAAAAGATCGATGCGTGAAGCATACAATAATTATCACAGCCATACCTTAGCAAAAGATCTTTCCGAGAACCCGAAAAAATTCTGGTCCTATGTAAAATCGATAAGCGGGTCAAAGCCCACTGTCCAGTCACTTGTTGATCATTCCGGGGCAGTAATAGAAGAAAGCAAACGGAAAGCTGAAGTTCTAAATTTAACCTTTAAAAAATCTTTCACGCAGGAGGACCGCACAAATGTACCATCATGTGGTCAACGTATGGGGGACATAGCAATAGGTATTTCCGGTGTAGAGAAGCAGCTGAGAGAGCTAAATACGAAAAAGTCTGCTGGTCCGGATGGAATACCAGTTCGGTTTTACAAAGACTATTCTGCGGAGTTGGTCCCCTACTTAGCTTGCATTTATAGCGAATCTTTAATTCAGCGCAAAGTTTCTAGTGATTGGAAAAAAGCGCAGGTGACTCCCGTGTATAAGAAAGGAAAGAGAACTGACCCATACAATTACAGGCCAATATCGTTGTCATCAGTTTCATATAGAATTTTGGAGCATATTCTCAGTTCGAATATAGTAAATTTCCTTGAAACGGAAAAGCTTCTTTCCATGAATCAGCACGGGTTTAGGAAACATCGTTCATGTGAAACTCAGCTTGCCCTTTTCTCACATGACATCTTGCGAGCCAAGGACGAAGGGCAACAGGCGGATTGTGTTTTTCTCGACTTCAAAAAGGCGTTCGACGCGGTGCCACACTGAAGACTGCTAACTAAGATACGAGCTTATGGAATAGGTTCACAGATTTGTGACTGGCTGCAAGACTTCCTAAGTAATAGAACGCAGAACGTTGTTCTCGACGGCGAGTGTTCATCAGGGACGGGTGTATCGTCAGGCGTGCCCCAGGGGAATGTGATAGGACCGCTATTATTTTCTATCTATATAAATGATCTGATGGACAGAGTAAGTTGTAATTTGCGGCTGTTTGCTGATGATGCTGTGGTGTATGGGAGGGTGTCGTCTGTAACTGACTGTAATAGCATACAGGATGACTTAGACAAAATTTCTAGTTGGTGCGAAGATTGGCAGCTAGCTCTCAATGTAGAAAAATGTAAGGTGATGCACATGAGTAGAAAAAACAATCCCATAATGTTCGAATACAGCATTAGTAGTGAGCTACTTGATGCTGCAGCGTCGTTCAAATATCTAGGCGTAACATTGCAGAGCGATATGAAATGGAACGAGCATGTAAGGACAGTTGTGAGTAAGGCGGACAGCCGACTTCGGTTTATTGGGAGAATTTTGGGAAGATGTACTTCACCTGTAAAGGAGACCGCGTATAAAACGCTTGTACGACCACGTCTTGAGTATTGCTCAAGTATTTGGGACCCGCAGCAGATCAGTTTAAAGGAAGACATAGAGGCGGTTCAGAGACGTTCAGCTAGATTTGTTACCGGTAGGTTCGACCAATGCGCGAGTGTCACGGAAATGCTCCGGCAACTCAATTGGGGATCGCTGGAAGAAAGACGACGTTCTTTTCGTGAATTTCTGTTAAGTAAATTTAGAGGGCCGGAATTTGAAGCTGAGTGTAGTACGATCTTGCTGCCTCCTACTTACATTTCGCGTAAAGATCACAAAGACAAGATAAGAGAAATTAGGGTTCGTACGGAGGCATATAGGCATTATTTTTTTCCTCGTTCAATTTGGGAGTGGAATAGGAAAGGAAATGCCTAGTAGTGGTACAGTGTACCCTCCGCCACGCACCTTACGGTGAATTGCGGAGTATGTATGTAGATGTAGATGTAGAAGGCGGAAAGAAACTATTCTGTAACAGAATTAGAAACCCTCGCCGTTGTGTGGGGGTTCGAAAAATTCCGATATTTTCTGCATGGACATAAGACTAGAGTCTTTACAGACCATAAAGACCTAGAATTCATCATGACTGCCAAAATAAGAAATAAAAGGGTATCGTCGCTAACGGAGTACGAGTTCACCATCGAACACGTCCCTGGTGTGGAGAACATCATTGCTGATGCCTTATCAAGGTCGCCGGTGGGGTGTGATCAGCTCGGTCAGCAACCGCTTGAGAAAGAGCATTATAGTTTATACTATATGCGTCAGGTCGCCTTCGAGAACTATGTTTCTATGACACTGGGGGACTTAGTTAGAGAGCAGGACAAAGATCTAGTCTTACGGACAAAGTACGTATGCGGGACAGAAATTTTCCAAACATCAGGAAATACTATTTATTAAGGAAGGGTGTTCTGTTCTATTCGGCTGGGGGTGATGATGCGCCGTGGCGTGTCTGCATCCTAGAGAATTTAATTAACAAGGTCATCTGGCACACGCACCTGTCTTACGGGCATTTCGGTCCACGAAAATGCTATTTAAAGCTTCGGAAATTATGTCAATTTAAGGACATGGAGAGGAGGATACGCCGGGTACTTCCTGTCTGCAAACCGTGCCAACGCGCCAAACATTGTACAGTTGGTACACAGGTTCCAATGTATCCAATAATCCCGAGACGACTGCGGCAAATCGCAAGTAACTAAAATTGTTCAAATATGTATATTGTGCTTTTAAAAGAAACAATCTATTATGATTACAATTCAGTTTGTAAATTTGTAAAGTTTCTTAAACAGAAAAATATATTAAGGCTAGGATATTTATGTGTATTTCATGTATATTATTGTGTTGTATGAAATGTAATTATTTATGTATCTATGTGCAGAAGGTCAGTCGGTGGAGTGCATACTAGCAGATGTGCTGCAGACGATGAGTTGGGGTATCCTCTAACGGCCGGGAGTCGCACCGCGACCGGGCAAATTGTCTGGGAAGACAGTGCTCTGGCGCCTGGGCCAGCTGAGCACGGCAGCGATGTCGAGGCAAGCGCTGGTATGCGGTCACCGGCACGCCAGCCCGCACTCGTGACCTCGGGCGCTGGCTGCCGGATCTACCCACGTGCTGAAGGGTCGCCCGCCTGTGTTTGTATAGCCGCTGCCGACTGCCACAGACTGCGTGGCGCCACGAGAGTCATTGTGCAGCGTCCAGGCGATGCGTTACGGTACCGAGGGACGAGTTAAAAGGCTGTAGCCGTGTGGCACAGCTGAGAACCATTGACCCAGTCTAAACTGACAATACCACGTGCCCCGAAAGGACACTGACCGCCACTGGGCCTGTTGACATTATGCAAGTGTCGCAAGAGCTCGTATTTTCATTGTTTGTTAGGGTAAACAACTACATGAACAATATGTACCCAACTCATCATACCCTGCAAAGACACAATGAACACTTTAATGCACGCCCCACTGATGTTTTGTGTTTGTCCTAAATGATCACACAGTGAAATCCCCCGTGAAACTGTGAAGACAATAAACTGCCACTGAAAATAATATTTTTGCGCCATTTTAAATGTATTTATGTATATTTTTTATATTTTAGCTATATTTATGATACACTAATTGCACGCAATATTTACTGTTTTTCTTGCATTGGCATGTACATGTTTATCTATAATTTGATTCTTTTGCTTACTTATCTTTTTTAATAATGATTTCTTGAAATAGTTTTTGAACTTCCTCAATATTTACTATTTTTCTAACTTGGGCATATACATGTTTACCAATAATTGATTCTTTTTGTCTACATATTTATTTAATTATTTTCTTGAGATAAATTTTGAACATGCTCAATTTTTACTATTGCCAATCAAATTTTCAATTATAAGAAAAATTTTAATTCAATTTCGTACTTTATAGGACACTATGATTAGTTCACTGATACTTTTAAACTTAATTAAGTTTGCATTTTTTCTTTTGCATATTGTTTTACAAACCAAACAGTAAATTCAGTATGAATGTAGTAATTGTAATTCTGAGTGACTGAGGCTGGGCCCAGAACTATAAATACAAATAGGAAGACTTATGTAACCAAAAGATAGGGAATGTATGAGTGTGTATGAACCTATAGGGAAAATAGGATGATTGTTTATATTTGATCTGGAGCTGGGGCCTGGACGGCCAGAGCAAATACAACCAGCAATGGTACCAGACTAGCTTAAAAAGTTAGGGTGAGAGTACGGGGCCCTAGTATGATTGAAGCACAGTAGGAAATTACTTGAACTTGATAATACTTGAATAATTTGTTAGAATGTCGTAGTTAATAATTTAATTTATATTTATGATGATTGGCTATCCTTTACTCCAAAATTTCTCCTGCATCATTATCATAGCATCTGTATAGCTATGACCCTGCACCTATGAAATTTTCAGGGGTGGGATTCTTTCACTGTGTATTTAGTTTTCCTATGCTTTATGACTTTTATTATTGTGGGAACATTTATGTTTATTTAATTCCTTCATAGTTTGTACTTATGAATTCGTTCCTGTAACTTGGCCAGGGTAAGACAGGTGGTCTCAGGGACGGAGCTAGCAAGCACGTCCTGTTGTGTGTAGGAAAGGGGTGACCACAGGGTTATTCTGTGCTCCTTAAGCCGCTTACGAGAGAGCGGTCGAAAACCCTCCTTTTAAAGTAGCGTTTGAAGAGCTCTCGAGTGGGCAGCCTTCAGGGAAAATTTGCTGCTAACCTATCCTGAACAACAGTGCTGTGGGTCCGTGGCCGGACAGAGCCACTTGAGACCGTTTTTGAGAGGGCACAGCGGTGGCTTAACAGCGTCCCTTGGCGGGAGACGCCGCTGCCGTGTGAGTCTGAATGTACGGGAATTGGCCAGGTGGTAACACCTGGCTTTAGTACGGACTGTGGGAATTTTGCTAGTAGGAGGAGCCTCCTGAGGCTTAGTTGTATTTTTGTAAGGAGTTTTGACATTTGTCAAACTCGCCTTGCTTTCTCATTGGTGGGAGCCTTAGAGAAATGTGGAGATTGGCGCGGCATATGGAGAGGGGCGTGTCGCAGAGACACTTTCCGTCTGCTGCGGAGACACAAAGGGGTGTCCGGTAAGCGTCCGGGAGAGGGAGTCCCTCGCCAGGAGCGCCTCGCGTGAACAGGGCTAGGTTTTCGAGTGGGAGCGTCCGCCGCACGGAGCTCTGTTTCGGTGACTGATTTTATACTTGTGTTCTGCTGTGGTGTTCGCAGCCAGACCCAGCGGTCTTGTTATATTTCGAGGTTTAGCTGTCCTGTGGAGACGCCCGAGTGCGCCTGCAGTTGACCTCAACATTCGTTTTCGAAAGGCTCTGTGAGAGGGTCTGCACTCTGCGGATTGGGAATAGTTTATGAGATTAATTTACGAGTGAGTGTTGTGAACTTGCATTCATTGATTTTGTTTTTGTTTAAATATTTGTCAGATTTTAGATATGTTCTGGATAGGATGTTGTTATTGGAGGAAATAAATTTTTATAAAATGTCATAGTCCGCTTTCATTTAACTTCACACCTATCATTGTTTTGGAGGGGTCTTAAATGTTAATTTATTAATTTGGGAGAGTAATTTAAATATTGTGTATAAAAATATCACTTGACCATATGACAGTAGTCGGTCAATCATATATTATTTTCCATATTTTGCATAAATATGGTGGCGACCCGAAATATAAATGGTATTAATGATGTTTGAGTTTAATTAGTAGAAAATCACAACATAAGAGAAACCCCCCCCCCCCCATTTTACACTTTTTCAGTCTTTACTATTTACCATATATCTTAGTTTTGTCATTTAATGCCTCTCCTTGTTTTGCTTTTTTAGGAAATATTCCTTTCTCTTCATATATGCCAACCTTTAGATATTATATTATAAGATTATTTATTTCTCCTTCCTTTCTTTTCTCCCTCTCTTTCTCTATTTTGAAAAACATGGAATAAGGAATGTTTCATTTGAATTCAACAATTGGCATCTCCTCTCCTTTCAGGTTCCTTCATGGTTTTGTCAGCATATATGCATACATACACCCTCAAGGAGACAAAGAACAGCCCCACTACCCTCGAACTACTTTACACTATTGGAGTATTAACATAGCTGAAGAAACTTTGAGTAGTTACAGGTTTCTTAAGGAGGCCTGCCAATTTGGAAGCCCGTGTTCCACGATTACCTAAACTGCTACCAATAGACTTCAAATCACTTGCAAGAACTCTGTAAATTATAGATCATTTCAGTGACTGTTTATTGACTACTCTGATAATAGATTTAACAAGTGTGCATGCTAAGCATTTGTTTGGGCCGTCTTGAGAATATGGTTAATCTTAGTCTTTTAATTAGAGATATATACTTTCTCAAACAATGTTTTGCCCAGACAATATGTACAATAATTTTACTTGGCTTAATTTGTGTATCGTTGATAACTTGAGTATCAAACTTTGTATTTGTTCCATGAGTTATATGTAATGGATGTGTCATTGTATTTTATGTTTCAATAATCCGTCTCTTTCCTCTATCAGACAAACATTTAATAATTTTGATCGGTATGAAATTTTATTTTGGTGCAGCATCCATTCACTCAATCCACACTTTCACTCTCACTCAAATATTTTCACAGACGGGATTAGCAAAAGTGAAAGTCAGAATTGCCAAGGTCATAATTATTCATTTTAGATACCATCGCGCAAATATCCGACCGAAGACACAAGTAAGTGTCACGTGCTACCGCACATTAAAATTCAACAATGCCCATCCGTGAAGTATTATGCCATTCTTTTATCATTAGGCGGTATCTCTCGCCCAATATTCACCTAACTCTCTATCCAACATAAGTGCCCAAAACTTAGTCTATGCCTAATATTAACTTTCTTTAAATACATATGTACCTACATTCTATAACATACACATAAATTATCCACGGGACTCTTTTATTATGGTCTTTCTCACATGTTGCCACCATATCCTCATGTTTTAATACGTTCGGCATTGAAAATACATTACACAGAGCATTACCATTGGTTGTCTTCAAATGCTTAATAAAACGCATACACACAACTTGTAAGTTAATTCTCCATTCCCAGTAGAACCATGTGCATGTTTTAGTTTTAATTGTTTAGGTAGTCAGTTGGTTAGCTTTTTACTTTATATTTTTTTTTAGCTCGAGTAACTGTACCTATAGTATGTTATAATTTCTAGGTTTAGTTTGTTTCGTGTATAAAGTTTATTTAGTTAATGTCGCATATTTATAATTTATTTGTATAGGTATATAATTAAGGTAATTTTCATGTACATAGTTTAGGTTTTAGTTAATGTTTTAATTACCCGGAACTAGTTTAGTTAGCGTGTCTGTATAATGTCAAATTGGACACGCCCCCACACTCATTGGCCTCTTCTCATCCTTCAACAATTTTGGACTGCTAGCGACTACTAGTCGTCAGTTATTCCAGTGCTAGCAATCAGCGTTTATCTCTGTGCCTCGAAGTAAAATTTAACTTTGGAACGCATTTCTTCCGCTACACATTACATATGGCGTGTACCGCTTTAACATCACACACATATATGCTTTGCTTATGTATATAATTAGAGAAATTATACAATCAGAATGTTATGGTATATATGGTTTAAGGTCCTTATGTGGGTGTAAGCCTTTAATTTTCCCGGAACTAGGATACACTAATAAATAGCTACCTGGATGTGGTATTCTTAGGATGAAAAACTGTCCTGTATATGCCAATTGCCACTTAGCATTCAGTTTTCTTAGTTTGTCTGCTCTTGGGTATCCCATGAGCAATACTAAATTTCCCACTTCAAACTTATGTGTACGTCCTAGCTTACTGTCATATTTTTGTTTCCTTTTCTGAGTTTCCTCTGTCAAAACATTGAAAGTTTGCCATATTTTGTCCTCCATACGCACAATAGGTGTTGGTATCCTTGCCAAACGTTTTATCCACTTGTCATCTTTTATGTCAGAATAAATTAATGCCGGCCGCGGTGGCTGAGGGGACTGAGGCGCTTCAGTCACGGTCCGCACGGCCACTACGGTCGGGGGTTCGAATCCCCCCTCGGGCATGGATATTTGTGCCGTCCTAGTTCGTAAGTAGTTCATAAGTAGTTTGTAAGTTTAGGGACTGATGACCCCGTAGTTAAGTCCCATAAGATTTACAAACATTTGAACATTTTGAATAAATTAATTTGGCAGGTGTGATGCCAATATATGGGTGTGGAAGATTATTTAAAATTTTCATGAACGGCGTTATTAGCTCTACCCATTTGCTTTGCTTATTTGGCGCCTAGGTTCTCATGAATCTATTAAATTCTCTGAATATCCTTTCCACTGGGACAGCTTCAGGGTGATATAGTGAGACTAAAATGTGCTTAATCCCTTGTTCCCATAGGAAATGTTTCCATTTACCACTAGTAAAATTTGTGGCGTTTTCAGTTATTATGGTATGAGGTTTACTCACATTTTAAAAATAACCTTCTGCAAGTCTTTTTATAATTGGACCAGATGTAATAGTTTTAGTAGCGTACATACAAACGGATTTGCTAAATACATTGTGCACAGCCACCAAATTCTTTGCACCACCTCGCACTCTGGCCATAGGTCCAAAAGTATCTAAGGATAGGAGTAGGAAGGGTTCTTTCGGAACAATGGGATGCAAATTGGTTAATTTAGAGATATTTGAGTACTTCACCTTTTGGAAAGTGGTGCAAGTTCGATTTATTTTATATGCTTGCAGGAAAAGATTGGGTACATAACAATAGGAACCAATCTTTTCTGCACATTTTGTGACACCATATTGTCCCCAGGCATTGTGTGTATACCTAATAAGGTTTTCTACACAAGCACTAGGTTTGCAAACCTTCCAATGATTAGAATTTGGATCGTTTCTATAGAACAAAACACCTTCATGTAGCTTGTAATTGTATTTTAATCGATTGTTCTCAATTTCCCTTAATTTTTGCCTGTATTTTAATCGATTGTTTTCATTTTCCCTTAATTTTTGCCTAATCCTTTTCCACCTTTCGTCAGCCTCTTGCAATGTACTCACGTCTTGGCACATCTTCAAATAATGCGGCCGACAGCTTCTGTCATGCATTAATAAGATGCGGAAATCAGAAATTTGTTCAGAAATCTCTTGGAATTCCTGCAATCCTACTGATAAACGGGAAAGACAATATGCAATAACATTGTGTTCCCCACTGTTTGAAGGCTGTTTGCTTGTATTTGTACGCGGCATACCTGAATGTGGTGAAACTGTCTCATGTTCCATGGGTATCCCTGGCATCGGCTGTAAATCAATGTTCTGCAACACTGAAGGTATTGTCTCGGGTCTTACAAATTGTACTGAATCTACACGTTCTGTTGTTAAATTAAAATCTGAACGTGCAGTTTTCGCCATTAATGTTGCGGATTTAGTCGGCAGATTTTCATTTTTGATTTGTTAAGTCATGGATTCCACTTCCTGCCTAATACCCTATAGAATTTGCTCTCCTTTTTCGGTAAACCATCTTTCTACCTCTTCCTTAAAATTTCGGTTCTCAGAAATACTGCTATCACACTCGTCGACGTGAACTTGCCTCTTTATCTCCTGTATTTAGAGGTTAGTACCCTAGGACTCAATTTTCAGGGTTCCTACTTCCCGTGTCAATTGTTCGACTTTATCAATTGCATCCTTCACCTAGAGCATCTAATTTTTGTTCGATCAAATTGATGGATTGTTCAACTGATTGCTTAGCTGCTTTTAAACTTTTGCACTCTTTAGCAATTCAGTCAACTTGCGCACCAAGGTGATTTTGTCTAACGTTTAGCCTTTCGAATTTAGCAGCAACCTCTTGTAATTCCTGCCTAATACCAGTGCGCATTTGTGTTACTTGGGTCTGTAAGTTTACTACTGATTCCATTGTTGTTAAACCCTGCGTTTGCGATTGAACATTAACGAACTGTTCTTGCATTTCCGTTCACATGCTAGCAATTAACTCACACAAGATATTGATTTGATTTGTACCTTCCGGGGTAGATTTATTTTTCACTTTATTATTCACATTAGGTGCAGCATGTATCTCGATTGTATGCAGTATGCACAATTTGTGCCTTTGTAGACGTGGGATTGACCAATTGTTTAATTCTGTGATATTTGCATGTTGTGAAGACTCGTCATTGGCTTCACATAAATGCTCTGAGATTCTAGAAGTTTTCATTGTTAAAGAAATTGGTAAATTAATCATTGGATTCATGAATGGGTCACTGCTGGATGTCAGAGGCGTATTGTTTTCGCCACTTGTTTAATAATTTAGCGGTCGGTTCCTGCATTCGGGCTTTTGCATTACTGACCGATCATTGAAACTAACTTCGTCATCGGTAGTTAATGACATTTTTGATTGAATTCCCTGATCAGGCGTGTCGTACATCATAATAAAATTTTAAGTATATGCTCGGTAACAACGACTGTTCCCTCTATTTATACATCTACATCAACATACATACTCTGCAAATCACATTTAAGTGCCTGGCAGAGGGTTCATTAACCACTTTCATAACTTTTCTCTACCGTTCCATTCCCTAATAGCGTGCGGAAAGAAAGAACACCTAAATCGTTCCGTTTTCGATCTGATTTCTCTTATTTTATTGGGATGGTCATGTCTCCCTAAGTAGGTGGATGCTTGCAAAATATTTTCACATTCAGAAGTAAAAGTTGGTGATTGAAACTTTGCAAACAGATCACACTGCAATGAATAACGTATTTCGTTTAATGATTTCCACCCCAATTCATGCAACATTTCCGTGAGGCTTTCCCCCCCTCCTCTGAACTTTCTCAATGTCTTCTGTCAGTCCCACCTGATGAGGGTCCCACAAGGGGCAACAGTATCCAGGAGAGGATGCACAAGTGTGATGTAGGCGGTCTCTTTGGTGGTGCTGCTGCATCTTCGAAGCATTCAGCCAATGAAACGTAACCTTTGGTTCGCCTTCCCCACAATATTTTCTATGTGTTCTCTCCAGTCCAAGTTGTTCGTAATTGTAACTCCTAGGTAGTTGGTAGAATTTACGACCTTAAGGTTTGACTGATTTATTGCGTAATTGAAGTTCAGCGTATTTCTTTTAGTGGTCATGTGTATTATTTCACACTTTTCTTTATTTAGTGTCAATTGCCAATTTTCGCACCATGTAGAAATTTTGTCTAAATCGCTTTGCAGTTGCTTTTGATCCTCTGTTGACTTCACTAACAAATAAACGACAGCATCATCTGCGAACAGTCTAAGGGAGCTATTCAGATTGTCTCCTAAATCGTTTATAAACACGAGGAAGAGAAGGGGACCTATAAAGCTTCCCTGTGGAACGCCAGATATCACTTCTGTTTTACTCAATGACTTACCGTCAATTACAACGAACTGTGTCCTTTCTGATAGGAAATCGTGAATCCAATCGCACGATTTGGGAGATATTCCACTATTGTTCACACTCACACAAACAATCACAATTTGGTGCATCGAAATGAACAATACGCCAAAGAATAAAAGTTTCACTTTTGAAATAAACTGATCAATGGTTTTGAATAAAGATTTCTAACTACGTGATATTGTGCAATACGGGCAATACTGACGAAAAGACAATTGAGACATAAGGCTTTGAAAAAATATTTTTTACAAGATTGTTGATGTGGTTTTCTAAAAGAAGTTTTTTTACATAGTTGGAGGGCAGCAAAGGCATAGCCACCACCAAGGGAGTCCATGCATGTATAATGCCCATAATAGACAGATTCATTGTCTGACCTTTCGACATCTTCTACTCATCCTAAATAAATTGTATATCTTTCATACCTTAAATTTTATATTTTACTTTCCTTGTTCCATGCTCTTGTTCCCCTTTCTTCCAGTTTTAGTTTTTGTCTGGTACATGTAACAAATACAAACAATAACAATTAGTTCGTTGTACAAAAATTGGCCACCTCGTTGGGCGCCAGTATGAACAATAACAAATTGATATACTAAAAAAATAATTAAAAAATATATGTAATGTGTAGTATATATGGTATTTTCAGTAATCGTATTGGAAATGAATAAATAAATAGTAAATATTCCTACTATATTCAAGATTTTTTTTTCTTTTCTACTGACATTGTAGTATTGATGCTGCAGCAGACGTAGAAAATCTCATGCGTAAGTCCAGGTTTAAGGCCAATTCAATACATCGTGTAGCTCCTCTTGATTAGCAATAAATCAGCAGAATTCCATGTAAAACTTCATGTATATATTTTGAAGAAAGAAACCTTTACATTTTGTACATTTGCACTTCTTACATTTTCAAACGTCTACGAAAAAACATACTACTAGTGGCGAATGCAAAAAAGGTAGACCATCTCTACCTAAGCTTCTTTCGCTTGGTCTGTTCATTAACATCTGAAAGTAATTTTTAAACTGTTGACTTTACAAATGAAACCTCTTCGAAGAAAATACATTAACAATTGCTCTTTTTGTCATGAATTAATTAATATATACATGAATATACAGAAAGTACAAAAACGTACACTCGGTTACATCAATAGTGAAAATAAATATTGTAAGAAGACATTAATTCTTCTACCGCTCTTAATGTATACCTTTTCCCTCCCTATCCCTATGGTAACACTACATTCTCCAGAGAACACCGACGTGTGTCTGATATGCAGATGGCTTACTGATGGTTTCGTGTCCATAGGTCTTCTGATGATACAGACTTTCAGAAGGATGTACTGGATAAATCCCTTGTATTCTGGTTCTAGTCTGTGTGATCCAGTTGTTGCACAGGATACCCGACACCTCCACTAAGCAATGTCGCATTGAAATGGAAGCAGACTTGAATTCAAAGGCAGGGTTGTCAACTGAACACAGCACTTATGCTTAAAGCAGGCTTATTGCGAACTGAAACATACATGCAGCACTGACTGCCACTCGGGCAGAGTGCTCTGCATTTATACACTGACAGAAATTAGAATACTTAATAATAATAAACATTGAAAATAAGAAACATATAAAACATTGTGGAAATCATAAATAGAAGGAAACAAATTTTATTTTTACCGGTGGACGGAATTGAACTGGTGACCTTCAGCACTGCATTTGATGATGCTATCCATTGTGCCATACCAGCTGTCTAATAACTTGTGGACTTGTGTCAATACGTATGAACTAACTTTGTCTACTGCTGTAAGAGCCAAATGACAATAAAAATGTATTATTATTTTCTTTTCAATGGTTCATTCATAATTAACTTAAAGAAAAAATATTTGGTTACCTAACATCTGCAACTTAGATGCATGGTTATGTGGGCAAAAATTCGATGTTTTTGTATAAAGACTTTTCTTGAAGCCACAACTGAAGGGAATTTTTTCTACAATATCGATTTAAAGAAATAAATGATGCTACACCACTTAATGACACTATTGTGTCTTTCTACAGTTACAGTAACACCTGATGGTGAACCTATAGAAAATTAAGAAATGGGTGAAGAAAGCATGGTTTGCGTTCAAGAGCAATGTCTATATCTGGCGTTTTTGTAGTATATTTTTAGAAGTTGAATGTATTTTTTGGCACTGATCACACAATTCCACCTCTTAAAACTTGCATTTATTTACGGTGATAGACAGGTTTAACATAAATGACTTAAAATTGATGAAATAGTGTTAGTTTGGGGACTTGTTTTTCTGCTTAAGGCAGAAGGAACAGTAAAACTAAATAAAAAGAGAAACAAGGTAAAGCAATCAGCAATCCGAAGAGGGTTTTTTGTGCACCACATTGCTTTCTTAGGTATGGTCCATTTTGGAAGTGGTACGCGGTTGTCTTCCTCCACCCTTCGGAATGACTTACCAATCTAGTTATAGGGGACCTACAGTTTAATGTGGATTCCGATCCCCGGTAATATGCGTCATTTTTCACATCATTAAAATTGCCAGAGGTCAAAGGAAAAAATGACAGATAAAAATCCCAGGACCTTTTCATTCATGGTTTAGCACCCTACCACTGTCTAACCACGCCACAGGAGAAACAGTATAAAATTAAAAATCTAGACATTTATTATAGCCTCCTCTGTATTGATTATGTCGGAGCCGATAGGAGGATTAGATTAATTATCGTAGCCTTTACAAGAGTTGTTAAGCAATCATTCTTCCCATATATCATGTACGAATCGTAGGAAAAAGAAATGAAATAATGTATTAATGAGACGTAGCCTGTGATATGCGCTTCGGTGTTGTCAGCAGGGTGCGTAAATTCATTACTAAACGAAAACAAATCGTCAGCGTGTTTTTACTTAAAGTGAAAAGTGCAACTTATTTTGTTTCACGATAATATATTGTTTCCTTATTAACTGCCTGTACCAATGATTACTTTTTATCTGTCGAACATTATCTAATCGATTATTCGTTTACGTTGTGGTTAATCTTTGGTGTTTTCATTCACCGAAAATGGAGGCATAGTAGATTTTCAAGTAAGTAATACTGCGAAAATATTGCGAAATATATAATATTGTGGTTAATGATGTGTTGACACCTGTTTTACGGTCTTTGTTATCTCCTGTATCATACCTCATAGGCTATTTTACTCTATGTTTTAGATGTATATTCACTGAGAAAAACCATTTGACAGGCGCTGTGGTATTATTTAAGTTATTGGATGTAAAGAAGTGTACCGTGTATAAACGACTTCTACGGTATAAGGTAAGTGTAAATACCACTCTGTATGTGAAATAAATAGAGATGTAAATAAAAACAAAAGTGTTGGTGCCTCTATCTAGATACTGTAATGTCCTTAGATATAAAGCTGTCGTTCTGCACTAGCCAATGAGGATGCTCGCTTTTGTAGCATGGCGTTGATTGGCTATTTTCAAATCGAATTGGCATTTGCGCCGTATACAACGTCTTACTGTTCTTGAATGTGAACCGCAGCGGCTTTTGTTCTTACGTTTTTTTTTAATTAAATGTAAAAGTTTGTTTTGCCTAAAGTGTAACTATGCCTGGGCCACTAGTGGTAAGAGAATCATTTTAAAGTTTATAAAAACTGCTTGCTTTTTGTGTTAAGAGAAATGTTTTATGTTTTTGTTCCTGCTAATGGTACTCCCCTAGTGGTATATTTCCCATTAACGTTTTCATATATCTACTACTAAGGTAGGAGTCAATGAGTGTGATACTGACGTTACCTAGAAATAGGCCATATTTTTATACTCTTTTAGTTATTTACAATTATGTGACCGATCGGTTTCTCGTGTTACCTTAAGTTCCGCCAATTTAATATTAAATGTAAAGCAGTGTAACCTTTGGAATTAATGTTTTTTTACTATTATTGTATAACTTAGTTATTACTGTTTGCTTATTCCTGTCTTGCATAAATAAATAATTCCCTGAACCCCAGTGGGGCAAAGCTGTGCCTTAAATTTCTTTCCTTAGGGAGAAAGTAATCAGAAGACATAGAAACATTATGGAGTATCATAAATAACATTGTATAATTCAATATTTTGTTTTGAATTATTGGTAATTTGGAAGAATCCGTGACCATCACAGGAAATGGCATTGCAATTGATATATATTGAACATTCGCCTCGCACTTTGCTACCAATGCTGGAAAACTGACATGGCGGGACAGCTGATTTATATAGCTAATTAAGATGTTTTTTGACGTGATGATTTTATGTAATTTTGGCTTATCTGAAGACTGGGGTATCACCCATTAGATTTGACCCGTGACATTAGCATGTTGTGTACGTGCGTATTTGTAGGTGGCGTGAGTTGTTATGATGTGGTTGAGTTGTAGACAATGGTATGTCATGAATGGTGCATTCTGTTGTAATATGTAATTTACAAGGATAACCACAAATTTATTATTTAGAATACATAAGTATTTAGATATTATCCCGTATAATTGTTTTCAGAGATTGTGATTACATCATGGGTTAAAGCAGACGATTAGGTTAGTTATAGGCCCAACAAGAGGGGATTTTTTACACGTGAGGATGCCTAGCGCCCAAATCTCCAGTTCAGAAACGCTAAATCGTTTACAGTTGAAGTTCAGTATATACCATTCTTGGAAATAACCATTATTTCTTTCGGTATTTCAAATGGCAACCACATATCGAGTCAGTAAAGTACAAGAAAATGTCAAAAATTCAACGCAATCAAAAATACAATTTAATTTAACTGCTTCACATTTGCCATATCGAATATGGAGCAAGAATCGGACGTTGGATATCCATCAATTGCAATGCTGTTTCCTTCAATGTACACAGATTCTTCCAAATTACCCAATATTTTACAGAAACTAGAAATCTAGCTCGAACTTCAATGCGTGAAGCTTACAATAATTACCACAACAAAACCCTGCCTCATAATTTGGTACAGACTCCTAAAATTCTGAGTGTATATAAAGTACACCAGTGGCAAAACAATCAATATATTCATTACATGATAGAAATGGTGATGCTACTGATGACAGTTCTGCTAAAGCAGAATCACTTAACACAGATTTCCAAAATTTCTTCACTAGAGAAGACTAACCAAATACTCCGGAATTTGTATCACGAACAGCTCCCAATATGCGTAATTTAGAAGTAGGTACCCCTGAGGTATTAAAGCAATTCAAATAACCTAACAAAAGAAAGTCTCCCAGTCCAGACTGAATACCAAAATGGTTCCTTTCAGAATATGCTGATGCAATAGCCTCCATACCTAGTTATCATATACAACCACTTTCATAGCGAACATTCGGTACCCAAAGACTGGAGACTTGCACGGGTAGTCAAGAATGATTCATAGAATTACAGGCCTACATATATCATTGACATTAGTGGGAATTTGGAAGAAACCATGTACATCAAAGGAAATGGCATTGTGATCGACATTTTTTGAAATTTGATCCAAGCTTTCTTTGAACATTTCTGCACAAAAACCATATGATTCAGGGGGTTGATAAAAAGAGCCAATTATTAATTTATTTTGGTTATCAGGTATAACATCTACCCATACCAACTCACAGGAGCAGTCTACTTCAACTACAGGATAAACTTCTGTGACAGCAATAAATATGCCTTCGCCACCACCTATTTTATTCAATCCATCTTTCCTTAACTCCCTTTGTAAAATTTTAGGTGAAGTTACCTCTAGCTTTGGCCATCGGTACCTTCAGGGAGTGTAATTTTAGAGTCTGTGTCACGGCATGGTGTTTTGTATTCAGATGTTGGCTACAGCAGTCATGTTCTTTTTCCAAATGTTTTGTTATGAATTTTTCCAATGATGATTACAGTTAATTTATTGAGTGGACAAGTGCATATTGAGAACATGGAAGCCATAAAGCAAGAACAACAGTCATTACTGATTGACATGAAAAAGTAATCCCATCACTATAGAATTGTTTGCCCCGGAGGCTACCAACATCTGATGCTCGATGCTGCACTGCAACATGAACTATAAAATTTTACTCCTGCAGGGTATTGGTACTATGTTGTGTTGTCAGTAGCACATAGAATGCATATATTTATATATAATCTGAGATTTTGCATTTGTCACTTAAGAGCTAATAATATTCTCACACTTTTTTACCTTTCCCATTAAAAACTGTATTGCGCTCACCTGAAGCTTTGACCCGTGATGTCATCGCAGCACAGTAGTTTTGAGTTGCGTGCATGTTTGTAGAGGGCGTGAGTGGTGGCTGAGTTAAAGACGATAGTTTGTTTACAAGCAGAACAGGTTACAGATTAATATTTTGTGTTTAAAAAGTGATCAGTAAGGTATAGGTTAGAGATGGGGTTTTTCTTTCTTCCCCCATCTCATGTGAGCACCGAAGGTGCAAAGTTTTGGGCTGGGACCTGTGATTGATGGTACATACTGTTATCGGTTATTTGTGAGGATAACTACAGATTATTTATTATCTACAATACAGAAGTATTAAGGTATCCCGTATATCGATTTTCCGACCTGTTGATGTCATGGGTCAAAGCTGACAGATGGTATCCTAGTTATCAGTTATGCCCTGTATTGTAGCAATTTGATATTTTGAGAATGTAGTAATGTTTGTCTCACCCTCTTGATGAAATGAATTTTTTTATGCTCAAATAACTATAGCCATTGGTTTTGCACACTAGGAAATAGTCTTAGAAGTTCATAGTACAATTTTCTTTCCTTATGTTATGGATAATAATAGGCCTGAACATTTTATTGAGTGCTATGTGTCAACAATAATAATACGGTTTGCAGTTGTAATTTTCTAATAAGGATTTCTGCCTCTGGAGATTTCAACAAAAATGCTAACCCCTAACCATATTGTTGTGAATGAAAAACTTTGGATTGGTATGTACTGTTGTACGGTAATAGTCTTTCTTACTTTCATAACTCATTTGTGTGTTAGTACAATGTGTGATGGAAGGTATCTTCTACAACTGCTAGTCATTTTGATTTTTAGTCCACTCCCAAATAACGCAACAGAGAAACAACTATTTATATGCCTTTGTAGGAGCTCTAGTATGTGTTGTCTATAGGCAAAATGAAAGTTGGCTGCACTCTGCTTCAATTTGAGTTACCAAAGCATCTCCGCAACACACTAACATTGATTGAACCTACCAGACACAACCTTGAAACTTCCTTTACACAGATATTTGAGCAGTATTTGAGGAGTTGCACGAGTGCTCTACACACGGTCTGAGATTGATCTCATCTTCACAAAAATCTCCCCATAAACCAAAGTCCAGCATCTGCCTACCAAGTTTGAGGTCATTATTTCTGCCTGAGGGAGTAAAAGTGGAAGCTGTTATGGACTATTGGCAGAACTTATGGATACGATTTCAGCTGTCTGCTTTGACCTATTTTGTCATCAACATGGCAGAAACGACATATCACTCATAGCCAATTTGGAGACACAAACAATCTCAAAAACACACGCACATATGAACAAGCAAATATTGACATAAAACCAACAAAATGACGCTAACGGCACGAGTGTGGTAATGTTGGTGGGGGACATTCCAAATACATAAGGAAAAAGTGTAACACTTGAAATGTAACAAAACGACACATACAATACCCAGAATGAACTTTAAAAACCAGAAAAATGGCATCAGGCACTTCAGTTGACCTACAGTACAACTTAAATGATTAAATAGTTTATTCCAATCAATCCCCAACATACAAAACAAAAATAAAAATGTATCGAACTCTTCACTTGTAATACAGCTCAAATGAAGCTGGTGATTCCAATCAACCCATCCTCCAACATACAAAACAATAATCGTATCAAACACTTTAATCAACGAATAATACATTCAAAATTAGGTGAGAGATTCCAGTCAATCCCTCCTCTAATCAAAATCCAAAACTGTAAACTAAAAGATACAAAACAGTAACCGTCCACTGCTATCACCAATAGGAGGTAAAATTGTACTTCCCATCTTGGTGGCTTTGTGTGACTATGTGTGCAATAACACAGTAGGAAATCATTGCCAAGATGCTAATATTAGAAATCCAAAAAACAAAGAATAGCTTAAATATTGTTTCATACATTCTATGAAATAAATAAATAATGCTGTTCCTGCTCAATGGTTGACAGCTTCCAGTATGTTCCCATGTTTGTCGAATTACAGTGATCGTTCTTGTACAATGAATATTTCATGACAAAACATTTATTACTTATCAGCTAGAAGTTCCAGTTCTACTTCTGCCAAACCACACACACACACACACACACACACACACACACACACACACACACACACACACACACACGTAAGTAGAGATTAAAAAAGAAAAATCATGCCCAACCACCCCTGCCACAACTTTAACTTCAATGGGTTGCTGACATCTTGTGCAACAAAGACAATCAGCTATAACACTGAGCAGACGTAACATTTTTACTGTGTCGAACAGACACCCTCCCCCTCCCTCCATTGGATCGCTTAGTGAGAAAGAATTAGACTTATTTGTTCATATCCATTCTAACAAAACAATACAATAACACACCAGAAATAATAGGAAGGAAACCCTCAACCAGAAACACTAACTACAGAAACATTAGGTAATGTGCACATGACAGAAAAACCATCATCAAACTCAGTTTCAAAAAGAAGAAAACAACTTTAAGAGCAATAGCCACACCACATGAATATGAAGAGTGTCACACACTGTCCTGCCAGTACAACCAAATAAAATTGTGAACCAGATGTTTTGTAGTAAATGCATGTGGGAATAACACTAAATGTGTGCGAGCTCTAGATGGTGTAGGCAAGTGTGACAAATGGAGGTTTGAGACTGGTCAGGTAGCGTATTTGGGTGCCCAAGTGGTTAAGGTGACTGCTCACGACCTGGGTTCGAGACTCAGTCCGGCACAAATTTTCATTTGTCACCAGGCAATAGACTGCCTTCAAAAATTCAGCTAAAATTGGCAGACTTCACATAAATGTGAATAAGTAATTGATTAAAAAAATAAAAAACAGAAAAGAGATGACTTACCAAAAGGACCGGCACGTCGATAGAAACGAATAAAATAATAACACACAGGCACACATACAAGCTTTCGCAGCCTAGCTGCTTCGTCAGGCAGAAGGGAAGGAGAGGGAAAAGGAAATGATGAGGGTTTTAAGGGAGTGGATAAGGAGTCACTCCAATCCTGGGACAGGAAAGACTTACCTTGGGGGGGAAAAAAGGAGGGTAAACAAATACACACACACCCACACATTTACACAGATTCAAGTACACTTAGGCAAACATACTGTAGAACTATAGAAAGCAAAGAAGTTAGAAGTTAGACAGAGATGCCACTTGTGGCAGAGGCTCTGTCCAGAGAACCAAGGCAAAGATGTTAAGATGGTGGGTGGGAATTCGAATTTAGCGGAGGTTGAGACCAGGTGGGCAACGGGAAGAGAGAATATGCTGAAGGGCTAGTTCCCATCTCCAGAGTTCTGAAAGGTTGGTGTCGGTGGGAAGTATCCAGATAACCCGGACGGTGTAACACTGCACCAAGATGTTCTGGCCGTGCACCAAGGCATGTTTAGCCACAGGGTGATCCTCATTACCAACAAACACTGTCTGCCTGTGACTGTTCATGTGAATGGACAGTTTGTTGCTGGTCATTCCCACATAGAACGCTTCACAGTGCAGGCATGTCAGTTGGTAAATCACATGAGTGCTATCGCAAGTGGCTCTACCCTTGATCGTGTACACCTTCCGGGTTACTGGACTGGAGTAAGTGGTGGTGGAAGGGTGCATAGGGCAGGTTTTACAACGGGGGCGGTTGCATGGGTAGGAGCCAGAGGGTAGGGAAGGTGGTTTGGGGATTTGATAGGGATGGACTAGGAGGTTACGAAGGTTAGGTGGGCGGCGGAAAGACACTCTTGGTGGAGTGGGAAGGATGTCATTAAGGATGGATCTCATTTCGGGGCAGGATTTAAGGAAGTCGTATCCCTGCTGGAGAGCCACATTCAGAGTCCGCTCCAGTCCCGGAAAGTATCCGGTGACAAAAGGGGCACTTCTGGGGTTCTTCGGTGGAAGGTTCTGGATTTGGGGGGATGAGGAGGTGGCTCTGGTAATTTGCTTCTGAACCAGATCAGGAGGATAGCTGTGGGATGTGAATGCTGTTATTAGGTTATTGGTGTACTGGTTCAGGGATTCGGGACTGGAGCAGACTCTTTTGCCACGAAGACCTAAGCTGTAGGGAAGGGAACGTTTGATATGGAATGGATGGCAGCTGTCAAAATGGAGGTACTGTTGTTTGTTGGTAGGTTTGATGTGGACGGATGTGTAAAGTTGGCCATTGGACAGGTGGAGGTCAACATCGAGGAACGTGGCATGGGATTTGGAATAGGACCAGGTGAATTTGATGGGACCAAAGGAGTTGAGGTTGGAGAGGAAATTCTGGAGTTCTTCTTCACTGTTGGTCCAGATCATGAAGATGTCATCAATGAATCTGTACTAAACTTTGGGTTTACAGGCTTGGGTGTCCAGGAAGGCTTCCTCTAAGCGTCCCATAAATAAGTTTGCGTACGAGGGGGCCATCCTGGTTCCCATGGCTGTTCCCTTTAGTTGTTGGTATGTCTGGCCCTCAAAGGTGAAGAAGTTGGGGGTTAGGATGAAGCTGGGAATGACCAGCAACAAACTGTCCATTCGCATGAACGGTCACAGGCAGACAGTGTTTGTTGGTAATGAGGATCACCCTGTGGCTAAACATGCCTTGGTGCACGGCCAGCACATCTTGGTGCAGTGTTACACCGTCCGGGTTATCTGGATACTTCCCACCGACACCAACCTTTCAGAACTCTGGAGATGGGAACTAGCCCTTCAGCATATTCTCTCTTCCCGTTGCCCACCTGGTCTCAACCTCCGCTAAATTCGAATTCCCACCCACCATCTTAACATCTTTGCCTTGGTTCTCTGGACAGAGCCTCTGCCACAAGTGGCATCTCTGTCTAACTTCTTTGCTTGCTACAGTTCTACAATATGTTTGCCTAAGTGTACTTGCGTCTGTGTAAATGTGTGGGTGTGTGTGTATTTGTTTACCCTCCATTTTTTCCCCCAAGGTAAGTCTTTCCTGTCCCGGGATTGGAGTGACTCCTTATCCACTCCCTTAAAACCCTCATCATTTCCTTTTCCCTCTCCTTCCCTTCTGCCTGACGAAGCAGCTAGGCTGCAAAAGCTTGTATGTGTGCCTGTGTGTTATTTTATTCGTTTCTATCGACGTGCCGGTCCTTTTGGTAAGTCATCTCTCTCTTTTTTTTTTTTTTTTTTTTTATCCCACCAGGAAAGTTTCCCTCTTTAATTTTAAGTAATTGATTATTTATACCCGTTTACACTGAGTTTGAAACGTTGTTCGTGGCTGCTACTGGATAGCTGATGTTCACAACATGTTGCCAACACAGAAACTGTATTCCAGGGATTTGTCGGTAAGAATCAAAGAAACATTGTTGTGTCCTTTTACCACGAACTGCCACTACACAGTGCCAGTGTTTGTTTTTATATTGTTACAGATTCTAGTATTGTCATGTGTTGTGGTTTTCAGTGTTCTGAGAGATGGAGTGTAGCCGGGAGAAAATTTGCAATATTGTGTAATTATATGACGAATAGCAGTGGTTGTAGAATGTGCATTGTGCTAGGTACAAGAACATGAGAGAGAAACATTATAATTTCAAAATAAATAAAAATAATAATAATAAAAGAAGGTGCTGTGGAGCTGGGTACCAGCAGCAATGACATTGATAAGAAAATAAAATCTCTTGTGTGACAATACTGGCAGGAGAAAAGGAAAATAGGAGAGAGTAAAAAAAGCAGGTAGTGGGGGAGACACTGTACTATCCAAGATGGTATGGATATAAATTTTAAAGTTCGTAGACATAACACTGCAATCATTCAACTGGGATCACACTTATTGCTGTGGATGTGCGATGTTTCAGTGATACTAAAATAAATTAATAACCTTTACATAATCCTTCAAACAAACCTTGACAAACCGCAGGAACTGTTTTAGATATCTTATAGCAGGCTTTGAAATATGAAATAAATAAGCTGGACATTGGTATGAATTTCGTGTTGCAAGAAAACGGAGAGTTACATGAAGCCTTTATTTTACAGGGCTTGCCTCTCTGAAATTCGTGTCTTTCTTGAAGAAAACAAGCCCTTTAATATGGTATTTAGCAAAATTTAAAATTCTGAAGGCGACATTTTTTGTGAAATTACGAAAGCCAGAACTATTTATTCATCAATAATTACCGCATACTCTTCAGACTTGTACAATTCTTAACCTAGTACTAGCATTTTCAGAAAATAAAATTTATATGAAGCTCAAATTGCCAGATGCCAATTTTCAGTCGCCAATGGCAAGCTGGTGGCCGTAGATTTCTCACCCAGATCTAAATTTGTTCCTTCCAAACAGATGTTTCATAGCAATTACAAACCCTTAAACTTCTGTCACAAGAGTGTGCCACGAAATGCCTGCACACACCACATGGAAAAACAGACAAATCTTTGCACAATGACGACATTGCACAAGACAAAACGGAAACATTACAGGTCAAAGCTGATAGTTGGAGTTCGGTGCTTTACTTAAACTGACTCTTCAGAATGTGAAAACACACACACACACACACACACACACACACACACACACACGTGTGTGTGTGTGTGTGTGTGTGTGTGTGTGTGTGTGTGTGTGTGTGTGTGTGCGCGCGCGCTTGACAGAGAGAGATATGTAGCTGATTGATTGTACTAAATCACTGCAGTATTATGTCCTTTAAATCTAAGACTACTCTGTACAATTGAGTAGAGTACAGAAACCCAACTGCTGGTTTCAGCAATCTGTCATGAATAAACTATGTAAGAGCAGCATAAATTTATGGGCGTTTTATCTGGTTGCCAAAGAATGTCAATGTCGTAATTCAGGATATTAGTATAATGAAATAACATTAGTGGCTGATGTCTCCTGTTTCCTAACAATAATACCGGTGCAGAATATTCATCAAAACACCTAGGTGTCACTGATAATTTTCCAGAATAACTATAGATTACATTGATGACTCCAAAACCTCTGATATTGGTAGTATGGTTTGTGCTTACTTATGTCCAAGCACAAGTTACAAGGAATTGATGGCGCATCCCAGTCAGTTAAATTGCAGTGTACGTGAGCTAGCCTGCTGCTTGATGTGTTGATGTTGGTAGTGGCGTGATGAATGAAGGATACCAATCAGGAGTGGCGTTCAGGCAGCCAGTGAGATTGCATGTTTTGTCATATGGCAAACTGACATCAATTGGAGTATAAATATGATGTAGTAATTAGATCTGTATTTTTAGCTTCTTCTCCAATGATTTCTTCTGTGACAAATCTATGCTGTATAATTTGGTTTTGGTATTGTCACAAATTTGGGTAATTCGGAAGGACCGTTGTATGTCACTTAGGACGTCCTGCTATCGATAATGGCGGACTATCAATAGTTGTATAGTGTCAATTTGTATCGAACATGTGAACATCAGAATGCTATCGTAGTTTGTTTACTCAAAAGTGTTGGCGAAATCAGTTGCCTTTATGATATAGGAGAAAATTGTTTAGCCTAGACCACAATAATACATTTCTGAACCGGAGATTCACGTAATGGGGGAAAAAAAAAAAAAAAAAAAAAAAAAAAGTTTAACGTAAACCTAACCTTCTTAGGGTTATGCTACAGATCAGTTTTTTAAGTGAAATAGTGTAGACCAAGATAATACCTTTATGAAACGAATATTTCATACAGATCATAAAATAAATAAAACATGCTATACCTGCTCTATGGTTGACAGGTTCTTGTATGTACCCAACAGCATTAATTATTTAATTTGTTTTTATACGCCGAAATGAATATGAAATGTTTTCATTTGTCCGCCAACATTTGTTTCTTACGACACAGCGACGTTCTTGTGTTCGATATACGACACTGCGATACTCAAGTCTTCAATACATATTGATAGTAGGCCGTCCAAAGTGATATAAAATGGTCCTTCCGAATTACCCAAATTTGCACTATGTTAGTCATGGAAACATTGAAATTTGCAACATCAGTTTGTTTGTAAAATGTAAAGTCATTTCTTATTGGCTGCCTGAACACCACTCCTCCTAAATGTATCTTCAAAGCTCTGGCTCTGCACATTTAAGGCAAGCTGAAAGGTATAAACTCCATAATTTGAATTAATCTAACTATGACTCTTTCTTTAGCCATTTTCCCTGATTACATGCTTGTCTATTGTTCAGGTGAATGTGATGGAATAATACTTGGAGATATGAATCAGTTACACGTTTTTAATGTAAACTGTGTGCAAATCAGTGATAGGTTTAATTTAACAGTCGTGAGAGGAAATTATACTAGTTGTATTATTAAGATAAAAAAAAAAAAAAAAAAAAAAGAAATTAGATGAATCAGTATCACTCTGTAAAGTCCCGAAATATTGACTGTGGCTTCTAGCGAATTCTCAAAATTTCTAAAATAATAATAATAACAATACGAAAAAAAATATTTTTATCAGTTCCTTTTCTTGTTCGAACAGTTTGCAGTTTGTTTTTCTATGCGTATGGATAAACCAAATATATCATTTTTTTTTCTTTTCTTCTTTCAACTTTAATCCTTCTTCTCTTTAGTGTTATGTCCTGCATGGTGATGGGTCTACTGTTTTTGGCTCTGTGAACATTTTTATAATCTTGTGTTTGTAATAATATGTGATTCCACATTCTCCATATAATTTTGAATTTGTACTCTTAACACAAGTTAGTAGCATAAGTATGTTTGAGCAACCTTAACAAGTTATGTGTTCAAAGATGTCAACTGCAGTTTCCATAATTTCTAGATATCATTTTGTGCATTACATAAACAGAATTCTCAACAAAAGTCTTCATAGTGTAAATGAAACTGTACAACAATTGGCCTTCTATGTGAAGCTATCACTTCTTTACAGGACTGTTTTTCAAAGATGAATGCCGCAGCAAATGAAATGCAGAATGGCTCTGTTGACATGGCTGGTGGTGATGTACCACCTGCCCCGAAAAAGAATGTAAAGAACCTGACCGTGGAGAAGATCTACCAAAAAAAGTCCCAATTGGAGCACATATTACTGCGACCAGATACATATATTGGTATGTATACAGTAATTTTTTTTGACTGGATTGTGATTTATTAGATTTTTAATTCACCTGATACAGAAAATGATTATCCTGTAATATCTTGAAATTGAATTGTGGTATGTCAGTTATGTGTGTAATACCATAATTCATATTGTAACATCTGTGAATTTCTGAATCTGCACCGAACATGGTCACTAACTAACTGAAATATATTTGCGACAATAAATGCAACAAAATTTCTGTCCAGTGTTGGTTTATTTAATATTTGTAATAATTATTTTCTGGCCATAGAGCACATCATTCCATATAATGGAATCAAATGTTAATAAGCTTAGCGGTTGAGCTTAAGCAATGTTATTTCAGTAAAATTGTTCTTTAGGCATCAGCTTGGTCTGTAGATGTTGGTAACACCTTTTGTGTCCCAACTTCGTCGCCGCTTTTGTGTCCCAGCCTCGTCGTAGGTGTCGGTGGCCGAGTGGAACGAGACCGACACAGGAACAAGACAGCACGCTGGTGCAGGTACGGAGGGGAGCAGCCAGAAACTATGAACACTCGAGTAAATTAGAAAGAGATATATTGCACAGAATGTAACAATACTTAACTTTTACATAGTACTGCAGAATGTTGATACATAGTTGTTAGAGGCCTGCCTAGTGCCTGTACGATAACAAAGTCTTCAATGGTGCCTATCTGATTACGAAGGTCCTAACTCGTTGCTATCTCAGTCCGAAGTGCGAAGTGCCCGATGTCCTTCAGTGGTGGCCACGAGCGGCGTTGTACCAGAGGGCGCTCGTGGCTGTCGTCGGAAGAACGCCGCGCCGTGCATGCATGGCGGCGCGCGGCGAAAGTAGGTGGCGCGCACTTTGTACTTGTGCGACACCACACCCCTCCCCCCCAAACCGCCGCGCCGTCGTGGCGTAGGGCTGAGGGCCACGGCGACGGCACTGGGAGGAGGGCCTGGGCGGTGAACTGGGTCTGGAATCAAGAAACCGGAGACAGGATCGCGCGGTCTGTGCAGGCGCAATTGGTTTGCGTGGCGCCGCAGCTCCGACCCTGTGGAAGAACGTACAACAAACATATTGTGCCCAAGCACGCGTTGAATGGTGCCCGGCAACCATGTCTTCTTGTTTCCAGCAAACACCCTGTACAGCACCGGCGTGGAAACCTGAAAACGCGTAGCGCCATACGAACCGACTCGGTGCGTGGGAGGCTGCAGCAGGTGAAGGAGAGTGCGGTGACGGCGGCCGTGTAGCAGCTCGGCAGGAGACGGGCCGTCACGTGGCATGCACCGATACGTAGACAGGAAAAGTTGAAGAGCTTGCTGCCTGGAGTGCTGACCTTTCATCTTCTCCATGTGAGACTTGAATGTTCGAACGAAACGTTCTGCTTCACCATTGGACTGAGGGTGAAAAGGCGCGGTGGTGATATGCTGAATGCCATTCACACGACAAAACTGTTGAAATTCCGCACTAACAAACTGAGGTCCATTGTCACTGACGATAGTTTCAGGCAAGCCTTCGATGCAAAACACTGATGTTAAGGCACTGATTGTACTAGACGCCGTCGTTGAGTTCATGGCAATCACAAAAGGAAACTTGCTGAAAGCGTCTACAACAATTAACCATCGCGTATTCTAGAAAGGTCCGGCAAAGTCAATGTGTAAACGTTGCCATGGTCCCTTGGGGCGTGGCCAGTCTGAGAAACGTTGCGGAGGAGCCGCCTGATGCTCCGCACAAACAGTACACTGTGACGTCATGTCCTCTATCTGAGCGTCCATACCAACCCAGGTACAATGACGTCTGGCCAGTTGCTTTGTCCTAACAATGCCCCAATGTCCTTGATGCAGGAGGCGTAACACTTCACGTTGCAGGGAACGAGGAACAATCACTCTTGTTTGGTCGTTGTCGGTATGCAACAACAGTACACCCTGACTTAAAGATAATGCATGACGTTGTGCAAAATAACGTCGAACCAGAGGCCGATCAATGTCTTTGGCTCTGGCAGGCCACCCTGAGCGAACAAAACGTGCTACCACACTTAGGTCTGCATCCGCAGCTGTTTCCTGTGCAACCCGACGAGAGTTCAAAGGAAAGTCTGCGACAGCGGAAGCATCTCTGGAGTCTATCTGACAACATGCCATTTCTGAAGAATCAAATGATACATCCTGGCCAACCGGAAGTCGGGAAAGTGTGTCCGCGTTGGCATGTTTAGTGGTAGGTCGGTACAAAATCTCATACTGATAATTAGACAATATCAAGGACCATCTCTGAAGCTTTTGTGCCGTTCGTGGCGGAATTGGCTTTGTGGGTGAGAACAACGACGTGAGAGGCTTGTGGTCTGTCAACAAATAGAATTTTCTGCCATACAGATAATGATGAAACTTTGTGACGCCGTAAATGATTGCTAAGGCCTCCTTTTCTATCTGACTGTAATTCTGTTGCGTTGGCGTCAGTAGCTTGGATGCAAAGGCAATAGGACGATCGTGACATCCAATACGATGTGAGATTACAGCGCCCAGACCATACGACGAGGCGTCAACTGCTAACACTACAGGCTTCTGTGGGTCAAAGGGAATCAAACATGCATCACTGAGTAGTGCAGACTTTAGTTTGTCAAAGGCAACCTGACAATCTTTGGACCAAACAAAAGGAACATTCTTCCTACGTAAACGATGCAGTGGAGCTGCAATCTGAGAGGCATTGGGAATAAATCTGAAATAATAGTTAAGCTTTCCCATTACTGCTTGCAATTCTTGCACATTCTTAGGAGGAGGCAAGTCTTTGATTGCTCGAAGATGTGACTGTAAGGGATGAATTCCTTGGGCGTTAATCACATGGCCTAGGTACTCTATTTCAGTTTGAAAAAACGAACACTTTGCTTTATTGCAACGTAGACCTGCTGCAGTCAAAACTTTGAAAAGGCACTCCAGGTTTGCTAAATGTTCTTCAACTGTACGTCCGGATACCACAATGTCATCTAAATAGTTCGAACAACACGGTACAGAAACTGTCAGCTGTTCCAAAAAACGCTGAAAAATAGCGGGGGCGGAAGAACTGCCAAAGGGTAGGCGTTGAAATTGAAAAAGGCCCATGTGAGTATTAATGACGAAAAACTTTTTTGACTCGTCATCAAGTGGAATCTGTAAGTATGCCTCTGCTAAATCAATCTTAGAAAAGAAACGAGACTGTCCTAATTTGTCCATTAGTTCGTCAGGTCTGGGCAGGGGATAAGTGTCTACAATTGTCTGACTGTTCACTGTTGATTTGAAGTCCGCACAGAGACGAAGTTTTCCTGACGGCTTGGGTATAATTACTATAGGCGAGGCCCACTGACTCGCAGAAACAGGAGAAATCACCCCACTATCTTGCCAACGTTTAAGTTCTTCGGCAACTGAATCACGCAAGGCGATAGGCACTGGTCTAGCTTTACGAAATTTTGGAACTGCAGATTCTTTTAAAGTTACATGTGCCACGAAGTCTTTTGCACAACCTAGTTCCGGCGAAAACAAGTCACTATATTTGTCACACAATGCATTAATTTTATCCTGAGGCACTATTGACGAAATTTGAAGCACATCTCTTTGAATTGATAAACCAAACAAGTCAAAAGCATCTAGTCCAAAAATGTTCTGTGTCGATTTGGCCTGAAGAACTACAAAAGCGACTGTTTTTGTTACACCTTGAAAAGAGGCGGGCAGGCTACATGTTCCTAGCACGGGAATATTTTCACCTGTATAAGCTGTTAACACTTGCTGTGACGGCGACAATTTTGGCGAACCCAGAAGTTCATAAGTATCTTTATTTATTAATGTGACAGCGGAACCAGTATCAAGCTGAAATTGCACCTTCTTATTTTCTATGAAGAGAGTCACAAACAGTTTTTGCTTGCGGCGCTCGACAGGTGCGCGAATGTGGGCAACGTCTGCTACGGTTTGTTTGCTGCGTCTGCGCGGGCCGCGTAGTGTAGTAAGCGTCGCAGACTCGGCACGCAGCGGATTAACCACACTGTCACTAGATGACACTACCGCCGGATCGGCGTCCGCGCAATGCGAGGCTACTGCACTAAAATTACTTTCAGTATCTACAACAAGTCTACTGGCACTATCTACACAGTACTGGGCACTATTACAAGGAGCAGTTGCAGAAGGCACTATTTTCACTACAGGAATGCACTGTTCATAGTCATTTTGCTTGTCCCGAACCCTTTTCCGTTGCACTGTTTTACGCGCTCGTCGGCGCTTGCTACGTGGTGCACTATATAGATTTGCCATAGGCGCAGAACTACTTTCTTGCAATTGAGATCCAAGGAAAGCAGTGTTCAATTCCACAGCCCGTATAACATTTACAGAATGAACTGTTCTCGCACTCTGCGAATCACTGTTTCTAACGTTACTGTTCTTTGAGTTTTTAATTTGCATACACACAGACTGCACATGTCCCGATTTGCCACATTGATAACAGGTTGCGTTGCGACTAGGGCAATGAGCACGCTTGTGGCGAGACACACACTGGGGGCAAGATTTACGTACATTTTTCTGAAATGAGCGTTGGCGCCCGTTATTCAAATTACTGTGTCTAACACTACGGGGCGACCTTTGCGTCGCACTTTTACACTGGCTACTGTTCACTGTCTGTTCAGCACGACCGGTGGAAAAATAAGAATCACTAGGGCTAGAATGCGAACTACGGCTAGGAAAGCGTCCGTTGCGGCGCACTGAATTTACACTGTGGCTTTGCATTTCGACATCTGCTAAGTCAAAAGTATCATGCGCTTCTATAAGCTGCAGTACACTGTCTAATGAAGGGTCAGACTGTTTCAGAATTGCTGCTCTAATTCTGGGGTCCTGAATATTCTGCGTAATCGCATCCCTCAACATCACGTCACTATACGAAAGTCCACAAGAGCAAGTAAATTTACATTGGCGGGTTAAGCCCTTCAATTCCGTAATCCACTCTTGGTGTGACTGCTGCGGCAATTTTTTAAGTCTGAAAAATCGGTACCGAGCCGCAGCTACGAGAACGTTTCTCTCATAATGAGCATTTAGTGCCTCTACTATTTGTTCAAAGTCTACATCACGAGGAGATGCGTGAGGGAATAGTTTTTGCAGTAATACGAAGGTTTTGGGGCCCACCACGGACAATAAAAGATGCTTAACAGTCTGACCTGTAAGTTGATGAGCCGCGACGAGTTCTTGAAACTGCGCGAAATAGTCACTCCATTCTTCTTCACGTTCGTTGTACTGGCGGAACGTCGGAAGCGGTGCGGCGGCAGGTGTGGGCTGCTGATGTGACGACTGTTGTTGTTGGTGAGCAGCCTGTGTTGTCAACTGCGACACGGCCTGGAGAAGCTGGGTAATTTGCGCCGTCTGTAACTGAATAATTTCCATTAAGTTTGGGTTCGGGGTAGTGGCCATGCTGACCGATTAGGCGCCGCGTATACAAGTAACTTAGTACAAAACACAAATGTAATATGAAAGAGGACGCTCTGCAACAAAAAAGTCCACAAAATACGTAACAAAATATCTTTCCCCAAAATTCTTATATTAAGGGTGGGTGGGCGGGAGCAATTTCTGCGTGCTCCGACTGCTGCTGTCTGGCTGCTGCCAGCGGGCTGGTCCAAGGTTCTATCACTCCTCGTCGCCACTTTTGTGTCCCAACTTCGTCGCCGCTTTTGTGTCCCAGCCTCGTCGTAGGTGTCGGTGGCCGAGTGGAACGAGACCGACACAGGAACAAGACAGCACGCTGGTGCAGGTACGGAGGGGAGCAGCCAGAAACTATGAACACTCGAGTAAATTAGAAAGAGATATATTGCACAGAATGTAACAATACTTAACTTTTACATAGTACTGCAGAATGTTGATACATAGTTGTTAGAGGCCTGCCTAGTGCCTGTACGATAACAAAGTCTTCAATGGTGCCTATCTGATTACGAAGGTCCTAACTCGTTGCTATCTCAGTCCGAAGTGCGAAGTGCCCGATGTCCTTCAGTGGTGGCCACGAGCGGCGTTGTACCAGAGGGCGCTCGTGGCTGTCGTCGGAAGAACGCCGCGCCGTGCATGCATGGCGGCGCGCGGCGAAAGTAGGTGGCGCGCACTTTGTACTTGTGCGACACCACAACACCATGATGCATGATGGGAAGCATTGCACATGCTACAGTCTGGTACAGACAGCCAATGAGAGTCTCATTTTTGAATCTGTCTGTATGTTTACAAATCCGTCTCAAGTTGACGCCCCTACTAGATAAGAGATTTTCCTGTTGACACTGACCTTCACTTGGCAAGCTCAGAGGTTTCTAGATCTCATGAAAGCAGATACCAAAACACTGTAATAGAGAAATAAAATTATCTAGATGGTTTTTTTATTCTTATTGAAAAAAAATTCAAATCTGATCATACAGGAAACAGTTTCCTATATGTAATACTTGTCACTTGGCAAATACCTGTTCTTTCTGTAGGCCTCTTCTTATTGCAGTATAGTAAGCTTAACCATCACTCCTGAATAGTAAGTATATCAACAATATTTTGGAAAGGCTGTTACTTGCCACAGAGGCATCTCAATGAGCTGTGGAAACACAAACACAGAAGATTACAAGTTAAACAAAGATTACACACAGAAGATTGCAAGTTAACCAAAGCTCTCGGCTGTCATGGTCTTCATCAGCAAGAGAAAGAAACTCCCTCACACTCCCACACAAACAAGACTTCTGTCTCCAGCTGCTTGGGCTAGTAATTTTGCATGTGTGCCAACAGAGAGAGAGAGAGAGAGAGAGAGAGAGAGAGAGAGAGAGAGAGAGAGAGAGATTGTTGCTAATTGGAGGGTTTTCTGCAGCTCTGGGAGATGTCTCTCTGGTGAAGAGTAACCTATCCTTTCCACTATATTTTAAGCCGTCCTGGAATTTCCATTGTTTAAGTTCACCAATAAATATACAAACTGATTTGACTGAAGCTGGGTGACTAGTCACACAAACCTGACCAAAGTAAATCACGGCCCACATCATTTACAATGATCATTTACATGTTATGGGCCACTGATTTTTTTGTGTCCGTGTAGGGCACTTGCAGGGTTCCTTTTTGAAAGGTCGCCTACCGGATCAAAAGTGCTGCTTTGTCAGGAGTTTACTGACAGACTATAGTAAAGCCGTCTTCATACGGGGCGTGTTGTTCTACATGGCACACATCAGACGTGTTCTGCTACGCTCTGAAATGATCTGCTACATCCCACGGAACATGCTGCTGATCGTGATTTCTCTATGCCACTGACTCCAGCACACATTACGCGCTGTATTTGGCACACAGATCAGTGTGCTTATAGATGGATGTGCATAAATTGCATAGTATCTTGGTTAGCAATTGACGGAAAAGAAAGCTGAATACTGTAGCTTGCTTATGTCACAGGTAGAGCTGTATGTTTGCTTGCACGTGGCATACAATACTCTTTGAGTAATTGTAATGTTTTTTAAGGAACACAAAGATGATACATAGTTTTTTTCAATAGTGGGTTATGATAACGAAATGTATAACATGTGGCAAGAATCATTGTTCTATTTGCACTATAAAACTGAACTATTCCAACACTGGACTGAACTGCGACAGATTATAAATGCTGTGGGGAAAAAGTGATGTAGTCTTGAAATTTATTGGTTCCTTTGCCCTAACACAAAAACCCAACAAATTCTCTCTTAGTCAGAATTCACTCTTGTTTTCTATAAATAATGTCTAATATTGGATATTGTAAAATAGTATTACATTAATAAACTAAACCGTAAAAAAAAAGTAAGTAGGTGGTCACAAATCGAAGACACTACTGACTTCTACTCATCAGCCTACAATGCTACCAACTATGCCATTCCTCCATTCTGTTTGGCCTCCAGTATAAGATATACAGAGTAATACTTAAGTATACAAAACGTGTTGTAATTAGTTATTTAGTTGTGATATAGCATCACGAAGACGCTTCTTTTATAGAATGGCGTTGTACCGTAGCATTGGAATGATGTTCTTTCAAGGTACACAAATTATAAAGCTATCAATGTGCAGTTTCTGGTAATTTTATTGTAACAAATCATGTCTAAAATGACGTGTTTTGAAAACTTCCTCAATTTTTGGACACTAAAAAATCGTATATTCATACATTGTTTGCTGCAAAGGAAGAAGGCATGAAATATGGAGTTCAGTTTGCAATATGGCGGCTCAAAAGTTCTACTTCTTACGTGAAATTCAAGTTGCATTTCATTGGGCACCAACCACTCTATGAAGCAAAAATCTAACATGCCAGATCCTTCATTTCACACTTTGCAGTGTAATGTTAAGACTGTGTATCTCTTCTTCTGAGGACACTGCAAAATATATATTACTTACGTGCTTATATCTTGCTTGGTACATGTTTTTGAGTTTGCTCCTAAGAGAATGAGGCCCAGCTTGTCTGTTCCTCAACCTAGCAGCCTTTTTCTTGATATTAAAGGCATCAGACACTCGTATCAAAAGTTGTTCAGGACGAGAGAGTAGCACAAAAGGTTTTTTCAATATTGTACTAATCTTCTTCTAATAAATAAGTCACGAGTAATTAACAAATGACAGTACTAATTTATTGTACTGCAGAATACAGTGCCCTAGTTAACGACTTAAAATTATATACACACACACATTACAAAATAAGTACATTTCCAGTCTCTAATAGTGTCTCTCTCACAATACAACAATATCAATAACTAAAGTAGCACAGTCTTCTGTCTTTTTCTGACTTTTTAGCATGGAACAATTATTAAGCCAAGGAATCCATCCTCTCTTCTCTGTGCCACTTAATCATCACAGGTTGCTAAACCTGTGTAATCACTCTTCTTACCATAGGAGATGTTACCAGGTACTCTCACCTAGGAAGACAGAAAACCCTAGGCAGAATTTTGTCACCTGCTATTCTAAATCTCTTTAATAAATATGGTTGTCTTGAGTCGGTTAGCAGGAATGTAGTGTCACTTGTTACACTACAGCAGCTAAGTGCAATTTAAGGCTGTGACGTCACCAGTCTGTCATCCACGTGCATTTCACATCCCTTGAGAGGATGGCATAAGAATGTCAAATTGGAAGAGAAAAACTTTGCTGCAAACATTCTTTTAATAGTTCAGCTGACATATTAGTTAGCACATTATGCTGGAAAATGATGATTCAGTATAAGTACTTACATCCAGGATCATCTTTCATTTTTACAATAATACTGCTTTACTGATAGTGTTCCCTTTTTTTTAAATTCCAGGGTCAGTTGAACCTGTCACAGAAGTAATGTGGGTGTATGACCCAGAGGAGGAAATGATGGTGCAGAGAGAGATTACATATGTTCCTGGTCTTTACAAAATTTTTGATGAAATTCTGGTGAATGCTGCAGATAATAAGCAGAGAGATCCAAAAATGGATTGCATAAAAATAGACATTGATGCGTAAGTAAATTCTCATTAATAGGAAATCAATAAAAATTTTGAATATTCATTCTTCAACTGTAAATTTAACTAGTTAATTCTCTTTCTTTCAGAGAAAACAACACAGTATCAGTCTGGAATAATGGCAAAGGTATACCCGTTGTGGAGCACAAAGATGAAAAAATGTATGTTCCTACCATGATATTTGGACACCTGCTTACCTCATCCAATTATAACGATGAAGAAGAAAAGGTCACTGGTGGTAGAAATGGATATGGAGCAAAGCTGTGCAATATATTTAGCACAAAATTCACAGTGGAAACAGCTTCAAAAGAATACAAACGGGCATTTAAACAAGTACGCTATATTTGATATAATTCTGTTGGAATTGGTTTTAAGGCTAAAGTTTACTTGTGCTGTATTGCCATGTTGAAAATGACCACTGTATGTGACATTAGCCAATTAAGTCATATTATAGTACCATTACAGTTTATATATAAAATAGATGTGGTTTACTTACCAAGCGAAAGAGCACTGGTACACACACACACACACACACACACACACACACACACACACATGCTGAGCTTTCGCAACCCTGGGTTGTTTCTTCAGAAAAAGAGTGGGGAAGGAGAGGAAAAAGGAAAGGACGTGGGTTTAAAGGAGTGGGTGAGGAGTCATTCCAGTCCCAGGAGAGGAAAGACTTACCTTCAGGGAAAAAGAATAGGTAAACACACACCCCAAGGCAGACATGTAAAAATCCAGGGTATGTTTGCGTATATATGTGTGTGGGTTTTTTCTCTAAGCAAAGTCCTTCCACCCCTGGGATTCGAATGACTCCTCTTCCACTCCCTTAAAACCAGCATCCTTCAGTTTTCCCCCCTCCTTCCTTCCTCTTTTCCTGATGAAGCGACAAATGGTTGTGAAAGCTTGAACTTTTGTGTTTGTGTATGTTTTTATTTGTGTATCTGTCAACGAGCCTGTGCTTTTGATAAGTTAAACCAGAGGCAAGGATTTACTGAAATGGGGAAAAGTAATACAGTAGAAGAAGAATGGATAGCTCTGAGAGATAGGGTAGTGAAGGCCGCAGAGAATCTTATAGGCATAAGAACAAGGCCTAATAGAGATCCCTGTATAACCCAGTATATACTGAACATAATTGATGAAAGGAGAAAATAGAAAAATTCAGCAAGTAAAGCAGGCAAAAGGGAGTACAAATGTCTGAAAAATGACATTGGCGGGAAGTGCAGACTGGCTAAGGAGTAGTAGCTGGAGGACAAATCAAGAACCATAGAAGAACTTATAACGAGGGGAAAGATGGATACCGCCTACAGGAAAATAAGAGACATTTGGAGACAAGAAAAGCAGCTGTATGTATATCAAGAACTCAGACGGAAAATCAGTACTGAGCAAAGAGAGGAAAGATGAACTGTGGAAGGAATACTTAAGAGGGGCTATACAAAGGAAATAAACTGGAAGGCATTATGCTAGAAGTGGAAGACAAAGTGGTGGAAGATGAGATAGGTGACACGATACTGCGAAAAGAATTAGACAGAGCCTGAAAAACTTGAGTGAAAAAAGACAAGGCATCTGGAGTAGATGATATTCCGTCTAAACTGCTGATTTTGTTAGGAGAGCCAGTCATGAAAAAACTGTTCAACCTGGTATGCAAGATGTATGAGACAGGGGAAATACCCTCAGACTTCAAGAAGAATATTGTATTTCCAATTCCAAAGAAAGCAAGTGCAGAAAAGTGTGAAAATTACAGAACTATCAGTTTAATAAGTCTTGGTTGCTAAATACTAACATGAATTATTTATAGACAAATGGAAAAACTTGTGGAATCTGACCTTGGGGAAGATCAGTTTGGATTTAGGAGAAATGTAGGAACATGGGAGGCAATACTCACATTATGGCTTATCCGAGAAGATAGGCTAAGTGCAAACCTATGTTTTCGGCATTCGTAGATTTGTAGAAAACTTTTGACATTGTCGACTAGAATACACTCTTTCAAATTCTGAACGTAAAAGGGATAAAACATAGAGCGCCAAGAGTTATATTCAACCTATACAAAGACCAGATAGCGGTTATTAGAGTTGATGGGCAAGAAAGGGACACAGGGGTTGGGAAGGGAGTAAGACAGGATTGTAGCCTTTCCCCAGTGTTGTTCAATCTGTACATTGAACAAGCAATGAAGGAATGCAAGGAGAAATTTGCAGAGGGAATTAAAGTCCAGGGAGAAGAAACAAAAACGTTGTGGTTTGCCAATGACGTAGTAATTTTGTCAGATACTGCAAAAGATCTGGAAGAGCAATTGAATGGAATGGACAGTGTCTTGAAAGTCCTCCACCTGCTTAAGTCTTTTAGGTAGGTGGTTTTAACGTGTCCCAGAGTGGCTGGATGTGTTCCTTATATCCCTGTGACCACCCAGCAAAACCACTCTTGTACTGTCTCAGCTGTTTTATCCCTTCTTCGTTTTTAATTGTATCCTTTCTTTATATTAGTCTGTGAGTTTTAACCTTTGACTTGTTAACGCCTTTACTTCGGAACGCTTAACAAAATGTTTTATCTCTTTGACTGGAACAAGGGACTGATAACCATCGCTGTTTAGTTCCTTCCAAAACCCAACAACAACAACAACAACGTAAGATATAAGGTGAACATTAACAAGAGTAAAACGAGGGTAATGGAAAGTAATGTCAGAAATGCAAGCAATGCTGAAGGAATTAGATTAGGTAATGAGACAATAAAAGTAATAGATGAATTTTGTTATTTGAGTAGCAAGATACCTTCTGATGGCAGAAGTTAGAAAGATATAAAATGCAGAATGGCTATGGGAAGAAAAGTGTTTCTAAAGAAATGAAACTTGTTAACATCCAATATTAATTTAAATGTTAGGAAGTCATTTCTGAAAGCATTTGTTTGGAGTGTAGCATTATATGGGAGTGAAACATGGAGTTCGGACAGCTGTGACGTCAGGGCGCCTCCGTTTATTCTTACCTCCATGGTTTAAGTGATAGGAAGTCCTTTCAGAAAGCATTTGTCTGGAGTGTAGCATTGTATGGGAGTAAAATGTGGAAAATTAGACATAAAGACAAAAATATGATAGAAGCTTTTGAAATTTGGTGCTACAGACAAATGATGAAACTTAGATGGGTAGATTATGTAACTAATGAGGAGGTGCTTAACCGAATTGGGGAGAAAAGCAGTTTCTGCCATATCCTGACTTAAAGAAGTGATATATTGGTGGAACACAGTCTGAGACATTAAGGAATCATGAACTTAGCATTAGAAGGAAGAGTGTGAGGTAAAAATCATAGAGGGAGGCCGGGTGACTAATAATATAGTAAGCACATTCAAAAGGATGTACTTTGCCGAACTTACTCTCAGATGAAGAGACTTGCACAGAACAGAGTAGCTTGGAGAACTGCATCAAACCAGTCTGTGGACTGAAGACCACAACAATAATATATACCGTATATATTCGAGTAATCCGCGCACATTTTGTCCCGAATATATGAACGAAAAACTAGTGTGCGCGGATTACTCAACTTTCGGTTGGTATTACTCCATCTGCAACAACAAAACACTCTAGGCAGGTATTACTCCGCTTTAAAGAACAGATCCCTATAGGCCGGTATTACACAATAATATTTTCAATCAAATCTTTGGCAAAATATTAATTCCAACCTGAACTTTCCATAATTATATTAAGGACAGTTTACAACTCACTGCAAAGACGTGTCGACGAGCTGCAACAGGCACATACAAAAGGCACACACATACAACACTTTCAGCTATCGGCCATGGCCTTCTTAAGAAAATAGAACACTCACGCAATCATACAGGCACACAACACAGTCATACTACCATCGCCTCCTGCTGCTGCACTTCGAATCTCGCTCTGCGACTAGTAAATCGGGGGCGGGAGGGGAGGGGAGAGGGTTTAGGAAGGTTATGTCACAGTGCTCACCTGCCTCCCCACTCCATTCCTAAGCTGCATCTTGTTATTCCCATCTAATCCATCCCCACCATCATGACGTAACCTTCCTATCCTCTCTCCCCTCCCGTCCTCGATTTACTCGCTGCAGAGCGTGATTCGAAGCGCGGCCGCCGGAGGTGATGGTTGTATGACTGTGTTGTGTGCCTGTGTGATTGCGTGAGTGTTCTATTTTATGAAGAAGGCCATGGCCAATAGCTGAAAGTGTTGTATGTGTGTGTCTTTTGTATGTGCCTGTTGAAGCTCGTCACCATGTCTTAGCGGTGAGTTGTAAACTGTCCTTACTATATTATTAAATCTTTGACAAAGTAATATTATCAAATATTTGTAATATTTCTTAGACATAAATCTTCATCATGGTGTTAAAAAGGGGTATTATGGTTGTCATATTTCAAAATAGTGCATAATAATAAATTTTTATTGTGTGCTTCTTTAGCTGCTCAAAAACGTGGCAAAGTAGTGTATCTTTCCTGCAGTTTCTTTGCAAGCGTGGCTGGCACATACGAACTGTGGCATTGTTGATGTAAGAATGACTAGTTTGTGGTACCGTCTTTCTGAGTAATAAAGTACATTATCTATTTAAGTTGGGTATTATTTGGTTGAGTACCACCATATTATCCACACTGCTTATATAAGGACGCACCAGTGGACGCGAGCACCTAGTGTGACTTGTGTGTGCGTATGGGATAACGACTCAGCATTGGACTTAGTCTCTCGCCGCTCGGAAGTGACGTAGTCATCTTGTTGCTGCCTTGGAGTATGTTCCTGTTGAAGATGCCGCACTGCAGGAGAAGCCGAAGAACTCGTTGTGTTGTGTATAAGGCTATTGAAAATTTGGTCCTTAACAGCAAAAATATTGGTGCTCAAGAAATACTTAAAAGTTCCATCTGTGTTTCGAGGATGTGTTGTGAACTTTTCTATATTTTCCAAGAATGCAAATCCTCAACTTGGTAATGGCTGGCTAACAGTGGCTGTGTTGTGATGTAATGGGTCAACTGTTAAAGCATTATCTGGACAGGATAGTGCAAGTAGTCGAGATGTTATTGTGTATCATACATTTAATGTTGTTGTAATTACTCGGGGGCACGTATTACTCGAGTATACACGGTATATATATATGAGAGAGAGAGAGAGAGAGAGAGAGAGGAGGGATGCTAAGCGAGAGTTTTGTATTTTCCTGTTCTCTGTGCTCCCGCTAGTCCTATTCCCTCACCACAGAGTGTGATTTGGAGTGCCGCATCCAGAGATGACGGATGTGTGACTGTGAAGTGTGATTGTGTGAATGCTCTCTATTTTGAAGGAGGTCAAGAGCCGATAGCTTATGTGCTATATAGGTCTATGTATTTTTTATGTGGTCATCACAGCTCACTGTAAGTTTGTGGTGAGTTGTAAACTGTGTTCATTATATTGTTGTATTCTAACATGGATTCTCTTTATTACATTATTTAACCATAGGAAAACGTTGTTTATTGTGAAGACAAAACATCTTATTGGCTGTATCCATCTATGCCACAATTGGTTGGCTCTGATCATTGGCAACATTGCCGCAAGACACCACAGCATGACAAGTAAACTTTTATCATTTTCAACATTATCAGGTCGTATGTAAATATTACATAAACATGCAACCACTAACATAAGTCTCATTCTGAAACAATGCAAAACTAGAAAAATATTGATGTGCATCAAGTTTCTTCCCTATATTACACATTACACATTGCACATTGGGACAGATTAGCTGCATGTGTCACTGAATGCTACCCATGTTGATGGTGTTGCTGAATACCCCTTAATGAAACTGAAAGTTTAGCTTGTGCTGGATAGCTAATTGTGTTCACAGGCATTGTTTTCAGCAACATCCATTTTCCATACCAGAACAGATGTAAAATACTTGCCTGCTTTTGCTGCATGAAAGTGATACTAATTTACAATTGCTGTGGTAATTACTACAGTGTACTGTAAATTACTCATTCTGTCACCACACAATATTATCATCATCATTATCATTATTAGTATTAGTATTGTTGTGTGTGTTCAACAACAAAATGGAAACAGTTGAAAAATATACTGAGGAGAGTTTGCAACTTACTGCAAAGTCTTTTGTCAAGCTGTGACAGGCACGTAAAAGCACTCATACAAACATCAGATTTCTGCCATTACACTTCATAACAAAGACACTGTTCATACAGTCACCCAGACACTTGGTTGCTGCACATAACATCACAGAAGTCCGTGGACTAAAATAACTGAGCCACATCCTGGATCAGGGCTTCATCTATCATTGTGCCTTGAAATAAGAGATCCTACCCAAGATCCTACCTGCTCCCTCCAACAGTGATGTTCCATTGCCCACCCATCCTCCATGACATTGTAGTCCATTCCTGTGTCACCCAAAATGAGCATCCTGCCACAGGGATCATATCCTCATTGCAAGACCTACCCAGCACTTACTGTTCAAGCCCCAGCACACTCATGCTAACTGATCAGAGGCTGGACTATCTGTGATGAAAGCTGCCATGTGGTTTAACAACTCTGCTGCAATTTTTGCAAAGCTCTTTACATTGGTAGGCTTACCAACCACCTATCCATCAAAATGAATGGCCACCACCAAACTGGCCAAGAGCAGAGTGGACTACACTGTGGATCAACATTTCAATGACTTCTTCCCAGCCTGGGCCATATGGTTTCTTCCCTCCACCAGCAGTATTTCTGTACTCTGCAGATGGTAATTATCTTGACAACACATTCTATGAATGTGTAATCATTTGGCCTCAACCCAAGAAGCTTTTAAACTGTCCCTACACTTTTCATCCAATATTTCCTGTCTTCTCCCTCCCAAATCCTACCCTGCAGCGCCTACCTAAAATTCCCCTCTCCCCCTTTCCCCTTCCATCCTACATCTGCTCACGATTCATGTCTCTTTCTTGTCTCTTTTTTCCTCTTCTAAATTCGGATCAGAATAACAAAGTGATTGACATTTAGTTGTTTACAGGGCTGCTACCATAACAGCAGCCAATCAGAATGCGCTAGGGAGTGTCTTCTGTCCCATTCACCATTGTCAAATCTCTCTGTTACTGTTGCCAGTTGCAGATGAAACTTGTGGCCAGTAACGTGATCAGTTTCGTTGTGTGCTTTGTCTGTGCAGTGAGATTATTTCGTGCTCCAGAATGTCTGAAGCTTGCAGTGAAAGTGTGCAGAAAAATATGGTTTCCAAAAGGAAATGTAAAGTACGATATGCTCATGTTCTGCACGGTCAGACACGTGTGTTTGTGTGCTTGGTGAGTATTTCGGGCCCTATTACCTTTAACGAAGGTAGTTGATAGAACTGGAAGTGCTCTGAAGATACACAGGTATGCTGTAGTGAAAATTTGTGAAGAAAAATACTGTGCAGAAGAGGAAGTACCTGGTTCATCAGTTACGGACACCATGGAAGAAGAGGATGGAGAAAAACAATTAACTTGGATTCATTCCAAAAAGATGCTGTTCAACGCCACATATATGGATTCTATGAGAGAAATGGACACTCAACCAAAAAAGAAAAAGAAGAAAGGAAAAAAACCTAACTGTGTGTTACCCCTAGAGAGGCTGAATTATTCAGTGGGAACAAGACATCTTTTTTCATGGTTGTCAGAGCTGTCGGATTTAAATACAAGATGATTAATGGAGAGAAATGATCACTCTTGGTGTTGTCGATTTTTGAGACACATTGTTTCAAGACATTGTGTGACTTGACGAGTTGTGGATTAACACCGGACATTGTCAGAAAAGTGTGGACAGATGACAAGTTTATGCAGAAGTTCTGCAGTTATTGTAGGAAAGGGTGCAAGAACAATTATTTTGCCTGCTGGGAATTTGTCTGGTTTCACACCTGTCTGTCTCCTCATTTACCGATCTAGGAAAACGAGTGACTACCATGAGGAGATGAACAATAATTTTCTGACGTAGTTCAAAGGACAGCTACTGCAAAATATAAGTCGGCTATCTGTCATTGTAATTGATAACGCCCCATATCATTCAGTTATTAAGGACAAAGCTCCGACAGTGGCGACGAAAAAGGCCAACATCATTGAATGGTTGACTCACCATTACATAGTTCCAAGACGATTTGTATAAGGCAGAGTTAATGGACATGGTAAGTAAAGAAAGAAAGCCACAGTTTCAACAGTATGTTGTGAATGAGGTGGCTAAATAACATGGTCAGTAAGTGGCATTTATCCATTGAAATAATTTGTCTTCCCATTTATAGCACAGTAAAACTTCCCTTAATGGACACTTCCCAATAGTGGACACCTCAATAGCGGACATTTTAAAATTCTCCTGCAAAACAACATTAGCCCTTATGCTAAAATTATTTAGAATAGCGGACATTCTATATAACGGACACGGACACCGTAATATGTCCCGCAACAACAATCAAACCTTCCAAATAACGGACAGCGTGAAAGAATCAGTGCATTCTTGCGTGTCAAAACTCTGAGTGTCGTCAATTCTAACGTGTGTTGAATGAAAATTTAGCGTGTTTCTTGTTCGTATTGCGTGGTTTCATAGCATTGCCATCTATTGGAACTTCTTGGAAGTACAGTACGTACGGTATTGGTTCATGCCGCGCAGAAACAGACGATGAGAGTGCGGCGCCAAACACTATCCGCCTGTTGTTGGTACATCAGACGAAGCCAAGCGTTCAATATTTAACGCGCTGTTGTGTTGCAGCGTGGGCTTGAGTAGGACAGGAGGGAGGCGATAGTTGTATCTGATGTTTTCATTCGATGGCTGCCACAACCTGGTTTCAACAGTCAAAAGCTTTGTCTAATGCATCTTGAGTGTTTTTCGTTTGAAGTTTCGTGCTCGTGCTACACGCTTTAAAATGCCCAGAGATAAAAGTGGCCAAAAACAAAAAAAGAATCATTCGAGTGCCGGTAAAAAAAAAAAAAAAAAAAAAACCCCTTGAGTAAGGACGCGAAACAAACTGATCAGATATTTAAACAATTTGTTCCATTCAAGCGTCAAGCAGCGCAATGAAATTTCGAAGAAGAATGAGAAAAAGTTCATATCCTCAGTTAAAAGAGGTTTTATTTTTGTGGCATGGACAAATAAGAGCCAAAGGTGTGCTAGTTGAGGTCCTCTACTTTGTCTAAAAGCGATGACTTTTTATGAGCTCATTGAAGGAAAGGAGCAAGAATTCCTCGGAAATTATGGCTGGCTGGATCGGTTCAAGAAGTGGTGTGGCATTCGCACGTTTAACGATCGTACTTAGCGGTATTGACGCCATTTGGTGTGTTTCACGTGTGAAAACAGGAGACTTTGGTTTTATCCGAGATTTTTCGTTATCCGAACCGGCCGCCATTCCGATCATTTTGAATAAACGGTAGTTTACTATTTTGTATTTTATCCTTTTCTTAACAACGGACACTTCTTAAAAGCGGACAGTTTTATTTTCCCCATTGGTGTCCGTTATACAGAAGTTTTACTGTATATAGTTTTCGTTTCATGATTTTGACTGAATGGTGTCTACCTCGTTTATTTTTTTATTAAGGAATCACCTCTCCTCAAGTAAGACGTAATAGATGCAGACTACATTGATTGGTAAGTACTAAAGAAGTTTATATTTTATGTTATTTTAGTTTTGTGGGTTACTGTATTTACACGTAAGATTTAGATCCCATTTCAGCAGCTGTTTTGTAATGAATATGCAAACTATCATTCTGATTATTCTAAAAGATATTGCGCTTCCTCTTACTTCTCATAAAAAGTATCATTTTATATACAGGATTGTGTTGGTTTGTTTTTTTTAATTGACAATGCTATAAGATCCTGTAAAATGAATTCAATACTGCATAAGTACTACAGGCAGCATGAGAAAGTAGTTGGTACAGAACCGCACAGCTGTCATTGATACAGCCTTGCTGTGTGCACATGCACAGGCAAACCAACATCATCTCCCTCTTCTTCGCTCCAGTGTGCTTCGCTGTCAGTCACTTTGTTATTCTGATCCGGGTTTATGCTTTCCCATCCTGTTTCCTCCCTCCCCTCAACCCTTTTATTGATTCCAAAGCTGCAGCTCACATTTCCATTTATGTAGTACTTGCATGCTCTCTCAGGTAGTGCAGATATCTCTACCCCCAACCTTGCCAGGCATCGTTGTTTCCACTCCTTGTTGAAGTGACACTTGAGCCACAGCATCTGTTGACCATGGTCATGTGTGCAAGAGTTGTGCCTATATGTGAATGTGTGTTTTTTCTTTCTTGAAGAATGTTATGGTTCAAATATTCAAATAGAAGCCTAACCAAAATACAAATCCATAGGCTACTTGAAAAATTTATTACAAGATTTATAACACAATTTGCATCATGTGAGTCGTGTGTCCAGGAAAATGTTTCTGAAATGTAATATAGGAAAAAATACAGTTGTGAAAAAACATCTGTTGCAGTTGTAGGAGAAAGGGGAAAGAAGCATACTTGGGGGAAAAGTGCAGTTAATGAGTCCGTGATTGGTGCTTCATGTTCAGACATTGGCAATGCTGCAATGAATGACGCAGGTGAAGGCGGCCAATCAGGATTGGCGTTAGGGTGGCCAATAAGATTCCGTGTTTCGTGTAGTTTATTCACACACACTACTTTTCCGTTCTGAAATAAGTGTTCCCCCCCCCCCCCCCTCAAGTAACATGAGTGACTACTGCTCAGTAAAAGTAATTGCACTCATAAATTACTGGTTTTGACTACATAGTACAGTCTGAGTGCAGCTATCACAGGTAAAAGACTCTAAAACGATATCCAAGAGACATTTTTTGTCATTATCTTATGCCAATCTCCATTACAGAAAGTAAATATAAATTGCACATTGATTGAAATAAAATATGTTGATCTAAAGATCTTTATACCCACTACACCAATTTATTTACAAACCATAAAGAGTGAAGCTATATTTTATTGTTTGCGGCACTGTTGCCAATGTCTACACATGAAATACCACTCGCGGACTCTTAAACTGCACTTCAACCTACTTGGGCTATTCTAAAAATCATGCCAGGTGATAAGAAACTGATCTTTGGGTAGTTCAAACTAGGAATAAGCAGGCAATTTCATGCGGCCTGGAAATTTCAGAGAATTTTGTAATGTCAGACTTCATCATATTTGTCCGAATCCAAGCCACACTTTTTTTCCTGCTTTCGGGATCCGAAAAACTGCCTTTGGCTTAGAATCCTGTACAAAGCAAATGGAAGTTATGAAAAATGGCACTAGGAGTCGCCACATCAAACTTTTGCCGTCTAATTATGTAGTACTATGCATGCTTCTCAAACTCAAGTACTTGTGCAAAAGCATACTCTTATGAGTTTTGACCACTGAACTTTAATACATCATCTAACGGATAAAATGGATGTTCACTATTGCTAATTTTAGAATGTAGCAGCCTTTCAATACTTGTTACAACAAAAATAAATTTCTTTGCGTAAACATTGACAATGCGCAGGGCTTCAGGATTCTTGTATGAGTTACCGTGTATTTCCGCATATAAGACGAGGTAAAATTTTCATCACAATTTTATAGTTTAAGCATATATCTGGTCTATAAGACGACCCCCAACTTACTATATTTCCCCAATGCAACATGCAGTATTTTTTTTTTTTTTTTTTTTTTTTTTTTTCCGGCATCTAAAAATATGCCCTCAACTGAGATTCCGAGGCAAAGCTTTATGAAGTTTTGAAAAATGCTGTTAGAAGCCGCCGTAAGTAGTTTTCGTGATTGGTACATCTGGATTTCAGCTTTTGTTGCAGTGTTTCTGGTCATGCATGTAGTGCTATGTTATATTCAATCGTGAAGAAGCATGTTTTTTTTACACCACAAAGTTAAAAAAAAAAGGTAATTTCTTCCGCCGAGACGACATTTAATCATGCTGATGCACATACTATGCTGGTGAAAACACGCGAAATTGCCAAAGAACAGAAGATAAAGGATTTCGAAGGAAGCCACAATTGTTGCATATAGCTCTGAAATATTTTAACCTTTTCACTGCTCCGTACGTAAATATGCTCTGATCGTTTCAGTGCATCTTAGGATGTATTGAGAAATTATTGTTCACAAGCAACATTGTAATTAATTAATTCTATTCCTGCTTTATGGCATATAAGTTATGGTATGTACCCTTGTCCACGCAGTAAATCAATAAAGCTCAAAAAGCGAATATTTTTGTAAAACAGTTGCGCAAAACTTTGTTCTCATACATCTTTCCCCCACAATGTAAATTTCATCAGGGTAATATCGCAGATGTGCTGCATAACCTAACATTGTGCATAGCACGGCCTCGATCTCCAAATCCAATATATCGAATCAATATGTTTCGAAACAATATGTACGGAATAAACAAATGTTTCTGAACCGGAAATTAGGGGGCTACGTGCCCTCACATACTAAAATAAGTTTCTTGTTGGTCTTGTACCTAACCTAACCTAACCTTCAGTTTAAAAAAAATTATCCCTAGCATAGCTATAAGAGGGTTAGGTATAGGTTAAACAAGGTTTTTTTTAAGTACTTGAGGTTGTGTAGCGTCCGAATCTATGGTTCAAAAACACGAAATCGATTTACAATTCTATGTTTGATATAGATCATTTCAGGTCGAGCTACTAAGAGTGTAAGCTTTCTTGTAAATTACCCAGTAAGCTGTACTCTTAGGTTCCTGCCTAACCACATCCTTTAAAATCATGACAAGTTCATAAAAATCATAACATTTGCCTGTTTGATACTCATCATTTCGATATCTAACCGTTCCGAGATATAACGTTTGGAGATCGAAGCTGCGTTATGCAGAACATCTGCGAAATTACCAATGTCGAACTAAATTTCAATGTATTTATATTTGTACCGTCTTATAAGACAACCTCGAATTTTCTGGCCTCTTTTTTATGATTCAGCCAATGTCTTATCTGCGGAAATATATGGTAGTTGCTGCCAATATGTTAAGATTTTAAAACATGTGATTAGATAGGATCCTTGTAGTAAGCCTTTAAATAGAAATATTTGTCTCTCACAAATGTTCTCATGTGTTTTTCTGTATTTCATGTAACTAACAGGAAAGCAAAGATTGACTGAATTTATTGTGCCAAAATCGTGATTATAGTGACAATACGAGCTCATCCACTAATGCTCTTTTGCTGCATGATTTAATTATAAAATACTAATCACTTGAAATAAGAGATTGCTTGGTGGAGTGTTGTGCTGAAGTGAAGTTTTCTTCACGCACAATCAGAATCTCTTAATAAAATCACTCTCCTTTTTTTCTGTCTCATTCCATAAGTAAAACAACAGTTGGCACTTTTACACACTGACTTGTCAGAAATATGTTTACTCATACAAATAGTTTAAGATTTTTGAGTTCTTGTTTATGCAGAACTTAACAACACTAGGAAAGTACGTCGAAAACAAAGATTTGTTGACATTTGAAAAGACTTAAAATGGTGTTTGTATTCGACACACTATTGGCTGCACATGCCTCCTATGAGTCATCCCACTGGTACCTATTGCTGCATGCATTACATAAGCAGAAGACAAAAAATTTTTGTTTTTTGGGTAGCTGTCATGCTATAGGGTGTGGCTTAAATTAGGATACCCCCCTTCCCCTTTAAATTCGAGTCACATTTTTTTAGGTAAATATGGAGAAAATTTGGTTTACCATATACTAAAACTTTAATTTGAAATTTATGGTACAAATCTTAAACTTACTTTGTATTACTCATATAAGATTATCAAATTACTTAGAACTGTGGCAATTTACAAAAAATGGATGAACATAAGTGTCAGATATGTCTCCTTCATGAAACTTCCTGGCAGATTAAAATTGTGTGCTGGAACCGGGACACGAACCTGGGACCTTTGCAAGCGCTCTACTGAATGAGCTATCCCAATGCGACTCATGATGCCGTGAGGTACTGGCGGAAGTAAAGTTGTGAGGCGGCATTGTGAGTCGCATCGGGATATCTTAGTCGGTAGAGCACTTGCCCGCGAAAGGCAATGGTCCCAGGTTCGAGTTCCGGTTCCGGCACACAATTTTAATCTGCCAGGAAGTTTCATATCAGCGCACACTCCACTGCAGAGTGAATGTTTCTTGTCTGATTCATTTTTGTTAGTATTGTACCAAGATTTAATTGTTGCCAATTAGAAAAAATGAAATCTTTATTTTTATTTATGTGAAGATAATTTCAAAATCAGGGAAAACTATTACAGACTTTACTGGAAAATCTGGAAATGTCCTGGCAGTTTTGAACCATATCCTAGCATCAACCCTGTAGCTGTTTTGTGTTTTTATAGCTGTGCTACTGCTTTTTGATGCCATAGAAAAAAGTTCATGATAGCAGTCTTGGTATTATACTGAAAATTTTTTTGGAGGTTGGCAGATATGCAAAGTGACACCCTGCAATCAGTTTGAAATTGCTATTTTTGTACAGAATAGAGAATTAACAAGTCTATTTTTTACGTATTAGAGCCAGTATCTTCCACTAAACATATATTTTTCTTTTACTGATATAGTAAAAGGGAATGAATTCATAATTTAACAAATGTGGAATATTAATTCGTGTGGGTGTGTTTGTGCAAAGGTGAACTCTTCAATTTTGAAAGTAATAAGCAGTCCAGGTTGTGATTTCTCTGAATATGTGGTTGAATATCTGCATGTATAGTTTGGGATCAGGCTAAATTCAATGGATTTCCATAAATCCATATTTTGTGGTATGAACATAAAAGCATGAAATTCCTCTTCAAGCCCCATATCAACAAATATTTTTCCATGTATTCTCCATAATTTTAAATAATTGTTTTTAATATCTCTCACTTAAATTCACAGACATGGGCAAATAACATGAGCAAGACATCTGACCCAAAAATAAAGGATTTTACTGGAGAAGATTATACTAAGGTGACATTTTCTCCTGATCTTACCAAATTCAAAATGGAAGCTCTCGACAAAGATATTGTCGCCCTAATGTCAAGGAGAGCATATGATGTTGCTGCATCAACGAGAGGTGTTAAAGTCATGCTGAATGGAAAACGTTTGCCTGTATGTACCATTATCTGTTGTATTGTTTTGTGTACCTTTTGTGGTTAACATAGGCTTACATATTATTTTCTTAAACAGGTAAAGAACTTCAAGGATTATGTGGAGTTGTACATTAAGAAAAAAGAAGATGAAACTGGTAATCCTTTAAAAATAGTGTATGAGCAAGTAAATGACCGATGGGAAGTGGCGCTCACCATTTCAGACAAAGGATTTCAGCAAGTTTCATTTGTGAATAGCATTGCTACAACAAAAGTAAGTACCACTAAAGTAGACTTGCTGTATTTTCTTGCTGTGCCAAGCAATTTTCTTTATTTTACATTCTGACCCTTGACTAATATGGTAGCATCGGTATGTGATTACACATTACACATTGTTATGTTGTATATAAGGAAAATTTGTCAATGCTAAATATTTTGTGATTGCAAGAATTTAACTTTATTATTAAAATGTTCTGTACTCAGTGTGTGCAGGTTTTATAGTAAGATAAATTTAAAATAACTGTTTTAAACTGCAATAATTGCTTTAAAAACATTATGCTGAGAGACACATTGGACATCAGGGTGCACAATCACGTTGTGTCACAACAAGCAAGTCACTGGTATCTGAACCCACTATTAGATGCCTCCACTCTAGAACATGTATGCATATATTTGGTGACCTACTGTACTGGCTTGTGGACTGCAGACTGACTTGGTTGGCCTGGCCTCAGTTGTAGTGCCATGTCCAGTGCCACCAAACTGCAGTGTCTCTTGTGTTCTGTTTACTGCTATGGGGCTGTTGGTGTTCATTATCATGTCATCTATTGATTTTGTTCCAGTCCGTAATGGCAGATAAGGCAACACTGCAGAAATACTTCAAATATAGACTAGTCTCTGTTGCATACTGTAATCGTTTTATTTGTACGATTAAGCATTTTGTGTGGGCTGTGGAACAATAATGAAAACAGTACAGCATACTGTAAAGAGCCCCGCTGAGCTGCTGACAGGCACGAAAATAGATAATTATGTGCACACAACTTAAGTTTTTGGCCATGGCCTTCGTAAGATAAAGAAACACATAGATTCACACAATCAGTAAGACAAGACTAAGACAGAACTTTGCATCCCCACTTTTACTCGGCATCCTTCCCCCTTCCAGTTTTCACCTCACTCACAGTCTAGATGCTTGTGGCGCTGGAGTGGGCGGACATGGTGTTTGTGTATATTTGTCAGATTGATAGTGTGAATGTGTGTGTTCCTTTTTCTGCCGAAGCCCATGGCCAAAAATTTTAAGTTGTATGTATGTGGTTATCTATTTTCGTGCCTGTCAACAGCTCAGCGTGCCTCTTCACGATGAGTTGTTACCTATCCTCCATTATTAGTATTCCTATCGGGTTTTCCATTGTATAAACATTAGAGCCTGTGAAGTTCACATCTTTGGAAAGGGAAATAAATAGGTTGAAGCTAGATATGGTGGGGAAAGATGAACAGGATTTCTGGTCAGGGGCGTACAGGATTATAAATACAAAATCAGCTTGGGGTATTATAGGATTGGGTCTAATAATGAATAAGAAAATACTATGGACAGTGCAGTGATCACATTATCATAGTAGTGATAGATACGAAGCCAACACCGACCACAGTAGTAAAAGTTTATATGCCAGCTAGGTGTGCCGATGATGAGCAGATAGAAGAAATGTATGAGGAGGTAAAGAACATTATTCAGACAGTTATGGGAGAGGAAAACTTAATTGTGATGGGTGACTGGAATTTGGTTGTAGGTAAAGGAAGGGATGGAAAATTACTAGGTGAACATGGACTGAGGAAAAGGATTAAAGAGGAAACCACCTGGTAGAATTTTGCAGGGAACATAATTTAATCATAACAAACACTTTGAGTCCTAAAAGGATGTTGAATATATGTGATAGGGTCAATTCAAGGGGGTTACTGATTTTTCCCACTGAATTAATATATAAGCAGTACATGCATAAGGATGGATCAATGCGAAATTAGGAAGGTCTGGGTTGGGTTACCGTACATTCAGTATTTTGAGCACGAAATGTTTAATAAAAGCCAACAGTGAATGCAAATGCCAATATTTTTCCTTTTAAATGGCAAATATCTGATAGATAAAAACAAATGCCAAAAGGCGTAACCTTTAAACAATTTGAAGATATCTAGGATCCTTTAAAATTTGGGAAATGGCTTCAATGTGTCTGAAGGGCACAAATTAAAATTTACAATTCAAATTACAGCAAAGGAGAAGTAACATCAATGGTAAACACTAATCAATTCCCATTGCAGCAAATTTGAAACAGCAATGTCTTTCCCAGCAAGAGAACGGCAAGTGGCCATAAGAGCAGAAAAATGGAAAGGGTACAGTTTGAGTGTCTGAACGAATTAAGGAGCTACAACCTTAACCCAAAAGGAAGTTCTTAAGTCACACAATGTTGCCCAAACATACGACTATCGGTTGGCATCACTTGCCTGTAGAAGCAAAATACATTGCCTATGATTACGACTGTCCCCCGGACGGGGGCATGAGGTAACAGTCAGGTAAATTTAGCCACAAAAACCCCAGAGACACTTAAGTATGTTGCAATAGCAGTCAAGAAACCATATAAGATCAAATTTCATGAGCGATCAGCCGCTCAAACAGAAAATCTAGTTGCTATCAAGCAGGACAACCACTATTGGTCATCAAAGTACCATATATTCACAAGGGAAATAAAAACAATGGAAGGTCCAGTAAGGAGTGTTAATAATAATATGTAGATAGGGAGCAACTCACCGTAAAGGAAAAAGTTGAGCCGCTGACAGACACAAATAAGACACAAACACACACACAATTTTAATTTTCGGCCGCGGCCTTCCTTAGACAGAGGAAACTCATCCACACAATCACTCAGGCGCACTCATTCACACACGTCAGCCATCTTTGGCCGCCCTACAAATGGAACACACTAGGTGACACTGATTGCTCAGCAAGTGCCACGCCACTCGGTAAACATTGTCAGCTCGCCCGCTCCATGCCTACTCGGAGTTCCACTGCTGAACACATACGACTTTGCGACTGCAGACAGATTGTCCTTCTCCTCGCACTTCCTCGCTCAGTCATAAGGCCCTGTCACGGGCAGTGAAGATAGCAGCAGGTAGGCAAGCACGAAGTGCAATTGGGCATGCAGCCAATGGGAGAAATAAAAATTAAGATTGATAGGCTTGCACTCTGCTGTGCGGTTTCAGCTTGGTTCAAAGTGAAAGAGGCCAGGAAACACCGGAAGGTATCACATAGATTTTATTATGGTAAGACATAGATTTCATAATCAGGTTTTAAACTGTGAGATATATTCAGGGACAGATATATAGACTCTGACCGTACCTTATTGGTCATGAAATGAAGACTGAAAAAGCTGTAGAAATGTAGGAAAGCAATGAGAATAGATCTGGATAAATTAAAGGAACTTGAAGTTTTGAGAATTTCAGAGGGAACTTCAGGCAACAATTGACAGAAACCGGCGGTGGGGGGGGGGGGGGGAGTAAAACAGAAGAGGAGGAATGGGTACCTTTGAGAGATGCAGTAGCGAAGGCAGCAGAGGACAAAATAGGTACAGTAGAACCTCGTTTTTACGCTTTTCAAGGGACTTCAGTGAAATGGTGTAAAATGCAGGAAATAATGTTTTAAATGGTAAAATATGCTTACTGTATCAGCCTTGCATTTTCATAGTTTATTTGTGATATATGTACATAATAGGCATCTTAATACTCGCCAGGAAGTTTATTATACAATAAAGGTTATCCAAATTTTTACTATTTTAAGCGCCAGGCAAAATGTAATTTTATGGGAAGTAGAAATTTTCGACATAATTTCATTCATTATAATCGAGGACCCACTGCTGGGCTATGTAACATCTTCAAAATTACCTGAACCGCTTCGATAGATACCGTTTGGACGCCGCTGCCAAGCTATGTAACATCTTCAAAATTATTGCCTTTTACTGGCATTAATCATTTACGTAGTTAAACTCAAAAAGTTCCGTCCTTTTTGTATTTTTAGATGTTTCACACGACGATATTAGAGAATTTATGCGCGTTCTCGAGTACGAGCATATGCATACGTATTTTTGTAACGTTTGCATATGATCGGCATCTCTCACTATTATCGCTTTTTTGAGGTTGTGGGTATTACAATACCCAACTCTGACGTTCTTTATTAATCAGAAATATGTATCACAAAAACAATGCAACTCTTAACAAATCGGCGCATTGTAAGTCAACAACAAAACAAATAAATGCAAAGTGTCAAGAAAGTCGACTGCGAATAATTTTTAAGTGCTATACTTAATGGGGAAAACCATGCTAGCGTCAATTTATGTACAATACATCATTTTTCTTCATGAACATGCTTTCAAAAAGCGTAAAACACAGGAAATGTGTAAATATGTTAACGCAAAAACGAGGACGAATTAACATTGTAAACATAGGAAATTTGACGGGACTGATAAAAAATGGTGTAAATGGCGGGAAAATGTAAAAACCGAGAATGTAAAAACGAGGTTTTACTTTATATTAAAATTGCGTATAAAGATTTTTGACTTACCTAAAGTACAGGCTCGTCGATAGAAACATAAAACACACATAAAAACACACAAACATTCAAGCTTTCGCCACCACTGGCAGCTTCTTCAGGAAAAAGAGGAAGGAAGGAGAGGAGAAAGGGAAGGTTACGGGTTTTAAGGAAGTGGAAAAGGAGTCATTCCAATCCCAGGAGTGGAAGGACTTACCTTAGGGGACAAAAAGGTAAACAAATACACACACACTCACACATATCCACATGCAAACACACCTAGGCAGACATTTGTAGAAACCAAAGAAGTTGGACAGAGATACCACTTCAGGCAGAGGCTCTGCCCACAGAACCGAGGCAAAGATGTTAAAGATGGTGGGCGGGAATTTGAATTTAGCGGAGGTTGAGACCAGGTGGGCAATGGTAAGAGAGAATGTGTTGAAGGGCAAGTTCTCATCTCCGGAGTTCGGAAAGATTGGTGTTGGTGGGAACTTTAACATCTTTGCCTCGGTTCTGTGGACAGAGCCTCTGCCTGAAGTGGTATCTCTGTCCAACTTCTTTGGTTTCTACAAATGTCTGCCTAGGTGTGTTTGCATGTGGATATGTGTGTGTGTGTGTGTGTGTGTGTGTGTGTGTGTGTGTGTGTGTGTGTGTGTGTGTTTGTTTACCTTCCCCTAAGGTAAGTCTTTCCACTCCTGGGATTGGTATGGATCCTTTTCCACTTCCTTAAAACCCGTATCCTCCCTTTCTCCCCTCCCCTCCTTCCTTCCTCTTTTTCCTGAAGAAACTGCCAGTGGTGGCAAAAGCTTGAATGTTTGTGTGTTTTTAAGTGTGTTTTATGCTTCTATCGACGAGCCTGTACTTTAGGTAAGTCAAAAATCTTTGTTTTATACATTTTTTTCCCACCAGGAAAGTCTTCTTCTATAATATATATACATTAAAATTAATTTTATGGCACCAGCTAAAACTAGGGTCCTCCATGGGTCAGTCAAGGATAATCTGACACTAAGAAAGCCTCTTGTATGCAGAAACTCCATTATGAAATCAATATAAGAATTCTATGTCATTGTGGTTAGACTTACATCGGCCAAACAATCCACACTTTTCAGGATGATGCATGGAGCTTTGTCAAATTCACTTGATTCAATGAGGAGAGTTGATTGTTGCAGAACATTGTCCTAATGAGGAGTACAATATGTTATATAATGAGACAAATGATTGCTCACACTACTGGGAATGTACTCTTAAAGAACTGATGGAAATTTGTACGCCCGATAATATTAATCGGGACAAGGGCTTCCATTTAAGTAAAACATGGAACATAATTTTATCTGACATAAAACAACTGTCGTCATTTCAGCCTGCAGTTTCCTTTAACTGTTGTTTGTTTCAACCCATCATTTTTGCTGTTTTTCTGCACCAGTGCACTGCTAGTTCCAATGTGCCTAAATGGTGTATACTTTGGTTTTGTGCATGTGTTGTGGGTTTCCAGCACTGTATAAAAAGGCTTTCGTTTCTGTCCTAAATTCAGTTTACAGAGATTCAGTGCATTTAGTTTACTCACTTGAAGGTGTCAGCCAGTTGCCCTGCTGAAATGTGTGTCAATATGATACGTGGCTGCAGATTGTAAAAGGATATAATCAGATATTACACTGGGAAAGTCTCTTTATTGTGCCCGTCAGTGACTCAGTGCTGCCTGTATGTCTTTAGTAGCAATATATCCTTACAATATTGTTGTGAAAATGAAGCTGTGAAACAAGGGTAATATGTAATTATCATTCTCTGTTGCTATTATTGACAATGATTTCGTTTAGTTGCTCATGTGCTGCTTGAAAGAAGCCAGTGCCTAAATTTTGCAGATTCAATAAATAGTTTCTAGAAATGAAGTTTAGTTAAGTTCAAGTTTACCTTTTTAGAAATAATTATCAAAATAGTTTGTTGTGCTACAAAAGGTGTTAGTTTCATCAAAAATTATTGTACAGTAAATTCTAATTTCTCATCATTTTCTTATGTTTACAAATAAAAGTTTGGTTTGCCTTTTTTAACTGGGACATTTACAAAAACTGGAAAACATGTTTAAAAAACTTGGATTCTTGAAAAATGCAAACTTTCATGTCAGTAAGGTTATCATCATCATCATCGAAGTTTTCCAGATCATTAATATGAGCTGTCTCTGGACTGAGATTGGAGCCATGACACTTCCCCCTCTTATGACAAAGAAATTTTCCATGAGCATTGTTGAAACATATAATAGGCTCTGTAACGGACCCAAGAAAACTACGGTGCCATAGTGTAGATAATTTTAGTAATTTAAGTTGTTAATTCCCATTAATTTCAAGTGATTTCTGTTTTCAGGGTGGTAGGCATGTTGATCATGTATCTGATATTATAGTAAAGCAATTAATTGAAACTCTCAAAAAGAAAAACAAAAATGGTATCCAGATTAAAGCCTTCCAAGTGAAAAGCCATATGTGGCTCTTTGTAAATTGTCTTATTGTGAATCCAACATTCGACTCTCAAACTAAGGAAAATATGACTTTGCAAGCCAAAAATTTTGGATCAAAATGTCCACTTTCAGAAAAATTCATTACCAATGTGAGTAATAACAGTAGACATTTAAAAAGTAATATTAATAATAAATTGCTGATGCAAAAGACTTAGATTATTTCATTGGCTGGTTTTAAATTTCAGTGCATTTTAATACTTATCTTTTCTTTTTACTTAGGTGACTAAATCGGGCATAGTGGAGTCTATTCTGATGTGGGCAAAAGCAAAAGCTGATACACTGTTGACAAAAGCTTGCAACAAAAAGAAACAGTCAAGACTTACTGGTGTGTGTTTTTTTGTGTTTGTGATAAGTAATTTGTTATTTTCTTAGTACTAGTACCACTTTTAATGTGTTTCACTGGGTACATACTGTATTTGCTTCAGACACTTTGTAAATTAAAGTGTTCTGAAGCAAATTGTAACATAATGTTACCAGAGTATGGTTTCCATCAGTGAAATTTTGCAACAAATGATGCCTGTCAACGGTACCATTCTGCTGTTTTATAATGCTGAGCTAATGCTTTACATTTGTGGTCATACAATAAAATTGGTGGAAGAAAGTAAAGTAGGTCAATAGGTAGGGAATTCATATCAGTCTTACAAGGGATAGCTCTTTTTAGCCATTGCTGTTATTCTGTTCGCAGTTAGTGTAGCTAGGCAGAGTGGGGTTTCCTGTTCAGAACAACCAATTTCAAAACTTACAAGTAAATGTTTGTTACTTGATGCCTTTGAGGATGAAACTGAATAGTAGTCTCCAGTGATATTATTATCCCTTAAGAAGTGTTTAGTGCACAATAAACAAAGAATTTCAATAAGAAGATTAAGTACTACTGTAACATAGTTTTACTGCAGATATAGGTGATAAACATTTGTGTGAAATTGGAATTATGTTAATTAGGCACAGGGTGCATTTATTCAGCTTTTATATGTAAAGCTGTTATATATTTGTATGCCAGTTGTAAACAAACACACAAGACATTAAACACCAGGAGGACCAGCATTAGGGAACTACTGGTCATTTTGACCAGTGACTTCTATTTTTTTCAGTTTTTCTTGGTGCATTAAATTTAGTTCATTGCCTTAAAATGCCACAAGTGCTTACCCTACCAAAGTGTGCTGCACTCAAATGTTTTACGTAAATTATATTTAATTAAAAAATGGATTGAGGTAAAGACGACTGGCTACAGTCTCTTCACTTCCAGCTACTGGATGTGATTCTTTTAATTTTCTTCCTCAGCTGTGAGTTGCAATTTGTGATTCCACTGGAATTGAAACACTAAGCACTGTGTTGTTTGTGTGTTTTTGTACAGGGAAAAAAAGTACTCAAATTTAAGCGGCACCTGAAAAATAAGGCTCTAAATTCAAGTGGGGTGGTGGTGGGGGAGCTTTAGGCTGCATTTCGAAATCGAAACAAATGTTTCATTCTTGCTTTAGATACAAATAGGAAGAATTAATGATGATACAGCTACAATAATTGGGATAGAGTTATAAGCTTTGCAGTCGAGATTTTGGTGAAAATACACTGCTGTCGGCTGTACAGTAGAACCCCGATTTAACGAACACCCATTTAAGGAAAACCAGCTTTTAACGAATATTTCCGTTGGTCCTGGCGAAACCCCCATTAGAATAAGGTTATTTTTCCCCGCTTTTAACGAACCCCGCTTTAAGGAAAAAGTCCGCTTTTAAGGAACAAACATGAAAAATTCTGGAAATTAAAATTTTGTTTTTACGCAATATCTAATTGTGGGCAAGTTAATTTATTTTGTTTCTTCCACACAATTAGGAATTTGTGTTTACGTGACGTCGGTTATTGATTCTTTAAGTCAATGCATATCGAACATCTTTGCAGCGATACCGGTATAAGCAGCCGTAATTGATTCTTTCCGTCAATAGGTTAATGTATTGAATACGAGTGCAGCGATACCGGAGCAAGCGTTTGACGAATCAGCTAGCTATTTCCCTCATGTCTTCCGTGTGTTATGGTCATGTGGTCTGACGTCAGTTGAAAATTACGAAGCGCGAGCTGTGAAGTGTTGTCTTATGTTATTTTCTTCAGATTCACTTTTTCAGAATTGTAGGAGTGGAGAGAAGGCGACGACCAACCAGGCTGTGTGATAATTGCAAAGAATAAGATTTGGCGCGTCTTCTTTGCTTTGTGCGACTTTTAGAAACAGAGAACATTGTGAAATGCCGAATCTAGCGGTACCTTTGGTTGCGAAAAGAACGAATATTCGTGTGACAATGTTCAGTTGTACTTATTAAATGTTTTGAAGGCGTGCGAATTAGATAGCTGCATTCCTGTAAGTGAAAAATTTATGCAAAAGAGGTTCAAAAATCACTTTGCTAGATTAGTGTGGAAAATGCACTGTTTTCGAACTGCTTAGAAAACTTAATAATCTCTCATTTCAGAGTTTAAGTGCAAAGTGTGGAAACTGAACCAGTGGAGAAAACATTACGACTAATAAAATGTTATAAGGCCAGGCATTAAGTTACCCCTACGTATAATACGGAAATTGAAAACTCTAATGCGTTTAAAAAAATTACCTCGTACATCAAATGCCTGAATTACTTCGAGAATTGTCAAGTATTTAGCCCCAAAGACGGGTGGGTTAGAAAGCAGATTAACTGTCGGTGGCCGCCGATTGAAGTGTTGCAGCACGACGTCGGTGGCCGCCGATTGAAGTGTTGCAGCACGACGATGACACGCAGTCAATGCATGCAAACAGCTAATAACGTCTTTAGGCTCCGTTTTTCTCTTTGTAAAGAATTCAAGTGTTGTGGATTATTTTTTATGAGTAATATATCGCAAAATCGTGACACACTTGTAGAGGATAAGTTTAAGTTTCGACGAATTTACACTATGTTATTGCTGCTCCTTTAACTTGCAAAAAGTAAAACTGTGCTATTGTAGTTACCGGCGTAACAACATGATCGAAAATCTTAACATATTTGTAGAAGCGCTCAAACTCCCTATACATCAATATTTTTAGAAAATGTTTTTGACGAATTAACAATGGAAATAATTTTGAAGAAGGTACAGGTTGTTAAAAACGTATTTATACCTCAAACCAGGGGGAAGGCGATGACGAAAATTTTAAAAGTTATGCATTAGTAAATATTACAGATTGCATATTCTGCGGTAAAGAAAGCGCTGGAGAACTTTAGAAAAAGTACATTGAGTATCAGTCAGTTCTCGACTATAGTGTTTTTTAAGTCTGATGTACGGCACTAATTTTTGCATCTGTAAAATGGAGCGATGAATTATGGGAAGCACATGCAGCCAATAGTGTTGCATTACAGATAGCCCTGGAGTCTTTCCTAATGTAAACAAATCTGCATTTCTGTCCTAACTTTGGCTGTGCTACTATGTTCGACCTTATCACAAACTAGAAAATCATGTAGTAATCATAGAAACATATCCATATATTTCTGACAAGCAAGTGTGTTAATGTGTCAGCTGTCTTATGTTCGGAATGAGGCAGGAGACAGATACCATGCTTTGAAGAAAAAAACTGGTTAAATTTGAGATTTTGATTTTGCAGGAATGAAACGTTTCTTCATCACAACACTCTGTCAGCCAATCTTAATGTCTAATAAGCAGTGTTTCTAATGAGGGTTTTGTAATTAAATCATGGGTAGTCTGTCAGTGGATCAGTTTGCATTGTCACAATATTGGCAACAAATTATGACAATTGCTAATATGCACTACCAAACCAAACAATTGCTTCAATTTCGGTTATAAATTCTCTCCATCTTTTCTTGCCCCTTCATTAGTTACATGAAATATGTAGAAAAACATGCAAATATTTCTGACTTGCAAAATTGTGTATTTTAAAGCTGTGCTACTATGTTCCTGCATAATCTCGTATTTGGAAATCATGCCAGATTTGCAACTACCAACTCCTTACAAAAATACTAAAGCCTTGTTGAATGATGGTATTAATGTAAAGAAATTTATTTTTTGTTGCTACATTTATTGGAAACGCTGCTACATTCGAAGATGAGCAATACAGAATTTATCTTTCCCATGTTGCAGTGATTCAGGCGCGTTGTTGGATTGTTTCAGTGGCTGGAAATCTGAAAAGGTAGACTCTTCTTCTACCGTATTTCTTATATTTTTACAAGGACAGAATTTTGGAGCCTATAGGCTTGTTTCTCTCAGACTGCAAAGTGTGCCTCGTGCTGCTTATGTTAGATGGCAAACGTTAGTTGTGGCAGGTCCTAGTGCCATTTTTGAGAACTTCCGTTTACTTTGCACTAGATTCTATGCTGCTGGCAGGTTTTTGGATCCCTCATATGGGAAAAAAGTGCAGCTTCTATTTGAGTAAATACAGCATTTCTCAGTGAACTTGTACAATAATTTTCTTTTGTCTTAGAATAAGAAAGTTCAAACAAACATTCAAATGTCTTTAGTTGTTGATGTGTTGGTGCCACTTTACTCTCAGGCAGTCAAAACACTGACAGTGGTTGCTGTCCCAGAATATTGAAGAGTACATGTAGAACTTACCTTGCAGTCACTTGTCCTTAACGTTGTGCTTGGTCTCATTCCAATAATGATCTGTGCATATCAAACCTAACAACCCCATAATCTGTGATCCTTAGTTTTCCTCCATTATACAATTGTCTTATTTCTTCGTTATTATCCTGACCTGGGATAACATCAATTTACAGTAACAATGGCCTTGCCAATGACTTGATACAGTATACCATACTGTCCACATTTGTGGCACCACAAACTGCAAAAGCAGAAGTTAGGTGGTGTTTGGAATGCTCCTCAGGTCAGAGGGATTGGTGGCAAAGTAGTGTTTCCATCGTAGGGATCGGGAAAAGGAGAGTAGGTCTTTGACAAGAGCAACATGATTAAACTGGGGTGTAGGACTAAAGGTAAGACCTTTGGACAGAACGGAAACTTCAGTGGGGTTTAGGTTTTTTGTGGATAGGTTGACCACAGTGTTCTGGGGTTGTTTTGGTATTGGATAACCCCAGAACACTGTGGTCAACCTATCCACAAAAAACCTAAACCCCACTGAAGTTTCCGTTCTGTCCAAAGGTCTTACCTTTAGTCCTACACCCCAGTTTAATCATGTTGCTCTTGTCAAAGACCTACTCTCCTTTTCCCGATCCCTACGATGGAAACACTACTTTGCCACCAAAAGCAGAAGTTACACACATTGCTTTAAATGTTGTTTGTATATGAAGATCAAATGGTAGGTAACTTCTGACATGAATGAGCCACTGCATCACCACTCATTGGACAGTATAAAACATTGAAGATTGCTACAGAAAACAACAGTTCAGACAATGGCTATCTCTCACAGTGCAGCCAGTTCGTAAAGTTGACTGCAGCAAAACTCTGCAGATTGATTTTATAATGGTTTAGAAATCAGGTTTTAAACTGTAGGACACATCAAGGGGCAGATGTAGACTGACCCTAATTTATTGGTTGTTAACTGAAGATTAAAACATACGAAACTGGAAAAAGGGAGAAAAGCGAGGAGATGAAAACTAGACAAATTGAAGGAACCAGAGATTGTCGAGGGTTTCAGAGGAACCATTAGGCAAGGATTGACCAAAACAGGTGTAAGTAATACAGAAGAAAAAGATGGGTAGCTTTGGTGATAGTGAAGCCTGCAAAGGACCATATAGGTAGGACAAGGCCTAATAGAAATTTCTGGATAATCCAGAAGGTACTCAGCTTAAGTGTTAGCATTTTTTATTGAAAGTTTGACATAATCTACATTTGATCGAACTACTGCTGTTTTGTTCATTTGCTATAAAATTGCTTATTTTTTTAAAATTACAGGCATTCCGAAGCTAGAAGATGCGAACCATGCAGGAACTCAACATTCGTTGGACTGTACTCTTATTCTTACTGAGGGAGACTCAGCCAAGTCGTTGGCTGTGTCTGGTCTTGGTGTAATTGGGAGAGATAAGTATGGTGTCTTTCCTTTAAGAGGCAAGCTGTTAAATGTTCGTGAAGCTTCGCACAAACAGGTGAGCTTACAGGTGTTTCATATGCTATCTTAACCCTTTTGCGGCTTAAGCCGTGTGTCCTGCTTTCTGGGTCGAGTGGCCTTGAGACCGCCTAATCCTGCTACCTGTGTTAAAGGGCGGCCACACCAACCCGCTGCCTACGCTGAGCCCACCGCTAAGTTTCCCCTCTCCCTGTGCTGAATTTTCCTGGCACCAGTAGTCGCGTCTGTCTCGCCTTCTGAATGTGATCACCAACACATACTTTTTATGTGGCTTTCAATCTGCTGATATAGACAGTTTTTATGTGCATTTAAACTGCTTACTGGTATGGGCCAGTCCATGTTAACTTGCCTAATTTCGGAATATTTTCCCACTCAAACATCACAGACTTCGAAGACATTTTATGTGAACAATCATACAGATCCTGTATGAACGTTTGTGAAGTTTAACTATTGTCAAAAGAATAGTGGGTGAGATGTAATCACTTGCTTGACTTCATTCACAAAGTTTCACATAGTAAACATGAATTTCTAGCGAATTTGAGCTGTTATATCTTGGGCATACTTTTGTTAGAATCAATGAAATCTGGGCACCTTGGACAACTATAAGTGCTCTCTTAGGAATAATAAAGAAAAGAATTTTAAGAGCCATATTCAGCCAAAAAATGTTAACCAAAGTCACTAGAAATATCAACACCAGAAAAAAAAAATCTCAAGTTCAGATTCTTATATGTCTGATGTGCTTTAAGTATGATGAACGTGAAACTTGGCATGTAGTAACCTAACAACACATGATTCTCAAATATAAAGTTTCATTTATGCACCTCTTTCCTGTACCGAGTAAATTTAGTTAAATATAGCCCATCAAATAATACAAGTTACTGTTATCTGTCAGTATTTTTTGACAATTGTTGATTATTACCAGCGTTTGTACCTTCTGAATACATTTTCCATCCTTCATTTTGATCTGGGATTTTGGACTGGCACTGGCGAAGTTAAAAATATATTTTTATTTTAACCTTTTTATTTTATTTTATTTTCCTTATTTTAGAATAAAATTATATATATATATATAATACGAATATTAAGACGAAAAATTCCTAGCAGGAAAAATAAAATGTAAAAAATAGACGAAGATTACTCACCAGGCGAAGGAGCACAGGTGTGACAGCATCACAAATAAATAAATGAATACAAACACACACACACAATCGCAAGCTTTCGCAACCCAGTTGCGTCTTCAGGCAGTAGGGAAGGAGAGGGAAAAGGAAATGATGAGGGTTTTAAGGAAGGGGGTAAGGAGTCATTCCAATCCCGGGAGAGGAAAGACTTACCTTGGATGAAAAAATGGAGGGTAAACAAATGCACACATGCCCACACATTCACACAGACACAAGTACACCTAGGCAGACATACTGTAGAAAGCAAAGAAGTTAAGTTATTGAAGTTAAGAAGTTAGACAGAGATACCACTTGAGGCAGAGGCTCTGTCCAGAGAACCGATGCAAAGATGTTAAGAAGGTGGGTGGGAATTCAAATTTAGCGGAGATTGAGACCAGGTGGGCAACGGGAAGAGAGAATATGCTGAAGGGCTAGTTCCCATCTCCGGAGTTCTGAAGGATTGGTGTCAGTGGGAAGTATCCAGATAACCCGGACGGTGTAGCACTGTGCCAAGATGTGCTGGCCGTGCACCAATGCGTGTTTAGCCACAGGGTGATCCTCGTTACCAACAAACACTGTCTGCCTGTGTCCATTCATGCGAATGGACAGTTTGTTGCTGGTCATTCCCACATAGAACGCTTCACAGTGCAAGCATGTCAGTTGGTAGATCACGTGGGTACTATCGCAAGTGGCTCTGCCTTTGATCGTGTACACCTTCCGGGTTACGGGACTGGAGTAAGTGGTGGTGGAAGGGTGCATAGAGCAGGTTTTACAACGGGGACGGTTACAAGGGTAGGAGCCAGAAGGTAGGGAAGGTGGTTTGGGGATTTCATAGGGGTGGACTAGGAGGTTACGGAGGTTAGGTGGGCGGCGGAAAGACACTCTCGGTGGAGTAGGAAGGATGTCATGAAGGACGGATCTCATTTCGGGGCATTTAAATCCTGCCCCGAAATGAGATCCGTCCTTCATGACATCCTTCCTACTCCACCGAGAGTGTCTTTCCGCCGCCCACCTAACCTCCGTAACCTCCTAGTCCACCCCTATGAAATCCCCAAACCACCTTCCCTACCTTCTGGCTCCTACCCTTGTAACCGTCCCCGTTGTAAAACCTGCCCTATGCACCCTTCCACCACCACTTACTCCAGTCCCGTAACCCGGAAGGTGTACACGATCAAAGGCAGAGCCACTTGCGATAATACCCACGTGATCTACCAACTGACATGCCTGCACTGTGAAGCGTTCTATGTGGGAATGACCAGCAACAAACTGTCCATTCGCATGAATGGTCACAGGCAGACAGTGTTTGTTGGTAATGAGGATCACCCTGTGGCTAAACACGCCTTGGTGCACGGCCAGCATATCTTGGCAGAGTGTTACACCGTCCGGGTTATCTGGATACTTCCCACCGACACCAATCCTTCAGAACTCCGGAGATGGGAACTAGCCCTTCAACATATTCTCTCTTCCCGTTACCCACCTGGTCTCAACCTCCGCTAAATTTGAATTCCCACCCACCATCTTAACATCTTTGCCTTGGTTCTCTGGACAGAGCCTCTGCCTCAAGTGGCATCTCTGTCTAACTTCTAACTTCTTTGCTTTCTACAGTTCTACAGTGTGTCTGCCTAAGTGTACTTGCGTCTGTGTAAATGTGTGGGTGTGTGTGTTTTTGTTTACCTTCCTTTTTTTCCCCTAAGGTAAGTCCTTCCACTCCTGGGATTGGAATGACTCCTTCTCCACTTCCTTAAAACCCATATCCTTCCCTTTTCCTCCCCTTTTTTCCTCTTTTTCCTGAAGAAGCTGCCAGTGGTGGCGAAAGCTTGTATGTGTGTTTGTGTGTGATTTTATTTATTTTATTTGTTTCTATCGACGAGCCGGTCCTTTTGGTAAGTCATCTGTTTTCTATTTTTATTTTTGTTTATCCCACCGGGAAAGTTTCCCTCTATAATTTTCGTTTCATCAATTTGAATCTATATATATATATATATATATATATATATATATATATATATATATATATATATATATATATATATATATATATATATATATATATATGAAACGATTATTAAGACGAAAAATTCCTAGCAGGAAAAATAAAATATAAAAAATAGACGAAGATTACTCACCAGGCGAAGGAGCACAGGTGTGACAGCATCACAAATAAATAAATGAATACACACACACACACAATCGCAAGCTTTCGCAACCCAGTTGCGTCTTCAGGCAGTAGGGAAGGAGAGGGAAAAGGAAATGATGAGGGTTTTAAGGAAGGGGGTAAGGAGCCATTCCAATCCCGGGAGAGGAAAGACTTACCTTGGGGGAAAAAAAGGAGGGTAAACAAATGCACACATGCCCACACATTCACACAGACACAAGTACACCTAGGCAGACATACTGTAGAAAGCAAAGAAGTATATAACGAAGAAGTATATAACGTAACTTCTTTGCTTTCTACAGTATGTCTGCCTAGGTGTACTTGTGTCTGTGTGAATGTGTGGGCATGTGTGCATTTGTTTACCCTCCTTTTTTTCCCCCAAGGTAAGTCTTTCCTCTCCCGGGATTGGAATGGCTCCTTACCCCCTTCCTTAAAACCCTCATCATTTCCTTTTCCCTCTCCTTCCCTACTGCCTGAAGACGCAACTGGGTTGCGAAAGCTTGCGATTGTGTGTGTGTGTGTATTCATTTATTTATTTGTGATGCTGTCACACCTGTGCTCCTTCGCCTGGTGAGTAATCTTCGTCTATTTTTTATATTTTATATATATATATATATATATATATATATATATATATATATATATAAAAATGAAACGAAAATTATAGAGGGAAACTTTCCCGGTGGGATAAACAAAAATAAAAATAGAAGAGAGATGACTTACCAAAAGGACCGGCTTGTCGAGAGAAACAAATAAAATCACACACAGACACACATACAAGCTTTCGCCACCACTGGCAGCTTCTTCAGGAAAAAGAGGAAAAGGGAAGGATATGGGTTTTAAGGAAGTGGAAAAGGAGTCATTCCAATCCCAGGAGTGGAAGGACTTACCTTAGGGGAAAAAAAGGAAGGTAAACAAATACATACACACTCAGACATATCGAAACGCAAACACACCTAGACAGACATTTGTGAAAAGCAAAGAAGTTGGACAGAGATACTGTTTCCAAACCCGTACACTGTCACTTTCTGATTTCTCATATTTTGAGGATCTGCTGACTGTAAATCTTGCTCTCCCCTCTGATAAAGATTGCTGAGGAGTACAGCTTCGAGATTCTGTTAAAGACTCATCACTGCTAGAGAATTCACACTCACTGTCACTCCTCTTGAGCACATTCAGGATTTCTTTTTCCTTGCAACCAAGGCGATGTGACATTTCTCCAGCCGAAAACAACAATAATGACAAACAGGGGAACTGAAGTCAAATTCACAAAAGACGGATCACAGCAACAAACATATATGCAATCTCGAACTATACAGCCAGAACTCTGAACAGCTACTTGAAGTGAAGGGTGGAAAGACAGCCCTGCGTATTAACATGACAGTGTGTGTGTGTCACATAATATGATATTGTATAAATGATCCTTTTACATATCTATCGATGCTGAGGGCATAGCTATTCAAAATTTCAGATGTGAAGCTCCACTTTCTGTCACTATCTCTTTATCTGTTAACTAATCTATTGGTGTTAACCTGAAACATTTTTTTTTTATTATGTTCACAGTACTGTCTGAATGAAATGTTCTAAGTGGTGTGTAATTTAAATTTTGCAGATAATGGATAATGCTGAAATAAACAATATCATTCGTATTGTTGGCCTTCAGTACAAGAAGAAATATGAATCTGTAAATGATCTGAAGACCTTGAGATATGGAAAGCTGATGATAATGACAGATCAGGACCAGGTAAAATAAAGTTTCATGAAAGAGGCTTGATTTTTTTTCTGTAGTTATCCATAATATTTTTCCAAAAATATGTTTTTTTTTGTTATTTGAAAAACAAGAAAAGTAGATAGAATTAACAGGAATTGAGAAGTGAAAGGTGAGGATATTTTGTGATGGAAAATTAGAATAATATTGAAAGATTTTCTCCCCCCACTCTCTGCTATATAAAAATAATTACTTATTTTATGTCTCTTGAAATTACAGGATGGCTCACACATCAAAGGTTTATTGATCAATTTCATTCACCACAATTGGCCATCTCTTCTTCAACTCCCATTTTTGGAGGAATTCATAACACCCATTGTTAAGGCATCAAAAGGCAACCAAGAATTCTCATTTTATTCACTTCCAGAATTTGAAGAATGGAAGGCTTCAAGAGACAACTGGCATACATACAAAATAAAGTACTACAAAGGTATATTAAAAGAAAATTCGTTAGTAAATTTTCTTTAGGAAAAATACGAACACATGGTGCTTACATAAGACAAATTAATTTTTATTTGATACATGTAATTTTGTTTTGGTTTCCTTTATTTTTTTAATTGGGCAAATTTTCAGGTTTGGGTACCTCTACATCCAAAGAGGCAAAGGAGTATTTCATGGACATGAAACGACACAGAATAAAATTTAAGTATGGAGGTCCTGGTGATGATCACTGCATCAATATGGTAAGTACTCAAACATGTCATTTCTAGCCGCAGTGGAGTGGCCAAGGACTCTAAGGTGCTTTACTATGGAAGGAGGAAAGCGTAGTGTGTTACACAAGAAACGAGAAACTCAAAATGCTTAAATATTGGCTTAACGTCAAAAAGCTACCGACTTCGACCCAAACATTTGCACATCGCACGATGTCTGCAGTGAAAAACAGATTTTGCACTAGATGTCCTGTATGTTGTATGAATGGAAATGGCAGTGGGAAAGTGGAGAATTAATGTCTGCGAAAGAGAAGTACAAACATATTACAATGCATGTGACGGAGACCTTCAAACAGCGTCGCCAGGAGGGTAGATGTGTTCTTGATGTTGACATTAAATTGTGGGCGAAAGCAAAATTGAAACAGTTAAATTTCCCAATCTTTCATGCAAGTGACAGTTGGGTCTTGCGCAGGAAGCGTAAAAACAATATTGTAAGCCGTAAAGTCAAATTTTGTACTATAGTGAAAATGTATCAGATCAGAAACGGCATCCAGGAATTGGTAGAGGATGGGCAACAGGCAACTCGTGCACTCATGACAGCCTACGAAGATTCAAATATCTACAATGCTGATGAAAATGGATTCAACAAGGAGATGGCTGTGGGCCGCACTCTTGCAGCTAGAGGTTCTAGAGATATTGTAGGAATTGTTCAGTCCCTTCACGCGAGAACCCATGCTACACAATTATTCCATTGCTTCCATTGCTTTCATTGACAGGAAAACTTGCTCCAAAGCTGTTTGTCGTCCTTCAGGAGCCACATTCTTTGAGTGCTCATATACGTCAGTCTATGTTCACAGCACTCAATGTAATCTTACACTCTCACTACTTCGGCAAAATCACCAAAGAACTGTTCAGGACATTTCTATAAGAGGCAATAGTAGAACGAATCAGTGGAGAGAAACGTCTGCTGGTAGTGGACTCTTATGGCCCCCACAAAGACGGCAGTGTTGTTCTACGTGAGCTGCACGTACAAAATAATCTGCCAGAAAACAAAATTACAATAGACATAATTCCACCAAACACTACCTCCATGTGTCAGCCACTTGATCTTATTATTTTTTTTTTTCAGAATGTACAAGCATACGGTTCGTAGAATCTTCGATTCTGCTCGGGATTCTTCCGAAGAGGTTCGTCTTCAGCAACGGAATAATATTGTTACGCTTCAGTCGCTTACATACAATCAATTGTGTTCTCTGCGTTTCTATAATTCTCATCGTCACAGCTGGGTAATGGCTAAACTCATTGATGAACCCAGGCCCTTTGAAACGTTGATACAGTTCTGTTTCCAACACAAGTTTCCATTCTGCAATCTACAGCTTGGATGTTTAAATGTGGAATTCATTAAATGTGCTTGGTGTACGAAAGTAATTTGCTTCACACACTTCTTTGTACTCAACCACTATTGTGAAACCTTTGTTCATGAATGATCGACACTTTGTGTCTGTTTTCATACCTGTACTTTATTATTTTCATTATTACTAGTGTTATTACTTTAATTACACTTATTGTTTTTAACATTACTATTATTTTTGTTATTGTTATTACTGTTATTACTATTAATACAGCTGTATGTGTAATGCAGTTGTTTTTTTATTCATATGTTCTTATTATGTTTGTTCATTCTGTGAAACTATCAATAAACCCTACAGATTTGCTACTTTCAAATAAAATGAAGCAAGAGTAAACTGCCAATAACTAGAGGCATCTGTTTGTGGTGAAGATTTTTGCTCGATTTCGTCATTTTTAAAAAGCTATTTCGGTATATTTTTCGCTACTTTTTATTTTATTTTGTCAGTAATTTTGCTAATTTTATTTATTTTCCTCAATATTAATTAAAAAAAAAAAACAATAGTACAGTCAGTCAGTTGGTCTGAGACAAAGAGAGAGAACACGATTTCCATATTACTTGGTAAGAGTTGTTCTCCTGTCAGACATTATATTAGAGTATGCTGAAAACGATCTTTCGCTGTCTACATTACTGACAGGAATCCACAATGCCTTTACGGCAGTTACGACAAAATGCCCATACTATGATTTTAGAGAAAGGAGAATAGCAAGGCTATAAACATCTTTACCTTCTCTGCAAGAACTCTTTATTAAATCCCTAAACATTGTATACGGTTGCAGGTATTCAGATATTGGAAAGCCTTACAGAATAGGAATGTTCTTCATTAAGTGAGATATTTCAGCAGCATCTAAATCATCTTTCATTATGTTTCTAGGGTCAAATAGTTTGCCAGTAGAAAAAATAACTTCCTTTCCTCTGTCACCTTCTATCAACAGGTTAATTTTTTGAGGCTTGCTCTACCAACAGCCTGAAAGAGTGATGTTAACAGAACTTGGAATTTGCTTTGGCAGTTCATTAAGTTTAGCTGAAGTTGCCTAAAAAATGCATCCTCTAGTAATTTGAAACTCTTACAAAGATGTATAAGTGACTAGACCCCAATAAATGAATTAATGGGATTTTGGAGCTTTCTAGAGTCAGCAACAAATGGCAACATTTTGAGCAATGCTCAACAAGGAAGACAGCAAGGCAATGGATTTTTTTACATCGTTAGATGCCAAAGCTTTAAAATACCTAACAGCAACACTATCTTCTTCCAGAGTTGCAAAAAATTTCTACGGTGTCAGTGATGTATTCACTAATGTACTCAACACTCTTAAACCAAGAGTTCCACCTGGTAATAACTGGTATTGGAAAAAGTTTTGCTTTCGTTTCGCCTTCGTATTTATGCAATAAAAACTGCATATATGCACATTTCCTCTTTCGCGTATTACGAAATACATGCTTCGTCTGCACAATACAATGGTTTAATTCACTTAGCTCCATGGCCCACACGCTGCCTATCAAGTTTAGTTTGTGTGCCCAGCACTGTGTGTGAACTAATCCTTCCAAAACAAGAACCCGAACCGCATTGATACACTTTCCCATGTAACGGGCTGAATCTGATGTTATTGAAATAATGTCATAGCGAATATCAAGTTTCTGAATAACATTCAAAATTGCTCGAACACTGTAGCATTAGCATTTTCAATAACTTTTACTCCTCCCACAAATATCTTTTGCACGGTGTTGTCACCACAAGCAAGTACTCTTAACAGAACTATGAAAACGCATTGGCCCCTTCTGTCAGTTGTTTCATCACAGAGGATGGAAATTTTCTCCTTTTTCACAGCTTCTTTCAGTCTTTCCTCCTCTTCTTTTATGATCTGAGGCACAGAACTTTCCCGGAGTCGTCCAGCTGAGGGCAAGTCTCCAGCACCCTAAAAATGTCAAGAGACCTGGCATTAGACAACCTTTTGTGGAAATAAATTATTAATTTGGTTAATGATGAAAATTCTCTTCAGAGATGATAAATATTGTTTAAAACCTTCGTAGCCAGCTATAAATTATTAATTTCTTTGTCTTACCTAGGTCTAAACATCATTAAACGAGAAAAATGGGATAACTATGCAGTTAATCATTTACCTGAGGTACTGAAATAGAATAGAAAACGCTTAGGACTGCGGATATTCGATCAACTCGCATCTATTTCGACCAAGATTAAATTTGTGTTTTATGGTTTCAGCTCACATGTATTTGTATTTTCCCGCGTCTAATGGTTTGAGTCCGTCAGCAGACGTGTCGACGGCCGCTTACTGACGTGCAGATGTTAGTAGCGGTGTAATGAATGATGGGAGGTGAAGTAGCCAATCCCGAATGGCAGACACCTAATGAGAATGTGTGTTTCGTTTTGCTCTTTGTAAATAATTCGCTGTTGCGGATATACTAGTAAATATCTTCTACGAGAAATACCTTGCAGAAACGTGAAATTTATTTTTAAAAAATACGTTACCGTTTATTGCTGAATGAATATCGTAAAAAGTAATTATGCTCTCAACACCAAATCGTATATAAAGCAAAAAACAAAGACACATTCTTATTGGCATTTTAATTGACTTCAGAAAGTGTAATCAGTTCGATTGCACTTCAAAGTAAGTAGATAATATTACGAAAAAATATGGGTACAGTTTCAAATAGCAATGTCTGTCAGTGTGACTTGTCTCTTCACACCTGTTGACAGCACTCTCTCCTCCTCCTTCTTCTTATGGGAAGAACTGCTATTTATATGTTTTAGGCACGTGTCTTTCCTTTGCCACTCAATGCGCACATTGCAGTATTTGCACATCAGAATTTTTCTCGTTTTATCAAAAATATAGAATCCTTCTGAAGAGAATTCCTTTTCGCGATCGAAAACTGTTACAACCGTGTTAATGCTGTAATAAAACAAATCACGAAACATTGAAAGAACCAGCGATCTGAAACAGTTACGAACAAGCAGTACAGTACGTCACCAGATTAAACAAAGCACCGGCGCGGGAAATGAGGTTAGCAGTCGAAACAATAGATATCGAAGTAGTGTACAATCGATTGTAATGGCTCGCATCAACAAATATTGAAATGGTATACAATCGATTGTGATGACTCGAAACAATATATATATCAGAATGGTGTACATTCGATTGTTATTTATATCTCGAATTTCCGCCAGTACATTTAAAATTCAAATGACTGATGAGATTTCACTAAATTTTGTGGATTATTTCGTGAGTTTTCGTAAATTTCAATTATTTTGCGATTTTCCGTAAAAATTGTAAAATTTTGCGATTTCGCGCTTGGTGAAAAACAGGTGCCTCTACCAATAACACATTGCTACAAAATCGAAACAGTCCTTTTACATATGAGGAACACGTTGCCCCTTTTAACAATTTCCAACGTACTGTAGTTTAAACAATGAAAAAAATTACGGCCTAGGTGGGGCGTGAACCCAGGACTCTCTGTACTCCGATCTAATGCTCTACCACCTAACCCACGGGGCAGGACATGACAACGCCTTACAGATACGCTTTTCCTCTACTCCGTAGGTTAGTTGTTACTTATTATTATAGTTTATGAACGTTCTACTGGACGGCAGCACAAATCATGAATTATACAGAAGTTTCAGTTGATAATCTATCGATACACAACGTTTGGTACGGATATGAGTGTCTGACATCTGATGTTTTGGGTGTCAGCTGCAAGCCACCGTCTATTGCGAGCTATTGGGATATTTTTACTTTCATGAAGGAGCAGTTAGATGTCTTTCTAAAACCACATCTTTAATCTAATCTTAAGAAGAATCTTGAGATTGAGGAATTCGCCATATCTTCAGTGGCCATTTTTCCCAACTGATCTCAAGTAATATTGTAAGAAACTTTTGCACCAACAAAGACATTCTGTATGCTGAAAGAATTAGACATACTTTTAAAATGCAGAGATGTTCAATGTATGAAGTACGATATCTTAATGTTTTTTTCTCCCATCTTTTGATTAATGAGAGTTTAATGTTCACTGTTTGATAAAAACATGACTGCTGGGTGGCCACTTCTGAGGTCACTGGCTGTCTGCACAATATGAAAACACTGTAGGCTGCTGCACTTTGCAGTAAGGGGCACCATACGTCAACCACGTCTGTGGTATAGCTGAAAAGTGCGTGCTTTATAGCCACAATGTCAGGTAATCATTACTCTGTACTCCATGGTTCAATGTGAATCTGCTCGTTGTCCAAATTCTGTACTCTCCTTTCTCTTAAATTGTAATATGTATGTCTGCTTCTCAAATAGAATGGCCTAATATAATGATTCCAACACATGACAACTTCATCAGCCTTTTGATCAGTGTAGCATTAAGGTTATGTAGAGGATACCAAATAGACCCAGGATTCACACAGTGACCATATAAACATGTAGGAAGAGTAGTGCTGCCTGACACAGTAAAACTACTACACAAAAATATTTCTTCAATATATATGGGCCACTGAGATTGATCTTCAGGAAACAAATGTTGCATATGAAGCCAGTCACTATTATGTCTATTGTTAATTGTTTCACAATGACCCTCCATGTGAATTACTCACTGTTGTCTCCTTCGAGTCCCCGTTGCCTCTAGTCACTGTTTCTCCACATACATTCCTCAGGTGACCCTAGCTTCAAATCTTTTCCTTGGTGCTCATGGACAACGTCACTGATGGTGTTGCTTAAGGTAGAATAGGTGCAGGATTTCAGTAGGATTATGCAGCGGGCAAATTGGATCAGTTGGTGAATAATTAATTTCCAGGCTCCTCATGTTATTTTGGAAAAATAATTTACTTGTAATAATCTTTTTGTCTTGCAGATTTGAATACAGCTGTACATGAATAATTAAATGTCGCAGTATACTCTAAAAAGTTTATCATTCTCTAACAAGCAGGTACTCCTACAAGAATTCTGCAGCTTATATATAGCATTGCCTTGTCGTGGCCTTTTCCCCCGCTCGGCCATTGACCTTCACTTGTTTTGTTAACACAGCTTTGCCTGTGCATCCAGAGGTGGTGTGCTCCTAGTCTGACTAGAGCTCACTAGTGGGATAATGCTCTCTACTGTGCCCATAGAGAAATTTTCTAATTCCATCGGTTACTTAATGAGTAGTGCCAGTAGTAACCAGTTGAATAACATGCTTCGTAACAGAAGATTGTGTTTGCCTGTGTATAAAGCGATTGACAATTTGAATGGATTTTGATACAAATGTAGGTGTGCAGGTGATACTGCAAGGCTCTAAAACATTTTGTAGAGGAGTTTTTAATTTTGTAATATTGATTAAATATCACCCTAACACGGAAGTGGGTGGTTGACTGTGGCTATTGCCGTTCTTCCTTGTAATGGTAGGTAGCACTGTTAAGGTGCTTGGCTGTTTGTAGAGCTTTAATAACAGAGACATTATAGCTTATCGCACCTTTTGATGTTTTTGAAGTTGATAATAAGGATTACGGTAAATCTTATTGATTAAGTAACATGCCATTTGTAATTGGAACAATGAATTGCTGCAGAATTAATGAGATAGTCAGTTGCCATCTGGTATAAAGGTTTTTCTGTTTGTTCTACTATAAAAATGATTATCTAACACTTTAATATAGATGAGATAAAAGTATGTGTTGCAACCCTTCTTCAAACTTTGATTTACACAATTGTAATGTTTCACAATGTTATTGATTAGTGAGAATTTGATGTACAATGATTGACAAAAAACATGACCGGCCACTGCTGAAGCTAAGTCCGGCTGTCTACACAATATGAAAACATTGTAGACTGCCACAGTTCTTGCAGTAGGAGGCATCGTAAGTCAACCACGTCTGTGATATAGCGGGAAAACACGTGCCTTATAGCTAGAATATCAGGTGATCAAAATCACCTGCATCTAAATATTCTGTACCACCTTTCCTCTGAGTGCTGTAGTCATGCATGTATTAAAATCACATTTCGATGTGTGATATACTGGCAGTAGTAATTTCTCGGGTGACCGCCTGTTTCTCAACTTCACATTTGCCAAACACTCCACAGCCCATTGGCCAGCAGCTGCCATGAATAGCAGCAGTGGTGGTGCTGTGCTACCTCGACTGTTACTGTTAAGTGTCATGGATATGTAAAATTGTTCAGTATAGTTGAGTGGTGATCCACTAAATGTCTACAATTTTTATTTCACACAGCATAACATAGGAGACAGTCCTCCCATTCTTCTATGATGATTCTTTTATTACACTGTCACGCAATACATTAGTGAAGCTAAAAATTAATGTTTAGGTTTGTGATATAATCAAAATATCTTTGTTGCTTAACACTTTTGTTAATGATTTATGTCTCCTTCCTCTTATTTTAGAAGGAATTTTTGAAATTTTATTGCATTGATTTCTTATGGTTTTGACAAGCCAGTGAGTAACTGCAGTGTCACTTGTTTGTGTCATTATTGCGGTAAATTTAGGTGATACACTGAGTCAAAATCTTTCACCACTGCATATCTGGTGCCTGATTGCTGCAGCAGAGATTTGGTGTGAAGTAACTACAGGATGTCTCACAAAAGACACCTGCCAGCCGTCCGCGGATGGTGTAGTACGCCTCCCGGCCGCCTCCACCGCATCAGCTGGCCACGGCAGCACCCGATTTTCGGAATCTATTGTGCCTTGGGCGCATACACTTGAGTTAAAGTCTAAAAAACATTGCCATCTCAGTAACTAAGCTTACCTCTATTTACAGTAGATGTTCAAAATAATGTCCCTTTATGGAAAGAGCGGCCTGACATGTCTTGAACACATTTGCAGACACTCAACGAATTTAGGCTGCCGAAATCTGGGAAATGACTAGAGGAATCCTGTCTTCCAACTCTTGGTGTATGGGGATTGCTTGCATACACCTTGTGTTTTAACATTCCCCAAAGATAAAAGTCTCAGGGATTTAGACCTGGAGAATGAGGCGGCCAGTCAGCTATCCTATCATCAAACTCACTTCTTATTGCTGCCATAGAAACATCGGTGATGTGTGGTCTTGCATTGTCCTGCATGAACCGTACAGCTTTTTGTTGGGTGAAAGTTCTTGAAAAAAATGGATGCAGGATATTGTTCACACATGTCAGAATTTGTTTTGTGAAAAAAAGTTTGGCCCAATTATTCGCCTCGCACTAATTGCATAATTGCAAACCACACTCCACTTTTCATATCATGAAGAGGTTATTGATGTAACTGTTGTGGATTTTCTGAGCTTCAACGTTGGTTGTTCTGCGAATTAACATAGCCTGACAAATGCTGCCATACTTCTTCAGAAAAATAAAGCATCTCAGGTTCACCTTCCCCATCATGCACAGACTGTAAAAGCCAGTTACAGTAACGACATTGAGCAACAGTATCTGAGTTCGTGAGTTGATGCACTACAGCTATTTTGTACGGCTTCAAATTCAGTTTGTGCACTGCTCTGTGAGCAGATGCTCTTGACACACCCGTCTGAAGTAAAGCTGTGTTTAGGGAAAGTATGGCCAGCCTGCCAACGGCAGCCATGCTAGGCTTATACTGCTGCTGCTTATGCACTGACTGCTACAACGTTCCCAGTGTTTAGCAATACTTATCAACCGATTTTTAGAAAACTAGTCGATGAAAAAAATTAACTTTTTCACGTGTTAGTGTGATATATTAGCTCGATAATTATAATTTTCTATTCATTATTACGTTTAGTTTCCGTGCTGCATCAAATTAAGTAAACTACTGCTCAAAATTTTGAAGGATTTGCAGAGGAAAAATCGCATTGCTTAGACTTTGTGTATGGTTAATTTTAGCACATACAATGCTGTGGATGAAATGTAGGTAAAATATTGAAATTTTATTTAAGGTTGGGAGCAGAACGATAACTCTTTTCATTCTTGAGATACAGGGTGTTATATCGGATGGACAAATGCGGGAACTTTGTGTAGTTCTGTCCATGTAGACCTGGCGGCTCTACGAAATACTTATCGTCTGATTTTAAGAAAACTGCGTGGTTTGTGGCTCCAGATCGAAAGAGTTCACCAATAAGTTCGAACTGACCTGTACTGTAACCAACTATTAGAATAGACCGCAACATATCATTGGAGCATAGCATAAACGAAGAAAACCATTTAGATTATGGATAAGTCTTTGATTAGCATTCTCTTGCATATTGTGTACTTATATCTTACACGAACTATGAAAAATGCAACTGGATACCCACATCATTACTTTTTACCAAAAAGAGAAATTAAAGGTGCCTTTACAGCGCCAATTACATTTGAATGTCTAATATAAGTCTTGTTTCAATTCCACATTTCCCATAATGATACACATGAAAAAGAATGAGAAAAGCTTGCTTCAGGAACTATATATTAATTTCATATCGAAATGAGAATCTAGTTCATTCACTAATATGTTAAAAAAATACCAACGGTGTGTGAATAATTTAACCTCACGACATTATGCAGGAATTTTCTTCACAAATTTATTCAAGTGAAAATTATATAGATATCTTTAATAATGGAAAGTCCAGGTTGGAATTAATAATATAGTAAGGACAGTTAACAACTCACCGCAAAGACATGGCAACGAGCTGCGACAGGCACATACAAAAGACACACACGTACAACACTTTCAGCTTCGAATTGCGGCAGCCGGAGGTGATGGTTATATGACTGTGTTGTGTGCCTGTGTGATTGTGTGAGTGTTCTATTTTCTGAAGAATGCCATGGCCGATAGCTGAAAGTGTTGTATGTGTGTGTCTTTTGTATGTGCCTGTCACAGCTCGTCACCATGTTTTTGCGGTGAGTTGTAAACTGTCCTTACTATATATATAAAAGGAAGTGTCCCGATTGACTGACTGGGCAGACTCATCAGTCCAAACCACTGAAGATAGAAACTTGAAATTGGTGGATGGTGTTGATCTTACTCTGTAGGCGTCATTTAAGAAGGGAATTTTCGATATTCCATCCGTAAGGGGGTGAAATAGGAGATGAAACGTTTTTTGAAAATACATAGCTATTTAGGCAATTTTGAAGCTAGAACTACAAAATTTCGAATTTTATTTCAGGGTTCGAATTTAAAAGACATGCGTTTCGGCATTTTTTGAAATTCAACAAACAAGAGGGTAAAATAGGTGACGCAAAAAATTGATTTTCAAAAATATGTTGCTGTTAACTCAAATTTCAAGCTATAACTACGAAACTTAAAAGAAACAACTGGTGCAAACCAACCAGCCTACGCATGTGAAGCAGCGGGGGTTTAGCTAGTATTATTATATAATATCTGCTGTGTGTTCCATCTTTAATCTATTAATTTATATTATGAATTGGTAAAAGAATCGAAGGTCGTTTCTGGGCTCCTAGTTTTCTCTGATGACTTTCATCAGTCAGACTGTTCCATCTTCCTGCATTTCTGATACATAATGGAAGTACTAAAATGTTTACCTCCCTTCTTCGCTTCTTAAGAACACCCAAACGTACAACACTGTGGCATTATTCAAACCCAAATATACGAAATTCACAAGACTTCTCATGGCAGCCAAGCAATTTTATAGGACCAGGATGGCAGAAAGAACCACGTGACTCGATCTCAGCCAATTGTGAGCCGCAGACGGTTGCAGGCGTCGGCGGCGCAGAAAAGGATGGTCATACTTTCCTTATACAGAGCTTTAGTCTGAAGTGCCAAACAGCGAAGAGATTTTCTCGGGCTTTTTTCCAAGGTCTCCCCTATCTCATCTAATTTATTTTCGGTTAGAACACTACCTCCTCTAGGCCTTCGTTCGTCTAACACAGATCCAGTCTTTTGAAATTTCTTCGCTAATCTGCGTATCGTGGATTCATTGGGAACATGCACATGGGGAAATTTCTGTATGAATTCTAGCCAACATTCCACATAAGATTCTGTTTTTGCCTAGTTCAGCACAAATAACACTTGTTGATTCTTTGTGTATACCATACTGAAAGGAAACTCAACAGCAAACTCAAAACAAAACACCCGAACACTCTGTCACACAGTACAGAACACAAGAGCACGGTGTTTCTACTTGACGACAATAGGGCCGCACTCGGCGCTGTTGCCAAGTGTCCCAGAACATGCACAACGGTGACCAGCAGACAGAGTGGCAGCAGCTGACAAATGTGCCGTGCAACTCGCGGACCTCTCCCAGGCATCTTTCATGAGACACTCTGTATATTAATCAGTACATTCATATCCTCCACAAGTATCCTTCTGGCATGTGGGCCATAAGTGATAATTAAAAATGAAACGTGCATTTTTGATGGTAGATTCAAATTTCTTCAGAGGTGTTTGTATGTCGAAGCTGCTTGGATTTTGGAAATCATATGTATAGTCATTACCACAAACTAACAAAATAAAAAATCTGAAGTATAATTGCACTGCCATCCTCTGTGATTTGGAACAGTATATACATGTGAAACCACACACCAAAGAGACACTGCCTCTAGTAGTCCTCTGTTTGCAATATTCGAACCCAATCCTCGTATCACACAAAATATTACAAAATTTGTCACTTTATGAGAAACAAAACTTTCATCTCCGTGTCTCATTTTTCAGGAGAATTATAGCTCATGAATGGTGACAGTGGAGAAGGAATGTAATGTGTGTATAGAGTCCTAATTCAGTAATGCTTGTGGAAGAAACTGCATTGTCATAGTGTTGTCAAGTATTTGCAATGGTGTTGCCAGTTCTTAGCTCTGTAGTGATGAACAATGAAGTCATTCTGCTAGGCTTAATCCAGAATCCTAAATGTTTTAAGCTTTGCAGCAAAAGACTAGCAAAGTTTGCGTTACTATTATCATTTATGAAACTTTTTTCATGTTATAGATTGACGTATAGAGGCGTCCATCATCATACCCATTTATGCCAAAGTACAAATTAATAAAACACGTTGTTCCTCTGTAATGATACCTCATATTTGTATAATGATATTTTGGTGTAAATCATACAAACAGAATATCGCAACTTCAAAGACGATACAGAAATATGTTGATGTGCAAGCAAGCAAGAAAAATATAGTTTATGAATTATTTTTTTACCACACAGTAATCATTTCCTTTAAGAATAAACATCAGAAAGTACTACAGATTGTGTCCATGGACATGGACACTAAACTGCAGATGTAGGCAAAGTTCATTTCTGCTCGTCTTTATCTTCAGATCTAATCAAATGATGTATATGCCACCAGTGTTTTCATTGCTTCCATAATGTTAAACACTTGGTTGTTCAGCAAATGATGAAAAAAATCTAAACCTGTCCCTCTAATGGATCCTTTGAATCTTTCCACGTATTATTTGTGTGTTGTTGCTTGGTAAATATTTATCAATCAAAACATTATGTATTGTACATTAAATATTAAATCTTACAAAAATTTAGCAGCAGAAGTCAGTACAAATACTGACTATAACTGAACGATTAAAGTTGCCTAACGTTGTCAGAAATACTTCAAAGTCTCACCTGCACTAGCAGTAGGAAGACCGTACTGGACAGCTCACAACGTCCTCGCTATCCACAGCCTGCTTCAGCTGGCCCTTAGGCATGCTACACTACCAAACTTCTAGCTAAGGGGAGGATTGCAGATTACACCATTTAGAAGTGCAGAACATTTGATACTTGTGCTTATCAACTTTCAATGGAAGCTTCTCCTGAGAAAACAAAAACTGTGAAAATGACCACTTTCTCTAAAATGTCAACCTAAGGATAGTATACAGTGTGAACATGCAGACGGTATACACGTCCATTTTTATGTTGTACACAATTCAGTTTTCATGAACACCATCTAAATTTGTAGATATTATGGAGACTTTCCTTTCTTTTGTAAGTGATGTTACAAAGCTAACTGGAGACAGATTACACCACTTCCATCAGAGGTTAAAGTACTCCCTCAATTATGGCTGTGCATGTGTGTTTTACCCATAGAATAAGTTAAGTTGATGTATTTTATATCTCTGGACTGATGACTTGAGCAGTTTGGTCCCTTAGGTTTACAAACATATGAACATTTTTAAATAGATGACATGGAAGGATTCTTAGAATTCGTTACTGACTTTTGGTGTGAATGTTACTGCCTAAATTAAAGAAGATATGAGAGGAATTGATCATGTAGATGTTTTCTTTTTTTTTTATGCCATTGCCTTATTCATACCCATTAAGGTAGTAAACATAACTTATCGGAGGTCTTTTCAAGTATGAGCTTCTGCTGCTTTTCTTCATGTAACGATTAATCTACTTCGGCTTGTGAGTATGGCCTTGACATAGTGTTAATTACAGTAAAACCTTGTCCGCACCATTATAAAATAATTGCATTTTAAAAGGGTAGCTGCTTTTGAGAAGTTTTAATCTGTATCTTACCAATTCCTCTCATTACTACTTTAATGAAGGCGGTAACTTTCACACCAAAAGACGATGATGATTTCTAAGGATCCTACTGTGTCATCTTTCTCCTGTCAAACTTGCAGCAGATACAAAGTATCATCACAAACAAAATAAACTCTTTGGCATTGATGTGTTGTTTATTTTCTATATTATCTGCAGATTTGTATGGTATTCCTGAAATTTTAGTTGCTTATGACACAAGAATGGACGTAAATACTGTCCATATTGTTTTCACACTGTCTAGTTTCCTTAAGTTCTTGACAATTTGGAGAAAGTGGTTGTTTTGCATGCTGTTTTTGGTTTGTCTGGTGGAGCGTCCGCATAAAGTTAATAAGCATAAGCAGCAATTCGTCTTCGTTTTTGAATAGTGTAATTGGCAGTTTAAATTCTTCCCTTAGATCTGCATTTGGTAGCACAGCAAGTGTAGTATAATAAACAGTTTGAGGGGAGTTTGCGAGTGTTCGCTCGTATAATGGTATGGTTATAATACTAATGAAAAGCAGGACCACATAGCAGAGAGGAGGAAATAAAGGGGTTAAACACTTTATAAGAAATACATGCTGTATATTGCCTACACATGGAGAAAAGCCAGAGAGGGTAGCAGGATCGACTGACATAATTCAGTATATATGTTTTAATCACTATAGGCATGGTTGGTGTGTGTGTGTGTGTGTGTGTGTGTGTGTGTGTGTGTGTGTGTGTGAGAGATAGAGAGAGAGAGAGAGAGAGAGAGAGAGAGAGAGAGAGAGAGAGAGAGAGAGAGAGTGTAGGGGGAGAGTGGTGTTGCAGTAGATGGTGAAGACGGACCTTGTGAAAGGCCGGGCTTCACATTCAAGGACCTAGGCTAGATTCCTTGATCTGTTGTCAAGGTCAGATAAGGTAGGACTTGGTGTGAAATAGTTCCTTACCTGTTTGAGTTGGGTGGAACATACCTGGTAGCTCAAGTGAAAGGTATTATTAAGGGCAGAGATCAGTTCTATAAAGAGACGTCCTTGAGGTGATGTTCTAGGTGATAAATATATTACTTTATGTAAACAATAGAAAATATTTGATTATCCAATTAAGGAATCAATAAGTGAAACTTTAATAATTAGTGGTCGTGTGTGTCTTTTGAGAGTTGTAAGATTAATAGGGGCCACATGCATACAAATAATTTTGATTACTAAGAATTTGCAGAATGTGTGATTTCGAAGGGATTATTTTGAAAATGGGGGGGGGGGGGGGGGAGAAATGACCCTCACTCGAGTGTGTATGTTGAGTTGCTGTTGAACATAAAAAGTTGTTTACATAGATCATGCTATCCGACATGTCAAGGCCAAGAGAGGGGATATGTAGTGTAACAAACAGTTTGAGTTTACACTGTATCCATATCCCGCCTTGAAATGTGAAAATTCGCATGAAATTAGTTAAAGATAAAGGTGAACAGATACTGTGCGCCATGTGCGCAGGTACTGGAGAGCAGTGGAGTGCAGCCTAGTGGGGTATACTTGCTGTGGCTGGAGAGGAAGCTTCCACTGATTTTTTTACAAGCCACGACAGCAGCACTCAGTGGTTGGCAAGGTACGTTTCTGAAAATATCAGATAAGTGTGAATAGTGTCGTTCAAATTGATTTTAACATATGTTTTTCAAAGGGGGAGGTATGTAGTGCCATAAAAAGAGGTCATAACAATGAAATAACTCCACTTTTGTTTTTATGAAGTTTCCTAAGAACCACAGGATGGTGTGAAACTGTACTTTGCAAGACAATTTAAAATTATCTGGAAATCTAAGACTTCTTAATCAGGAATTGGTTTCTATTAAGAGCAAAAATTGCTAATAAACAACAGAAGACCCAACCATCTAAAGAAAGTGTTCAGTTTTCTTCTCAGAAATGTCAGTATTCCTTTACTACAATTCCAGCCAAATTAGTAAGTGTTAAACATAAGACACTGATATAGGATGCATTACCTACATTATGAAATGTACCAGATCAGCCACTACAGCTGTAGCTGAAGGGAAATCCTCATAAACATGACAATAAAACATCGAAAGCAAAGAGTCAGATATAAACTTTTACATACATGAGAATAAATATATTTACCTGATCATTACCAAACTTGACAGGATCAATTTCCAAACCTTGCAACTACAAAGTACATGCTTTACTGCTATACCAAAGATGTGGTTTATATACAATACCACTAACTTCACTAGACTTTGTGCATGAACTGCTGCAGCCTACAGTGTTGCCTCAGTGTGCTACAGATAAGACTGCCTTAGAACACATTAATGCAATGAAGGTTTTGTGCCAATGTTTTAATCAGTGCACATTTAGCCTCAGGCAGCAATGTTTTTTGTCAGGTAGTCTACTTGTTTGTGATTCAGAATTTTGAGGGGAGATAAATTGTTGAATTAGTTGAATAAACCAGCCTCTTTTTTTTTTTTTTTCCTTATTTGAGAATATTTTGTGTAGCATATTTCATCTGAAATACCCACATAAAAATTCTAAGCCTGGTAATAAGTATTGTCTTCAGATTAAATTCCTACCATCAGTTTACTGTATCTAATTATTTATGCAGAAACATTAATTCCCAACAAAATAAATAAATTTTCAGCTTGATATGACATACAAGAGTCGGCATTTAATGGTCATCATAAGGACAGACTTCTACATCTACATCTACATACATACTCCGCAATTCACCGTAAGGTGCGTGGCGGAGGGTACACTGTACCACTACTAGGCATTTCCTTTCCTATTCCGCTCCCAAATTGAACGAGGAAAAAAAGAATGCCTATATGCCTCCGTACGAGCCCTAATTTCTCTTATCTTGTCTTGGCATTGTTTCTCTGCTTTGAAGGTCTTTCAGTCAATGTAGTGCCATTTTGTGTGTACAAGTTTGACTTTGGTGTATAATTTGTGTTAATGTAATCTTTGTGTTGCAGGCATTTAGTAAGAAATGTGTGGATCAACGCAAGGAGTGGCTCACAGCTTGGATGGAGGACTCAAAGAGGAGGAAGGAAATGGGTTTACCAGAACAGTATCTCTATGAGAAGGATACACAAAGTGTCAATTATTCAGACTTTGTCAATAAAGAACTTGTTCTCTTTAGCAACTGCGACAATGAAAGATCAATCCCATCTTTGGTTGATGGTTTCAAACCCGGACAAAGAAAGGTGAGGTGTTTACAAGATATCTTGTATTCCTTTTAATTAAAATATAGACCTAAAGTCTTATGTGGCATGTTCTAAAAATGATTATTCCCTATTTTTACATTTGCATAGTCTTGGGATATTGTACCATGGTTGCATATGAAGTAAATGTGTGCATAATAAATTTTGGAATATGTGTTGTATTCTAGATTAGGAAAATGCTAATTGACCTGTTTTTGCAAATGTTGACAGCATATTTTTAAGTATTTTCATTAATTATTTGCTGGATATGCTAGACTTTGAGTAAAGTTACTACGAACAAAGACTTTAAGTATATACCAAACGAATGATAGTTTTTCATTACAAAATGGGAATGGAGTAGTCTATCATTCTACAAACTTCTCTTTATTCATTGGCAATGTGTTGATCAACTGGAACAAAAGATCATCATTAGTTCACACTAACTAAAGCATGTTTCTTGTAACATTAGAACTTCCTCAGTATTATAATCTTCAGCAGTTGAATAGAGAACAGTTTGTTTGTGCAAAATTTTAGATCTGGATTGCAGACCAACTTCAAATGTGCCACTCAGTTACTGTAACATTCTGAATCAGGTACCATAATGCTGTTAAAGCACCACTGGCTGTGGATGATGACAGTAATAATAACGTAAATATGTGTAGGAAGATATTCTTGCTCAATAAGCGTACAAGAAAACTGTTCACATCAAAAACCATTTTTCTTTGACAAAGTATAAATTTCCAAATTAAAATGTATTATACAAGACACAAGTGCCTAACAGAGTTGTAATCAGTAAGAAAGAGACACATTGGTTTATATAGCTGTGTTGGAATGCCACATCGCCGTGGTGGAGTAGCTGAGCGGTCTAAAACGTCTCGCTGCGGACCGCACGGTTGCTCGCCGTGGAGGTTCGAGTCCTCCCTGGGGCATGGGTGTGTTTGTTTGTCCGTAGGTTAGCTTATCTAGGTTTAAGTAGTTTGTAAGCTACGGACTGATGACCACGCAGTTTGGTCCAATAGATTTAGACATTTGATCATTTGAAAGCCACTTCACCACAAATCTTGCTAAATCTTTGTAGATAAACAAAAAGTTATGAGCCAAAATTGACAGAAGAGTAATGCAGGAAGTACTCAATTTACAATGGAATCTATGTCTATACTCCGCTTGGTTGATACTTTGCATAGAAGTGACACTTCCATCATACCCTCTTCCAGATACATGTGGTTCACAGGAAAGTGAAATATGTAAGTGGCAGCATTACATTGGATGACTCTTTGAGAAGGTGATTCCTAGTCACTTTCCTCATGTTTCTCCAATCTTCCTTTCCTTGTTGCCCTTCTGTAAACATACAGGGCTTTCTTCCCCTAGATATCAAGTGATAGGCCTTTCTGTGGTATGTAATATTCCTCTCTTCTCTTGCAGGCAGAGACTGATGACCTAGTAGTTTGATCCCTCTAATCATTAAACCAACCAACTAACTGTTTGAGAAATGTGTGTTATCAAAACCGTGATAGTAGCTCATACTGTGATACAGAATATCTGTTGAGTTTCTACCACTAGAATCGGGCTGTAATTTCTGAGACTTCAGTGCTTGTTGAATAAAGCTGTGATGAAGGATAATGAATTCGCTTCTATGGGTCTTCTCCAACATCTTTAGTATTGTCACCGTATTTAAGTCCCATAAGCTATACAAACATTTGAACTTTTTTTTTTAGTATTGTCACTTCTTAAAGATCCCACACTAATGAGCAGTATTTAAGCATTGGTGGAATATGTCCTTCGTTGATCAACTGCAGTTTCTGAGAATTCTTCCAATGAATCTGTCCAGTATCGGCATTACCCAAGATATAATTATATGATAGTTGCATTTCAAATCGCTCTACATACATACTCCCAGATATTTTATGGAAGTGTATCTAGTAACTGTACTGTAGTTGCATAATTGTTTAATAAAGGCTCACTCTATGTATTTGCAATACCTCACATTTATGTTGGTCTATTGTCACTCCCTGCTACAAGCATCAATAAGTTGCAGATTCTCTTTCATTTTGCAAAATTGTTGTAGGATTGCGACCGCTTGTAGTAAGTTATATACTAGATCATTTCTAAATATTGCGAAAAGTACCGTATTTACCCGAGGGTAATATCTCTCTCTCTCTCTCTCTCTCTCTCTCTCTCTCTCTCTCTCTCTCTCTCTCTCTCCCCTTGGGAAAATTGTATTTTGTTTTAGATTTGTTTTTATTCATTTATACTAATTTCATGTGGTTTATTGGCCTGGTGCAAGTCTTTTAATTGGACGCCACTTCGCCGACTTGCGTGTCCGTAGTCGACCCAGTTATCCAACTGGGGAAAAGGGGACCTGCAGCTTAATGTGAAATCTGAACCACATTTCGTTTCTGGTGACTCCTCACATAGTTGAGAGGCAAAGGGTGGATTGAAAGGCAGACTGAAAAAATCAGAGATCCGACTGGGTTTCGAACCCACGACCCTTCGGTTTCTGGTTGAGTGCTTTACCCCAAGACCCCCGGGCGTAACATATCCATTGTATCTAACAATAATATCACAATGTCCTGTGTGTTCCTTGCAACTGAATTTTCAAAAATCATACAGCTTCAAATTAACACTCCAGTAAACCATGAAAATCATGCACACCAAATCAAAACTACTCACAATTTACGTAGCAAGCCATATTACTGCGACGAACTACGTACACTGACTTCTGGCGTGGCGCAGGGGATAGCGTCACCGACTGTGGTGCTGAAGGTTGCCGGTTCAATCTCGCCCACCGACAAAAATTTATTTCTTTGTAATTAACAACTCCAGAATGTTGTACATCTTTCTCATATTTACTTGTAAATTTGACTTGTTTCTTATGTTAACTGTTTTTCTAATTTCGGATATATTCTGTCTGTGTATAAATAGCAGAGCACTCTGCCCAAGAGGCAGTCAGTTCGTAATAAACGTGCTTTCAGTATAAATGCTGTGTTTAGTTGCCTTCGAAGTCAAGCCTGCTTCCATTGTAACGCGACATTGTTTGGTGGAGGCGCCAGGTGCAACACACTGGGGCTCCGATTAGACAAAGTAAAAGCTGTCACTTACATGGACTGGAACCGGAATACAAGGGATTTACCGAGTACATCCTTCCAAAAGTCCGTATCATCAGAGGAACCATGGACACGAAACCAGCAGTAAGCCAGCTGCACATCGGACACACGTCAGTGGTCTCTGGAGACGCTAGACAGGACCCCAACAAGTGGCTAAAAGGATTCGACCGAGTCGCCGAGTACAACAGGTAGGATCATACGATGTGCTTGACCAACATTTATTTCTACCTGGACGGAACAGCCCAGCAATGGTTTGACAACAACGAAGACAACTTGAATGACTGGGAGACATTCCAGACGGAACTGAAGAAGACGTTTGGAGATCGCCAGTGACAAATCCGCTCGGCGGAAGAACAACTGAAGGACCGGGCCCAACGACATGGTGAGCCGACATAGTCGTACATACAGAATGTTTTGGCCCTGTGTATGTGAATCCGAATATGATTGAGGCCGACAAAATTGCGCACATGATGAAGGGTATTGCAGAAGACATGTACCAAGCACTTCTGATAAAAGACGTCGCTACGACGGAAGAGTTCAAAGTGGTGCCAACGTATTGAAGAGATGCAACAGAGGAAGTTTGGATGAAAGAAGTATGGCAGACTCCCGAATGTAGTACCTGTGGCCGTTGTGGAAGACCAGCATGACTTTGCTTCTATCATACGACAAATTGTGAGAGAAGAATTATAACAATTTATGGCAATCGGGACTGTTAGACCGAGCGAGTATCAGATTATGGCCATGGATGTAAGCCCTGTAAGTCACGAGGGAGCTGACACTTCTGCGGGAGAGGTATTTCAGACATTAGCTCCTGTCTGCCCCGTCAGTCACACCCGACTTGAAGAATTGCGTCGTCCTGCTATGATGTACACCACAGCTGCCAAACGTCAGCCTATGAACCGGCAGACGCGGCCACAACCAACTCCCCCGGTAACTCTGACGCCCCGTAGAAGAACAGACGTTTCAAGGACAGAAGACAACACGCCATTGTGTTTACACTGTGGGTGCCCTGGACATGTCGTATGTTACTGCGGAGAGAGAAGGCGAGTATATAATGATTATTTTGCCGCAAGAAATCAGCCATCAGAGCAGTTCTATCCCAGGCAGTCACCTGCTACGTAATTCAGTCGACCTATGGGAAGAAGCCCATCGCCGTACCCTAGACGAGGTCACTCCTCAACACGCCGCAGCCGTTCACTGTCGCCGTACAGAGGTACCAGCCGCTCCCCTAGCCGCCGCGCCCAGGAAAACTAAGCGAGGCGACCATCTACAGAGGTGAGGCCGCTGCAGATGAAAATCCTCCATGGACGACAGTCACTAAGATTTCAGGGAATCTCATCTACGTCACAATCGACGGCCAATCTGTCCGGGCACTTGTTGATTCAGGAGTGTCTTTTTCTGTATTGTCGGATAATTACTGCTACACACTAAAGAAGACAATGTTCTGTGATAGGGGGGCAACTGTGCTGAAGGTTGCGAATGGAAAGTACGTTCAGCCAGCAGGAACTTGTATCGCAAGAATAACCATCAACAGAAGAACCTAGCCATTTGAATTTGTCGTCTTAACAGAATGTAGTCACAATATCATCCTCGGATGGGACTTCCTTCAGGCATCCCAAGCTATCATCGACTGTGGAAAATCTGAGCTGCAAATCAAAAAGGTGTTCTGACAGGTACACGTAATACAGAAATTTCTGGGAGGTTATTTGCTGTTGACAATGTGACGATCATGCCGATCACTGTGTAGTGCTTGTTGGTAGTAAAAAGGTTATCAGGCTCACCAAAGAAATTTACATACCAGCGGCTATCATAAGCATTACCGGAGGTCGAGGAGAGATTTGGATCACTAATTGTCACGAGCAGTCGCAACTTATCCCCAAAGGAATGTGTTTTGGGACAGCTGAACCAATCCAGGACAGTGAGCTCCACATCATCAATGAAGACCCATGCTCTGCTGTTAGTACAGACAACATGCTGGAGGAAACAAACGTGGAACTGCCACTAGGGCCTGGACTGACCAAGGAACAACGCCAGCAGGTGTTAGGTATACTGCGCCAATTTTCGGGTGCATTCACACCTAAGCAGGGGAAAAGTCAGACGAAACGGCCCACGATAAAGCACCGTATCAATACTGGGGACCATCCGCCAATTAGCCAGTGTTCGTATAGAGTGTCTCCAGCTGAACGACGGATAATTCGAGAGGAAATGGAGATGATGTTGCACGATGACATTATTCAACCTTCGGAGAGTCCTTGGTCGTCTCCGGTGGTCCTTGTAAAGAAGAAGGATGGCACGTGGCGATTCTGTGTCGACTATCGGCGGCTGAAGAAAATCACAAAGAAAGATGTCTACCCACTGCCGCGCATTGACGACACCTTAGACTGATTGAAAGAGCTACATACTTCTCAACTATGGACATGCAGACGGGTTACTGACGAATCGAGGTTGACGAAGCTGACGGGGAGAAGATGGCTTTTATTACACCTGACAGCCTCTATGAATTCAAAGTAATGCCATTTGGATTATGTAATGTTCCGGCCACATTCGAACGCAAGATGGACAACTTGTTTCGAGACATTAAGTGGACGATGTGTCTCTGCTATTTAGATGACATTGCCGTTTTCTTGAAAACATTTGAAGAACATCTGAGTCACCTGTCAACTGTGTAGAAGTGTGTTCAGGTGACAGGACTCCGCCTCAATCCAAAGAAGTGCCTTTTCGTCGCCAAAGAGAGAAAAATCCTGGTGGCATTCAGTCAACGGAGATGGTTTCTGTCCTGATTCAGATAAAGCAAGGGCAGTCACAGAATTTCCAACTCTTCAGCACATTTTGTAACAAGGCACGTCCATTACAAGAACTTCTGCAGGGAGACTCCAAGTTTTACTGGGAGGAGACAAAAGAAAGAGCTTTCCGGGCACTTAAGGAGGCTCTGCAGCACCAGGGCTAGCCTTGTACGACGAGAATGCGCAAACAGATCTTCACACAGACGCCATTGGTTATGGGATTGGTGCAGTGCTTGTACAAGTGCAGGAAGGTGCTAAAAAGCGATAGCCTATGCATCAAGAGTACTCTCAAAGACCTAGATAAACTACTCTACAACTGAGAAAGATTGTCTTGCAGTTATCTGGGCTATCAACAAGTTCCTGACGTATTTATTCAGCAAACCATTCACCGTCATGACAGACCAAAATTATTTGTATTTGCTGACTAGCTTGAAGGATCCATCAGGTCGACTAGCAAGATGGGCACTAAGACTCAAAGAGTACGATGTCACAGTGGTATTCAAGAACGGGCGCAAACACAAGGATGCCGACTGCCTTTCGAGGAATCCATTAGTGGAACACAACAGCATTATTGAAATTGCAGCTCTCACTGAATTAGATGACGTTACAGCTGAACAGAGGGAAGATCCAACACTATTAAAAATGATAGAGGCCTTGGACATAGGAGAACCGACCAATGTAGAGTTCCAACTTATAAACGGAACATTGTATAAGAGCAACTACGATCAACTGGACCCCAAATGGCTAATGGTCGTTTCAGGTCATCTCCAACCAGCTGTTCTCAAATATTTCCACAACGCTCCAATATCCAGTCATAGAAAAATGTTGTTATCCCCATTCCAAAGAAAGCAGGTGCAGAGAGGTGGAAACTACAGAACCATCAGTTTAATAAGTCATGGTTGCAAAATTTTAACACGAATTATATACAGTAGGATGGAAAAGCTGGTAGATGCCGACCTCGGGGAAGATCAGTTTGGGTTCAGGAGAAATGTAGAAACACTGGAGGCAATACTCACTTTACGGCTTATCTTAGAATATAGATTAAGAAAATACAAAAATACATTTCTAGCTTTTGTAGATTTGGAGAAGACTTTTGACAATGTTGATTGGAATAAATTCTTTCAAGTTCTGAAGCAAGCACGAGTAAAATATAGGGAGCGTAAGGTTATTTACAACTTGTACAAAAACCAGACAGCGGTTGTCAGAGTTGAAGGGCATGAAAGGGATGTAGTGGTTGGAAAGGGAGTAAGACAGGGTTGTAGCCTTTCTCCAATGTTATTCAATTTGTACATTGAGCAAGCTATAAAGGAAAGCAAGTAGAAATTTGGTGAAGGAATTAAAGTTCAGGGTGAAGAATTAAAAACATTGCGATTTGCCGATGACATAGTAATTCTGTCAGATACAGCAAATGACCTGGAAGAGCAATTGAACGGAATGGACACTGTGCTGAAAGGTGCATATAAGATGAAGATTAATAAGAGCAAAACTAGGGTAATGGAGTGCAGTGTAAGAAAATCAGGTGATGCTGAAGGAATTAGATTGGGTAACAAAGCAATAAAGGAGGTAGATGAGTTTTGTTACTTGGGCAGTAAAATAACAAATGATGGTCGCAGTACAGAGGGTATAAAATGCAGAATGGCAATGGGTAGAAAAGCGTTGGTGAAAAAGAGAAATTTGTTGACATCGAATATTGATTTAAGCCTAAGGAAGGCATTTGTATGGAGTGTTGCCTTGTATGGGAGTGAGACATGGACGATAAACAGTGCGGACAGGAAGAGGATTGAGGCTTTTGAAATATGGTGCTACAGAAGAATGCTGAAGAGTAGGTGGGTGGATCGCGTAACTAATGAGGTGGTACTGAACAGAATTGGGGAGAAAAGAAATTTCTGGCATACCTTGACTAAAAGAAGGGATAGATTGGTAGGACACATTCTTAGACATCAAGGAATTGTCAGTTTAGCGTTGGAGGGAAGTGTGTGGTAAAAACCACAGAGGAAGACCAAGAGATGGATACAGTAAGCAGATTCAGACAGATTTAGGTTGCCGTTCTTCTGTGGAGATGAAGAGGCTTGTTCAGGATAGGGTATTGTGAAGAGCTGCATCAAACCAGTCTCCGGACTGAAGACCACAACAACAACATGGGATTCATGAAGACCCTAGACAGAATCAGACGCAGGTATTACTGGAAACGTCTACCGATCTGTCAAGCACTATGTGAGTCATTGTAAAGAGTGCCAGTAACAGAAGTATGTGCCGCAATTACCTCCAGGGCATCTCGTACTGATTCCGCCGGCAGCAGCTCCATTCCATCGAGTTGGGATGGATCTTTTAGGGAGGTTTCCGAAGTCGACAAGCGGTAACTGATGGATAATAGTCTGCACTGACTACCTCACACACTACGCTGTCACCAAACCTGTGCCGACTGCAGAAGCTCCAGAGATCACAAAATTCTTTGTAGAAGAAATTTTGAAGCATGGAGCACCACGTGTGATGATATCTGATTGTGGAAAAGTATTCCAATCAAAACTAGTATCAGAGGTAATGTCACGGTGCGACATTGTCCACAGAATAACAACTGCATACCATCCTCGGACAAATGGTCTTCTTTGGTTTCTACAAATGTCTGCCTAGGTGTGTTTGCCTGTGGATATGTGTGAGTGTGTGTGTATTTGTTTACCTTCCTTTTTGTCCCCTAAGGTAAGTACTTCCACTCCTGGGGTTGGAATGACTCCTTTTCCACTTCCTTAAAACCCATACCCTTCCCTTTCTCCTCTCCTTCCTTCCTCTTTTTCCTGAAGAAGCTGCCAGTGGTGGTGAAAGCTTGAATGTTTGTGTGTTTTTATTTGTGTTTCATGTTTCTATCAGTGAGCCTGTGCTTTCGGTAAGTAAAACAATCTTTATTTTATACATATTTTTCCCACCAGGTAAGTCTCCTTCTATAATATTCGTTTTATATAAGGAAACTTTCCTGGTGGGATAAATAAGTATAGAAACTAGAAATCTAATTACTTACCCAAAGCACAGGCTTGTTGACATACACAAACACACAGAAACACAACATTCAAGCTTTCGCAACCGTTGGTCGCTTCTTCAGGAAAAGAGGAAGGAGGAAGGAGGGAGGGGAAAAAGGAAAGGATGCGGGTTTGAAGGGAGTGGAAGAGGAGTCACTCCAATCCCGGGAGTGGAAGGACTTACCTTAGGGGGAAAAAAGGAAAGGTATACAAGCACACACACATACACATTCAAACACACCAAGGTAGAATGTGGAAAAATAGTCAAGGGAGGAAGACAAGGAGAAGCTGTTATCTACTAAACAGTGTTGTTGTTGTTGTTGTTGTTGTTGTTGCTCTAGTCTGTACAGAGCTTAAATTTCTGCTGTGTCTTTAAATTTTAATTACCTATACATGCCAATTCTTTCTTAGAAAAATGAATCAAATATGGTTATCATTTCTTAAGTTACATTGTGAACCTTGCCGGGAGCAATGGGCTGTGTTTGTGTATGTGTGGAAATGTGAAAGTGGGTATCTTATAGTATTTTACTAATATATTGATTGGAGAGAGAGAGAGAGAGAGAGCGCAAAAGATTCTATAGATTTTCGTGTTCATATATTATCTCTATCCCTAATGACCTAATAATGTTTCAGCTAGTGATATTGCATTACAGTTGCTATGCTAATGTGTGTAATGTAGTAAATCAATGTTGTAGGTGCTGTTTACATGCTTGAAAAGAAATGACAAGAGAGAAGTTAAAGTTGCTCAGTTGGCGGGATCAGTGGCTGAACATTCTGCATATCATCATGGTGAACAGTCACTTATGTCAACAATCATCAACTTGGCACAGAATTTTGTGGGTAGCAATAACATCAATCTTCTGCAACCAATTGGTCAGTTTGGCACTCGTCTTAATGGTGGAAAGGATTCAGCCAGTCCAAGATACATCTTCACAATGTTGAGGTAAGTTGTGAAAATAGTGCTTCTGCTCAGACTGTGTTTGCATATAAGGAGAACTTTGAGAGGGGTGTGAGGAAGACGGAACCTCTCTCTTCAAATATAGTGAGGATATGTTGCACCTGTTCTTAGACAATTCCTGAGCCACAGGCAGACATGTGGGAAAGAGTGTGACACTCAAAAATATTCGTCCTTTTATTCCAGCAGGAAAAGAGGGCACGCACAGAATCACAAGGGCGTAACATATGCACACATGACAACTGTTGTCTGTAGCATTGTTTCAACAGTGAGTACATTGAGGAGTGGCAAGGAGGAAGGACAAGAATGAAAGGCCAGGGTGGGGTAGAAATATCTGTACTGTTTGACATAGTGTGAGAATGCTAGATGATGGAAAAAGTGAAATGCAACTTTGAAATGCAATCAAGCAGGGGAGGCTCAAGAGAAGAGGAAGTGGCAGACAGTGGGAAGAGACACATGAATTGGTGGATTGTACAGATCAGCAACTTTGAAATACGTACGGTCTTTGTAGCAAGGGGCTAGGATTGGGAGTGGCATGGGGATGGACTATGGTTATGTGGAGGTTGATTGGACAACAGACTCCATTTTTGTGGTGTTGTTAAACTCCAAAATGTGCAGCTCAGAAAAGCTAGTGGAGGAGGATCTAGAGGGATGAGGAATGAAGCAGTCATAGAAATAGAGGGTGTTTTTCCGCTATGTTACATATTGTACTTCTGGGTGGCCCACGTGGTTCTTGGCCAACAATACCTGTATTTTGACTGGTGTTTCCACTCCACACCAAAAAATCTGTGTTATATAACTTTGCCACTGGTGGATGGTGTAATTGCAGTGAATTCCATTATGCAGTGTGCATGAGTTGTGATTGTGTGAAAGTGTGTGCACTCTTTTGCTGACTAAGGCTGTGCCTAAAAATTTGTGTGGGTGTGATTTTTCTTTTTTGTTTATTTTATGTGCCTGTCTGGCCTGTCTTCCCAGTGACTGGCAACAAATTGTCATTATCAAACTGATCTATTGTAGCTGTGGATCCATCAACAGTGATGAATAGAGAACTTATGTAAATAACTATTTATTCAATCTTAAATTTTGCTCTTTGTCATAATTTCACACATAACCGTGATATATTAAAACCAGGAACAGTCTACTGCAAGTATATTCAGATGTTTTGGCTTGGCACTAAAGCAATACATTTTGCTGAAGTAGCCAATTTTAATACACATCACTGAAATTTACCAATGCAGCTTTTTGTTGAACTTACTTAGCAGATATGAATTTTACATACTTATAATTATGAGCATGTGATAGTGCTGTGGTACTGTTATTCGCAGATAACAATTGAACAACGGGTTTATTTCAAGTGATAAAGATACTCTTATAATTTTTGTAACACCTTGAAGACTGTGGTGAAGTGCAAAAACATGGGAAGTTGTGTTTTGGGGGCAAAAATAATAATAGTCTGATAGGACGATGAACCTGTCACAAGGCCGCGGTGGAGTAGCCGAGCGGTCTAAAGCGACTTGCTGCGGAGCGCGCGGTTGCTCGCCTTGGAGGTTCTAGTCCTCCCTGGGGCATGGGGAGTGTGTTGTCCTTAGGTTAGTTTACCTAGGTTTAAGTAGTTTGTAAGCTACGGACTGATGACCACGTAGTTTGGTCCGATAGATTTACAAACATTTGAACATTTTTGAACCTGTCACAAAATGACAGTACAGAAATTATGTTCGGTACTATGATGATGTATTGAGCATTTAGTCCAGTATAGGAATAAAAGGTACAATGTTGAATCATTGACAAATGTGCTCTCTCTCTCTCTTACTCACACACACACACACACACACACACACACACACACACACACACACACCTCTTCTCCAAAGTGGTATTTCATCAATCATCCAACCAACACAACATTCTGGTCCTTCTGTATAGATCTCACAACCACCTTGCCACCTTGTTACTTCCGGAAAAACCAGATAAAATTCCTGTCCGTTTCACCCACCCAGCAGCTTTATACTATCCCATTAGAGGAAGGACCACCTGTGAAAAGTAGACCTGTCAAATACAAGCCATGCAGCAATTACTGCTCAGCATTTCCACAAGAGTGGTGGCCATTGCTGAACTATGCCACAGGGCAGGTGAACACAGTATGCTAGAGTTAAGTAATTGCTTCACGATGTATGCTAGTTTTCTGAAATATTGTAGAAGGAGACTTTCCTGGTGGGAAAAATATGTATAAAAATAAAGATTGTTTGACTGACACAAAACGCAGGCTCGCTGATAGAAACAAAAACACAAATAGAAACACACAAACATTCAAACTTTGGCACCACTGGCAGCTTCTTCAGGAAAAAGAGGAAGGAGGAGAGGAGAAAGGGAAGGATACGGGTTTTAAGGCAGTGGAAAAGGAGTCATTCCAATCCCAGGAGTGGAAGGACTTACCTTAGGGGAAAAAAGGAAGGTAAACAAATACACACACATATCCATACGCATACGTAAACACACCAGGCATTTGTAGATCCTTCACTTCTCCTCTCCTCCCTTCCTATTTTTCCTGAAGAAGCTGGCAGCAGTGGCGAAAGCTTCAAAGTTTGTGTGTTTTTATTTGTGTTTTTGTTTCTATTGGCAAGCCTGTGCTTTGGGTAAGTCAATATGCCAATAACATCTTTCACATCCCACAGTTATCCTCCTGATCTGGTCCAGAAGCAAATTACCAGATCCACCTCCTCATCCCTCCAAATCCAGAACCTTCCACCGAAGAACCCCAGAAGTGCCCCTTTTGTCACCGGATACTTTCCGGGACTGGAGCGGACTCTGAATGTGGCTCTCCAGCAAGGATACGACTTCCTTAAATCCTGCCCCGAAATGAGATCCATCCTTAATGACATCCTTCCCACTCCACCAAGAGTGTCCTTCCGCCGCCCACCTAACCTTCGTAACCTCCTAGTCCATCCATATGAAATCCCCAAACACCTTCCCTACCCTCTTGGCTCCTACCCATGCAACTGCCCCTATTGTAAAACCTGCCCTATGCACCCTTCCACCACCACTTACTCCAGTTCAGTAACCCAGAAGGTGTACACGATCAAGGGCAGAGCCACTTGCGATAGCACCCACGTGATTTACCAACTGACGTGCTTGCACTGTGAAGCATTCTATGTGGGAATGACCAGCAACAAACTGTCCATTCGCATGAACGGTCACAGGCAGACAGTGTTTGTTGGTAATGAAGATCACCCTGTGGCTAAACATCCTTGGTTCACGGCCAGCACATCTTGGCGCAGTGTTATACCGCCCGGGTCATCTGGCTATTTCCCACCTACACTAACCTTTCAGAACTGCAGAGATGGGAACTTGCCCTTCAGTTTATTCTCTCCTCCTGTTGCCCACCTGGTCTCAACCTCCGCTAAATTCAAATTCCCACCCAACATTTTTAGCATCTTTGTCTCGGTTCTGTGGACAGAGCCTCTGCCTCAGGTTGTAAGGAGTTAGACAGATGCCACTTGAGGCAGAGGCCTTGTCCAGAGAACCAAGGCAAAGATGTTAAGATGTTAAATATGGTGGGTGGGAATTCAAATTTAGCAGAGGTTGAGGCCAGGTGGGCAATGGAAAGAGAGAATAAGCTGAAGGGCTAGTTCCCATCTCCGGAGTTCTGATGGATTGGTGTCTGGGAAGTATCCAGATAACCTGGACGGTGTAACACTGTGCCAAGATGTGCTGGCTGTGCACCAAGACGTGTTTAGCCACAGGGTAATCCTCATTACCAACAAACACTATCTTTCTTTGATCGTTCATGCGAATGGACAGTTTGTTGCTGGTCATTCCCACATAGAACGCTTCACAGTGCAGGCATGTCAGTTGGTAAATCACGTGGGTACTATCGCAAGTGGCTCTGCCTTTGATAGTGTACACCTTCTGGTTTACGGGACTGGAGTAAGTGGTGATGGAAGGGTGCATAGGGCAGGTGTTACAACGGGGGCGGTTATAAGGGTAGGAGCCAGAAGGTAGGGAAGGTGGTTTGGGGGTTTCATAGGGATGGACTAAGAGGTTAAGGAGGTTAGGTGGGTGGCGGAAAGACACTCTCGGTGGAGTGGGAAGGATGCCATGAAGGACGGATCTCATTTTGGGGAGGGATTTAAGGAAGTCGTATTCTTGGTGGAGAGCCACATTCAGAGTACGCTCCAGTCCTGGAAAGTATCCGGTGACAAGAGGGACATTTCTAGGATTCTTCTGTTGAAGGTTCTGAATTTGGGGGATAAGGAAGTGGCTCTGGCAATTTTGTTTCTGTACCAGATTAGGAGGAAAGCTGCGAGACGTGCAAGCTGTTATTAGGTTATTGCCATTGGTGTAATGTTTCAGAGATTCGGGACTGGAGCAGACTTGTAGACAAAATTTCTGCATGGTGCGAAAATTGGCAATTGACACTAAATTAAGAAAAGTGTGAAGTAATACACATGATCACTAAAAGAAATCCGCTGAACTTTAATTGCGCAATAGATCAGTCAAACCTTAAGGTTTCAATCACCGACTTTTAGTTCTGAATGTGAAAATGTGTTGCTAGCACCCACCTACTTAGGGAAACATGACCACCCCAATAAAATAAGAGAAATCAGATCAAAAACGGAACGATTTAGGTGTTCTTTCTTCCCGCGCGCTATTAGAGAATGGAACGGTAGAGAAAAGTTATGAATGTGTTTAATGAACCCTCTGCCAGGCACTTGAATGTGATTTGCAGAGTATCTATGTAGATGTAGATGTAATTGAAAGACTTGCACCAGGCCAATGAGACACACAAAATTATTACTACTGGCTTTTCTGTTTCACTCTCGTATAGGAAGAGGGAAAAACGAATCTAGAATGCATCTGTACGAGCTTTTATCTGTGTGATCTTACCTTTGTGGTCTTTACGCGAAATGTAGGTTAGCAGCAGTTGAATCGTTCTGCAGTCTGCCTCTAATTCCGGCCCACTAAATTACTTAGACAGTATTTCTTGAAAAGAATGTGCCCTTCCATCCAGCAACTCCCAGTCGAGTTCCCGAATAATTTTATTAACATTCGCACATTGATCAAATCTACCAGTTACAAACCTAGCTGCCAGCCTCTGAACCGCCTATATGTCCCACTTTAAACCGATATGATGGGTATCCCAAACACTTTTGCAGTACTCAAGACGAGTTTGTATCAGAGTTTTATATGTAGTCTCTTTCACAAATGAATTACACCTTTCAAAATTTCTCTCAGAAAACTGAAGTCGACCATTCGCCTGTGCAGCGTTACACTGTCGAGCAGCACACTACTAATGCTGTATCCAAACATTAGAGGATTGTTTCTCCTACTCATCTACATCACCTTACGTTTTTCAACAGTTATTGCTAGTTGCCATTCCTCACACCACCTAGAAATTTGGCCCAAGTCAGCCTGCATCCTACTACAGTCATTCAATGGTGACACATTCCTGTACACCACAGCAAACAGCTGCTGATTGCAACTCACTCTGTCTGTTAATTCATTTATATACATAGAAAATTATAGTGGTCCTGTCAGACTTCCCTGGGCAACCCTGACAATACCCTAGTCTGTGATGAACATTCGCCATTCAGGACAACATATGAGTTATGTTACTTACGTAGTCTTCGAGCCACTCACATATATGGGTGCGTATTCCATATGCTCGTACTTTTGTTAGCAGTCGGTGGTACAGAACTTTGTCAAACTGCTTTTGAAAATCGAGAAACACGCAGTCTGCCTGTTGGCTTTTATTAATAGTGTGTCAGATGTCACGAGAGAAATAGACAAGCTGTGTTTCTCACGATCATTGCTTCCTAAAGCTGTGATGATGCATGGACAGAAACTTTTTGGTCTCAAGGAAATTTACTATATTAGTTCTGAGAATATGTTCAAGAATTCTACAGCATACTGATGTTAAATATATAGGTTTGTGATTTCTTGGGTCCGGTCTTGTGCCTTTGTTTTGCATGGGAGTTACTTGTGCCTTTTTCCAACGCCTTGGAATTTTGCACTGAATCAAAGATCATCGATAAATGCAGCTAAGTAACATACGAATGCCCCTGAGTACTGTTTAAAATGGCACTGGTACCCCATCTGGATCTGGGGACTTGTTTGTTTTCAGCTCTTTAGGTTACATCACCAATGCCTATTACTATGTCCTCCATTTGGGAGTTATTGTGTTCATCTAATGAAGGTATATTCTCATAGTCCTCCTACATGAATGATGTCTTAAATGTACAATTTAAAACTTAAGCCTTCATTTCGCTGTCTTCTGTCACCACCCCAGAATGATAGTGACTAGATAGTCCTTTGATCGGCTTACTGGTTTTAGAAAGGACCACAATTTTTTTGGGTTCTCTGCAAGTTTGCTAAGGTATGACTGGTTATTGTGTGCTTCGTGCATTGAACTCTTTTATGTTGTGTTTCAGCCCACTGACACGATTCATATTTCATAAACATGATGATGCACTTCTGAAGTATAATACAGATGACAACCAAAGGATTGAGCCAGTTTGGTACATGCCAGTGATACCAATGATACTTGTTAATGGTGCTGACGGCATTGGAACTGGTTGGATGACAAAGATACCAAACTACAACCCCAGAGAAATAATTGAAAATTTGAGGAGAATGATTGAAGGTGTCGACCCTAAACCTATGGTAAGTATTAGAAATCAGTGTGTAACTATGGTTAAAAAATTATTTTCACTTAACATTTCTGACTTTGAATTGCTGTCATGTTCTGTAAAATGTCTCATTTATGGAAAACATAGAGTGTAGCCCCATCTTCAATTTAAGATAATTCATATCCACAGAGTGAATTTTCTAAAAGTTTTGGCCATGTGGAAAAAATGGTTACCAGAATATAAGCAGGTATCAGTAAACAAAATGCGTAGCTTCTTTCCCTAGTGTGCAGCCTTGGCAGAAAATTACGGCAACCAATGTTTTGATATGTTATTTAGTTTTGTTCAATTCAAATGTCACATTTAGAGTTCAACATGTTGCATGGAAACAATGCAGACCACTTTTTTGAGTTATTCCAGAGTTTGTAGGTTTCTTAACTCTTTAGCTTCTGCAGATGTGCATTCTGCGTTAGGTCAAGCACACCCTGCTTCATCCTGGTACATGTGTCACGGACGGCCATTTGTGGCTGAGCCCTCTGCTCAGCAGACCTCACCCTATGCTTAATAGTTATGGAGCCAGGCCAGCTTGGGCAGTCTTGCTTTCAGTGTGTGATTACTGACGCACAGTGTACTTGAATTCTTTTCCTGGGGCTTTGAATCTGCAGATGAATTACTGGACAGACATTACATGCAATGAAACTACTTATAGGTTACTCCACATAAAAATGTATATTTTGTAATATTTTCGTGCTTGAATATCACAGATTTTGAAGAAATTTTACATGAACATTTTCACATGTCCTCTAGGAGTATTAGTGAAGTTTAACAATCATAGAAAAAATACTGTAAGAGATGAAACTTCCTGGCAGATTAAAATTGTGTGCCGGAACCGGGACTCGAACCTGGGACCTTTGCAAAGGTCCCAGGTTCGAGTCCCGGTTCCGGCACACAATTTTAATCTGCCAGGAAGTTTCATATCAGCGCACACTCCGCTGCAGAGTGAAAGTTTCATACTGTAAGAGATAATAGCTACTTTTTAGAGTTCATGCACATTGGTGTTCAGAGTGATTGTGAATTACTGGCATTTTGAGCTGTTGTATCTTGGGCAATATTTTGTTAAAATAAATGAAATTGGGCTGTCTTTTACAACCGTATACCGTATCATAAGAATAATAATACAAAATGAATTTCATGAGCTAAATTCACCCAGAAAATGTTTAGCCAAGGTGCCAGAAAAAAAATCAGCATTAAAAAAAATGACAATCATGAAAATTAATAATATAGTATGGACAGTTTACAACTCACTGCAAAGACGTGGCGACGAGCTGCAACAGGCACGTACAAAAGACACACATATACAACACTTTCAGCTATCGGAAAATAAAACACTCAAGCAATCACACAGGCACGCAACACAGTCATACAACCATCACTTCCAGCTGCCGCACTTCGGAGGTGATGGTGTGAGTGTTTTATTTTCTGAAGGAGGTCATGGCCGAGAGCTGAAAGTGTTGTATATGTGTGTCTTTTGTATGTGCCTGTCACAGCTCGTCACCACGTCTTTGCGGTGAGTTGTAAACTGTCCTTACTGTATAATTAATTCCAACCTGGACTTTCCATTATTAAAGTCATGAAAATTAGCATGTTGTAATCTAGCTATAAAAGTACCTCAAATATAAACTTTCACTTACGTACATCTTTCCCATAAAGATAAAGTGTTGGGAAAGTTCATGCATCAAGTCATAAAAGTAACTAAATATTATTGTTTTTATTTACTATTTGTTTTGGAACATTATCAGTGTTGTGTCTTCTTTTCTGAGTGACTATTGATGGGTAACAATTTCTTTTAATGTGATAGGCCTCAAAACATGGCACCACATACAGTGGAATGTTGCATACAGTGTTTTTACAAGTGTTCTTTGAATTACATAAGTATGAATTATATAAGAAGCCTGTTTGGTTACAGTTTGCCTTTCACTTAAGCCACACTACCGAATACAATAATATCTCTTAATCCTGATATATTGAAGCAGGTTTACTTTTTTGGTCGCATAATGTTTATTGTAAGGATGATTTGAGGAACCCGCTAGTTGGTTTCCTTTCTCCATTCTTCGGCATTACACAAAAACAAAATATTGCCAAAGATGTTACAACTTCTCCTAATATCTGTGCATCTTCATGATTACTTTTAGACTGTGCACTCTTAGTCACTTTCTTCCTCCGCAGCTCCAAAACATCCACTTGTACACGGCAGCCTAAAAGTCTCTTGTGCCCCGTAGATAACATTACAGGCACACAGTTTTTCGTTTTGTTAATAAATTGTCATTAGCAATTGTCTTCTGTCAGGAAGCCATAACATATGTAACAACCATTTAATTGTTACACTAAAATACTGACACATTGGCATATGTTTTGTAGAGTTTTCCTCTGAGTGCACATTGGAAAATACGTTCCAGTAAATCTTAGAGGATTCTCGTCTTTTGAGTGCCTTCTTCTTCCATCTGTCCTGTTTTTGTGCCTTTCAAGCTTCATGAAGCTGTCTCGTCAAACACAAATGAAATTTTCGTATCTGCATTTTTCATCTTTTTACCTCTCTGTGGAGAGCATCTGCATTTAAAATGCACAGATCCAACACATGGCAGGAGAACTTTTTGTACCAGTTAATAGTCATTCGTACTGATTCCAGTTAACTTAGCAGCATTTCAACAGTCAGCAGCACCCATACCCGTGTTGCAATTTACAACACAATATACCGTATTTGCTCGAATATAGGCTGCACTTCTTTTCCCAAATTTCGGCGTACAATATCGTGGTGTGGCCTATAATCGAGATTCAGTCCCCCCCCCCCCCCCCCCCCCCCCCCGCCCTCCCAACTGCTCCTTTTCCCAAAGTCGTTAGTTTCAAAAATTGCACGCTCACTTTTATGTTGGTTTGAGAAACGTAATAAACTAGATAATTTTCAAAAATGCTACGGTAACAGTTTTGCAGAACTACATATACGTTTTTGTACATGTTCACGGAAACAGCGCGGGAATTCGTGGAAGTCGATTTTTCGATATAAATCGAATGGTGGCATTCTGTACCGCAGCCAACAAAAGCTGACGACTGTTTTTTTTAACACGTCCGCGCGGCCTTAAAACAAAAAATAGTACTAACACACACTTTCTAAGCACTCAAATGATTTTAATTTGATGCAGTCAGTGAAGCTAGTTTTCGCGATAAAAGTTTAGTGTGTGTTGCGAGAGATTTTACCGTGACGTTTACGTTGGCACGGTAACGCCTACCGTGAGCGGTGATGGGAGGTTAAGATAGCGGAACAACTGATTTGTGTAGCTAATGCTGATGTTGAGTTCCAATGTTACGTTTTAAAATAACGGACTTTACTACGACCAGATTTACTGGTTTCACATTCATAGGGGGTTATTTCCATGAAACGATGTACATGGAACTCGGGGCTAATTTGCAGCCTTGCAGCTGAATCATTTCTGTTGTAACGGCAAAACCACAGTTCCTGTTTAGAATTATGAAGTCAAGCAAACATTGGTATATTTACATTTTAGCCCTTGAAATGCACGATGATTCTTCGAACATTTTAATAGTTTATCCTCACTTACACACCAGCATCGAACATTTTTTCGTCAGCGTCAAATTTACGTCGAACTTCCCATTTTCAATGTCCGTTACTGTGACTAGGCAACCTGACGCTTACATTCGGCAGTGTAACCCGTACGTTCGTTTCCCGCTATAAAGTTGCAAGCTAAAGCATTGTCACACACACACACACACACACACACACACACCGAAAAATACTATATTTTCCCAGCACCCGCCTACGCTTTATACAACACTTGAAATGCCCGGTAACACGCCTTGGTTCAGCGTCCCCTCACTTGGGGCGCTCGGATCGGGCTGTCGTCTCGCTTTCTTATTCGTTTGGTTAAATTGTACGACACTTCTCGCGGGGCTGCAGTGGTTACGTTGGCACCAATGGTAATGACGGCAAGGTCTTTGAACTCAGATGACCAATAAATGTTTTTCATGACAACTTCAATTAAAACGAAAATTATTTTTTTCTGAACTGACAAGAACCTTTCAACCATAGAGCAGGTACAGCGAGCGAAACAAGCAGGAATAACATTTACGAAAAATATTAGCGTGATTCTACACTTCAAAGTTTATCTGTTGCCAACATAAGCACTGGAGCCCGGCGAGAAGCATCGTAAAATTTTACATATTCGTTGATTTACAGTTTTGCATATTTGTTTTGAGTTTATTGAAAAGAGAACATTATTTTGTTAACATTGTGTTTCTGATTGCGAAAAAGTTTGATTATTAAAAAAAAAAACCTGCAGCCTATACTCGAGATTTTTCCCTCCCCTCTCTATAATCTCTTGTCAAAAGTTTAGGTGCGACCTATAATCGCATGCGGCCTATATTCGCATAAATACGGTAGTTCCCTGAATATTTCTGTTTATCTTTTCCATCTCAATCATTTCTGCATTATTGCAGGTAGTAATCATCCAAACTTCTCTTTTGTCATATTTGATTGCCAGGATTGTGTCAGTGGACACATACTGTGTTTCTCCTCGTTTTAGTTTATTCTGTAATTTTGGCACTTTGTGTCCGATTTCACGAACATATTTTTTGATCCCTTGCTATGAAGTCGGAGGAACAGGTCTGGGCTCGAATACCAATTATCGACTTAGAGCATATGTCCCCTTCCTAAGAAAGGTTTCATCAATGTTGCAACTATGTCAACATTTTTCATGAGATGATGGATCTCAATTTCAGTTTTTTTTGCCCATGTAAACAATTAAATCCATGTTGCAACCTGTCTGGCAGTCACATAGCACAAATGCTTTTGTTCCAAATCTTCTACTGGGGAAAATATACTGTTTGAAAGATAATCAGCCTTTGAACAAATAGAGGTTTTCGTCAATGCAGAACATTTGCTATAGATGAAATGTGTTGCTTTTTCAGCTAATTTATTTTTTATTGCTTATAATGTTTTCATATTGGCAGTTCATGCTCAGTTTCATTGATTGGAATTATGTTCATGTACTAACATATATTAGACATTGCAGAGAGGACATAAAAATGTGGCACTTTAACTGATTAAATAAGAAAAACATATATTGTTGCTATGATCTTCAGTCTGGAAACTGGTTTGATGCAGCTCTCCACCCTACTCTATCCTGAGTGTTTTAACCTCCGAACTTTATCATATAAAGTCTTAACACAAATGGTCCATGTCGGCCGTGAAGTACAGAACTGAACATAACAAGTTAACTGTCTAGCATTCACTATACAACTGCCTGTGCGACTCCGCACTACATCCGCGTTCATTCATAGAGGTTGTGTCTAGTCTCACGCGCCTCTGGTGGCGGACATTGTAAGTACTTAGTCAGAGTGCTCGATTAGAATTACGAGGCGTGCCCTATGCAGCAACACATCTCCCTCTTCTGCGGAGAAAAACTAAACTATTAGATATGCGTACCTGCCAACTTTTACGGTTTATCCGTAAAATTTACAGAAATTGCAGGATTTTACGGTTTTACGGATGGACAGTGCTATTTTACGATTTCGCGGTAAAACATTTGAAACATCTAAATTTGATAATCGCATCCACTTTCTTCCATACAATCGATTGTTTGCGTTGGTCGAAGGTAGGTCTATGATAGTCGATCTTCCGAACATTCGATTGTTCGCGGGGGTCGAAGGCAGGTCTTAGATAGTCAATAACTTATGCATTGATATGATTGGTTCGTTTACCTGTGTGATGTTTGTGTCGTCATTGGAATCAAATTTAAAGCCGGTACCGGTAACCAGTTCTTCCGTGTGAATCTAGGTGTCGACAGGCTGTGATTCTTAAGTTGTTTCTTCCGATCCGTTCTCTTGTTGAAGTGGAACCCGTTTACTTCTTTGTTGACAAAGTTAGTGTTCCTTGAATGTATTGTCCTTTTAAAGCGTGTGACATATTTTAATGATGTGTTAAAGTGTTCGCATTACAAGTTTGTATTCTTGTACTATAACTTCATATCCTTTGTTCGCATTGTTACTTTCGTGTTCAATACTGTGGTTTATCGAAGTGTTTTAAGTGACGTTCAGTGATCCAGGTTCCTTTCGCTGTTCCAGTTCATAGCGAGATACGTGTTGTTGGACATTTTTATTCGCTGTTGCTATTGTTAGACATGAATAAATCGAACAAGATACAATATTTTCAGACATTTAAAAATTCATATTCTGTCGATTTTCCGTGCATACTGAAATCAAGGAAAGGTGAAAAACTTGCGTTTTGCACGGTATGTGGGTGTGACAGTGATATTGCACATGGGGGAAGAAATGACTTAAGTAATCACGTGAAGTGCGCTAAACACTTAAGCTACGTCAAATCCAAGGAAGACAATACGAAAATCAACGCCTTTTTTGCCAAATGTGGAAACTTCGACAATGATGTTATTAGCGCCGAGTGTCTTTTTACTTCTTTTTTGGTGGAACACAATGTGCCCTTAAGTGCGGCTGATCACACTGGTGCGTTATTTAAGATGATGTTCCCCACATCAGAAGTGGCGAAAAAATATAGCTGTGGTCGCACGAAAATGACATCCATTTTCAAAACAGTGGCAAAAAATGCATCATCTGAAATTGTTAAGTTCCTTCAGAATGGGCCATTTTCATTGGCAACAGATGGAAGCAATGATACGGACACAAAGTTGTATTCTATTGTTGTTACATTTTTTGATTTTACTCAGGAAAAAGTAGTGAGCACTGTGCTATCCATACCAGCATTAAATGGGGACTCAACAGGGCGAAACAGGGTACCCTGATGTTATCACAGCTGAAAACTTTTAACATTCCAATTGAAAACTGTGTGGCTTTCTGCTCCGACAATGCTCCTGTTATGGTTGGACAAAAAAAAAAAAAAAATGGTGTTGCAGCAGTTCTGAAGGAAGTTCGACCAGGTATTGCCATCATAGGTTGCATTTGCCATTTGATTAATCTAGCAGCTGAATAATGTGCTGGAAGATAACCACTTAAAGTCGATGAGATCCTTGTCGATATATTTTATTTTTTTAGAGAAGAGTGCCAAAAGAAAAGAACGTCTTCAGAAATTTCAGAGCTTGCACAATAAAGAGACAAAGAAAATTCTTAAGCATGTTTGTACCAGGTGGTTATCTTTAGGTTGATGTTTGGATAGACTACTGGATCAGTGGGATCCGCTTATTTCATTCTTCAAGGAGGAAATAATATCATGTACCCATACCATTTCCACAAGCTTGACATCTTTCAAAATACCCAGAGTTGAACGAAGTGGATCCAAAGAGTATCAGAAGAAGAGACTTCTTGATTCTGCTACTACACATGCCCCTAAACGAATAGCATGTTCTTCCAAATGTGACAAACCCGCCCTGAAAAGCGAAACTTCTGGTACAACACGCGAGCAAAAATTGTTTATGTTCCTGTCCTCAAACTTGAATAAAGCCTTTTTTACTTTTCTGCATGTGACTATTCCTGTGTTTGACAAATTAAATGTTGCTCTTCAGTCTTCTCCCCCACAAGTTCATATTTTATTAGATCGTCTAATGGATATGCTAAAGCAGTTGTTTGCCAAGTTTGTTAAGCCCAAAATTGTCAAAACCACCTCATTACTTGGAAGTTGAGTACAACTTGATTGAGAATCAAAGAAGTGATGATGAGTTGTTTATTGGTATTCAGACTTCCAACCTAGTAAATGATCTCCAGGAAATGGATAAAACCCTTTTCTATATCGGTGAGAAACTACTTTTGTACTACTTGTGACCACATCAACAAGTTTCCTCTCAAGGATGATGTGTTAAAGCAAGCTCAAGTTGCTAGGTTGAACAAAATTGAAGATGCACAGTTTTCTTCTGTTCATTTTTTCTTGGAAAAGTTTCCGATTATGTTATTCAAGGAAGAACATGAAACTACAGACGAGGTAGTGAATGAGCTTCAGGCACAGTTCACAGCTCTTCAGGTGGAAGACACTTTGATTACAAATAAAGATGCTGCAAGTGATACCAGTTGGGCACAAATATCAAGAATTCGAGGAGCCAATGGTCGACTTAAGTATAACAGAATTTCTAGAGTAATTCTGTCCATTCTCACCATACCCCATAGTAATGCAGACTGTGAACGTGTTTTCAGCCTCGTGAAGAAAAATAGAACACAGTTCAGATCGTCAATGTCTAATGAATCTCTGGAATCAATTTCTATTTTGAAGACCAGGAGTTCTGGTCCCTGTTACGAAAAAACATTTTCCCAAAACTTTTTGCAGGACGCTAAGAAGGCCACAACTATGACTTTAAAATCAAATCAACGTGTGATTTGCATAGTGCAGTGTGTATTAGGCCTACAGTATATGATTTCTTGACTGTGTTACATTGACCAATTTTTATTTTTTAAAGCTTTTGTCGACTTCCATAATCAGTGTAATTTATCAAGTTAGTCTTGCTATATGGTATGCTCCAAACCAACGTTTATCACACCTGCAGCTGTTTAATATGGATTTCTTCTTGACTGTTATGTTCAACTACAGATCATTGCCCTATTCTGTAAGTAAATGTGATTTTATTGAAGTACACTATTTCATTCATAAATTATTTTATTTTGTAGCCCAGAAGTATCGTTACATCTTTCTGTCGTGTCTGAATTTTACTGATTGTCACTGTAATTTTACTGATTGTCACCCGTGATTTTACTGAAAGCCCTTTCCAAAAGTTGGCAGCTATGGATATGACACATCCATTTCGTCTTCATGGCCGAAGCACTGAGCCAGAACCAAGGAGCACGGGCATGCAGACTGAGAGTGCCGTACAACACAGCAAGCCCTGCCCATTGGTGACCAGTAAGATATGACTGGAGAAGGTGGGTCGTAGTCCATGACGCAGTGATCCCCGTCACCTGGTACCGTAGGCTGCGTAACTATGAGCAGCGTTGATGACAGAGGCGGTGATGGTGGCAGCGGATGCAGAGCCGGTCCCACAGGAGGGGCTGATGCAGGCCAAATCGTAGGTGTAGCCGGATCCCGCCCCCAGAGCGCCTTGGAGTGTCGGCTGTGAGGAGGCTGGATTTGGTGCTCGGCCTCGGCAGGTGACGGGCAAACCCACGAATTTGTCAGGATTTCCTCCCACTCCCAACCGGCCACCCTAGGACGCAGTTGATCCCCCTGTTGAATGTGAGGCTGTCCTCTGTGCGGACCTCACAGAGACAGTGGGCAGAACAGCACGTGATGAGCGCTCGGATCCATTTAGGGTGGCGGCCGAACCCGCGGGCCCACACTGCAGTGCCTGGACGGAACCAGGCTGATGGTGCCGTGCGGAGGTGGCCCGGCAGGGGCCGCAGCAGGTGAAGCAGCATATGAGGCTGTCAGCTGTGTAAGAGTTCAGCAGGGCCCCTATCACCGATAGGAAGCCAGGAATCCCCCTAACGCCATGTCGGGTGAAGAGAACTACGTACTTCTTCATCTGTGTCTTAAACGTTCTGACAAGACGTTAGACGTCCCCTTTAGATTGGCGGTGAAAAGGAGGCGCCAACACGTGACGGATATGTCGCCGGGCACAGAATTCAGCAAATTCTTGAAAAGAAAATTGTGGGCCATTGCCACTAACTAAAGTGATAGGCAAGCCTTCGAGAGCAAAGATCTTAGATAACGCTGAAACTGTTACTGACCACGTATGGAAACTTAGAAAATGCTTCGACCACCAGTAGCCAGAAGGAATTCAGGAAAAGACCCGCAAAGAATACATGAACTCATTCCCAAGCATGTTCCGGATCTGGCTACAGGAAAAGGGACATGCGCGGAGCAGCCTGGTGAGTTGCACATTTCTTGGAGGCACCCAAGTCTGAAAGTATCCTTGTCCAGGCCTGGGCAGAACACATGGCGGTGGGCTAATGCTTTTGTATGGGACGTACTACAGTGGTCCCCATACAGAAGACGGAGGACCTCGCGGCATAGAGAGGAGGGAATGACCACCTGAGGTGGTGTGCCTGCCGTGGACAGTAAGAGGATTCCATCCCTTACCGAAAACTGCTACCGAAAGGAAAAATAATTGCGAAGTGGGTCCGAAACACAGCCCGGAGGCCACTGCAGCCAGACGTGTTGTACAAGAGAGACCTGTCTTAATACAAGATTGGCTGTGACCACAGCTGCAATACGGGATGCGGTAATAGGAAAACCATTCACTACCTGTTGTTCCTCCGCATCCAAATGAAAACACAGCAATTTGTCACTGTCAAAAATAGGGTCGGGATCCACTGGAAGGCAAGACAGCGCGTAGGCTTAGCATGTTGGGCCGTGGGGCGAAAATGGATTTCATAGTTGAGCCACAACAAAAACAGGGCCCCCTTGCTAAAGGCAGTATGCTTCTTTATCCGGCAGGGATCCAGAAGGGTTGAACAGAGAAATCAAGGGTTTGTGATCTGTGATCATATGGAATTTCGTACCATACAGAAAAACATAGACTTTGTGCAATGCATTGATGATGGCAAGGGCCTCTTTTTTTTATTTGCGAATATTTGAGTTGTGCCGAGTTAGTTTTTTATGCATAAGCAATGGGCCTCTCAGTCCCATCTTCGTACCTATGGGCAAAGACTGCTCCCATCCCATGTTGGGATGCATCCGTGGCCAAAATTAATTGTTGCAAGGGCTGGAAGGGGACCAAACAGGGGCAGACTGTAACAATTTTAACAAAAGAGAAAACATTTTCACACGCCTGCGACCACTAAAAACGCACACCTTCGTGCAAAAGGGGCATGTAACGGTTGCGCTATGGCTGCCGCCTCAGGAAGAAATTTGTGGTAATATGCAATCTTGCTGAGAAAAACCTGTAACTCTTGCACCGACAAAGGCCGAGTTAAGGCCGAAATGGCCGTCACATTCTGGGGTAAAGTAATGACAACCTCACCTGAAACTTCAAAACCTAGACAATAGCGCATTGGAAGAAGCTGCATTTGTCTATATTTCTTTTGAGTCCAGTGGCTGGAAGTGCCGAAAAAAGGGACTGTAGGTTCCTCAAGTGGACTTCGGTAGACATGCCAGACACCATTATGTCGTCCAGATAAATTATACAGTCCGGAATCGGCGCTGTGAGCTGTTCCAGGAACCGTTGGAACATGACTGGGGCGCTGGCAATCCCAAAAGGTAGGCGTAAATACTGGTAAAGGTCAAATAATGTATTAACCACCAACATATGCTGCGACTCCTTTTCCAAGGGAAGCCAAAGCCACCTCCGAAAAAAATTTCCTCCTGACCACTTGGTGAGCAGTTTCTCCTGACAAGGCAATGAATAAGTGTCAATGACTGTGTGTTGATTGTGGTCTTAAAATCAGCACAGAGTTGCAAGTTGCCCATTGGCTTTATTATGACGACGAAAGGAGAAGACCACTCACTCAATGAAATAGAATGAATGACTCCCAGGGATGTAAGGTGATCTAAATCCGCTTTGACATAATTGTGGAGGGCCACCGGTATGTGGCAAGAGCGAAAAAGAAAAAAAGAAGAAAAAAATGACGGGCGCTCTGAAGGTTTCATAGATACTTGTGAATGAAAAGACGTGGCACAACCCAAACCAGGTGTAAGCAGAGAAGAAAATTCCAAGCAGAGCTCGTCCAATTGCAGGGTATGGTACCTCGTTCGATACTAGGTTAGCATTGTCGGAATTGGAAAACACGAAGAACTGAAATGTGTCCATACCAAAGATTCTCTGTGGTTGCATTGTCCACTACAAGAAAGGTTAAGGGCCAAATGAGAGTGCTGTATGTTGATTGAGTGCTACATTGGCCAAGCACTGGAATTTGTTGTTTGTTATAACTGTGCAACTTGCGAGTGACTGGCTGCAGGGCAGGGTAGCCCAACACTGTATACATTTGTGAGTTCACCAGAGTACGGGTGGGCCCGTATCAACCTGCATATGGAGGACTTTGTTGCAAACTTTTAGGTCCAGGAAAAGTTTAGAAGGGCCCGCCTGTGCCGCCACACAGTTGATTTTTGTTTCTACATCCCTATCCCGATCCTGCACAGTGGGATTTGACTTGCACACGGATAAAAGATGTCTTTTTTTGTTGCACCATGGCATGTGGCCCAGTGCCGAGGGCAAGTGGACTGATAGTGACTGACAAAGCAAGAAGGATAGGAGGGCAAGGGGGCAAGTGGCCCTGTGACGTCTGTTGTTGCAGGCCACGTTCCTGAGGCTTCTGCTGTTGCATAGGTCACAGAGTGTTGGATAACTGCGGCAATGTCCTCCTCCGGGTGCTACTCTTCCTGCGATTGGTGATAGGGGGAAGGCTGAACAGCTGATACGTCACACCAAGCCTCGATTTGATTTCCTGCCAGCCTCAACACTTCGAAAGCTTGGTCAATTTTAAGACCTCTGACAACAGAGAATTGTTTTCGTGTTGTAAGGCGCACTCCCTCACTTTCCTGTCGGGCACCAGGCGAATAATCACGTACCTGATCTGCATAAGTCTTCTTATGGACCTCCGAAACAAATTTGCAACAGTAACTAAAACAATGTAGTTCAGCCACCCATGCCCGATATGACTGGTGTGCTAGTTTGCGGCATCTAAACTCTACTCGAGCAGCTACAACATGA